>OX104068.1:115868330-115996401 GCA_944474145.2 Dicrocoelium dendriticum | reverse complement strand
TCCCCCGCCTACCGTTCGTCAACTATACGTAATCTAATGCATCCTTCGATTACTCTCTTATCAACATCATCCTCATCATTATAAACGTTCGCTGGTGGTTCGACACACCTCAGCTAATATTCCGGAATATATAAAAGAAAAGGATTAAAAATACGTCAGTTGCCTTCCAGCTGAGCTACTAGTAACGAATGAGCATCATTCCGGTAAGCCACCAGCCGGCAACTAGGCAACATGCAAACGTATTGTGGAAAATTATATTTCACTAAGAAATGAGATCTTGGTTGTAGGGGAGGCTACAATAGATGGGAGTGACAAAGGAACTCAGAGCAGGGAGGCGCCATTGAGGTCGGTTCCTAGTGATGTCATCAAGTGGTATCTAGCTAAATGAGTTCATCGTTTTTTGGGACCCCAACCAGTAAGCCGTGTAGCTCCATCCAAAGCCGACTCCGAATTGAGGGCCTTCATTCCTCTCGACCAAGTCATCGCTTGGCACCTCTCATTGTCTAACAGTTCCCCACCAAGCGTTTGCACGGGAGGCGTTCCCTGTTAACTTGGAGGAAATCTTTTCACCTCGATGGGGCAAAGCAAAGCCTGAAGCGCTGACAGCCAGTGGTAATCTGCCCAGGGCCGTTTGGCACGTCTGGAAGCTGCTACAGATGAGGTCAATGTGGTCTGCATAGTCAAAATCAAGATTGTTCTCCTGAGTGCCGATCCACACCAATTAAGTCGTGTCCCGTGAACGCGATTTCCATGACTTTTTTAATAGCGAAGTTGAAGATTAAAGGTGACAACTGGCATCCTTGTCTCACACGGCCGGAGATATTGAAGGGCCACGTCAGCTAGCCGTAAACCCTTAATCTGCCCATGCTACGCGCGTATATTGCTGGGATATTATTTACATATTTATTTGTCATCTTTGTGCAATTCTGTAGCTTACTTGGAGCCACCGTGCTTTATTCTCTTGTATCGTTTGCATCACTACTCAGCTGGTTCGGTGACTTATTCTGTAACTTCGTAGGTATCCACTAGTGACCAAGTCTTAATCGAACAGCCCTACCCGCTCACTGATACTCTCTATTCAAGCGCCATTTTTTCTGTTCAGCAGCCATTAGTCGCCATGTGCTCAATTCAACTCTGTGGATATCTAGAGCTCGCTATGAGTCACTTCTTTCCTACAAGGTTCATTCACTTGGACGGTTCGCATCACAGCTCAGCTGGTTTGGTAACCCTATTTTGTGGCACAGTAGGTTCCACTAGTAGCTGAAGGCATAATCAGCATGTCTTGGCTGGCTACTGACCTCTCTCCTAGCGCTCGTATTTGCCGTTCGCCTTACACTCGTCAACTCTTCTTGGCCGTAGTTAGTCGTTGTTGGCTCCATGCAAATCTGTGCGAATCTGTAACATGGTACCAGCCACTGCTTTTCTCGCCAACCTTCATTTTTCCCGAACGTCTGTATCTGCAATATTTGCTTGCTTGTTAATTTATTCATTGAAACTGTAGGTGTACATCAGTGAGCAAACGTCCTGAGGATATGGCTACACCAGCCACTTATACCACCTTTTGCTAGAGCCATTGTCTCTGTTTAGCAGCAGCTAGTCGCCATAGGCTCCATGCAACTATGCGGATACCCAGAGTTCTTTATGAGTCACTCCTGTCCTACAACCTATATTCTCTTGCATTAAAACGCAGCTGGTTGGGTGACTTATTCTGTTACACTGTAGGTATCTACATGTGACTGAAGTTCTTAACCGCAATGCTACAGTCGGCCGCTGATGACCTGTCCACCAACGCTTTTATCCCAGTTGTCGCAACTGTAACATCGCTAGCTAACGCGACTTGGCGTACTCTCTCCGCATCTCTACGCATATTCCCGGCTGGCTAGGTGCCACTTCCTATCCTTCCAACTGTTTTCTTGTAGACCGTTTGGATCACATATTTTTGCTGGATGGTTGACCTATTCTGTGACACGGTAGTTAGCCATTAGTAACTAGAGTGCTTAACCTAACTAGCAATGTTGACCACTGAAACCACGTCCATTAGCGCTATTTCTCGATCGTCTAACCTTCGACACTTAGTCGTCCGTACATATTCATTTGATCCTAGCCGGCTTTCATTATGCTCAGCCTTCTATCCTCATATACCAATAGACGTAATAGTTACTATATGGCCTTATCTAATCCTCCTCCCGTAGAGAATATTTAAATATCGCCATATCGTCACTGTAGCTTCTGCTTTCCGATTGCAACTAATCGTGGTTACATACCCATCTTCTGGTCTCTGGTTGAATTCTAACGCCGGAAACTAATACCATGTGGATTGCTTCTTGGAACCCTGCTCTACATTCTCAAGACAGTAATTAATCCATTGGGCCATGCCTTTTGCTGCGTAATGAAAAAACATTTTCAGAGGAATATCTGTTACACATTGTACTTCAATTGTCTCAAGTAAATGTCTCAAAGTAGGATTCCCCCAATGCTTGATATCATGACTGGCCTTTTCGGTCTTCTCTCGACCTGTTCCACTCTTTCCCTTTTCCCTGAGGTCGTGAACAACTTCGAGGTTTGAGATTGAACTGAGAAACTGCCTCCGTCTATGATGAGACGAAATAACCAACAAGGACTTACCTGGACCATGACATCTTTTCAAAACCAACCATATGCACCCAAGACCTCAAGCGCCTACGTCCAATGAGGGTAGTTAGAAACGAATTCTTCACACCACATAAAATATACATAATCAGCGAAGGTTCTACCCCATACACTGGAAAATCTACTTAGGTTCAAAATTATACCCCTTGACTGACCTCAACGTCCATGTCGGAACACGACTGTGGCTTTTGTCTAGAACACAGAGAAGTACTCTAAGAACTACTGCATCATAGGAAGCTTTGCTAGTTGTACAGGACCGTTGATAGCAATCGACGACAGCGTTCCAGGACGTGGTGAGTTTTCGCCTGGCGAAACGTCCTCCCAAATAAAACCACAAAAGTCGTTTTATCAGCACTGTGACGTGGAGGACGTTACTCGCCGCTAAATAAAGTCACGGCACATTGTTACACACTGTAATACCTAATAGTCATTTGCAATATTTTATAGTCACGCCCAACAAACATACTCTCAGGCTTTATCTACTGTCCCCACTCCACCTACCGTTATTTGTTATTTATTTCACGCACACTTGAAACCATTTTATTAGCACTCCACTAATGACTTTGCTCTTCGTGATGGCTTCGAAAGTTTTTGCAAATTATACAACTTTTGGTCACCGCCAAGTTCATGCGTTGTATCTTATCTTTTGCAACGTATTTGTTATTACATTTGCGCCAGGGCATGATTTCATCATCTGCGCGTCGCCGCGTCTTCGCCTTTTATGCTCCTAACTACTTAACAACCATATCGTATGCTTGCGCTTCATCCGTGCGCTGGCCTCTCTTCATAAAACCTTTCTTAATTCTCTTCTGTGAAGCAAACATAATTCATGTGGCCTGCGCATAGTTGCTCCTTTGCCTCTCCCTTCTAAACGTACATTTATCCATTGCTTGCTACAACGTCTGTGACGTCAGCTCATATAGGCTTCCAGACATTTCACTAGCATTTTCCAGCCCAGTCTACCTTAGTACTAAAATCTTAGCACCAGAACAGGACTCAGTATCTGCGCGCACCTGACTCATATGATACGATGTCCTCAGCAGACTTAATATATGCATGCACTCCGACTGTTTGATGTCCTTCCATATAAACCTTTTAGCTTTCTCTAGCATTCCTTCCAACTCTTCAAGTCGGTGCTCAGCCTTTACTTAGCCTCTATATTATGGACGTCCTCATATATCTTAATTTTTGTAACGTTTTCCACATTTCACTTTTAAGCGTCCAGTTATTGGACTAGATTTTCCATGCTTTTTAAATAGTAGTAATATCCCAGTACCATAGCATAAATTGGAAACCTATACACCGCGTGTTTCGGCATTATATGGTACGAATTCCTCAAGCAACATTTTTGAATAGGTCCTTGATTTCTCCGACCTTATTAGCTCTCGTCTGGCGACCTTCTTTAGCTCATCCGGTCAGTGCACAGCTGTTCCTTGCTAGAAGCACAGCTGTACCTCGACAACGACAACTAATTAATAACAGTTCGGTATTCTCACTGGCTTCTCCCGGCTCAGACTTCACTAGTTTTATTCCTTTAGCATTACAGCACGATCATATAATATACGCATGGCCTAATATGCTCTAAAACAAATACAATTTCGGAATCAAGCCAGTCCTTAATGGAATCATGTTCCTTATAAGGGAAATGTTCAACTCAATTCATAACCACGTCAAGTTGAATCCAACGCCTTAACCAATTTCAAATCAGTGCAAGTGTACGTAGAACGTCTGCATCAGTTGGTGCAGCGCTCAGCCAACAAACCACGTGATGCACAGTGGAAGCGAAAAAAACACGTGAGCTCATTCACTGTAGGATGGGTGCGGACTAGCACGCGGCATCTATGGACGGTTAAGGAAGTACTGTAACTTCCACCCACTCACTTACGCGGCATCAAGACACACAACGCAGAAGTGGGCGGCCATCCGCGTGCTCACTGTTACACGCAGACGACCAGACATGAAATCTACTCTACAATGAGACAGTATCGATTGCACTGGGTTGGGTGAAACACCGTTTGACTGAAGAGATTAACCTAGGGAGTGACCGAAAATTAAGTTGCTTGAAACAACCGACAGTGACATTGCGCGGTATGTTGTTCTAGCTCGGGTTTCAGTCGGAAGTATGCACTGGAGAACACGATGTTATCATTAGATCGCCAATGTCCACTATGTTGTAAATAGTACTGGCAAACTCCAGTAAATGGCCAAAAGTTGTTAGTATTAAGTGGATGGCACATTTTTAAACACAAAATTGGATAAGAAAAGCTAGTTTGTGAGGAATCGGAAATCGCCCACCATAGAATAGCACATCGCCATTCCTTGACTGCTCCGTTTGCAAGAATGATTAGCTTCCGAACCGATATATCGTCAACCGACGGACACAGATGGGAGACAGTACTACAATTCCGATCTCTGTGTTTCACAGATAAGGCCATATGCACAGAGAAGGAAGTAGATAGTAAGGTAATTCCTGGATAGTGGACACCCGAAACCGGTAGTGAAAGCCACGTTTCACAATATGCTGAAATCACATTGAAGATATCCAGCGGAATGGATTGGGTAGATAAGAATATTATAGGTAGAAGGAACTACCTTTTCCTTTCCGACGGCACTAACCAAGGAATAACACTCGGGATCTTTTCAACAATGGTGTATCTGAAATACACACTTTTCGTAGATAAGATGTCTAACGGTGTTCACAAATGTATTCACAATAACTGTGAATATGTTTATATATGAGATACCGCGAGCGAACTGCACACAACGCTGCTGGAACACCTGAGGCGCATATCACGGCGATGTCTAATGCTCTACTGTGGGATTCAGCGGTGGTGACGCACCTGTTAGGTACGGTGCATGTAAGTTAGCCAGATTATTGATGAGCCAAACCGAGACACTTGCAGATTTCTTGCACAGCAAACTGAGACATTTAACCTACCCCCGTTTGTTTCTGCATATGTTGATCGTACAATATATTGAAAAGATACATATCTACATTTCTTGCTTCAAGGCAATTATAAAAATCACTTGCGTTATTATTATTATTATTATTAGATTGTGCGGAAATCTCCTTTTGGCTTACCATATTTTGCGAGCTCCCAACCACAGGTGCCGCCATTTGCTAGAGCTCATTCACTAAGCGCAATTTGAGAGGCCACTATATCAAGCTGGCACAGTAGCAAACTCGTTTAGAATACCGTCCGAATTGCTTTTCCGTACGAGTTTGCAGAACGTGGAATGCCCTACTGGAATCTGTCATATGTACCCAACCGCTGGCAGAGTTCAAATCTAGGGTTGATCTTGCAGTCATTTTGCTGCACCATCTTACATGACCCATTACCCATGGATAAACACAAGTGTCTGCAACAGTTTTCACTGGTGTTCAAAGCCTACATTTCGTTTCAAGTTTTTCAACTCCTGCATGTGTACACCAGAAGGAGACACGATGTTTACCATTATCCACTTCGCCGTCGTTCCGCATGGATTTACCTTGGATTTACAGTATATACTAGGTATACTTCAGTGAGTTCACTGTGTAAACCCTCTTTTGCTAACCATCTTTTATGTTTCGAATTTTCGCTATTACCTTCGTACGGGACCTGTTAAGCATTAGTTTTTTATCCGTATAGAAACATTATTGCATTAGCCACACAGGGATAATTTGTGAGATGATTCATTCAGTAAGTGCATTAGTCCCAGGGAGATGGAAAACAAATTAGATACTTTTCGTACTTCTTCCTATGGGACCGAGTTGGTCTGGAAATGGGGAAAATATACTTCTACGTACAGCACATCAACCTATGTTTGTTTACAGTTCTAATCGAAACTGTTGTCCGCCGATGCAAACCTACACATGTTTTCATCAACCAGCTAGTTGTCTTTGATTTCTGGAGCTGGGTGTGTAAATCCAAAAAGACTGACGCTTGCATCAACTTTCTCCCAGTACGGTGGTTGGTTCAATGCCATATAATTAAAGCCATTCAGTTATTCAAATCAGTTCATCCTTTCCTATAGATAATCGACGCAATTGTCGTCGAAACTGGTGATACTATTCCTCAAACTGTTTGATGACAAGACCCGCTTGTTCGAGTTGGCCAATTCGAATATTTACCTCGTTTGGAACAACCCTGTTTCTGCTATTGTCATTGCAATTCTGCAGACGTTATGGCATTGCAGACGTCACTCCCAGTGCTATAATATTTTGTTCCTCAAAAGTACAATAGCGTGGAGAATGACAGATGTTGCGTAAAAAGAAGGGTCACAGCTCAGGTTAGAGATGTTCAAAGATATATTGTTCGATGTTCCGGGAAGTTACAATAACGGATTCACTCATGCCCCTTCTCCTCTCGTTCCGTTAAGCCAATGTTGCTCCGCCTGCTCTCCCTGATTGTGCCAGTTCCCTTTTCCGTCCGCCCCCTTTTTACTGGTCTTTTTGTCTTCCGGGAAATCACTGCATTTTGCTTCCTTACCTTATGGTGTGCCTGCACCCTCACTGTTTGGTTCTGGCTATTTCACCTGCATTATACATGCTCGAAGCGGGATACTCTGAGGTTTACGTCCTCAAATCGGTACATTAGTACATCCCACCCAGCATTTTTAAGAAAGCGGGACAGCAACTTTAAATGCGGGGCTACTTCTCCTAAATTGGGATGCGGGATTACCTCGAGTGCATGTTATTTACCCGGATATTGTCGTGGAAATTAGGCGGGAGTTACGGTCAACCCTCGGAGTTTTGATCGCTGATCCAGTGTGCATCGCAAAAGCCAATGGTTATATGAACAGACTGGATTAGGTGTAACTATCGAATCTGAAGCGGGTTGATCTAACCGGACGGCAAGTCATGCATGCAAGCCTCGTACTCCGTAGCCACAGACGGGACGTACGTGCGGGGTCAGCAATGGTTGACCGCACAGTCACGGTGGCGACAGACACCTGGTCCACCACTTGATTGAAGCAGGGGCTAAGTAGCGAAAAGAGCTAGTGGCCACGTGTGCAACTGAATGGACACCTGCTACAAGCCCTGAGAGCCTGTCCTTACGTAGCATAGCGTACCGTGGCCACAGGTGAACACGTGCGAGCGTTTTAACTGGGGCATTACGTGTTGCTGTATTTGGCCGCATAGTGTAACTCACGTGTGGACGGATACAAACCATCCATTCACATACTTCGCCAAAGTTCGGTTTGCGTCAGTAAAACACTACAATTGGTTGTGTGACCGGCCTTAGGGAATTCAGGTGAGCATTGATTTGTCCCTATGCCGTCACAGTCTCTCGCACCGCCGAGAAATAAACTGTTTTTTATAACAGTTAGTTCCCTGTAATAGTTTGAATAACACAATGAGAAGATGATCGCTGATAAATGCACGCATTTTATATTGTCTCATCAGTACCAATACAATAACTATTAATTATCTAATACAGTCCGGAGGGTGTTCCCAATTAGTGAAATGCCGTGAGATGAACGGCGGCAATCGTCCTAGGAACGGGGTATCCGTAGGTCAAAAACTGACTGTTTCTGCACTCACAGGGCAGGTCTTAGCTGGCTTGTCGTCACGGCTTACGCGAATCGTAATAAGCGTGGATTAGGTTTTCACCAGGATACGCTTGTGGCCCATCAGTATGGAACTGGTAAAACATAGATAATGACCAGTCCATTTTGGTTTACGTAGACTAACCGCAAAACGAGCCTGGTATATCTTCGGATGCAACCACGTAATTGTGTGAAGCAACATAGTTACGAAGCGGCTAACATTGTTACAGAATTGAACAGCCCCTAAGAAGACAGTTTCGCGCTACCGTGAGAGAAATCCTAGTTCTGTTATGAATAGTCGCTCCCATAAACCAGACACCAGCGGACTCCAAAACCAACGGCTTACACCTGATCTGGATCACGGATGATATCGATGCGCATGACGATGCTAACGATAAGCACTTCTGAAGGTGTAACTTTTATTGCTGACTGTTTCTGCACTCACAGGGCCGGTCTTAGCTGGCTTGTCGTCACAGCATACACGAACCGTGCTAAGCTTGGATTGGGATTACGTAATGGTAGCTGAAATGCGGAGCCCGTATCAAGCGGATAACTGGTCAATAAATCATGTTTGCGTTTGCGTGCTCACGGAATATTTTGCGAGAAATGGCTGACCTCACCTTTTATGTGCCTGACAGGTTGAGTGTATTTTCTTCCCTTTTTCATTCCGCTTCCCAGTTTGCGAACGCGGATAATGCTTTTCTCCTGTTTGCTTCATTTAATGTCCTTACCTTGAAGCCAAGGTCACGTGCACACCCACTGCAACACATTTAAAGTTGCCATGCGTCCTCGTCCACTTTGATTGGCCAGTCCACGTTAACTGTATAAAGTGACCTGACCACGGTTGACGCCCAGTGGGTTGGTTTGGAACTACGTCTGTTTTGGGACGAATCTCTGTGTTCTTTTTTGACTTTTGTGGACCTTTCGGAAAGAGGATACTGCAAGTTGGCAATCATACGTATAACAACTTAACGTTTAGTTTAACCTACTGGCTATAGTAAGAGAAGGCAGACATATGTGCCATTCGGCAGAAGTGAAAGCCAGAA
Organism: Dicrocoelium dendriticum; assembly: GCA_944474145.2. Lineage (NCBI taxonomy): Eukaryota > Metazoa > Platyhelminthes > Trematoda > Plagiorchiida > Dicrocoeliidae > Dicrocoelium > Dicrocoelium dendriticum. Next base: position 115,987,177 of record OX104068.1, on the reverse strand, counting down.
TACTGAGTACCTATGAAGTAGGTGATGATTGGAAGCAATTTGCATCTGTTTTACAAGTAAACCTGAAAACCTGCTGAACTTGGATAAGAAGATTAAAATTGCACGAACATAGAGGAAAACATGGCGGTGCACGTCGAAAGTCACTGACTGAGAGTCACGTAGATTGTCTAGTGGAATGGGTTGAATCGGAACCTACGGTTACATTAGAAACTCTTCGTTTCCGGTTGAAAGTGGAATTCAAATTGGAGGTGTGCATCAGTACCGTGGCTCGATACTTAGACGGTCGGTTCATAACCATGAAAAAGCTGCATTCAATACCGGGGTCCATGAATACGCTTGAGAACAAGAAGCGAAGGAAATCGTACGTCCTGCGACTGATGAATCTGGAAGCCGAAGGTTACAAAGCAGTTTGGTTTGATGAAACGAACTTCAACCTGTTTTGTGCTCGCACAAGGGGCCGTTCAGCACGTGGCTGCCTTGCGCAGTGTACGGTCGCGAGTGCTCGTGGCCAAAATCTACATCTTGTCAGTGCGATGACTGCAGACGGACTTCTAGGGTACACTGTACTAAGAGGCAGTTACCACAAAGACAGATGCAGTCGGTGGTTGCATCAAATGCTTGATGCCAACGGCGCAGCTGTTACTAACAAGTGCCTGCTTATATGTGACAACGCACTGTGCCACACTGATCTGGAACGCGTTTTCCAGGAGGCGCCTTACTCATCCGGAAAACTCCTGCGACTTGCACCGTATTCGTCTGCACTGAACCCAATTGAAAGTATATGGAGTGTCATCACGTCCCATGTGAAGAAAGCCATGAAACAGCGATATTTCGAAATGCTTCGAGGGGATCCATCTGGTGTGCTGAGCAAAACAGTATGGAGGATCCAGTTCCTGGAACATATTGTATCAGAAGCACGAGCCTGCGTGTCACAACACCATTGTAAACAGATGGTAGAACATGTAAGAGCGAAGTATGCCCGTGCTAGACACCTCATAGATTTATAAACTTTTGTGCTTTCACTGATATATGTGTCTTTACCCTTTACTGGAGTTCTTGTTCACAAACCATCAGATTAAGTTGAGCTGTGATAATTGGTAACTATTATATTACTTACGGGGCTAACAACTGACGAAAAAGGATAAACTATACAGTCGAGAAACTGTGGTTAGTTTACAACGATAATCAAATGGATTACAGGAGAGCATGAAAACTGTGTGATTGACACGATATCGTAATTGACGCGAAACCTTTATCCGGGGAGTGGTCAAAGAGAAGTACGGGGCGTTTGGCATCATGTTCAAGTGTTAGACGCATGGTTACCGGATAGATTTGGTGAAGGCTAGGCGAGCGATTTTGCTGAAGTTGTGCTTCAGTATCGTTTATACTATCGTAACAAGCCAAATTTCCGGGACTCGACATCGGTTTTAATGATAATTAAATTAAAGTCGGCATTGCCTACTGATATTGCATTAAACGTTACAACTTCAGCAGTGCTTATCGTTAGCATCGTCGTGCGCATCGATATCATCCGTGATCCAGGTCAGGTGTAAGCCGTTGGTTTTGGAGTCCGCTGGTGTCTGGTTTATGGGAGCGACTATTCATAACAGAACTAGGATTTCTCTCACGGTAGCGCGAAACTGTCTTCTTAGGGGCTGTTCAATTCTGTAACAATGTTAGCCGCTTCGTAACTATGTTGCTTCACACAATTACGTGGTTGCATCCGAAGATATACCAGGCTCGTTTTGCGGTTAGTCTACGTAAACCAAAATGGACTGGTCATTATCTATGTTTTACCAGTTCCATACTGATGGGCCACAAGCGTATCCTGGTGAAAACCTAATCCACGCTTATTACGATTCGCGTAAGCCGTGACGACAAGCCAGCTAAGACCTGCCCTGTGAGTGCAGAAACAGTCAGTTTTTGACCTACGGATACCCCGTTCCTAGAACGATTGCCGCCGTTCATCTCACGGCATTTCACTAATTGGGAACACCCTCGGGACTGTATTAGATAATTAATAGTTATTGTATTGGTACTGATGAGACAATATAAAATGCGTGCATTTATCAGCGATCATCTTCTCATTGTGTTATTCAAACTATTACAGGGAACTAACTGTTATAAAAAACAGTTTATTTCTCGGCGGTGCGAGAGACTGTGACGGCATAGGGACAAATCAATGCTCACCTGAATTCCCTAAGGCCGGTCACACAACCAATTGTAGTGTTTTACTGACGCAAACCGAACTTTGGCGAAGTATGTGAATGGATGGTTTGTATCCGTCCACACGTGAGTTACACTATGCGGCCAAATACAGCAACACGTAATGCCCCAGTTAAAACGCTCGCACGTGTTCACCTGTGGCCACGGTACGCTATGCTACGTAAGGACAGGCTCTCAGGGCTTGTAGCAGGTGTCCATTCAGTTGCACACGTGGCCACTAGCTCTTTTCGCTACTTAGCCCCTGCTTCAATCAAGTGGTGGACCAGGTGTCTGTCGCCACCGTGACTGTGCGGTCAACCATTGCTGACCCCGCACGTACGTCCCGTCTGTGGCTACGGAGTACGAGGCTTGCATGCATGACTTGCCGTCCGGTTAGATCAACCCGCTTCAGCTTCGATAGTTACACCTAATCTAGTCTGTTCATATAACCATTGGCTTTTGCGATGCACACTGGATCAGCGATCAAAACTCCGAGGGTTGACCGTAACTCCCGCCTAATTTCCACGACAATATCCGGGTAAATAACATGCACTCGAGGTAATCCCGCATCCCAATTTAGGAGAAGTAGCCCCGCATTTAAAGTTGCTGTCCCGCTTTCTTAAAAATGCTGGGTGGGATGTACTAATGTACCGATTTGAGGACGTAAACCTCAGAGTATCCCGCTTCGAGCATGTATAATGCAGGTGAAATAGCCAGAACCAAACAGTGAGGGTGCAGGCACACCATAAGGTAAGGAAGCAAAATGCAGTGATTTCCCGGAAGACAAAAAGACCAGTAAAAAGGGGGCGGACGGAAAAGGGAACTGGCACAATCAGGGAGAGCAGGCGGAGCAACATTGGCTTAACGGAACGAGAGGAGAAGGGGCATGAGTGAATCCGTTATTGTAACTTCCCGGAACATCGAACAATATATCTTTGAACATCTCTAACCTGAGCTGTGACCCTTCTTTTTACGCAACATCTGTCATTCTCCACGCTATTGTACTTTTGAGGAACAAAATATTATAGCACTGGGAGTGACGTCTGCAATGCCATAACGTCTGCAGAATTGCAATAACAATAGCAGAAACAGGGTTGTTCCAAACGAGGTAAATATTCGAATTGGCCAACTCGAACAAGCGGGTCTTGTCATCAAACAGTTTGAGGAATAGTATCACCAGTTTCGACGACAATTGCGTCGATTATCTATAGGAAAGGATGAACTGATTTGAATAACTGAATGGCTTTAATTATATGGCATTGAACCAACCACCGTACTGGGAGAAAGTTGATGCAAGCGTCAGTCTTTTTGGATTTACACACCCAGCTCCAGAAATCAAAGACAACTAGCTGGTTGATGAAAACATGTGTAGGTTTGCATCAGCGGACAACAGTTTCGATTAGAACTGTAAACGAACATAGGTTGATGTGCTGTACGTAGAAGTATATTTTCCCCATTTCCAGACCAACTCGGTCCCATAGGAAGAAGTACGAAAAGTATCTAATTTGTTTTCCATCTCCCTGGGACTAATGCACTTACTGAATGAATCATCTCACAAATTATCCCTGTGTGGCTAATGCAATAATGTTTCTATACGGATAAAAAACTAATGCTTAACAGGTCCCGTACGAAGGTAATAGCGAAAATTCGAAACATAAAAGATGGTTAGCAAAAGAGGGTTTACACAGTGAACTCACTGAAGTATACCTAGTATATACTGTAAATCCAAGGTAAATCCATGCGGAACGACGGCGAAGTGGATAATGGTAAACATCGTGTCTCCTTCTGGTGTACACATGCAGGAGTTGAAAAACTTGAAACGAAATGTAGGCTTTGAACACCAGTGAAAACTGTTGCAGACACTTGTGTTTATCCATGGGTAATGGGTCATGTAAGATGGTGCAGCAAAATGACTGCAAGATCAACCCTAGATTTGAACTCTGCCAGCGGTTGGGTACATATGACAGATTCCAGTAGGGCATTCCACGTTCTGCAAACTCGTACGGAAAAGCAATTCGGACGGTATTCTAAACGAGTTTGCTACTGTGCCAGCTTGATATAGTGGCCTCTCAAATTGCGCTTAGTGAATGAGCTCTAGCAAATGGCGGCACCTGTGGTTGGGAGCTCGCAAAATATGGTAAGCCAAAAGGAGATTTCCGCACAATCTAATAATAATAATAATAATAACGCAAGTGATTTTTATAATTGCCTTGAAGCAAGAAATGTAGATATGTATCTTTTCAATATATTGTACGATCAACATATGCAGAAACAAACGGGGGTAGGTTAAATGTCTCAGTTTGCCGTGCAAGAAATCTGCAAGCGTCTCGGTTTATCTCATCAATAATCTGGCCACCTTACATGCACCGTACCTAACAGGTGCGTCACCACCGCTGAATCCCACAGTAGAGCATTAGACATCGCCGTGATATGCGCCTCAGGTGTTCCAGCAGCGTTGTGTGCAGTTCGCTCGCGGTATCTCATATATAAACATATTCACAGTTATTGTGAATACATTTGTGAACACCGTTAGACATCTTATCTACGAAAAGTGTGTATTTCAGATACACCATTGTTGAAAAGATCCCGAGTGTTATTCCTTGGTTAGTGCCGTCGGAAAGGAAAAGGTAGTTCCTTCTACCTATAATATTCTTATCTACCCAATCCATTCCGCTGGATATCTTCAATGTGATTTCAGCATATTGTGAAACGTGGCTTTCACTACCGGTTTCGGGTGTCCACTATCCAGGAATTACCTTACTATCTACTTCCTTCTCTGTGCATATGGCCTTATCTGTGAAACACAGAGATCGGAATTGTAGTACTGTCTCCCATCTGTGTCCGTCGGTTGACGATATATCGGTTCGGAAGCTAATCATTCTTGCAAACGGAGCAGTCAAGGAATGGCGATGTGCTATTCTATGGTGGGCGATTTCCGATTCCTCACAAACTAGCTTTTCTTATCCAATTTTGTGTTTAAAAATGTGCCATCCTACTTAATACTAACAACTTTTGGCCATTTACTGGAGTTTGCCAGTACTATTTACAACATAGTGGACATTGGCGATCTAATGATAACATCGTGTTCTCCAGTGCATACTTCCGACTGAAACCCGAGCTAGAACAACATACCGCGCAATGTCACTGTCGGTTGTTTCAAGCAACTTAATTTTCGGTCACTCCCTAGGTTAATCTCTTCAGTCAAACGGTGTTTCACCCAACCCAGTGCAATCGATACTGTCTCATTGTAGAGTAGATTTCATGTCTGGTCGTCTGCGTGTAACAGTGAGCACGCGGATGGCCGCCCACTTCTGCGTTGTGTGTCTTGATGCCGCGTAAGTGAGTGGGTGGAAGTTACAGTACTTCCTTAACCGTCCATAGATGCCGCGTGCTAGTCCGCACCCATCCTACAGTGAATGAGCTCACGTGTTTTTTCGCTTCCACTGTGCATCACGTGGTTTGTTGGCTGAGCGCTGCACCAACCGATGCAGACGTTCTACGTACACTTGTACTGATTTGAAATTGGTTAAGGCGATGGATTCAACTTGACGTGGTTATGAATTGGGTTGAATATTTTCCTTATGAGGAACATGATTCCATTAAGGACTGGCTTGATTCCGAAAAGTTATGGTTACGTATGTTAACGTATGCCTGGGATTCATTCGTTTGTTTTCCTTGCTTTATGAAGTCTTTCTTTGCTCTCTTCTTTTCTGCAGGCATATCTACGTATTTAGCGCAAGCCGCTCTTTTGCCTTACCCTTCTTACTGTTTATTTATTTCTTACTTGATGTATTGTGTTAGACCTTATTACCTGCAATCACACAACTCTCGGGCCAGCATTCGCTGGCACTATGCAGCTTGGTATTTTATCTTAGCACCCTAGCTGCTGAGGTTAGGCCTCACTGCTCCGATACTCTAAGCAACCTTACTCTACGCTTGCATTCTGGCTATTCCCTGCCCCTCCGTTAACTAATGTTTCTTAGCCTCTTAGTTCTTCCCTCCTCTTACTTGGTCAGCACACAGACGCCCGTTAACCCGTTAGATATTTGGCTCCATCCTAACGTTGTGGACGAGATTAATCCAATTGACTGCCGTAACATAAACAGAGACAGACCTGAGAAACCACATAATTGTAGGGATTTCATCAGTGTTAATCAATGAACGTCGGTTTATATCGATGACACTGTTATTTACATACGCAACCTCAAAGGCTTGCTGCCATTTAATGGAATGTAAACCAAAGCTTTGGGCAGTTTTCGTTTTGCAGCCGTTAAAAATGTGCATATAGCTCCTGACAAATCCAAGCCTGGTTTGAAGTATTTGCAGATTATTTTTCCTGTATCATTGTTGGTGATTTCAACAAGAGTGTCACAGAATTCAACTTTTCGCTCTGTCCAAAAAAATGCTGAACTTTAAAACCAGTCTGAACGCTGTCAGCTTTCGTCTTTGCGAATAAAATTTAGTTATTTCATACACTAAATTGGGCTCCTATCGGTAACTCAGATAACTGCATGCTGCACATATGCCCACTTATATACTAAAAGACCAAGTTTGTCCATTTGACAAAGAAGTTATTCAAAACCGACAGAGACAGAGGCTGTTCGACAGATAAAATTGCAAAACTCCAAACGACGTTGGGCTCAGAGAAAGTTTCGGTTTTCAAAAACAGAAATCTATTTTAGGAATGCAAGCATTTGGTTGAATACATTAAATTCTGCTTCAGTCTGTACTTCCCTGCGTATGGATAGGTATTCTTCGCAGCTACTGAAGGAACTTAGGAGAAACAAAGAACAAGCATATGAACGCAAAATGAGTGCGCAAGTTAACAGACTCCCTTTGGCAATCCAATCCGAAATATAAAACGGTTTAACCGTCCACAGATGGAAAGAGTGCTGGTCTCTCATCATTGTCGCGGTCTATGGGGACCTACAAAACACCTAGTTGGACAAAGTGCTGATAAACGCATTGATAAGGTGGATGTGCACAACATTAACGCTGAATTTATTTCTTAACATGGTAAAACTTCTTTGCCCTCCTTCACAAACACAGGTTACGTAATCAAGTTTGACAGGTTTAGTGTTTTCCGAGAAATCCATAATTGTAGTTAATTAGGCCTACTGGCTCCAATACATTATAACCATTTGTCCTAATTATTTGAGCAGACTAAACTGCGCACCCTCTGATCGTAAGTTTCAACCGATGTATTATGGTGAGCAGCATCCTTAACATTTGCAGCTCTGTTTGAATAATACCGCTTAAAAACAACTTATCTTAAAAGTATCTTCCAACAGCATGCACATCGGTGATGCAGGATTTTGAGGAAATAACTGCCTCAGGTTTTAACACGCACCAACGCAGACGGTGTATGGTTGTTTGGCGCAATCGGGTTTCGAAATGCATTAAATTTGGCCAGCCACAAAACGCCTGCGCCTGCGAGGGACCATGGCTCGCTTGCGCTGCACCATCCACAGCTACAACCACACACCCATATTCAGTGTAAACCTGAAGGAATAAGACCGAGACGCATGCGGAGGGGAGCCACGTATTGTCAAAGAAGACGGCCCACAATCATTCACAGGCAAACACAAGCACGCTGTATTTGGGAATCAATCGCACAAAAGGCGGTGGCTGGACCGTAGTCCGCTCCACACTGAGTGCATGGAACCGTTCTTCGAGCCTAGCTTGAGCACAAGGACCGTGCTCCCGTCCACTCCATTAAGAACCAGCTGTCTCATTGAGCCAGTATGGATGAGGTAGTGGGTAATAGACAGGCAGGCACCTTGTTAACTTGCTTATCAAGCGCAGCCAAACCAGGGATGTCAAGCAACAGCCAAATATGAGATGACGTGATCAAATGTAATAAACCGTGTAATGCATACAAATACGTTGACATCACTCACAAATAAAGCAAAATATGGGCTTAATTGTTTGCCAACAAATTCGCGAAAATGCAACTTGTCTACACGGTTTTGAAACAACGCTAAATATGGTCTTCTAGAAGGGTACGTGATTGGACCAGTCCTGGTTTTTTCACATGTGAACCACATCTTTGACAGCCTACGCCATGGCCGCAGCTTCTTACGGATGACCATAGAAAGGTCCATACGTCTTTCACCAAAGGACAAAAAATACGTTTTCGACGAAATCCGTGGTGACCTGAGGCCTTTAGAATCATGGTGTAAGCAGCGGAAAATGGCTTTCTCCGCTGCTACACCGAGCCTCAAAGCTAATAAAAGTTCCATACTGGATGACACATTTGCGTCAAATGGCATACCCCCCTAACTAAATACGACGGATATAAACTTAAATATACGGCATTCTGTAAGTCACAACTTTTCGGAAAATGTGAAATCTTAATTTGCAAAGGCACGACAATTAACATTCCGCAATAAGTGTCGGCGTCCGTGTCCGGATTTGCCTGTCACTGTGTTCTTCATGGGGACAGTCACAGGACGCCTGCGCCTACAGAGGGGACCACGGGTGGCTTGCGTTGCGCCACCCATAATTCCACCCACACACCCCATATCCGGTGTAAACACAAAGGAGTCAGACCGTGCGCATGTGAATGTGAGCCTCATTTCATCAGAGGAGCCGGCCCGTACTCCGTCAACAAGCAGAACAGAACCATTCCAGCCTAATTAGGAAATCATGCACATCAAACGTACACATGGGCGGTGGCTGGACCTGAGCCGGTTCCACACAAGATGGAACTACTCGTTGAGACTAGCTCCGTCACAGGGATTATGCAGTCCGTCCCCTCCCGTAACGACCAGCTGTCTCCTAAAGCCAGTATGGACGAGGTAGTTGGTAATCTACAGGTAGGTATCTTAGGAAAATTCTCATCAGGCGCAGTCACACCGGGGGGTCAAGCAACATCTACTTTGGCAATGCAAGATTACACGATGTGCATGCAAACGTAACAAATACGTTGCCGCAATGACCTTCCACATGGGCCAATATATAACTACATCTGACGCACAACTATGAATTTATCGGAGTCATGTTTGCTAACACCTGAAATACTGCACCTTCAGCTGCAGCAATTCGCAATAGTCAGATGGCATACTGCTCAAAAATGCTCAGCGGCCGATTACTAAAATTGTAATCTAACAAAAATAGCGCGCAGGTAAATATAGCGGTGTGATCATCTCAAATGCCAGACTACATAGTTGCGACGCAATGGCTTGTCCTATGCTTCTTCCCCAAGATGATACAATAAAAACATTAGGTGCGCAGATGATATAGGACGCCTTTTTAAAGTCAGCGATTCAAATGCTCAACAATTTGAAGCTGGCCCAGATGAAGCATTGACAATGCCTCGTGCTGCTTTAGTACAATTTTATAACACAGTCCTTTTTGCTTCGTTATAAAATAAGTGCCACCTGCTAAGAAGTCACTCTCATTCATCGCAGTTGCCGTATCAACACGCAAGAGAATTCAAACTGCACGGTGAAACGCAGGCGTTAAATGTGCTAAGAGTAGAAATATGAGTAGGAAATAAATTCAGATATATCTGATTTGTTTCTGACTTCCTTCGGTTTCTCCCAAAGACACTATAGCATTTCTGCAAATTAAGCTTGCAAAACTTCGCTTTACACACAACTATTCTTCGTTACTGAGTATCGTCTGTTTTGGTTGCACAAACTAGCATTAACATCCGTGCACAGAAACGCAGAAAAGTGGCTCAGATGCATGCGTTGTCGCTGTCTGATAGATTTAAAAGTCACCGCTTCCTCAGTCAACGATTTATCTTAGCTTGATAGCAGCGAATAAATTATTCCAATGCAATACAGATGGCCACTTGTTTAATCACCGCAGAATACCCGGCAAAAGGTGTGAAAAAAGTATCCGCTTGGAACAAATATGCCAGTCACCAAATTTGTTTACTACAGTAGTATTCACCTCTGGGTATCACGTGGAATATTCCTAAACCAATGTATTTCCCGTAATTGTAACGCACTTGCCTTATTATATTTTTTATTGTTTCTAACAAGGAACATTATGAGACTAAATAAAATGTACCCGGATCAGCTTTTGTTTAATAATCTCGTATTCAGCTCATTCACCAGAGACATTTAAAGGACCCAGCGGTTCCTCATAGTCCACCGTGACTCAAAAATAAATTGCGTCGTCATTGGAACCATCCAAAACGATATTATAACTGCGGCGGAAGTCGTAAAGGTCCTTAAGCAAGGTGGTATTCTACATATTTGTATTAACCATTACTTTACGTGTTAGTTCGAATCGCTTGAGCGTGCAGCGCGTCATTGCTTCGACGCAATCTAACAGGTAAGTTGCCGTCGAGCGTTCTCAATACTGTGGGCATCCTTTTCAGTACACTTTGCTTTCCTATCTCGTCTTCCATGATTTTGGTATTTAGCGAAACGTCGTACGCTTTCTCGCCTTCTAGCTAGTTGCCATGGGCTTGGTCTCATTTCTCAGCTAGCTACGACATGTGACATAAGCACACCATCTGTCAAGCTCGGACATTTACTAGGAGATTGTACAGCCGCGCACGAAGTATCACCTTTGCATTTCGGCCCTCTCGGTGTACAACGAGCCTCCTACGCTCCGGAACCAGAAGCCCTTAGAACTGTTGATCAGAGACATAATGCAAACGCATTTATTATGTCCCCTTGCTGTAAAGCCTCCGGAATAGCCTCTACTGCAAACCAAAGTGTAAGATGTTGTCAGTCCTAGACTAGAAGGCTTTGTCGTTTCACCTCTTATTTGTCAACATCATTTGTTTTCAATGTTTTCAGAATGGCCACCTCCATTGTTGTAAAGACCAACCAAGCATTCACCTCATTATTTGCCTTCCTCCGGCCTCCAGCGCGCACCCAACATTTAGCCGTTCTGTCTAGTACGAGCTACATACGTCTTGGATAATGTAGCGCTTTGAAACCACTATTGAACGCGTACGTTATTCGCAATGGTTTTATCATTAGACTAAGGTTACTAGCTCTGTGGTGGTCCTAGTTTATTCCAAACCTTATCACTTCTAAGACCAAACTTTTAAACTGGTTTATCTAAAGGGCACAGTTTTTCGAGTCAATTCATTGTGCCTGGTAGCACAAATGTTGTCGCGATTATTGAATTATTGCAAGAGGCAGAATACGTAATTTGGTATGTATTGGTAAGCATTAACCAGACGCTGATTAAATATGCAACGTAACTCTTGTCTTTTCGAGACCTTTACAGGCGGCATGAGCACCAAACTTTGCGAGGTTTATACTATTTCTATGCAAATGTGATCTGTGTCTAGTTCTTTAATAATTTTTACTATGCCTATTTGGAACTTTTGTTAAAATAATGGTCAATATTATTTGGATCCAGAATATAAAACCCATTCCTTGGCCTTACTGATTTAGTTGATGAAGAATAATGCATTACTTCAATATCCTAATGCTGCTCAGCGTTAGATTATGTCCAGCTTTAGGCGAAAGTTTTGGTAAGATTGTTTTATAACACGTAATTGCATTGATCTTTATAATCCAGCAGAAATTCCATTAAGTTTGACAGAAATCTCGTAAATCCGCATAATGCACAGCATTTTTATAATTCATGCACAATTAAAAATGCTTCACGCGTCTTTAACAAGTTTAAGCATAAATTCTACAATATTCACAATAAGTTGCTCAATCACTGAGCCTAAATACCGCAGAGGATTTTGGACGACACGGCAAGATAAAAAACCAAGTTTTCTGCTTGGTGCTAAAAGTGTTATTTACTTCCTTTAGTGGGTAGTGGGTATATAAAATAAATTTTATTAGGCCTTGTGATAAGAAAGCAAACGCGAATCGAGTTACAACGAAATTTATACGTTTTAAAGTTAACACTATTGTCTACTTTTGCGTTTCCGTAGATTAACACACAAAGAGTGGTTAATTGCACTAAGATACTTCCAGGCAACCTAGTATCATGCTTTAGTAATTCAGGTCAAAATTAAATAATGATAGTTTAACAGCAACATTGTTTTTTGCCTTGTTACGGTTTATACCTCCTAAAACTGGACCAGCGATTTCTAAGTATAAAATAACTGAATTCGTTTGCCTAAATATATCAGGAATGTACGAATTTCTTTCGTTGAAAACCGCAGTGTACATTGAATACTGAATACTGGTAATAGGGAGCGAATAGTTAAAAAATGCTCTGGTGTTCCATCGCAGTTGGATCGGGCACATGCGTGTAATTACGTCGTCGATTCCTATGTGGTCGCAGCACATTGCAGCTGCCCTACATCTTTTCCGGATAGGACATGCACCCTATACCTGCACTCCATGAAGTGGGCTTCAAGTAGTCTCTTTAATTCCGACACCGATTTCGCCTCGACTAGAGTCTCCGACGATTTCTTATATTATTTCACCACTCGGCTTTCGTAACATAGAGGATAAGCAATGTGCTTTAAATCCTGTACCAGTAGTTTGTACCGGGTGTCCGCGTGTGATACTTGGTGCTCGAAATCACGACAGTGGTTTCAACATAGGCAATTGTCCCCGGTGTATTGTCCGGTGCGTCATATTGACATCAACTCGAAACCGACGATAGGGCAGGGTAAAAGTTCTAGTCCCTTACATCGGTCCTCGTACTACTTACCCCGTAAACTGGGGATGAGCAGGTTAGCCACGTGCTGGACACCTTCCAGTCTTTGCACCTCACTTATTGGAATCAAGCAATAAGCGAGTGAGCCTTACTTAAGCACTGTCTTATCACGGAATGGGTCAGACAGTTGGCATTCTCTTCAGACCAAGTGAAGTAGCTGCGGCAAATTGCCCAAAACAGTTGTGGGCCGTTAGAGTACAGTCTGTTCGTGTTGTCGACAGACTTAAGTTCACAGCGTGTGACTACGCCTAGATCCTTTACGAAACTAGTGGGATGCAGCGAGTAGCCGGTTAGGATGTACGCACGCCTAGTACTACCCCTAACCAAACTCATAAACCAGGACTTGGCAGTGTTGACCGGTAGGCCAACTACTGCAGACCCCCGGGATAGGCAGTCGAGGTCCTGCTGTGGGATGTCACAGTCGCCGGGAGGATTACTAATCCCATCATTGTTCAGATCCTCCGCAAATAATGCGCAGGGCGACCGAAGAAGCAGAGATACTTTGCTTATGTGGATCAGGAATACAATTGGCCCAAACTCTGTGCCTTAGGATACACCGCTAGTGGACGGTTACCATTCCGTTAGGTGGTCACCCATTTGAACCCGTCGTCTTCGCCTAAGAAGATAGGCAGTGGTCCGCTGCTGTAGTGCGCCAACATCATACATCCTCAGCTTGTGAAGCAGGACCTCATAATTCACTTTATCGGAAGGTTTACTGAAATCAAGGTGGATACCATCCACTGACTTCCTCCGATTCAACGCTTGCAACAATTGTTGGCGCGTCAACATCACATTGGTGATGCATGAGCGGCCCTTCATGAAGCCGTGCGGTGTTGGCGTTAGATCTTTTGACTCCAGGAGCTGGAGAACACCCTTTTTACAATCTTCTCGAGCACCTTTGCTAAAACGGAGATGATAAAATGGACCGGCAATTATCCACACTGCGTATGTCACCAGCATTTGAAATCGGTTTCACTTCCGAGCATTTCCAGTCGCACGGCAATGCACCCTCGGACAGCGAGCTTTTGAACAGATTTGTCGAAGCTGGTTCGATGGTAACCGATAAGGGCTTAAAACTTAGCGGCTGTAGTCCATCTGGTCCGGCAGGTTTTCCGTCATCAAGACTGACGAGTAGACCGCGGATGTTTTCTACACCACAAACAAAGATCTTGCTTTCAGTAAAGGTTACACACGTCGAGCACGGCGTAGGCAAATGCCTACTTGTATGTACGGAAACGAAGTGTTCCGCCAATGCAAACGGATGTTAAGTGCTGGAGGTCAGCAGCTGTCCGCCAGTGCCCTCTAACACAGCTACATCGCTTGCGGGCATCAGGAGCCGCTTCATGTAGGCAAACATCTTCTTGGGGGCCCACCTCGCGGGGGTTGCAAGCTGCTTTTCGAACTGCCGACGCTTTTGCGCTTTTGCATGGATTGCGCTTTTTTGTACGCCACATGATTGTTTGGCAGCCATACATGCATTTATTCCACGATACCTGTTGCCATCGCGTCAGCTGACTGTACTCTCTTTCAAACCAATATGGTTTCACTGGCCCAGCTTCCTGAGAACTGAAGGGTACGAAACGAGCGCACGACCATTGCACGCTCTCTATTATAACAGACCAACAGGCCTCAATAGATGAACCCTGCGGCAGAGAGCAGTCTACTTCACTAGCGGCTCGATTTAGACTATTGAAGTCGGTATTCCAATAATTGTAGGCTGAATTTGGCAGGCGCACGTAGGACAAAGGCAGCTCTAGGTTGGCTAACACAACCGAGCGGTCACTAGCTGCCAGCGGCTGCAGAATCAGACTTTCATGTGCACCTTGCTCGTAACCCGTTAATAGTAGGTCCAGACACGATGGTGTCGAATGCAGTGTAAAGCGCGTCGGTCGGCCGAAATGTTGTGCTGCCCCAGTTTTAAATACTACCTCCGCAAACTGCGCTCGACTTCATAGTGCCCGGAGAGAAGTTGAACCTCAGACCTTCGTATTAGAAGGAAGTTAATATCCCCATAAGCAGGAAGCGGGGCCGACTCATGTACCTTCTGGCATGCGGCAATCAATCCAGACGTTGAATTCGAGGGCTGCAATCAACCGCACTTACAAACAGTTCACCCTGTCTCAGACGGATCGAGCACCATTATTGCTCGCTTTAACCGTCTTCGCTACGGCACATATGTACCAGTCTTCCACACAACGACGACCGTAAGTATAACTGTACGCCGCCTCAAACGTTTGAGAGGCTTTTGCACCGGAAGCACAAGTGGCCACTAATCTACTTGTAGCTCATGAAAGTTGGGCCTAAGCAGTAGACAGTTGCAGCGCTGTAGACGTACTATTCATAGAGTTTTCAGAAGCTATTGACACTGTTCCTTATCTTCTAACCTCAGTAAATTTGAGATCGTACGTATATCTGGTTGCGTCCCTCCATGCCTGTCTGCTTTCCTTTTAGAGAGGGAACAGTGCGTACGGGTGGGGCTTAGCATTTCGCTCAGGCAACCTGTCCTTAGTGGCGTCCCGCCGTTCCTGGTATTGAGGCCATAGTTGTTCCCGATCTATGTAAATGACTTGCTAGGGAGCTAGGATTTTAATCACTAATCTCTGCTGACAACCTTGTGCTCTGAAATATTGTGGATATCTCGGGGATCGTGAGGCAATTCAATTGCCTTGTGTAGGCTATGGGAATGGTCTACCTTATGGTTGATGCCCATAAATAAGGCTAAGTGCTCTGTTCTCCGAATCGGAGGTAATATTTCTCCAACCTAACCTGTTGTCGGCGGTGGCGAACTCCCTGTTGTCACAGAGCAGTTTTTAGGGGATGTACACTCATCAGCCCTTCATTCTGGCGACAATTGAAAGAAGGCTGCTTGCCTGGGGTTTCGTATGATTTGTTTTATCATATCCTCTTTTAAAGTCCTAACGGTTAATTTGTTTGTGAAGCTATTCACGGCATTTGACCGACACCACCTGGCTTGTCCACCTAGTCTTATCCGTGACGAAATGCATTTGGAGTGGGTGTTACGAGTGGGCATTCGGTTAATGCAGGGTCTACGGGGATAGACGTATCCTGAACTCTTGCTCAGTTTGGGGATGCACTCAATGCTCTACCGAAAGAAAAAAGGGGACCTGCTTCTCACCTATTGTATGTTAACGGGTAGGATCAGCCTGGACTTGTCAGGCTATTTACTCCCGCTACGTTACCTAATCTCCGCGGTCACATACTGAAACTGCGTAAACCCAAGGTCTGATAGGATTAGGATGGAAACTCATCCGCCGCGCCGAGTTATAGATCACTGGAATTCACTTCCAGGTCAAGTGGTTAGAGAACCTACGGTTACGGGTTTTGCACGCCAGCTCCATGCCCTTGGGTGGTAACAACAAACCTCTCCTTTGTCCTAAATGACTCACCTTTACTTTTCAGTCTTTTTAATGACTCTAATACCTTGGTATTCCAATTACTTAGCTCGTACCCCGTTCTCAGTTTGCCTTCTGAGTTTAATTTTTTCTTTTTCTTATTTCAAGTTACCGGCCCAGCTAGGTCTGCTAGGCAGGATAGGTGGGAATTAATTGGTAGAACAGTGTGTGATGCGGTCTCCGTTTTAGGTCAATCAGTAATTTAGTCTGCCTACACCTGGTACAACGACCAGCTGAGAAAGAATACTCACGGGGTAATTCTATCGTACCAGTCCCACTTGTACTTAGAATGATATAATTGTTTAAATATTTAATGTAAACGTGTTTACGAGCAGTGTAGTTAATCAAAAAGCCAAAAACTAAGCAACTTCAAAGGGAAAGTAAACTTGCATAGGTAGCTCAATACATATAACAGCGAATTTAAATAAGTATCTTGTGAATTGTATAATTTGAATTCTTGAAAAAGCAGACAAAGGCAAATTAATGCATTGCGGTTGAAAACCTATATGTGTAATGATTCCTAGAGCCTGCGGGTATGACGACGTTGCGCCTAGAATCTAAATTTATAGGTGAAAACCTGTGCAACCCAGCGGAGAAATGAACAGTCTTATATGAAACACGTAGATCAGAAGAAAGATAATGTATGCTTGTGCTGAGGATGATGCTGCATTCATGTTACCTCACCAGCGCAGTAGTGCTTAACCATCTTACACCTAAACTAGGTCTTTTTATGCTGGATACATTTCATTCCACGTTAATTAGTTTGTCCTGCCTACATGAATAATCTTCTATGCACTTGTACATCTTGCTTACGCTCATTGAGCTAATCTTCGCTAATTTTATTGTGTTTGTAGTAATTTCAAATAACTTCTAGTGATGTTGTACTTATCGTGGGTTCATTACTCATCAACTTACTTCATTTGCTAAATTAGCAAAAATTGATGTCTGCATAGCCGAAGCATTAACAAGGAGGCATACGTATGCGAGCCACGTCTCAGCAACGGAGCCGGCTCACACTCCTTTCCAAGAAAACTTAAGCACGCTGTATTTAGGAATCAGTCGCACAAAAGGCAGTGACTGGACCTTGGCCCGCTTTTTGCCTAGCACGGCCAGAGGGACGGTGAACCTCTTCCCCCTAAGAAACGATTCCCTGTCTGGAGACGGTAATCGAAATGGGTGGTTTCAGAAAGGTAGGCACCTTGTGAACATAAACGTCAAGCGCAGCCACACTGAGAATGTCAAACAACGACCAATCCTTTGAAATGACGATATCAAATAATGGTTCATTCTTCATTTAGTTCATTGGTTTGTAGAGGGCAGAATGGCAGTCCAACCTACGCACCGTCGATTCCAGAGCAGCACGAGATGTCAATGTGCCTTCCCGACCCAACAGTCCTCAGGCGAACAAGGAAGTCACAGAGAAACGGTGCTGTCCATGAATCTAGCGCAGATGAGTATCCTTTTCACAGTCCGTGCACTGACTACGGTTTCTAAGAGGCTGTGCCAGTCGTTTACCACCCGAGTAGAAACGACAATGTCCGAGCGGCTTCGGAGCATCCTCGGCTTAATTACTTTCTAATTGCGATCTCACGTTTCGCCTCCGACGTTGAGTAGAAATCACTGCCCCAGTTCATTTGTAATCTCGCCTCTAGGTATGCGCGTGATAAAGATAAGGCGTCCACGGCGCCGACGTTTGTCCAGGAGGTGTTACATGGAGTCGGAAATGGTAGGGAAAATCCCGAACTCCGAAGACAAAATGAAGCCTTGCCTCTGCATCCTTACTATTAGGGTACATTCTGGCTACGAAAGCGGAAACGCAGCCGGTAGACCGTTCTTCTTCAAATTAGTCATATGTGAGATGTGAATAGCAACCTGGAAATCTTCGGAGTCATCCGGGATAAGGATCTTATGGTATCCCCCGTCCTATTAGCGTCGGCCACTCTCCTTATTTTTCCTGGGTGGTTTTTAGGTCAAAGACCATAATTACACTCATGTATTTCTTTATTAAGAGTCTCCCCTATGGTAGGTGCCAAGTGGATCAGACGCACCAATCGGGGGATACTAAATTTGGCAAAGTATTAAGGTAAACCACACTTGGTGGACCGGTCATAAAGTAGGTACAGCCTTGCCTGTATTTTATCAGTGATATCGGAGTCCGAAAACTGTGCGCAAACGTTGAGGTAATTAACTCATATAAGGCATTCGGTTTGAAGTGTTTCGGGAAGGTAGTTGATGAACAGCTTGGGAAGTTCAACTCTGAGGACTGATCCTTTCGGTACCACGCTGGTCGTTAGCACCGGCTAAGAAAGGCTTTCGTTCCCTCGAAATGCGTGGTTCTGACTCCTAAGAAATCGGCGAGCCAAGGGTATAGGTGCAAACTGACACCAATTTCTCGGAGCTTGTACAGAAACATCTGATGTAGGACATTATCAAACACCTTGCAGAAGTCAACATCTAGGCATTTGCCGGCATCTGTTGATCTTGCAAATTTCCTTCGCCGCCAGTAGGTTGGTATTGCAAGAGCTTCGCTACCGAAAGCCGTGCTGTGTTTTGTAGTTGAGGTTCAGTTCAGAACAGTGCTTCTGTAAAGCGCGTTCGATAGTCCTCTTCATGAACATGCAAAATACAGATGTCAGACAGACTGCGCGACAGTTCTTGGGTTCAAGAGGATTTCCACCTTTGTGCTTTGGCATTACTATTCCCAGTTTTCAGTCAGCAGGTAGATGCCTAGCTTCTAAAAAGGGCCGAAAAAGCTGGCAGATGGGTGTGGCAATGTAATTTACCATTCTCTTTACAAGGAAGGGTTGCCACCAGTTATGGCCAAATGACGAATTAGGACCTAGCTCCAGTAACATTTTCGCAACAGTTTCCGCGTTTAGTTCGATGTCCTCAAAACGGCTGAGAGCGGAGGCATCGAGATTGTTAAGAGGTGGGTGCTTCAGTAGGGAAACAGATAAGTACTGCCGGGCCAGGATATCTGCTCTTTCGCAGAATTCGTAAAGAACAGGTTCCGTTGTACTGGATGATAAAGCGGTTATGCCATTGCCGTCTTTGGTCCTATAAATATTCTAAGTTTAGATATTTTAGACCTGGACTGAAACTGCTCTGCCGGATGCTGCTGGTATTATTGCTTCTTTAACGTCTTTCTGTAGTGCATAAGTTCCCAAGTCTGGTAAGTTGAACAATCTGAGGCCAATTCAATAGATTTGAAACGGTTCACTGGTTGCGTTCGAAGATGCAATAGAAGCCGCATTTCTCGGTCAATCTAAAGAGGGGCTGTAGTTTGGTGCTTTTTTCTTGAGCTTAGGACCACTAATTCTATGAGCGGTTTCATTTTGTAGCACAACATTGTCTAAGTGCTATCAAGGTTAAGCTTTTGTAGGGTCTTCTAATCCAAAATGATGGGCGCCTTTCTTTGGCAGCTAGGATTTTTACGGCAGAAGTTTCGGTAGTAAATCCTTCGGTCTTGACGGAGAAATCATCGAACCCACATAAAGATGAGTGTACAGTGATCACATGACCAGTCGGTCGTAATTTGCTTATTCCATAGACGACAGAAGTTACACGTATGAGCACCAATTCGAGAAATCGGGGTTTCTATCCTTAGAGAATTCTGCTTAGCGAATAAAGCATACGGATTTATTGACTTAACTCTTCGATAAATGTGAATATGCAACGCATTGGTTGTCAGCATATCTGTGATAACTCCAAGCTGTCAGAGTAGGATATATGCAAAAATTGCTACTAACGCGATCACATTAATTAATTCCACCGCAATCTGCTTCGGCGACGTTTGTAAGTAAAATGAAGCTTGTTCTGACAGATATCGAAATGATTTACCAAAGAAAGCATTTCCAGATCCACCTAACCAATCACAAAAAATAAAGAAAATTAGCAGGCGCCTATACATGCATACTAATACCTAAAAATATCACATATATATACGTATATAAAGTTACACATTTACCAATAAGGAGACAGATATAACCGCGATGAACTTTAAATGTAAGTGCAAAAACCTCTAGTGGACATTGAGTAGAAATTAAGGGAAACACATAGGTCCATTTGCAAAGACCAAAGGCTTAACATAATTGGTAGCAGTCGGTCATTGTCAAAAACAGAGAACAGATTTACTTTGGCCGTCAAATAATTAGGCGCCTATAGCAATTATCTGGATGCATGACTTGTTACGAAAGTAAGCAAATGAGATAGGCGGAATAACGGTGCACGCAAGTGTTAGTTAGATTACAGGCTTTGAAATGGAATGTAATGATGGGCACCATTTTGGTAGTATTAGAAGGAAAGTGAGCGCAGTGTTGTAGACGCTGTGCGGTGAATTACTACACATGCAAAAGAGTAATTTGACTAGAAATTCCAAACCGCCTGGTTAAGATGGCGATACTGATATTAATGTATATTTGATCAGTTAAAACTTTCTTGTCCTTTTACGTTACATTATGCAACATTATGACCGCGCAACGAGCAAAAATTGAAAAATGGTACTTGCTCTTGGAACATGCCTTCGTTGTTGTATTTGTATGCTTCCGGTTGAGGACTCCGAAGACTTGAGACTTAATAGACCGAGGGGCTGGAAGGCAAAGGAAATAATTCGTAGGCGGCTGGACAACAACCTAATAAGAGTCAGAGCTAGATAAAATGGGTGTTCGCGTTACGTCTCGTGGCGAGCTGGACGGCACTAGCACAGTCGTCGCTGGGGTACCGATCGTGAGATGACTGCATGGATAAGGTGAAAATACGTATGAGAAATGACTGCTCTACGATATAAAAGACAAAGTTGGAAGAGAAACTGACAATGGCAATATAATCTAGGCTAGACGACATCTTACCTGTTGATTTGCTACGGTGACTCGCTGACGCACTACAGATGTTGCGTTCACATTTGCGAAATATATACAGCCAAACGAAAGGACATGGATTCCAACAAATGGTAAGGTTACATGCAACGATGAAAACACGTAAAATCTCTAAAAAGTGATGGAACGTAAGTGTTGCCACCTGAAAAGTGCCCACCACGACACGTTTGTATTTTGATTGAACACATCAAGTGGATATACCTGGACACGAACCCGGGACAATTAGAAAAGTAGCCAGAAACTCTACCATTTTAACTGCCGGGTAACAGTGAGCAACACTTGGCACAACGGTTAAAGAAGGGTCGAGCGACTATTTTGAAGTACGTTATGTGATCAAACTGTGACGCTCAATCGCAATGTGGACCGTGATGTGCATTATAGTGAAGCTTTTTAACTTTGTTCACTAGTACCGTAGCTGAAGAAGATAGAGTTTGGGGTTGGGCCCCCTAAATCATCACACGCGAATCGTAGCACATTGAGATTGCGCGTGGCAATCCAATCACACAACTTCTGTTTTAAAATGGCCCTCCAAACAATATAGTCTACTGATAGTTCGGTGGTTAAAATGGCGTTTAGCCCATTTTTGCAAACTATTCATGATCAATCTAGGTGAGGTCCTTAGTGCGTTGTTACGTAGCAAGCGGTATTGTAACTTACCATAGGTATGCGTTAATGAAAAGCTGTACCGGGTATCCTTCCCACAATATACACTACATGCTTTGGCAGATCACCATGACTAGAGCCTGCGTGGCAAGGCAAACCGTAGACGTAGCTGCGTACGTCTACTCCTTAACTAGAGACCAAATGATGAGTAAGCAAGTTGTTTTATCTGTGGCAGACTAGAGCCTGTGCGACGACGTTTTAGTTCGTTGTTAGCTGACCCGCAAAGATACCGTCTGTACGTTCTTATCAGGTTGTATGGAAATGGTTTTGAGGACTGAGATGACAGCTGAGCGTGCCTGCGCGAGCACCTACAAAAGTGTGTGTAGTAACGAAGTACAATATGTAGCTAAATGCTTATTATATGACAGCCGTATTTATACATTTATGTTTGTGACACTGAGGAGGGCCATTTAAGCGTTTATAGTATGTGGCATGCTAGCTGTTTAGGAGTACCAAGATAACAGTAGATAAGTTGCGCAAAAGATGTTCTAAATGTATACGGTTCAAATAAACTGGAAATTTAGGTAAGCATTCACCTGTAGCAACTACTAAGTGTCACCGGGAGATGATACCTGATACAGAGACTAAGAAAAAGCTTGCCAGCCCAACCCAGAAAGTTGTCAAAACGGGACTTATGCCTAACGCTTGCAACTCGACTATCCACAGCATGACTTTATGCAATAAATCCTACGCCTTATTTACATGGTAAAACACTCAATCCCATAATGAAGTCCCATGAAGACAAAGACGGTTGTAATAAATCAATTCGGTATCGCGTAACGCCTCTTGTTATGTTGCAGGCAATATCTGGGCATTTTTATGTGCGATCCCGTTTAAACCCAACATTGATATGCAAAAGAACGAATACTTAAAAGAGTCAACTGTTTTTCTGCATGAACTGGCAATAGGGTGCCAAGTTCTATTCTACGTTTCAGTCAGATGCACTGTAACGGCTTCGAGTCACGCAGTGTTAAAATCCTCAGTTAAGCACGCAATATCATGCAGAGCACACATAAACCCTGCCGAGGTTAGCCTCGGAGAAAAGCATAGGGTAAAATCGGAGAGTTTTGGAATCAATGCTGATGCGGATTAGATTGCGATGTCGAAACTTAAAAGATTTCGTCCTTCAAAATCCGGCTTAATCTTATCTAAAAGATGGATGTCTTCTTGAAGGCAACTGACGCCCATTCTTGCTTAATTTTGCAAACTATGTGACGCCTTCTGTCAGGCTACTCGCTTTGGTTTTGACAGTTTATAATAGCAGTTAAGGAAACTTTAGAGCAATTGCCTCTTTTACATTCTCTATGCGTCCTTCAAAGGTGATCACCCTCCAAACTTACGGCCGCTTTGTTACATTATGGGGTTTTATGCACATTTTATTATGTCTGCTACTAAGACAGATACCGCAGGCATTCCATATTAAACGAATTGTTTACCCATTATTTCACATGTTCCTGAAAAATCTGAACCAAACACATGTTTTACACCCTATTTAAAAGATGAATGCTCAAAGTTTCTTCACTGGTATTTCCTGTCGTGCCAGTGAAGTAAAATAAGCATCGGACATGACGAGATATCCTATGGTAAAATTACGGAAATCCATATTTTAACCAAGGTATAATATAAGGATAATATATAATATGGAAAAGAAGACTAAAGGATGAGGGGTGAGTTATTCAAGAAAATCGGAAGCTTTCGGTTTACCAAACAGCGCTCGTTGACTTGGCGATGTGGTGGTGGCTGAAACCGTAGGCGAAGGCAATCGTTTGACTCTGTGCGATCGATCGAGTGATCGATTTGGTGGACGAGTGGGCTTTTAAACACCCAGCTAATTGTACAGACCTTCCGAATTGTGACTAAAGCACTAGTGAGCTGAGCTGTTGTGTTTGCATTTTGTTGGCGCGGCTAGCAGAATCAGTCACGCAACATGATGCCAGAGGAGAAGAAGCTGACTCGCCAAACCACACTCGCTTTTGTTGGAGTGATGGCGATCCCACTGCCGACTGCTCCGCAGATGACGGACAACGCGTTACATGACAAGTTGAAAAGGTGAAAAGCGAATTGGATGGAGTTCGCAGCGTTTATCCAGTTGGATGGATATCCGAGGCCATACCAGATGACCATGTTTCGATATGCTGTCGGCCATAAAGCGTGCTGTATAATAGAAGCGTGGAAGTTTAGCTCCCATGCTGGAGTGCCGGGGCTTTCCCAGACAATCGAGAAATTTGCAAACTATTGTGATGCTCGACTAACTCTTCAAGCTAATTGCATCTGGTTAATCGATGCCTGTTTAGTGGAGAGTGAATGCCACAAATCGACGAAGGATTACGCAACAAAGTACTCAGACGGCCTTGAGGAACAAGGTGCGTGTTTCTGAAGCCGTTGACAGAAAAATGATTAACATCTTCACTGCTTTAGCTAATAACAACTGACAGCATGTTACTTTCAGAAAGCTGCATCAGAATGGAGTGCAGTACAACCCACGTGGCTTCGAAGGAACGAAATGACCGAGGTTACAGCTGAAAGAACACCATTTCCTAAAAAACTGAACATAAATTAAGCAAACGACTGCTCATTATCATACAGCCGAAGGAGTATCCCTTCCTGATGCTACTTAAAGGAAGAAAAGCGCTATCTAACAAGTTTGTTCACAGTATTTTAGATAAGGCAAAATGAAAGCTGATGATAGTTTACAAACCTGTTGGCCGTCTTGTTTCCTAAGGCACAGCATATTGACCATAACATACGTAGCCTCTACATACAGCCTTCTTCTACTTGTCTACCGAGTGTAAGGGCGAAATGACTAGGATGCCTTGATAAAGCAGATTGTATACACGGAGGATTTCGAGCCAATCGTGTAGTTACATGGAAGGGGAATAAACCGATTTTAAAAGACGTAAGGAACATTTTACTTCTTTATAAACAGTAGCCATAAATTTCAAGTATAATATACCAAACCTAATAATAGTTGACAAATAGTGAAGAAGGAACTGTTTGTGTTATTCCCTATCCACAAATTCTTATCCACTATATCCCTTTACATTATGGGTGCATTGTATCTCGGTGTCTAAGGCAGTGTAAGGGTCCAAGGGAATTGTCCACAGAGATCCAAATGTTAACTGTGTTCGCCGTGATTGGAATGTACTTCCGTCTAATTATCAAACAACAACAGATAACATTATTATTCACCCTGTACTTTAAGAGTATACAATAGTGAATGTATTGTCGCGTGACTAGATAATAAAGCTGTAGTGTTCAGGCGATCATCACCATCGTTACACGTTAGCTGGAGGTGGCGAACACCTCAGCGATTGTGCCGCAACACAAAAGATAAGAAAAGGAAAACAAACAGTAGCACGTCCGCTGAGTCCCCAGTAACGGATGGAAATCGTTCCGTAGAGCTAAAAGCTGGCTGCCGAAAAAGTGAGTCATATTATGCCTAACAAGTGAGATCGTGATTAGAGGGGGATGCTAAGCAGGTGGGGGATGGACAAAGGAACTCACAACGCAAACGCCATTGGGGCTGCCTCCAAGCCTAATCAGCAAGTGTGTCCAACCAAACGTGCTCATCTTCCCTAGGGCCCCATCCAGGCAGTCGCGATGCACTAACCAACGCCAAATTCTAAGTGAGGGTTTTCATTTCTCTCAACCAAGCCATTACTAGGCCTCCCCTACTCCTCTTCCAACCGCACCCACAACGCGCAAACAATGCACGTCGCGTGAGTCGGTGTGCTGGCATGCGCAACACGTGGCCCACCCATCTGAGCCAGGTGCGTGTTATAATGGTGCTGCGCGGTTCACTCGCTCTTCCTGCACCAAATACGCAAAGTCAAACACGCTCATTGCTCGTGCTGTGCTCCCACCAGACATGGTCTAAGCTGCGAAGGCAGCGATGATCGAATATAACGAGCCCCTTTACGACTGTCGACCTGATGGGCCAGGTTTTCCAGCCATATAGGATAGTTGTAAGAACAGCTGCGTTGCAAACTCTGCCCTTGAGGGCGAGAGTAATGTGGCGTCTGCGCCACAGGTTGCGGAGATTGGCAAAAGCACCTCGAGCTTTTGCTATACGGTTCGAAACGTCATCTTCAATCCCAAGGATGCTAATATAGCTGCCCAGGTACGTGAATTCCTGAACGACTTCTAAGAGATCACCACTAAGCGTTAGCGCAGGGGTGGGTCCCTGCCAATCTAGGAGAAGTGCTTTGCATTTCGATGGAGCAAAACATGGCCCAAAATGCCTGACAGCCAGTGCTAATCATTCCAGTGCTGTTTGGTATGTTTGGGAGCTGTCACGGATTAGGGCAATATCGTCCGCATACTCCAAGCCAAGAAGTCGTTCACCAGGAAGTAGCTCCACACCTTCTAACTCGTGTCTAGCGAACGCTGTTTTAATGACTTCATCAATAGCGAAGTTGAAGAGGAAAGGTGACAGCGGGCATCCTTGTCTCACACCGCTGGTGGTACTGAAGGGTGGTGGCAGTTTGCCATAAACCCTCACCCTGGCCGAACTATGCGCGTACAGCGCTTTGGTAATGTTTACATTTTTATCCTACATACCTTACCTTAGCAGGGAGTCCCAAAGGGCACATCGATCGACTGAGTCGAAGGCACCTTTTATGTCAAGAAAAACGACAACGGTGGATCGCCAATAAATGGCGGTGCTCCAACACTTAACGCAAGGTGAAGATGTGGTCGATGCAGCCTCTACCTTGACGAACTCCGACTTGCTCTTCACGAATCTGGCTTTCACGAGTGTCAGTCAGTCTGTGGAAAATGACAGAGGCAAGCAACTTAGAGGCAATCAAAATCCGACTGATCCCTAATTCAATGATTGCCGCATTCCAAACGAGAGCCTCCCTTGAAAGTTGGGACAATGACGGAGCAGTTCCAGTCTGTCGGGACTGTCTCCTGCTCCCGAAGTTTTACTAGCAACTCGTGTAAACCATCTACTAGAGCAGGTCCCCCGAATTTGAAGAGGGCTGGGGAATTCTCTCTGCATCTGCGGCCTTATGCAATTTCAACAGCCTGATTTCACATTCGACTTCTGAGCTTGAAAGCGGATCCATGGAGATGGCCCAGGGAGAAGGGTGCTTAATGCCCGAAGAAGAAAGCGATAACACAGGTTGGTTAAATTGCCTTGTAAAGTGTTCAGCCCAACGTTCCAAGCGTTTTGTCAGGCTGTGGATTAGCTACCCACTCTCGTCGCGTATGGTCTCGCTAACACCACGTCTCCTGCTGCCTGTTCCCCGTATCAGACGGAATAACTTACGATAATTACCAACGGCAGCGGCTGTTTCCATCTCAGAGGCACAATAAGACCACCAGGTTCCGCCGTCCTTCTTCAGACTAGTACGAAGTTTGGCCTTGCGACTTTTGCCGGAATGCGCCGGAATGCGTCGGCGAGCATCCATAAGTTCCAGAAACTGTGTAGAGATCCAATGTCCGGTTTGGCATTTTGCTTTGCTACCTGAAGACAAGCCTGCTAAAAGCAACGCTTGAATACTATGCGACCAGTGAATTTCAACGGTATTTAGTGGGCGCTTACTCAGCCCAGATGTCAGCGCACTTTGGTACACATTCAGAACATCTGGCTTCGCCAGCTGGCTGGTGTCAATCCGTTCACATTGACGTTGCGGACGTCCACGAAAACACACCGGAAGGTCGGCGCAGACAAGTGCGTGGTCAGAGTCCACGCTCGAGCTCCAAATCGAGCGTCAATTTTGGACACAGCCTCTCCAGCAGTAACTGATCGCGATATGTTCGATTTCGGTCCATGGCTGACCCGAGGCTAGTGGCCGTCAACTCACGCTTCTGCGGGTGCTGTGGAAAGTTGTTGCACACGAGAAAGAGGCGAGCATCTTCACACGTCTGTAGCAATCGCTCACCATTATCATTACGGGTGCCTACACCACGTTGGCCGCCCAGATGAAGCGCATCAGAGGACAATTTTCCGACTTGGGAGTTTAGATCGCCAGCCAACCTTACAGTATTCGTGCTTCTTCCTTGACGAAGAAGCTCGTGAATTTGCTGATACAAACCATCTTTTACCGAATCAGTGCTAAAGTTTTTAGGGGCGTAGGCCGCAATGACCAACATTCACCGTTTGTCCCCGAGCTACTTGGTAGCACGGAACGAACCAGCTAATCTAATGGCGCACAAACTACTCTTTACTGGGATCTAATCAATTAGGGCTTGTTCAAGCCGGGAACTCAAGCCAATGCCGACGCCAGCTTGACCAGCATTTGAAGCTGCATCATCGCCAGACTGGCGCAATGCGAATGTGCCGCCAGTGTTGCATGTTGGGGAACTCAGGGTAAGCACGGAGCTCGAACCTTGCTGGTGGGGTTTCTGATAAACACCAAATATCGATCGGTAGGTTCTCTAGTGTGCGGGCAAGTGATGCATGTTGGCCAATCTGAAACAAAGTGCGCACGTTGAGGCATGCCAGTCATAGTGAGACACGAGGTCTCTAAAGGGAAACGGATGAACTGAAGTTGTCCTCTTGGTTGAACATGGAGTTTTCGACTGGGTTAGAGCGAGGTGTTCGTCAAGGTAGAGGCTGCGTCGACCACATCTTCACCTTGCGTTAAGTGTTGGAGCACCGCCATTTATTGGCGATCCACCGTTGTCGTTTATCTTGACATAAAAGGTGCCTTCGACTCAGTCGATCGATGTGCCCTTTGGGACTCCCTGCTAAGGTAAGGGTATGTAGGATAAAAAAGTAAACATTACCAAAGCGCTGTACGCGCATAGTTCGGCCAGGGTGGGGGTTTATGGCAAACTGCCACCATCCTTTATTACCACCAGCGGTGTGAGACAAGGATGCCCGCTGTCACCTTTCCTCTTCAACTTCGCTATTGATGAAGTCATTAAAACAGCGTTCGCTAGACACGAGTTAGAAGGTGTGGAGCTACTTCCTGGTGAGCGACTTCTTGGCTTGGAGTATGCGGACGATATTGCCCTAATCCGTGATAGCTCCCAAACATAGCAAACAGCACTGGAATGATTAGCACTGGCTGTCAGGCATTTTGGGCCATGCTTTGCTCCATCGAAATGCAAAGCACTTCTCCTAGATTGGCAGGGACCCACCCCTGCGCTAACGCTTAGTGGTGATCTCTTAGAAGTCGTTCAGGAATTCACGTACCTTGGCAGCTATATTAGCAAATTTGGGATTGAAGATGACGTTTCGAACCGTATAGCAAAAGCTCGAGGTGCTTTTGCCAATCTCCGCAACCTGTGGCGCAGACGCCACATTACTCTGGCCCTCACGGGCAGAGTTTGCAACGCAGCTGTTCTTACAACTATCCTATATGGCTGGAAAACCTGGCCCATCAGGTCGACAGTCTTAAAGGGGCTCGTTATATTTGATCATCGCTGCCTTCGCAGCTTAGACCGTGTCTGGTGGGAGCACAGCACGAGCAAGGAGCGTGTTTGACTTTGCGTATTTGGTTCAGGAAGAGCGAGTGAACCGCGCAGCACCATTATAACACGCACCTGGCTCAGATGGGTGGGCCACGTGTTGCGCATGCCAGCACACCGACTCACGCGACGTGCATTGTTTGCGCGTTGTGGGTGCGGTTAGAAGAGGAGTAGGAGAGGCCTAGTGATGGCTTGGTTGAGAGAAATGAAAACCCTCACTTAGAATTTGGCGTTGGTTAGTGCATCGCGACTGCCTGGATGGGGCCCTAGGGAAGATGAGCACGTTTGGTTGGACACACTTGCTGATTAGGCTTGGAGGCAGCCCCAATGGCGTTTGCGTTGTGCGTTCCTTTGTCCATCCCCCACCTGCTTAGCATCCCCCTCTAATCACGATCTCACTTGTTAGGCATAATATGACTCACTTTTTCGGCAGCCAGCTTTTAGCTCTACGGAACGATTTCCATCCGTTACTGGGGACTCAGCGGACGTGCTACTGTTTGTTTTCCTTTTCTTATCTTTTGTGTTGCGGCACAATCGCTGAGGTGTTCGCCACCTCCAGCTAACGTGTAACGATGGTGATGATCGCCTGAACACTACAGCTTTATTATCTAGTCACGCGGCAAAACATTCACTATTGTAAACTCTAAAAGTACAGGGTGATTAATAATGTTATCTGTTGTTGTTTGATAATTAGACGGAAGTACATTCCAATCACGGCGAACACAGTTAACATTTGGATCTCTGTGGACAATTCCCTTAGACCCTTACACTGCCTTAGACACCAAGATACAATACACCCAGAATGTAAAGGGATATAGTGGATAAGAATTTGTGGATAGGGAATAACACAAACAGTTCCTTCTTCACTATTTGTCAATTATTATTAGGTTTGGTATATTATACTTGAAATTTATGGCTACTGTTTATAAAGAAGTAAAATGTTCCTTACGTCTTTTAAAATCGGTTTGTTCTCCTTCCATGTAACTATACGATTGGCTCGAAATCCTCCGTGTATACAATCTGCTTTATCAAGGCATCATAGTCATTTCGCTCTTACACTCGGTAGACAAGTAGAAGAAGGCTGTATGTAGAGGCTACGTATGTTATGGTCAATATGCTGTGCCTTAGGAAACAAGATGGCCAACAGGTTTGTAAACTATCATCAGCTTTCATTTTGCCTTATATAAAATACTGTGAACAAACTTGTTAAATAGCGCTTTTTTTCCTTTAAGTAGCATCAGGAAGAGATACTCCTTCGGCTGTATGATAATGAGCACTCGTTTGCTTAATTTATGTTCAGTTTTTTAGGAAATGGTGTTCTTTCAGCTGTAACCTCGGTCATTTCGTTCCTTCGAAGCCACGTGGGTTGTACTGCACTTCATTCTGATGCAGCTTTCTGAAAGTAACATGCTGTCAGTTGTTATTAGCTAAAGCAGTGAAGATGTTAATCATTTTTCTGTCAACGGCTTCAGAAACACGCACCTTGTTCCTCAAGGCCGTCTGAGTACTTTGTTGCGTAATCCTTCGTCGATTTGTGGCTTTCACTCTCCACTAAACAGGCATCGATTAACCAGATGCAATTAGCTTGCAGAGTTAATTAAGCATCACAATTGTTTGCAAATATCTTGATTGTCTGGGAAAGCCCCGGCACTCCAGCATGAGAACTAAACTTCCACGCTTCTATTATACAGCACGCTTTATGGCCGACAGCATATCAATACATGGTCATCTGGTATGGCCTCGGTTATCCATCCAACTGGATAAACGCTGCGAACTCCATCCAATTCGCTTTTCACCTTTTCCACTTGTCATGTAACGCGTTGTCCGTCATCTGCGGAGCAGTGGGCAGTTGGATGGCCATCACTCCAGCAAAAGCGAGTGTGGTTTGGCGAGTCAGCTTCTTCTCCTCTGGCATCATGTTGCGTGACTGATTCAGATAGCCGCGCCAACAAAATGCAAACACAACAGCTCAGCTCACTAGTGCTTTAGTCACAATTCGGACGGTCTGTACAATTAGCTGGGTGTTTAAAAGCCCACTCGTCCACCAAATCCATCAATCGATCGATCGCACAGAGTCAAACGATTGCCTACGCCTACGGTTTCAGCCACCATCACATCGCCAAGTCAACGAGCGCTGTTTGCTAAACCGAAAGCTTCCGATTTTCCTGAATAATTCACCACTCATACTTTACTCTTCTTTTCCATATTATATATTATCCTTTTATTATACCTTGGTTAAAATATGGATTTCCGTAATTTTACCATAGGATATCTCGTCATGTCCGATGCTTACTTTATTTCACTGGCACGACAGGAAATACCAGTGAAGAAACTATGAGCATTCACCTTTTAAATAGGGTGTAAAACATGTGTTTGGTTTAGATTTTTCAGGAACATGTGAAATAATGGGTAAACAATTCGTTTAATATGGAATGCCTGCGATATCTGTCTTAGTAGCAGACATAATAAAATGTGCATAAAACCTTATAATGTAACAAAGCGGCCGTAAGTTTGGAGGGTGATCACCTTTGAAGGACGCATAGAGAATGTAAAAGAGGCAATTGCTCTAAAGTTTCCTAAACTGCTATTATAAACTGTCAAAACCAAAGCGAGTAGCCTGACAGAAAGCGTCACATAGTTTGCACAATTAAGCAAGAATGTGCGTCAGTTGCCTTCAGGAAGACATCCATCTTTTAGATAAGATTAAGCCGGATTTTGAAGGACGAAATCTTTTAAGTTTCGACATCGCAATCTAATTCGCATCAGCATTGATTCCAAAACTCTCCGATTTTACCCTATGCTTTTCTCCGAGGCTAACCTCGGCAGGGTTTATGTGTGCTCTGCATGATATTGCGTGCTTAACTGAGGATTTTAACACTGCGTGACTCGAAGCCGTTACAGTGCATCTGACTGAAACGTAGAATAGAACTTGGCACCCTATTGCCAGTTCATGCAGAAAAACAGTTGACTCTTTTAAGTATTCGTTCTTTTGCATATCAATGTTGGGTTTAAACGGGATCGCACATAAAAATGCCCAGATATTGCCTGCAACATAACAAGAGGCGTTACGCGATACCGAATTGATTTTTTACAACCGTCTATGTCTTCATGGGACTTCATTATGGGATTGAGTGTTTTACCATATAAATAAGGCGTAGGATTTATTGCATAAAGTCATGCTGTGGATAGTCGAGTTGCAAGCGTTAGGCATAAGTCCCGTTTTGACAACTTTCTGGGTTGGGCTGGCAAGCTTTTTCTTAGCCTCTGTATCAGGTATCATCTCCCGGTGACATTTAGTAGTTGCTACAGGTGAATGCTTACCTAAATTTCCAGTTTATTTGAACCGTATACATTTAGAACATCTTTTGCGCAACTTATCTACTGTTATCCTGGTACTCCTAAACAGCTAGCATGCCACATACTATAAACGCTTAAATGGCCCTCCTCAGTGTCACAAACATAAATGTATAAATACGGCTGTCATATAATAAGCATTTAGCTACATATTGTACTTCGTTACTACACACACTTTTGTAGGTGCTCGCGCAGGCACGCTCAGCTGTCATCTCAGTCCTCAAAACCATTTCCATACAACCTGATAAGAACGTACAGACGGTATCTTTGCGGGTCAGCTAACAACGAACTAAAACGTCGTCGCACAGGCTCTAATCTGCCACAGATAAACAACTTGCTTACTCATCATTTGGTCTCTAGTTAAGGAGTAGACGTACGCAGCTACGTCTACGGTTTGCCTTGCCACGCAGGCTCTAGTCATGGTGATCTGCCAAAGCATGTAGTGTATATTGTGGGAAGGATACCCGGTACAGCTATTCATTAACGCATACCTATGGTAAGTTACAATACCGCTTGCTACGTAACAACGCACTAAGGACCTCACCTAGATTGATCATAAATAGTTTGCAAAAATGGGCTAAACGCCATTTTAACCACCGAACTATCAGTAGACTATATTGTTTGGAGGGCCATTTTAAAACAGAAGTTGTGTGATTGGATTGCCGCGCGCAATCTCAATGTGCTACGATTCGCGTGTGATGATTTAGGGGGCCCAACCCCAAACTATATCTTCTTCAGCTACGGTACTAGTGAACAAAGTTAAAAAGCTTCACTATAATGCACATCACGGTCCACATTGCGATTGCACGTCACAGTTTGATCACATAACGTACTTCAAAATAGTCGCTCGACCTTTCTTTAACCGTTGTGCCAAGTGTTGCTCACTGTTACCCGGCAGTTAAAATGGTAGAGTTTCTGGCTACTTTTCTAATTGTCCCGGGTTCGTGTCCAGGTATATCCACTTGATGTGTTCAATCAAAATACAAACGTGTCGTGGTGGGCACTTTTTGGGTGGCAACACTTACGTTCCATCACTTTTTAGAGATTTTACGTGTTTTCATCGTTGCATGTAACCTTACCATTTGTTGGAATCCATGTCCTTTCGTTTGGCTGTATATATTTCGCAAATGTGAACGCAACATTTGTAGTGCGTCAGCGAGTCACCGTAGCAAATCAACAGGTAAGATGTCGTCTAGCCTAGATTATATTGCCATTGTCAATTTCTCTTCCAACTTCGTCTTTTATATCGTAGAACAGTCATTTCTCATACGTATTTTCACCTTATCCATGCAGTCATCTCACGATCGGTACCCCAGCGACGACTGTGCTAGTGCCGTCCAGCTCGGCACGAGACGTAACGCAAACATTCATTTCATCTAGCTCTGACTCTTATAAGATTGTTGTCCAGCCGCCTACGAATTATTTCCTTTGCCTTTCAGCCCCTCGGTCTATTAAGTCTCAAGTCTTCGGAGTCCTCAAGCGGAAGCATACAAATACAACAACGAAGGCATGTACCAAGAGCAAGTACCATTTTTCAATTTTTGCTCGTTGCGCGGTCATAATGTTGCATAATGTAACGTAAAAGGACAAGGAAGTTTTAACTGATCAAATATACATTAATATCAGTATCGCCATCTTAACCAGGCGGTTTGGAATTTCTAGTCAATTTACTCTTTTGCACGTGTAGTAATTCACCGCACAGCGTCTACAACACTGCGCTCAATTCCCTTCTAATACTACCAAAATGGTGCCCATCATTACATTCCATTTCAAAGCCTGTAATCTAACTAACACTTGCGTGCACCGTTATTCCGCCTATCTCATTTGCTTACTTTCGTAACAAGTCATGCATCCAGATAATTGCTATAGGCGCCTAATTATTTGACGGCCAAAGTAAATCTGTTCTCTGTTTTTGACAATGACCGACTGCTACCAATTATGTTAAGCCTTTGGTCTGTGCAAATGGACCTATGTGTTTCCCTTAATTTCTACTCAATGTCCACTAGAGGTTTTTGCACTTACATTTAAAGTTCATCGCAGTTATATCTGTCTCCTTATTGGTACATGTGTAACTTTATATACGTATATATATGTGATATTTTTATGTATTAGTATGCATGTGTAGGCGCCTGCTAATTTTCTTTATTTTTTGTGATTGGTTAGGTGGATCTGGAAATGCTTTCTTTGGTAAATCATTTCGATATCTGTCAGAACAAGCTTCATTTTATTTTAAAACTTCGCCGAAGCAGATTGCGGTGGTATTAATTAATGTGATCGCGTTAGTAGCAATTTTTGCATATATCCTACTCTGACAGCTTGGAGTTATCACAGATATGCTGACAACCAATGCGTTGCATATTCACATTTATCGAAGAGTTAAGTCAATAAATCCGTATGCTTTATTCGCTAAGCAGAATTCTCTAAGGATAGAAACCCCGATTTCCCGAATTGGTGCTCATACGTGTAACTTCTGTCGCCTATGGAATAAGCAAATTACGACCGACTGGTCATGTGATCACTGTACACTCATCTTTATGTGGGTTCAATGATTTCTCCGTCAAGACCGAAAGATTTACTACCGAAACTTCTGCCGTAAAAATCCTAGCTGCCAAAGAAAGGCGCCCATCATTTTGGATTAGAAGACCTTACAAAAGCTTAACCTTGATAGCACTTAGACAATGTTGTGCTACAAATTGAAACCGCTCATAGAATTAGTGGTCCTAAGCTCAAGAAAAAAGCACCAAACTACAGCCTCTCTTTAGATTGACCGAGAAATGCGGCTTCTATTGCATCTTCGAACGCAACCAGTGAACCGTTTCAAATCTATTGAATTGGCCTCAGATTGTTCAACTTACCAGACTTGGGAACTTATGCACTACAGAAAGACGTTAAAGAAGCAATAATACCAGCAGCATCCGGCAGAGCAGTTTCAGTCCAGGTCTAAAATATCTAAACTTAGAATATTTATAGGACCAAAGACGGCAATGGCATAACCGCTTTATCATCCAGTACAACGGAACATGTTCTTTACGAATTCTGCCAAAGAGCAGATATCCTGGCCCGGCAGTACTTATATGTTTCCCTACTGAAGCACCCACCTCTTAACAATCTCGATGCCTCCGCTCGCAGCCGTTTTGAGGACATCGAACTAAACTCTGAAACTGTTGCGAAAATGTTACTTGAGCTAGGTTCTAATTCGTCATTTGGCCATAACTGGTGGCAACCCTTCCTTGTAAAGAGAATGGTAAATTACATTGCCACACCCATCTGCCAGCTTTTTCGGCCCTTTTTAGAAGCTAGGCATCTACCTGCTGACTGAAAACTGGGAATAGTAATGCCAAAGCACAAAGGTGGAAATCCTCTTGAACCCAAGAACTGTCGCACAGTTTGTCTGACATCGGTATCTTGCATGTTCATGAAGAGGACTATCGAACGCGCTTTACAGAAGCACTGTTCTGAACTGAACCTCAACTACAAAACACAGCACGGCTTTCGGTAGCGAAGCTCTTGCAATACCAACCTACTGGCGGCGAAGGAAATTTGCAGGATCAACAGATGCCGGCAAATGCCTAGATGTCGACTTCTGCAAGGTGTTTGCTAATGTCCTAAATCAGATGTTTCTGTACAAGCTCCGAGAAATTGGTGTCAGTTTGCACCTATACCCTTGGCTCGCCGATTTTTTGGGAGTCAGAACCACGCATTTCGAGGGAACGATAGCCTTTCTTAGCCGGTGCTAACGACCAGCGTGGTACCGAAAGGATCAGTCCTCAGAGTTGAACTTCCCAAGCTGTTCATCAACTACCTTCCCGAAACACTTCAAACCGAATGCCTTATATGAGTTAATTACCTCAACGTTTGAGCACAGTTTTTGGACTCCGATATCACTGATAAAATACAGGCAAGGCTGTACCTACTTTATGACCGGTCCACCAAGTGTGGTTTACCTTAATACTTTGCCAAATTTAGTATCCCCCGATTAGTGCGTCTGATCCACTTGGCACCTACTATAGGGGAGACTCTTAATAAAGAAATACATGAGTGTAATTATGGTCTTTGACCTAAAAACCACCCAGGAAAAATAAGGAGAGTGGCCGACGCTAATAGGACGGGGGATACCATAAGATCCTTATCATGGATGACTCCGAAGATTTCCAGGTTGCTATTTACATCTCACATATGACTAATTTGAAGAATGACGGTCTACCGGCTGCGTTTCCGCTTTCGTAGCCAGAATGTACCCTAATAGTAAGGATGCAGAGGCAAGGCTTCATTTTGTCTTCGGAGTTCGGGATTTCCCCTACCATTTCCGACTCCATGTAACACCTCCTGGACAAACGTCGGCGCCGTGGACGCCTTATCTTTATCACGCGCATACCTAGAGGCGAGATTACAAATGAGCTGGGGCAGTGATTTCTACTCAACGTCGGAGGCGAAACGTGAGATCGCAATTAGAAAGTAATTAAGCCGAGGATGCTCCGAAGCCGCTCGGACATTGTCGTTTCTACTCGGGTGGTAAACGACTGGCACAGCCTCTTAGAAACCGTAGTCAGTGCACGGACTGTGAAAAGGATACTCATCTGCGCTAGCTTCATGCACAGCACCGTTTCTCTGTGACTTCCTTGTTCGCCTGAAGACTGTTGGGTCGGGAAGGCACATTGACATCTCGTGCTGCTCTGGAATCGACGGTGCGTAGGTTGGACTGCCATTCTGCCCTCTACAAACCACTGAACTAAATGAAGAATGAACCATTATTTGACACCGTCATTTCAAAGGATTGGTCGTTGTTTGACATTTTCAGTGTGGCTGCGCTTGACGTTTATGTTCACAAGGTGCCTACCTTTCTGAAACCACCCATTTCGATTACCGTCTCCAGACAGGGAATCGTTTCTTAGGGGGAAGAGGTTCACCGTCCCTCTGGCCGTGCTAGGCAAAAAGCGGGCCAAGATCCAGTCACTGCCTTTTGTGCGACTGATTCCTAAATACAGCGTGCTTAAGTTTTCTTGGAAAGGAGTGTGAGCCGGCTCCGTTGTTGAGACGTGGCTCGCACACGTATGCCTCCTTGTTAATGCTTCGGTTATGCAGACATCAATTTTCGCTAATTTAGCAAATGAAGTAAGTTGATGAGTAATGAACCCACGATAAGTACAACATCAGTAGACCTTATTTGAGATTACTACAAACACAATAAAATTAGCGAAGATTAGCTCAATGAGCGTAAGCAAGATGTACAAGTGCATAGAAGATTATTCATGTAGGCAGGACAAACTAATTAACGTGGAATGAAATGTATCCAGCATAAAAAGACCTAGTTTAGGTGTAAGATGGTTAAGCACTACTGCGCTGGTGAGGTAACATGAATGCAGCATCATCCTCAGCACAAGCATACATTATCTTTCTCCTGATCTACGTTTTTCATATAAGACTGTTCATTTCTCCGCTGGGTTGCACAGGTTTTCACTTATATTATTATAGTCTAGACGCAATGTCGTCATACCCGCAGGCTCTAGGAATCATTACACATTTAGGTTTTCAACCGCAATGCATTAATTTGCCTTTGTCTGCTTTTTCAAGAATTCAAATTATACAATTCACAAGATACTTATTTAAATTCGCTGTTATATGTATTGAGCTACCTATGCAAGTTTACTTTCCCTTTGAAGTTACTTAGCTTTTGGCTTTTTGATTAACTACGCCGCTCGTAAACACGTTTACATTAAATATTTAAACAATTATATCATTATAAGTACAAGTGGGACTGGTACGATAGAATTACCCCGTGAGTATACTTTCTCAGCTGGTCGTTGTACCAGGTGTAGGCAGACTAAATTACTGATTGACCTAAGACGGAGACCGCATCACACACTGTTCTACCAATTAATTCCTACCTATCCTGCCTAGCAGACCTAGCTGGGCCGGTAACTTGAAATAAGGAACAGAAAAAATTAACCTCAGAAGGCAAACTGAGAACGGGGTACGAGCTAAGTACTTGGAATACCAAGGTATTAGAGTCATTAAAATGACTGAAAAGTAAAGGTGAGTCATTTAGGACAAAGGAGAGGTTTGTTGTTACCACCCAAGGGCATGGAGCTGGCGTGCAAAACCCGTAACCGTAGGTTCTCTAACCACTTGACCTGGAAGTGAATTCCAGTGATCTATAACTCGGCGCGGCGGATGAGTTTCCATCCTAATCCTATCAGTCCTTGGGTTTACGCAGTTTCAGTATGTGACAGCGGAGATTAGGTAACGTAGCGGGAGTAAATAGCCTGACAAATCCAGGCTGATCCTACCCATTAACATACAATAGGTGAGAAGCAGCTCCCCTTTTTTCCTTCGGTAGAGCATTGAGTGCATCCCCAAACTGAGCAAGAGTTCAGGATACGTCTATCCCCGTAGGCCCTGCATTAACCGAATGCCCACTCGTGACACCCACTCCAAATGCATTTCGTCACGGATAAGACTAGGTGGACAAGCCAGCTGGTGTCGGTCAACTGCAGTGAATAGCTTCACAAACAAACTGGCCGTTAGGACTTTAAAAGAGGACATGATAAAACAAATCATACGAAACCCCAGGCAAGCAGCCTTCTTTCAATTGTCGCCAGGATGAAGGGCTGATGAGTGTACATCCCCTAAAAGCTGCTCTGTGACAACAGGGAGTTCGCCACCGCCGACAACAGGTTAGGTTGGAGAAATAGTACCTCCGATTCGGAGAACAGAGCACTTGGTCTTATTTATGGGCATCAACCATAAGGTAGACAATTCCCATAGCCTACACAAGGCAATTGAATTGCCTCACGATCCCCGAGATATCCACAATATTTCAGAGCACAAGGTTGTCAGCGGAGATTAGTGATTAAAATCCTAGCTCCCTAGCAAGTCATTTATATAGTTTGGGAACAACTATGGCCTCAATACCAGGAACGGCGGGACGCCACTAAGGACAGGTTGCCTGAGCGAAATGCTAAGCCCCACCCGTACGCATTGTTCCCTCTCTAAAAGGAAAGCAGACAGGCGTGTAGGGATGCAACCAGATATACGTACGATCTCAAATTTACTGAGGTTAGAAGATAAGGAACAGTGTCAATAGCTTCTGAAAACTCTATGAATAGTACGTCTACAGCGCTGCAGCTGTCTACTGCTTAGGCCCAACTTTCATGAGCTACAAGTAGATTAGTGGCCACTTGTGCTTACGGTGCAAAAGCCTCTCAAACGTTTGAGGCGGCGTACAGTTATACTTACGGTCGTCCTTGTGTGGAAGACTGGTACATATGTGCCGTAGCGAAGACGGTTAAAGCGAGCAATAATGGTGCTCGCTCCGTCTGAGACAGGGTGAACTGTTTGTAAGTGCGGTTGATTGCAGCCCTCGAAGTCAACGTCTGGATTGATTGCCGTACGCCAGAAGGTAAAGGAGTCGGCCCGGCTTCCTGCTTATGGGGATATTATCTTCCTTCTAATACGAAGGTCTGAGGTTCAACTTCTCTTCGGGCGCTATGAAGTCGAGCGCAGTTTGCGAAGGTAGTATTTAAAACTGGGGCAGTACAACATTTCGGCCGACTGACGCGCTTTACACTGCATTCGACACCATCGTGTCTGGACCTACTATTAACGGGTTACGAGCAAGGTGCACATAAAAGTCTGATTCTGCAGCCGCTGGCAGCTAGTGACCGCTCCGTTGTGTTAGCCAACCTTGAGCTGCCTTTGTCCTACGTGCGCCGGCCAAATTTAGCCTACAATTATTGGAATACCGACTTCAATTGTCTAAATCGAGCCGCTAGTGAAGTAGACTGCTCTCTGCCGCAGGGTTCATCTATTGAGGCCTGTTGGTCTGTTATAATAGAGGGCGTGCAATAGTCGTGCGCTCGTTTCGTACCCTTCAGTTCTCAGGAAGCTGGGCCAGTGAAACCAAATTGATTTGAAAGAGAGTACAGTCAGCTGACGCGATGGCAACAGGTATTGTGGAATAAATGCATGTATGGCTGCCAAAAGATCATGTGGCGTACAAAAAAGCGCAATCCATGCAAAAGCGCAAAAGCGTCGGCAGTTCGAAAAACAGCTTGTAACCCCCGCGAGGTGGGCCCCCAGGAAGATGTTTGCCTACATGAAGCGGCTCCTGATGCCCGCAAATGATGTAGCTGTGTTAGAGGGCACTGGCGGACAGCTGCTGACCTCCAGCACTTAACATCCGTTTGCATTGGCGGAACACTTCGTTTCCCTACATACAAGTAGGCATTTGCCTACGCCGCGCTCGACGTGTGTAACCTTTACTGAAAGCAAGATCTTTGTTTGTGGTGTAGAAAACATCCGCGGTCTACTCGTCAGTCTTGATGACGGAAAACCTGCCGGACCAGATGGACTACAGCCGCTAAGTTTTAAGCCCTTATCGGTTACCATCGAACCAGCTCCGACAAATCTGTTCAAAAGCTCGCTGTCCGAGGGTGCATTGCCGTGCGACTGGAAATGCTCTGAAGTGAAACCGATTTCAAATGCTGATGACATACGCAGTGTGGATAATTGCCGGTCCATTTTATCATCTCCGTTTTGGCAAAGGTGCTCGAGAAGATTGTAAAAAGGGTGTTCTCCAGCTCTTGGAGTCAAAAGATCTAACGCCAACACCGCACGGCTTCGTGAAGGGCCGCTCATGCATCACCAATGTGATGTTGACGCGCCAACAATTGTTGCAAGCGTTGAATCGGAGGAAGTCAGTGGATGGTATCCACCTTGATTTCAGTAAACCTTCCGATAAAGTGAATTATGAGGTCATGCTTCACAAGGTGAGGATGTATGATGTTGGCGCACTACAGCAGCGGACCACTGCCTATCTTCTTAGGCGAAGACGACGGGTTCAAATGGGTGACCACCTAACCACCTAAGGCACAGAGTTTGGGCCAATTTTATTCCTGATCCACATAAGCAAAGTATCTCTGCTTCTTCGGTCGCCCTGCCCATTATTTGCGGAGGATCTGAACAGTGATGGGATTAGTAATCCTCCCGACGACTGTGACATCCCACAGCAGGACCTCGACTGCCTATCCCGGGGGTCTGCAGTAGTTGGCCTACCGGTCAACACTGCCAAGTCCTGGTTTATGAGTTTGGTTAGGGGTAGTACTAGGCGTGCGTAGGTCCTAACCGGCTACCCGCTGCATCCCACTAGTTTCGTAAAGGATCTAGGCGTAGTCACACGCTGTGAACTTAAGTCTGTCGACAACACGAACAGACTGTACGCTAACGGCCCACAACTGTTTTGGGCAATTTGCCGCAGCTACTTCACTTGGTCTGAAGAGAATGCCAACTGTCTGACCCATTCCGTGATAAGACAGTGCTTAAGTAAGGCTCACTCGCTTATTGCTTGATTCTAATAAGTGAGGTGCAAAGACTGGAAGGTGTCCAGCACGTGGCTAACCTGCTCATCCCCAGTTTACGAGGTAAGTAGTACGAGGACCGATGTAAGGGACTAGAACTTTTACCCTGCCCTATCGTCGGTTTCGAGTTGATGTCAATATGACGCACCGGACAATTCACCGGGGCCAATTGCCTATGTTGAAACCACTGCTGTGATTTCGAGCACCAAGTATCACACGCGGGCACCCGGTACAAACTACTGGTACAGGATTTAAAGCACATTGTTTATCCTCTACGTTACGAGAGCCGAGTGGTGAAATAATAGAAGAAATCGCCGGAGACGCTCGTCGAGGAGAAATCGGTGTCGGAATTAAAGAGACTACTTGAAGCGCACT
The DNA here is from genome assembly GCA_944474145.2 of Dicrocoelium dendriticum. Taxonomy (NCBI): domain Eukaryota; kingdom Metazoa; phylum Platyhelminthes; class Trematoda; order Plagiorchiida; family Dicrocoeliidae; genus Dicrocoelium; species Dicrocoelium dendriticum. The sequence goes on along the minus strand of OX104068.1, from coordinate 115,944,913 downwards.
TCAAGGAGCACAGGTATAGGGTACGTATCGTATCCGGATAAGATGTAGTGCAGCTGCAATGTACTGCGACCGCACAGGAATCGACGACGTAATTACACGCATGTGCCCGATCCAACTGCGATGGAACACCACAGCATTTTTTAACCCTTCGCTCTCTATTACCAGTATTCAGTATTCAATGTACACTGCGGTTTTAAACGAAGGAAATTCTTGCATTCCTGATATATTTAGGCAAACAAATTCAGTTATTTTATACTTAGAAATCGCTGATCCAGTTTTAGGAGGTGTAAACCGTAACAAGGCAAAAATCAGTGTTGCTGTTAAACTATCATTATTTAATTTTGACCTAAATTACTAAAGCATGATAGTAAGTTGCCTGGAAGTATCTTAGTGCAATTAACCACTCTTTGAGTGTTAATTTTAAAACGTATAAATTTCGTTGTATCCCGATTCCCATTTGCTTCCTTTTCACAATACCTAATAAAATTGATTTTATATACCCACTACTCGATAAAGCAAGGAGTATAAAAGTGTAATTTCTCCTGGTACCTAAAGGAAGTTGATAATACTTTTAGCACCAAGGAGAAAACTTGGTTTTTATCTTGCTGTGTCGTCCAAAATCCTCTGCGGTATTTAGGCTCAGTGATTGAGCAACTTATTGTGAATATTGTAGAATTTATGCTTAAACTTGTTAAAGACGCGTGAAGCATTTTCAATTGTGCATGAATTATAAGAATGCTGTGCCTTATGCGGATTTACGAGATTTCTGTCAAACTTAATGGAATTTCTGCTAGATTAGAAAGATCAATGCAATTACGTGTTATAAAACAATCTTACCAAAACTTTCGCCTAAAGCTGGATATAATCTAACGCTGAGCAGCATTAGGATATTGAAGTAATACATTATTCTTCATCAACTAAATCAGTAAGACCAAGGAATAGGTTTTATATTCTGGAACCAAATAATATTGACCATTATTTTAACAAAAATTCAAAACATGCATAATAAAAATTATTAAAGAACTAGACACAGAGCACATTTGCATAGAAATAGTATAAACCTGGCAAAGTTTGGTGCTCATGCCGCCTGTAAAGGTCTCGAAAAGACAAAAGTTACGTTGCATATTTAATCAGCGTCTGGTTAATGCTTACCAATACGTACCAAATTACGTATTCTGCCTCTTGCAATAATTCAATTAACGCGACAACATTTGTGCCACCAGGTAAAATGAATTGACTCGAAAAACTGTGCCCTTTAGATAAACCAGTTTAAAAGTTTGATCTTAGAAGTAATAAAGTTTGGAATAAACTAGGACCACCACAGAGCTAGTAACCTTAGTCTAATGATAAAACCATTGCGAATAACGTACGCGTCCAATAGTGGTTTCAAACGCTACAGTATCCAAGACGTATGTAACGCGTACTAGACAGGAAGGCTACATGTTGGGTATGCGCTGGAGGCCGGAGGAAGGCAAATAATGAGGCGAATGCTTGGTTGGTCTTTACAACAATGTAGGTGGCCATTCTGAAAACATTGAAAACAAATGATGTTGACAAATAAGAAAATTAAACGACAAAGCCTTCTAGTCTAGGACTGACAACATCTTACACTTTGGTTTGCAGTAGAGGCTATTCCGGAGGCTTTACAGCAAGGGGACATAAAAATCGCGTTTGTATTATGCCTCTGATCAACGGTTCTAAGGGCTTCTGGTTCCGGAGCGTACGAGGCTCGTTGTACACCGAGGGGGCCGAAATGCAAAGGTGATATTTCGTGCGCGGCTGTACAATCTCCTAGTAAATGTCCGAGCTTGACAGATGGTGTGCTTATGTCACATGTCGTAGCTAGCTGAGAAATGAGACCGAGCCCATGGCAACTAGCTAGAAGGCGAGAAAGCGTACGACGTTTCGCTAAATACCAAAATCATCGAAGACGAGATAGGAAAGCAAAGAGTACTGAAAAGTATGCCCACAGTATTGAGAACGCTCGACGGCAACTTACCTGTTAGATTGCGTCGAAGCAATGACGCGCTGCAAGCTCAAGCGATTCGAACTAACACGTAAAGTAATGGTTAATACAAACAGGTAAAATACCACCTTGCTTAAGGACCTTTACGACTTCCGCCGCAGTTATAATATCGTTTTGGATGGTTCCAATGACGACACAATTTATTTTTGAGTCACGGTGGATAATGAGGAACGGCTGGGTCCTTCAAATGTCTCTGGTGAATGAGCTGAATACGAGATTATTGGACAAAAGCTGATCCGGGTACATTTTATATAGTCTCATAATAAATAAATAAATAAATAAATATTTTATTCTCGACTATGCGAGGCACGCTCGTGGGGGCATGATCAGATATGTACAACGGTACAAACATTTTAATGCAATTGTAACAGTAACGTAGAAAATTGTTCATATATCCATGATTGGAACTGTACAATGTTGAAAATGCGAAACAATAAGTTGGTTGTCGTGAGATACGGGACCTCAGCTAATAAGAGATTGAGAATCCTGAATGATCCATTGAAAGGTAATGGAAGAGCCCGCACACAAGGAAGGAAAAGGGCAACGTGTCGTAGGATGTAAAACGACAACAGTATATACAGATGTAGAAGTCCCAGTGTAACGATCTTATGTAGAATTGTGACGCTAGTTGACCTGCCAGTGTAAAGTTATGGGCTGTGACTTTATTCGGTGGCGAGTCACATACGCCACGTTGCAGTGTTGTTAAATGGACATTTGTGGCTGTTTGTAGGGAGAACGCTTGCCAGGCGAAAACCCACCACGTCCTGGAACACTGCCACCAATCCATTGAATGGCAAATTGTAACTGGCTATGTTTCTTGTTGAAAGTCTGTTTGCTCGGTTATTCGCAGTCAGGTTGAGTCCCATTTTTTCCGCTGGTTGATGCAATAACTGGTTGCCCATTGCGTTCCTGGGTCCTGTCCATCGGTAGGTCGGGTACTAAACATTCTTCTTGAATATGATGTGTTCATCCTTCGCAGAACCACATGAAGTCTTCTCTGATTATGTATATTTGCCGGGGAGCGAATAATTCGTGTCCAGCTACCCTCACTGGACATCGGTAGTTCGGTGCAAATAGTTAGAGTGGAAGTGAGGCCTTGGTCCAGCTAAGTACTTGTTGGTTATTTCGTCCCATCCCAGGCGGAGGCAGTTCCTCAGTTTAATCCCGAAGCTCTCCGATGTTCACGACCTCAGAGAAAAGGGAGAGAGGAACAAGCCGAGAGAAGACCGAAAAGAAAAAGTCAATGTACCTAGCGTTTGATCAAAATCCTACCTTAAGACATTTATTTGAGACAACTAGTGTACAAGGTGTAACAGATATTGCGCTAAAGATGTTTTACTTATGCGGAAGGCATGGCCTGATGGGTAGAATACTTTCATGTGCATGGGATGAAGAGCAGGATTCCGGTAAGATATTCATGAGGTGTAAGCTGACAATGTTCGAATTCTGCCTGAGACTAGAAAGTGGGTGTGTAGTCATGATTGGTTGTTATCGGAAACCAAAAGACAGTGACGATGTGGCCGTATTTGTATATGCTCCACAGGATAAGGATTACCTAAGACACCATAACTACAATGTACATAAGTATATGAAGATAGGAAGCTGAACATATTAGAAGCAGGCTAAGATTAAATGGATATCAAAGGAAGACTAAGTGTTGAAGGTAAGACGATCAGAAGATATCGATAATGGACCGGGTTTCAGTGGCCAAAGGTGCCTGTTGGGTTAATCATTCGAGGTGCTAATGAATAACTACCGTGTCAAAGGATCGGACAGCAAACCAGCTGAGCTGTGAAAAAAACTATACCAGGAGAATAAACATTCTACACAAGGACTGACGCCTAGCGAGCTAAGGGGTATTCTCAAAGTTGAATAGAGCCTACAGCGAACAGCTGCCGCAGAGCAGAGATAGTGGCTAAAGGAAAGGATGTATCAGTGGTTGATTCAACCATATAATTAAGACTTTTGACCACATGTCAAGTAAACGCGGGTAAGACAGACGACGGATAACGGCGCGCTAGGAGAGATGAATGGCCAGCAATAGAGTTCGGAGTAAGGCTTCAGCTACTAGCAGATCCTACGGTGGCACAGAATAAGTCAACAAACAGCTGAGCTGTGACGCAAACAATCAAAGAGAGGAACATGGTAAGAACGGAGCGACCTCCGGGTATCCGCAAAGTTAAATGGAAGCTATGGCGATTAGCTAGTTAGTGGCTCTAGAAAAGTATGTATCAGAGGCTGGTGTAGCCATATGATTAAGAAGTTTGACCACTACTGGATGCCTACAGTTTCAGTGAATAAATCCATGTTCCTTTTTAGAAACAATAAAATATAATAAGACAAGTGCGTTACAATCACGGGAAATACATTGGTTTAGAAATATTCCACGTGATGCCCAGAGGTCAATACTACTGTGGTAAACAAATTTGGTGACTTACACATTTGTTCCAAGCGGACACTTTTTCAAACCTTTTGCAGAGTATTCTGCGGTGATTAAACAAGTGGCCATCTGTATTGCATTGAAATAATTTATTCGCTGCTATCAAGCTAAGATAAATCGTTAAATGAGGAAGCGGTGACTTTAGAATCTATCAGACAGCGACAACGCATGCATCTGAGCCACTTTTCTGCGTTTCTGTGCACGGATGTTACTGCTAGTTTGTGCAACCAAAACAGACGGTACACAGTAACGAAGAATAGTTGTGTGGAAAGCGAAGTTTTGCAAGCTTACTTTGCAGAAATGCTATAGTGTCTTTGGGAGAAACCGAAGGAAGTCAGAAACAAATCAGATATATCTGAATTTATTTCCTACTCAGATTTCTACTCTTAGCACCTTTAACGCCTGCGTGCCACCGTGCAGTTTGAATTCTCTTGCGTGTTGATACTGCAACTGCGATGAATGAGAGTGACTTGTTAGCAGGTGGCACTTAATTATAACGAAGCTAAAAGGACTGTGCTATAAAATTGAACTAAAGCAGCACGAGGCATTGTCAATGCTTCATCTGGGCCAGCTTCAAATTGTTGAGCATTCGAATCGCTGACTTTAAAAAGGCGTCCTATATTATCTGCGCACCTAATGTTTTGATGTATCATCTTGGGGAAGAAGCATAGGATAAGCCATTGCGTCGCAACTATGTAATCTGGCATTTGAGATGATCACACCGCTATATTTACCTGCGCGCTATTTTTGTTAGATTACAATTTTAGTAATCGGCCGCTGAGCATTTTTGAGCAGTATGCGATCTGACTATTGCGAATTGCTGCAGCTGAAGGTGCAATATTTCAGGTGTTAGCAAACATGACTCCGACAAAGTTATAGTTGTGCGTCAGATGTAGTTATATATTGGCCCATGTGGAAGGCCATTGAGGCAACGTATCTGTTACGTTTGCCTGCGCATCGTGTAATCTTGCATTGCAAAAGTAGATGTCGCTTGAGCCCCCCGGTGTGGCTGCGCCTGATGAGAATTTTCCTAAGATACCTACCTGTAGATTACCAACTACCTCGTCCATACTGGCTCCAGGAGACAGCTGGTCGTTACGGGAGGGGACGGACTGCATCATCCCTGTGACGGAGCTAGTCTCAAAGAGTAGTTCCATTTTGTGTGGAACGGGCTAAGGTCCAGCCACCGCCCATGTGTACTTCTGATGTGCATGATTTCCCAATTAGGCTGGAATGGTTCTGTTCTGCTTGTTGAAGGAGTACGGGCCGGCTCCTCTGATGAAACGTGGCTCACATTCACATGCGCACGGTCTTACTCCTTTGTGTTTACACCGCATATGGGTGTGTGGGTGGAATTATGGGTGGCGCAACGCAAGCCACCCGTGGTCCCCTCTGTAGGCGCAGGCGTCCTGTGACTGTCTTCATGAAGAACACAGTGACAGGCAAATCCGGACACGGACGCCGACACTTATTGCGGAATGTTAATTGTCGTGCCTTTGCAAATTAAGATTTCACATTTTCCGAAAAGTTGTGACTCACAGAATGCCGTATATTTAAGTTTATATCTGTCGTATTTAGTTAGAGCGGTATGCCATTTAACGCAAATGTGTCATCCAGTATGGAACATTTTTGGTTATGAGGCTCGGTGTAGCAGCGGAGAAAGCCATTTTTCGCTGCTTACACCATGATTCTAAATGCCTCAGGTCACCACGAATTTCGTCGAAAACGTATTTTTTGTCCCTTGGTGAAAGACGTATGGACCTTTCTATGGTCATCCGTAAGAAGCTTCGGCCATGGCGTAGGCTGTCAAAGATGTGGTTCACATGTAAAAAACCAGGGCTGGTTTAATCACGTACCCTTCTAGAAGACCATATTTAGCGTTGTTTCAAAACCGTGTAGACAAGTTGTATTTTCGCGAATTTGTTGGCAAACAATTTAGCCCATATTTTGCTTCATTTGTGAGTGATGTCAACGTATTTGTATGCATTACACGGATTATTACATTTGATCACGTCATCTCATTATTGGCTGTTGCTTGACATCCCTGGTTTGGCTGCGCTTGATAAGCAAGTTGACAAGGTGCCTGCCTGTCTATTACCCACTACCTCGTCCATACTGGCTCAATGAGACAGCTGGTTCTTAATGGAGTGGACGGGTGCACGGTCCTTGTGCTCATGCTAGGCTCGAAGAATGGTTCCATGCACTCAGTGTGGAGCGGACTACGGTCCAGCCACCGCCTTTTGTGCGATTGATTCCCAAATACAGCGTGCTTGTGTTTGCCTGTGAATGATTGTGGGCCGTCTTCTTTGACAATACGTGGCTCCCATCCGCGTGCTACCTGGTCTTATTCCTTCGGGTTTACACTGAATATGGGTGTGTGGTTGTAGCTGTGGATGCTGCAGCGCAAGCGAACCATGGTCCCTCGCAGGCGCAGGCGTTCTGTGGCTGGCCAAAGTTTAATGCATTTCGAAACCCGATTGCGCCAAACAACCATATACCGTCTGCGTTGGTGCGTGTTAAATCCTGAGGCAGTTATTTCCTCAAAATCCTGCATCACCGATGTGCATGCTGTTGGAAGATACTTTTAAGATAAGTTGTTTTTAAGCGGTATTATTCCAACAGAGCTGCAAATGTTAAGGATGCTGCTCACCATAATACATCGGTTGGAACTTACGATCAGAGGGTGCGCAGTTTAGTCTGCTCAATGAATTAGGACAAATGGTTATAATGTATTGGAGCCAGTAGGCCTACTTAACTACAATTATGGATTTCTCGGAAAACACTAAACCTGTCAAACTTGATTACGTAACCTGTGTTTGTGAAGGAGGGCAAAGAAGCGATCCCAATGATCAGTTGCTGAGTGAGCATACAGCCTTCAATCTTTTTCTGTGGAATAGACGAGTAGGCACACGGTCGTACTGCACGACTCAGCCGAGCAATGAAGTCATTCAAGGATTCGCCTGCTTCTTGATGTATTCGGGAGAAAATATATCGCGCGGTATACACGTTCATTTGGTAACTCCATACACGATCGAAAGCATTGAAGGCGTCCATAACCGATTTGCATCCTTGGAGACCCAAATCATCGAATTGCCGCTGTCCCTCATCTCCGAGTAAATGTCAAAGCAGCTTCAATCTTTTATCCTCACTAAGAGCAGTAAGGAGATCGCTGATTAAATCCAAGTAGTTAAGGAATGATGTTTTCCAACGGAACCAGGCATCCGATGTTGGTCTGCTGCCGCAATCAGTCCAAAATAAAGATGGGGGTTGGATGGAAAGGTTCATTTTGCCTCCGCGACGCCACAATGTTGTATCAAGAAAGCCGCAGGAAAGGTGAAATGTATCTCGTAAAATTAACCAAGTACAACTAAGTCAATCCCTTGTGAAACGGAGAGTAAAGCGACAGCCACACGGACCAATAGTAAGGTAGAAATGAGTCAGCAAGCCAACCAATGAGATTGAGCCAATCGATGTTGCTCACATGGTTACCACATTTAGCAGTTGAGCTTGCATAGCAGATAGGCGTATCAAGAAGAGTCCTAAGCAGTATTGTCCATGATTCCTCAGGGTGTGTGCTACTACCTGTTACCCAGTCCAAGATGTAGGTTTGTCTTTGGTGCTCTACTACGAGCCTTCACCTACAAGGCATCAGGGATTGATGAGGGCGTTGAAAATCACTCGAAATCGGTGACGAAATAGATGGTTCATGCGCCTTTTTGTCCACGAGGGACTAGGGACACAACGCAACCTATTAGTACCATGCCTCTCAGGGAGAATCAACGGGCAGTTAGTCACAACCGCCATGTCGCTTTGCAGTCGAACGGACATTCTTAGCTTTTTTATAAGGATAACGCTTGCCAGGTGAAAACCCACTACTTCTTGGAAAGCAGCCGCTGAACTATTTGATGATAAGGGGAAAACCCGATTCAACCAGCTGGCACCACGAGGAGCAGGTTGGGCAAGACAGCGCAGTAGTAAGATAATGCTGTGGAACCTTTTTCAAAAGTGGCATACATAGGATACGGCACGGTAGAATCAGATTTCTCTACATTCCTTAAGGATATCAAGTCCGTGAACGTACCAGGTCACCACTGTTTTACCTATTGCACGACATTTACATTTTTAATAATTTTTCACTTCGTAGGATACATGCTTTCATTTGGGAATACCATGCGCCTTCTTTGCCATACATGTACACGAATGTACATGTCCCTTACGGTGTGCCGGTCTATTCATTCCGAGTACAGCCCACGTTACACAATCGCGAAGTCTTACCCCATGCCGCCGTGCAATGTAGCAGCCTCCACCAACACTGACAACGGCGGTAACTTGCGCCGCCATGATAACACTCAAGTGCGTAGCTTTCATTCACATACCCTTCAACCGTAAGGGTAACAACGCCCAAAGCCACAGGTTGCAGCTGACTCACCCAGCGTCCCCAGTCGCGCATAAGCCACAGATGTTTACAGGCAAGTGCATTAAATGTATATACACTGCTTTTAGCCCAGGTGACACACTCGCCACGTCCTACCCCGTGCAGTACTGTTGTGAAGCATCGTCTGCCGACATCCCTACCAGCCGTAACGCGCTGCATGATGATAACGCGTAAGTGTGCTTATGGTATTCGCTTTTTACTACAGCAATGGTGAAAACGCCCACTTTCAACGCTTACAGCATACTTACCCAGCGACAACAGTGACACTGAATCCTCCGTTTCACACGACCTGGTGGCTTAAATGTATGTACTCCGGTTTCATAACACCTGTCACCTATGACATCGCTATGTGGAATGAGTTTCCCCTGCTTCCTGCTAGTAATGCGTTATTTGCACTTAAAGTCCCGATTTCTCACTGGCTGCCAGTATGCATGTCTGCGTGAACGATCCCACGGCTCTTCTCAGGGCCACCCGCTCTCATAGAGCCTTGCGTCTCCCCTGTGTAAGCACCATGTAAACACCGGACGGTGTTCAGCTGTTTGAGCACTGGAATTTTAGGTGCAGTGGGTATGTCCGTTATCGTCCACCGATTAAATACTAGACAGGCCGCTTGCTTACTGTGTGCAGCTGCTGTGCTAATCCTTCTCGGAACTTCCGACAACATAAGAACTGCAAGATTACTTTTCCCTTCAATACCAACCTATTTATTTACGGCTTATCACTCATTGCCCCATCCATTGCTCATTTTAACGCACACCATTGCATCCGAAACACTGAGCACAAGAGAACCGATGCAGTAACCGGTTAGTTACCTTTACCTACTCCGCATAGACTCAATACTGTAAATGTAGACTAAAATGTTATTGTTATTGATGTCTGTCATTGCATATTAACTTAGACCTCCGGATACAATAAGCGTGCGGTGCCAATTTCACATAAGCCGGAAAGCACGTTGTTTACCGCTATCACGTTTGTATGCTTTTGCGGCTGCTGGTGTGAAACACATGTTCCGCCTGTCCCGCAAATCACCGCTTTGTAGTGCTTCCGGTGTGGCAGAAATGGACACCACACCATATCCGAAACCAACTTCCAAACAAGGTAAGTGACTATGCCAGACAAAAAAGTTGGCAATTGTCGTATTCGTAACTTCCATGGTGCAGTCGTCCGTATGCACCGTCGTCTCCGGTTTATATGTGGCGCTGCAATGAAAGGTGATCATAATCTTTTCACCAATCTACCGGTCTTTTACTTCTAGGTAATTTCCTCTAGGATATCTTTGGGGCGAAGGATACACACTACTACCGGGAGGTGCACTACATTGCTAACATATGGTTACGTAAGTCAACCATTCGTCACGTATATGCATATTGCTTCCGTCTGTGTCTACGAAACACATTTTCACAAAATATGCCTCAGTGTTTAAGCGCTGTGGGTCAAGAGCGCCTCACACGCTCCTCATGATTAAGTGGATAATTTTAGAGAGTCGCCTGTACCGGAAACCCAGAGAACGATCCGAGAAGACCGATCGTGTTGCAGGGAAACTTTTATTGGTACAGTAAAGGATTCCCTGTTACCTAGCTATAAAAGAACGACACCGTGGACGCTCTAGCTAGGGGAAGGGAGCAAGCACAACACACAGGGCAGTTGTGAGTTGCAACCGAAACGAGCGCCAAGCAAAAATGGCGATAAGCAAGTCAAACATTCAAGCTCAGCGATCAGTTCAACAAACCACACCGGTTGCCTAGGTGTACAATGAAATAATTTTAGTTAGAATTTTACACAGGCAAACCGGGGAATCTCCGGACTGCTACATAGCCCTCTCCAGAAGGGACTGCGTAAGCAGTCCTTCGATCTGCGTGAGGACTGTCCGTCGCGGGCCAGCATTCTGCGAGACCAGGTTGTGAAACCTGATGCAGCTGCTGGGGAGAACCATGCAATCGGACCCTAGCGGGCTCCCACCCGTATCCTCCCTACGGTGTCGAAACGGTAAAATAACTGTTTGCGGGGGGACAGTTAGTAAAGGTCACGTAGGCAGTTGAGCAGAAAGTTTGTTCAACTTCTAGTTGACATGCGGGGATCCAGCGAAAAGTAAAACCGAGATGCAACCAACCGGCGGTGTATATGGAAAGCAAAACGAAAAGGCAGCATAAATGCATAGCAATACACAAAACAGTGTAAAGAGAAAAACATGCAAAGCTGTTTTTGGGTTTTCAAAAGGTTTTGCTCAATTTGGTAGTTTCAAAACCTTTTGCTCTTTTTTGTGGATTTTCAAAAACTTTTGGCAAGAGCAGAAAATTTCAAAGGCACGTTCTATGTAAAATAATGACTGCTAACGAAGTCCGAAAAACGAACTGGAGGCTTGAGCTTTCTACCGCGTCGATTGATAGTAGGGTCAGTTGGAGAGCCTTCGGTTGAGGTTGTCGGTTCTGCTGGAGCGGACTGACTCGTCTGAGGTTGCGATGCGAGCTGTGATGGCACAGGCTGTGAAGGCGCTTGCTGCACCGAAATGTCAGACTTGTCGAGGAATGCTGGTTTGAGCCGGTCTACGTTGATCGTCTCAGTCTTACCATTGTAATTAATGGTAAACCTTGTCGCTTCTGCATACGACACGGTACGGACCAGAAAAAGGAGGTTGTAGTGGCCGGCGTACGCTGTCAATGCGAACGAACACGTGCGTGAAAGTAGTTAAGCGTTCATCCACGTTGGAACGCAAGCTCTGTGCTCTGGATTGCACAGGCTGAAGCTGTCGCATGTGATGAGATAGGCGAGCTGCGTAGTCGCCATAGTCGAAGGTTGTCGGCGCGTTTGGTGAGATGAGTTCACCAGGTAAGCGTTGTGTGCATCCAAAGACTAGCGACGATGGAGTGGCGTGCAAATCCGCTTTAATCGTGTTTCTCATACCTAAGAGAACGAGCGGAAGTGCTTCGTGCCAGGGTGTGCTAGATTGGGCACAGAGTGGTGCTTTGAGTTGCCGGTGAAACTTTCTACCACCCCTTTAGCTGCGGGATGGTATGCGGTGGTTCGGTTACGTTGGCAACCAAGAACGTTGAGCAATTTGCTGAAGGATCCACCAAAGTGTGATCCTCTGTCAGTGATGACTGCGCTTCGGCAACCGAAGTGAGCTACCCAGCGTTCCAGGAAAGCTTGCGCAACTGTCTCAGATGTGCAGTTGACTAGCGGAGTCGCCTCTGGCCAACGGGTGAATCAGTCGACACAAGTGAGGAGGTACACGTAGCCTTCACATGGAGGCAAAGGTCCGACCAGGTCGACATGGACGTGTGCAAAACGAGAGTCAAGAGCGGGAAAGACGCCAAGTGGGCTTTTGATATGTCTGTAGACCTTGACGCGTTGACACTCTAAGCATGCGCGTGCCCGAAGGCGGATATCGCGATTGTCGTTTGGCCATACGAATCGTTCAGTTACGAGCTTCTGCGAAGCACGTATGCAAGGATGAGACAAGTGGTGTAAAACGTTGAAAACTAGTCGACGCATCGAGATAAGAACTGCGGGTCGGGGAGAAGTTTGTGAGACGTCACAAAGAATGGTCCCCTCAAATGCAGCTAGTGGAACTTCACGTATTTTCAACGAGGTGTTGCGTCGTAGGTTATTTACGTCAAGATCAGCTTGTTGGGCAGCATCCATTGCGGCTGGATTAATCTTGTTGCCAGGCAAGATGCTGATCTGCTGAATACATGAAAGCGCATCCGCGACGGGATTGAGAGCACCTGAGACATGTCGTATGTCTGTCGTAAACTGAGAGACGTAGTCTAGGTGACTAGTTTCCTGCGGAGAATACTTGTCTGTTGCGCCATTGATTGCGCAGATCGATGGCTTGTGTTCAGTAAAGACTGTAAAATGTCCACCTTTGAGATAGTGACGAAAATGTCTGATAACTAGGTAGATAGCTAACAGTTCCCTACCGAAGGTGTTGTAACGCGTTTCGGCAAAAGAAACCTATAGGTATCCGTCGATGGTCGATGAGGTGTTGAAGAATTGCATCGACGGCAGTGTCGGATGCGTCAGTTGTCAGGGAAAGTGGTGCATACTTGTCTGGATGGGCGGGAAGCGCTATGTTGGAGATTACGTCTTTGAGCTTCTCAAAAGACAGTCTAGCGTCGTCTGCAAAATGAGAAGACCGTTGTTTACCGCGGAGCAAGTCCGTCATTGGTTGAACAATGCTCGCGCAGTTAGGAATAAAGCGTCTATAATAGTTAACCAGGCCAATGAATCGGCGTAACTGTTTGAAGGAACTGGGTGCTGGATAGTCCTTCAGTGCCTGGATTTTGACTGCCAGGGCTTCGAAACCCGAGGCAGGTGTGCGGTGGCCAAGAAAGTCGATGGAACTTTGGCCAAGCTCGCATTTATCGGGGTTGACGGTAACCCCATGATGTGTTAAGCGTTGGAAGAGAGCGTCGAGGTGATGAAGACGTTCATCGTCAGAAAAGCTTGCGAAGAGGATGTCATCTAGATAAATATAAACGCCTGCCAATTCTCGCGTTACCTCATGAATGAAACGCTGCAAAGTTTGGGCAGCGTTGCTGAGACGGAAAGGCATCCTAAGGTACTCGAATACGCCGAATGTCATGATGACTGCTGTTTTAGCAATGTCGTCCGGCGCGACAGGTATCTGAGGGTAGGCGCGAACTAGGTCGACTTTGCTAAAGATAGACTTGCTAGTTGGAACTAAGGTCAAGTCGTGCATGTGCGGAATGGGGTATTTATCCGGGGCGGTAACTTGGTTAAGTGCCCTGTAGTCACCACAAGGGCGCCAGTCACCGGAGTTCTTCGGTACATGTGTACTGGTGATGCCCCTGGACTTTTGAACGGGCGGATTATTCCCAGTTCGAGCAGTTGCTCGAATTCCGCCTTAGCAGCTTGGAGCTTGTCCGGGGATAGTCGGCGAGGGCGGGCCGAAACAGGTGGACACTTAGTGCAAACGTGATGCATGACGTTTGACGTCACAGGAGGCAAGTCGTTCAGGACGCGAACGAGTCTAGGATGCTTGTTGAGAAGTTCTAGAAAAGGCTGTGAAGCTTGAGGTAGGACACGAATGGGATTGATAGCAGCCACGTTGGCGCTAGTCCCGATAACACTAAGCTGTGTCATAGAGTCGATAAGCTTCTTCCTTTTAGCGTCGATGATGAGGTCGAAGCGTTGAAGGAAGTCTATGCCTATGATGGCGAGACGCACGGCAGAGATTGTGAAAGGCCAGCGAAAGGTTCGCCGGAGGCCTAAATTGAGCGTTAGCAGCTTTTCGCCGAAAGGTGCGCTTGGTGTGCCATTGGCGGCACGCCGCTTGATCGGCGATGGTGAGATGACCTCAACTGGGCTACGGGGTATAACGCTAACTTCGGCTCCAGTGTCGACTAGAAACTCGGTGCCGGAAGTTAAATACCTAACACGGATGAGGCGACTTTGTTGTTGGCCAGTCGCGTCCGTCGCCGTTACGGACCGGCCGAGAAGTTTCCCTGCTTCTCGGCGAAGTTGCAAGGTTTGACACATCTACGAGCTGCGGTACCAAAACGTTGTTGGTACCAACAGCTGGTCTGCCTGTTGCTAGACTTGGAACGTTTGCAGGGTGATTTTGATAGGCTAGGACGACGACGGCTCATAGTAAGCTGTTGAACCTGGCGACTAAGTGTCGCAACTTGTGTTTGGAGGGCTTCTGTAGGTGATTGTAAGTCAGTGATAGAAGTGCTCTAGGACGCGACGGCATTGATCTTGATGGCGTTGGTTTGTGGCTGTGATCGTTCAATAACTCGATCTGCTAAATCTGCTAGTTGAGTGAGCGAAACGGAGCACGCTGTAGCGAGAATCGGTTGCGTGTTTTCCGTTAGCCTTTGTAGCCATAGTTCGCGAAGTAAAGTCTCGTGCATGTTGAAGAACCAAGGAGTTGCTGCATCTCACGTGGCATGGTTGAGGGCAGTTTGTCGCCCAGTTGCAGATCACTGAATAGCTGTTGCAGGCGAACTTTCTCGGCGGGAATAACACGCTTAATCGTGGCCTCATTGAGAGTCTCATAGCAATTTTCAGTCTGGGAAATGATAACGTCACGAGTCTGCATTGATATCTCTTTGGGAAGATAGGAAAAGAGCTTGCAATACTTTGCGTAGTCGGAAGTGATGCTGTGGTTGTAAAACTCAGCCTCAAGATGGGTGAACCACAAAACATGTTCAATGTGCCAAAAAGGTGTTACAGAGAGAGATATTACGCCTAGCAGAGGCTCTAGATTAGGGGCTACAGAATCCATGGCTTAAAAAATATGACGCAAAAATAGGCTACCGTATGCAAAAATAAACAGCAAAATATGAAAAAATAAATGGAACGAGCTCACCGGAGAAAAGTTCGAAATCTGAAAATACATCTGCAAATAATGTACCTGACAAATTTTCCTTAGTATTAATCATAATGACCGTAGTAGATTATTCATGAAATGCGTAACCTACTTCGACTATTCCGGATAATTTGAGATGTACAATTGCCGACACTGGTTAACCTCCATGAAAAAGGGCAGGCACCCAATTATTTACTTATTCAGGGACATACGGAAAAGGAAAAGCAGATCCCTGAATTGAACTGAACGTACAAGTTGGTACAGTGGCGTCCAGTTACGGGGAATTGCACTAGGCAATTGCAGTGGGAAAAAATAACGCGTCGCCCTTTTACACTGCAAAACGCTGATTATCCGCGCTGCCTTATTAAGTATATAAATGTATTCTCACATAAGCATATAACCATGGATAGATGGGAGGTGCAGCAATACAATGTCTTAGCATATTAACTGCAATAATAGTAATGCAGATATTTATAAATAAATATACTCATTTAGGGCCATAGAGCATGGTATACATGTAAAGGTACGCATTAAAATCCTCGTTTAGATAAAACGTTAAGCCTATATAAATATATAGGTATGGAGGTTAATCGTGAGTACATTTGTGGAGACAAAATCCTGTGGGAAAATATCTAACTATATTTAATTATAACTGTATGCTGCTTCATTTTTGTAAATTTGCACGCTGACAAGAGATAGACATGCATTTTGACTTCCCATTCTCCTTAACTCATGTAACCTACTGTTCCTTATGCATTCTAACATGCAACTGACGTTTCTGCATTAATTTTCGTTACACATACGCATTAAATAACAAGTCCCCTATGTAAATATATATGTTCAAATCTCAATGTCACCTGCCTAATGTGCCACGTCCGTTTACCAGGTTGTTTATATATTATTCCCACAACCAGTTTCGTTCTTACCAATCGATTTCCCGGAGCAGGCTAACATTGCTGTCTAGGGGGTAGGCGAAAAACGGATTTACATAGGACAACTGAAGTAAGCATACTATATATTTCTCATTTACTTTACGTGCATCACTCTTCATATAATTACTTAAAAGGGTTTTCCTTCATTGTCTAATCAACGGAAAGCCCCATTCAGTTTTGCAACAAAATAGGTTCACTTTAGATCCCTTTATGTGTTTAAAAATTCAGGGGACCTTTTAAGGTCAGGTCAAGGTCAGGTCAAAATCCGTGGACGATACAGGCTTCCGCCTAACGAGCGTCCAGCTTCTTGTACCGGTAAGCGAACCAGAGCCCCCGGCACTTCGACTTTTGATCGCCACTCCTTGCCTCTGCAAAAAGAAATGAAGCAAAAGCGAGAGCAATCTTTGCTTTTACAAGGATCAACATCGGATAACAATGCGAATAAATTGGATAGGATTATATTAATTCCGGAAAAATACGCGGCCAGCACCTGTCTAGGCCTGCTTTGAAGGCAACCACAGTCTCACAATCCATTAGTTCCGAAGGCAACTTATTCCAGTTGCGCACTACACGATTTGAGAAAAACAGCCTTGACGTTCAGTCTAGCTCTCTGTTGTTTGAGCTTCAAGCGATGTCCACGCAAGCGTTCAGAATCAGCCAGCTCAAATAAATCAGAGGGCACGATGGCACTGAAGCCCTTCATGATCTTAAATGTTTCTATCAGATCGCCTCTCAGTCTACGCCGTTCAAGGGAAAACAACCCCACGCTCTTTAGGCGATCTTCATACGGCTTCCCCCGTTGACCTTCAACCATCCTGGTTGCTAGTCTTTGAATCTTCTCCAGGCAAAGAACATCATCACGGAGATAGGGCGACCAAGCTTGAACACAATACTCTAAGTGTGGCCCAACCATTGCTTTGTATAGTGGCAGGAACACTTCTGGCTTGGTATTACACAGAGCCCTCCTGAGGCGAAACAATTCCCGTCGCGCTTTGTTGGCGGCGTATCGACGTTGCATCGAAGGCCTGAAGCTGCTCATCATGATGACTCCTAAATCGCGTGCCTGGGTAGTGCATTGTAAGGGGAAGGGCCCAAAGGAAGTCTGAACTGCAAGTACGTCTCTACTAGTGGTCTGAATTTGGCACTTGCTTGCATTCAAGGGCAAGTCCCATTGCTTCGACCAGTTTGCCCCACTGATGATATCCTTGGCCAGTGTTGCACGGTTGCCGCTGCTGACTAGCTTCAAGTCATCCGCAAAGATGTAACAGGGGTCTTCAATAAGAGGAGCCAAGTCATTTATAAACATAAGAAACAAAAATGGACCTAGCACCGATCCTTGGGGTACTCCACTGTAGGCCACGCCCACACTAGAACTCACATCACCGATTCTAACTCGAAACGTTCTCCCACAATGGAACAATGGAACAATGGATTTATGTGGGTATAAAAGCTAAAGCTTGACAAATTCCGTAGGGTGATCAGTGCGAAAATCATAGAAGTGTGGAAAATTCAATGGAAACCAATTCAGTAAAATCGTTTAACATCGAGTAACTACAAGCTTGTGGACTCACCGAGTTTGAAGTGTCAAAATAATGATCCACTATAACTCGGAGGGAATCATGAGGCATAGAGTATTTGGTTAAAAGATTCACTGCTCCTTGAAATTCGCATGCGCAAAGTGTTTGAGTTTGCAGCGTCCAAATATACATCCACTGTTGAAATTTGCGTGGGGGAAAATTATTTTTAGAGTATGGATTTTGGATCTCTCAAAACTAGACTGTACTATGGGAGATAGTGCAATGAAGTGAGGGCATTATCAACTCGATTTTTGAACTCGATCAGGTTGGGTGCACTGACTACAGATTCTGGGAGAGCATTCCAGGCTTGGCAAACACGCAAGGAAAAGAAATTCCGTCGACATTCCAAACGGCTGTACTGCACCGCCAGCTTCAGATGATGGCCTCTCAGGTTGTTGTTGTTACTGAGCTCCAGCAGATGGCGGCAGGTATGATTGGGGTCGGTCAGAATCTGATAAGCCAAAATCAAATCTCCCCGTAGTCTTCGATATTGACCACTAAATATCCTGAGCGATCTCAGTCTGTCTTCGTAGCGTAACTGGCCTAAACCGTTCACGTTCTTCGTTGCGCGTCGTTGAGGTTTCTCTAAATCAGAGAGGTCTTTGCTCAGCCACGTCTGCCAGACTTGTATTGCATACTCCACGTGTGGTCGTATGTATGCACCTAGAAGTTGGTGAAAAACGGATGGATCGAAGCATCCAAATGTGCGCCGGAGAAGGCCCAAATTTCGAATGCTCACGTTCGATGCTTTCTTTGCCTGGGCTGAACAACCAAGGTCGGACTGAATCAAGACTCCTAAATCCTTTTCCTCAGCAGTTGTGTGAAGCACATGGTCACCCAGTTTATAGAAAAATGCTGATTGGTGACTTAAGTGTAATACTCTGCATTTTTCTGTGTTGAATGGGAGTTTGTTCTGAACTGACCACGCATACACCTTATCCAGATCCTCTTGAAGTATTGCGGAGTCGTCGGGTGTACTGATCGCTCTCCAGACCTTGATGTCGTCGGCATAGAGTAGGCAGTTGGAAAGAATGAGGGCCGCAATGTCGTCAATATACATCAAAAACAATCATGGCCCTAGTACCGATCCTTGTGGTACACCATATTCGACTTGGATTGGATGGGACCGGGCTCCACGCACATTTACCTCTAAGCTCCGGTGGAGAAGAAAGCTTGTGATCCATCCTAGGAGCGGATCACCAATGCCGAAGCTCTAAAGTTTGCAGATCAGGATTCTGTGGTCTAGTCGATCCAAGGCCTTTGAGAAATCTAGGTAGACCACGTCCACTCCTGCACCGCTGTCAATTAATTTGGTCCAACTCGATCTTGCTAGCAGCGGATTTGTGGTGCACGATCGATTCCGTCGAAAACCATGCTGTTCATATGCAAGGAAGGCAGACTCTTCTAGATAGGCTGTTAGTACATCAGCAACAATAGATTCCATAACCTTCGACAGGACCGGGAGAAGGGTTACAGGACGTTAGTTGGCTGGATCAGAACGGCTACCGCCCTTGTGAATTGGGGTTATGATCCCACATTTCCACATCTCGGGTACATACATCTGATCGAAGCAGCGTTGGAAGAATCGTGCCAGAGGCTCTGCTAAAGTTTCTCCCATTACCGCAAGGGACTTAGGGTGAAAGTTGTCGATTCCATTAGAGCTGTGCTTACGCATACACAACAACTTCTTTAATACCATCCCCGCCGTGAAAGTTATGGTTGTATAACAGCTGCTGACAAAGGAACAGATGGCCAAGGAATGCACTGAAAGTTCGAAGCATATTGCAGCCGCAAGGCGTTCGCCGCATCCTCCGTAGTCAGCGTCATGCCATCTGGCGTTTGCAGAGGAGGGATTTCTCGTTTCGCCTTGCGCAGGTTGTTTACATGTTGGTAGAGCAGCTTATGATTCGAAACCGTGCGCTCCGTCAGGTGCTGCTGGTATGTCAGTTTATCCTCACGAACGAGTTGAGTACAATGATTACGTTGAATTGCATAGGCCGTCCAGCTCTCCGTGCTCGGGTGTTCCTTATAGATCCGCCAGGCCGAGTTCCTCACTGCTATACATTTCCGTGTCCTACTTCGCACAAATGAAACAGTCTTCTTCGAGTGGACAACCTTAGTTTCGGATGCCTCTTCGACGAGAGTGCTAAATTGCTTGACGAAATGTGGCCATGCGATTGTCGGTACTTCGTCTGTCAGAAAGTTCCAGTTGGCTGTCTCTGCAAGTCGAGCCAGCTCATCGTACCGTATAATAACTCGGCTTTCCCGTGTAGTATCCGCAGGGTATTCTGCGTAGCATATATAATCGAATAGTAAAACTGCATGATCGCTGCAACCCAAAGGGGCGTCGATGATTACTTTCTCGACCATGAGTTCTTCGTTGGTAAATATCCGGTCCAGGATAGACGGACTTTCTGCTGCTCTGAATCTGGTGGGATTGTCGGTATGGCCATAAAGCGGAAAACTGGAGACAAGGTATGTAGATCCGCTTTGAACTGTTCCGTAGGTGTTGCTTGGACATCCAGAGCGTGGATATTGAAGTCACCAGCGATAAGAATATGGCTGTATCTCCTGCTGATCACAAGCCTCAGCGCAGACGCGAGATTGAAGTCCATCTCGGGTGTAGAGGATGGAGGTCGATAAACGACCGCCACCAGACCGACGTCGTTGCCTGTTAAACGCCTGTTAAACATAAGAATTCTGACACCCAAGACCGAAGTCTAGGATGTACTCCGAACCATGCTAATTTTTCAAGTAGGAAACGGTGATTTACTGAGTCGAAAGCCTTGCTAATGTCAAGATAGCAGACCTCTACCGGAATCCCGTCGTCAAGACATCGAGTAATCTCATCGAGGAAGCACAGTAGATTAGTGAGGCACGACTTCTTTTTAATGAAACCATGCTGCTCTGCTCTAAGTAGACTGTGTTCCGCCAAATGCTCACAAATCCGGTTTCTTATAAGCTTCTCTAAACACTTGAGCAGAACACAGGTTAGACTGATGGGTCTGTAGTTAAGGGGCTCCGATTTGGAGCGACCCTTGTGAATTGCAAATATGGCTGCTTTCTTCCAGTCTCGTGGCAACTTGCATTCCTGGAGCGGCAAGTTGAACAGCTCCAGAACAGGATGATGAAGGATGTCAGCTAGTGGCTTGACTATTGCCGGATGTACATCGTCAGGACCGGCTGATTTGAATGGATTCAAGTTAGTCACCACAGTAAAGACCCCTTGCGCAGTCAGCACGATGTCCCGCATTATATAACTGCTGACACAGTGTGGCTGCGATGGTGCAGCACATCCATTGTCCCTCCTATGCACATTCTGAAAGACTCTTAGCGGCATTTCAGCTTTGTCTCTGGCTTCCACAGCCTGGCTGCCATCTTCCAAAATTAGACACCCAACGTCCTCTCTTAGGGAAGGTTTTAGACTGAACATAGCCGTAGTAACACTTTGGATTTGTTTTCGCATACCGAGCCAGCTGAAGCACATAAGAGTATTTAGCCTGCCGTTGCACCTTGATAGCCGTATTCCGGCTTTTTGTGTACTGTAGCCATCGTCGAAAGCCCCTGGCCACATTGAATTTTTTCCACTTCTTATTTCGTCTCTTAAGAGCTCTATCAATTCTCTTCCTCCACCATTGAGGCCTGCTGAAATGTCTCGCAGGACGAAGAGGAGCAAACACATTCAATAGTTGTACTAAACCAGTTTTAAGCACAGACCACCTTTGTTCCAAATATGCCTGTTCCTGGTCAGGGATCCAATTGACCTGGAGGGCTCTATCCCTCAATTTCATATGGTCGATGCGGCTGAAATATCTCACGAGGCGCGAATGTCGTGCACGCTTCAAGGTATTTAGGCAGAAAGTGAGGACGCAGTGATCACTCCTACCTAAAGGTGCTTCCACTTGTAGCTCTGCGAAACGACCGTGTTTGGTGATGGCAACATCCAACGTGGAGGGGGCACTCCTGATTCGGCTCCTGGTCGGCATATTGATGTATTGTTCAAGTGCATTCTCATGCATCCAGTCAACCAGTTCCTGTTCCAATGTATCCGCTCTGTTTGCGGTGCCTTGCCAATCCGCATGAGGAAGGTTTAGATCACCAACTATTAGGAAATTAGGCGCAGCAACCACTGCGCGCCTCAATTGTGCGCCGAGCTCTTTGTCCTCCTCTCGTGTGGACGATGGACTGCGGTAGACGCATATAAAGATCTCCAACCTGCCCATCATTCTTAAGTAAAAAGACACCACCTGAACGTTAGTATTACTCATCATAAACGGAACCTCCCAATGACTATACTGGCGCATTATAAGCAATAGTGCTCCCCCACCAGTGTGGTGATCAGGCCTATATACTCGGTTACTCACGAAATCTACCAGCAGGTCGTTAACCATGTCGCTCGGAGAAAGCCATGTCTCTGTCAAGGCAACAACATTAGCACATCCGCAGCGCCTCACCATCTCTCCCTATTTGTTCCTCACACTGCATCAATTGGTATACCATACAATTAGTCCTGCTTGACGCGGTTGTTTCCCCTCGGGAGCAGCACCCGAGGGGACAACCCGTTTTTTGACACCGCGTCATTATCTTTCGACGCCTGCAATGCTGGGTCAAGATTAGGCTCATGCAGGTCAACACGAGCAGAAACCTTGTCAGGTTTCGTCCGACTTGAGCTGTTTGGTAAACGACCAACTTGCTTCTTTCTCTTTAACTTAGAAGGTCTAGAAACGCTGCCTTCCGAATTTCCTGCAAGGTCAGCCTTGGGTGGTTCACAGCGCTGGTTTCCCAAACCAATCACCGAGATGCACGTAGTGTCCTTGAGTTCCGAAGCAGCTGATATTATGCGAGCGGCATCAAATAGTCCTGGATGAGCCACCTGTAAGTTCATGTCCGCAACCCCGCAACTTTCACCGGGTAACAAGTTGGAAGCCGTACTTCAGTTCAGTGAAACTTTGGTCGTTGTCACATGTAACTCGCGACTTATTCCCTTTGCAACCTGCATTGTTTGAGGACTCGAGCAGACAACTGCCGCTGTGGTAGGAGTGCAATCCCACCCAGTTCCTTTTGGTGTGATCGTGGCATGTTGCTGACTGACTCTGACCCCAGCGGCCGGAGATGCAGGGTATACAATCAATCGGCTGTAAGTACCTCCGGGTGAACTAACTTGTGAGGAAGCACCTTTCGCGGTACCTGCATCTGATACTGAATTTGTGGTGTGGTAGTTCGAAGGAACGACCTCCGCTGCAGTGGGACAATCATCCCTGGTAGGCACTGATGCAATGCGGGGACCACGTAAAGGAGCACCCTTAACCAAGGTCGCAGACACGCCAGCCAAGCGGTTATTAGTATCTTCCGACTGACATACCCGCGGGACCTTGGCATGTGAGCCAAGTGGGTCCGGGGCCACCTGATACCGGCCATTAGTCTGACTCTCGATTAAGCCGGCTCGGCTAAGCTTTTGGTCACGATAAACAGGGTTCCTAAATTCAACCAGAATCGGCCTAGCAAATCCTTGCTGACGCAGTGGACCAGTCTCTCTCCAGCTACCTACACGATGCACCCTTTTGACACAGACGTTTAAAGGTATCCCGGCTATGCGGAGGATGTCGTGTATTCGTCTCCTGTCCAGGTCTCGTCGAGCCTTTGCCTCGTGTATCACCGGCTCCTCCCGATTGTAGATAAGAACATTTCTTTGCCTGCCCATGGCAATCTCCGCACTCTGAGCGTAGCTATTTAAAGAATCCCGCAACTCGTCAATCTTCACTCGCAGTGCATCTATGAGTAAAGCCTGGTCGCTGATCACTTTTTCTGCGGTGGAGAGCCGCTGCAGATACTTCGCGTCAGCTACCCTCTGAACATCAGGCAACTGTGGAGGAGCATCAAGCCGCTCGCGTAATAAGCGAGCACAAGTATCAGCTAGGCACCCACAGTGAAAACAGATCCACTTCAGTTAAGGATGCTGGGTGTACAGATCAATGGACGAACGGTCTAACCTAGAGCAGGTGCTATGATACCATAATAAACATCGGTCACACTGTATGTCTTCCGTGACTGCAGTGCCACAACTGTGCTCGCCACATTTATCGTTAGTATCAAAAGCCATAGTTATTTGGAAGGTGGAACCAAGAATAAGCAAAAAGCGAAACGAGCAAGCAGATGCAGGAGAAAACAGCAAAGAACAAACTCACGGAAGACAAGAAGCCTTTGGGACGGGTAGGTCCAAGTATGCAGCAGCAAAGATAGCAGCCCAAAAGTCGAAGAGTCGAAAGCCCTGGTTCACTTGCTGGTAGAAGG
The DNA here is from genome assembly GCA_944474145.2 of Dicrocoelium dendriticum. NCBI lineage: Eukaryota > Metazoa > Platyhelminthes > Trematoda > Plagiorchiida > Dicrocoeliidae > Dicrocoelium > Dicrocoelium dendriticum. The sequence goes on along the minus strand of OX104068.1, from coordinate 115,920,878 downwards.
GCTAGATGTGGAAAGGCGGACCGTAGCGACGTCAAGAAGGATTTGGTTGTGACTGGAATACGAGCCAGGCGATTCAAAGTCGAGTCAGTCAGGAAAAGTGCTACAGCAGACTGCAGTATCTTGATGCCACAAAGCAAAAACGCCAGATCCAATGTAGCAGTCAGTCTTTAGCAGCAGTAGAAAATACTTGAGCGAAAGTATTTGGGTAGGATGGGTAGAATGAACGTGGTTTGCATGCACTACTATACACGGCAGAGAACCGTATAGGTAATTTAGCGCTTCCAAGTCCTTTTGGATCACAAGAAAAGTGACAAAAGCCAAATTTTTGGGAGGAGGAAGGGCTTTGACAGTGTTCAGTTCAGTTCAGTTCAGATGGGACATGCACTACTATACACGGCAGAGCACCGTATAGGTTAACATGGTAACAGTAAACTAAAACACTAGAAAACCTACAGAATACGGCTTCCTATATTCATGAGCTACTCGTTTATGTGTACCATTCAAAAATTACTTAACGACATATTAATATCCCATGTTGCTATAATACTCCCGATTGTGTCGGTGCACAACGGCCCGTAAACTCGTTTTCGCCAGATGTAAGAGTCCTCGTCCCGCGAGACACCGGACCGGGACTCCCACATATATATATATATATATACAAAGTTGCAAAATTTGAATGCATATATTTGTGAGTAAATATATGCATTCACTTTCAGACTAGCGTATGTATACCTAAATGTACGCACTATTAACCTCAATCCCATATATATATATATATATATATTATTTTTATGGATATAGGCTAATAAGGCGTACATTTATGTATACATAATGCCGTCTGAGTGAATGCATATATTTAATTACAAACATATGCACTCCTAATTTTGCAATTTTAACGTGATTAGAAATGGTATTGCTTCTCCAGGACTGATACTACATCCTGAGCTATGACACAGCCAATTCGCCTGCAATTCTTAGAAGGTCCGGAAGCGAATGAGCTGACATGGGATCTCCCTTCTGCTATCAATCACTCTATGAACATAACACTTTTGAACACGGATATCAGGGAAACCCCTCTTTCTCCTGCGTCTCCGTCAACGGCCTGTTCTGTGGATATAGCCATGGCTTCCTAAAATGGAAACCATGACAATGACGCAAATGCAGTTCCCCTCGATGGTAAAATTCAACCTTCAGGTTGAAAGAGAAATGGGCTCCGCAATCCAGCATCCTGTAACCATGTAGCATTTATTATACCGTAAAAATAGCAACTTGCATTTTCCCAGGAACGTTGCTACGCCTGCCATGAACACAGAAGTACTACACGTACCGGTACGGGTACTCATCTGGCAACCCCTTCCACTTTTGCCTTTCATAATGCTGTGGAGTCACAGCCGTATGCGTGCAAAAAGCTGTGGCAGTTGCAAATGTCTTTACATCGGACACAACCTCATCAAATTTCCGATAATAGTACTTACCAAAAGACATAATCTCGCAGACTCATCCACCATGATCACAGTTACAGATGTGGCGCTAAGTGATTTCCAACACTCCTGTAGTCTATCACAACAACTAACTATAGGAACCACATTAACCTTCTTCAATACAAAACATACACCGAGTTAACATTTGCATACTATATATATATATATATATATATATATATAAACCGCTATCTAATGGCAACCTCTCCAGTTGGCCTAGCATACCTACCATGCCAAACCCGCCGCTAGACAAATCTCAGATGTGAGTATCCCGGTCAGCATGATGATACCGCAGCCTTTCGTTGCATGATAGCTGGTGGTTACAATGCAATTGAGGATTTCCAACGTGATTTGTTGCGGTTTCAAATAGAAACTGCAAGTTCGTTATTTACTTGGCGGTAATGAACTACACCATGTCCCTGGTAGCAGCATCGTAACAGTAAACGTTGCAAATTGGACAGAAACTGGACAACAGTCCAGTTCAGGTATACTTGCCTTCCTTGAAGCTAAAGGCATTTATTTGGAAATTTGCTAATGAATAAATGATTGGTAAGCATTATAAGTAATAGTATTTGACCAAAGGACGTGTGGTTTAACTGCATCGGCAAGTTGTTTTATTTCCACAGTTTCGGTTTTGTAACCTTGGTCGCTGCTTGCGCTTGGGTATGCGCTCTTGCGTAGCTCCTTTGATACCGCGCCACCTCAGGCACACCTATCAGCTTTTCCAGTTATAGCTTGTTTGATACATATGTATTCCTTTTCAGCGTGTCACGTCGAAAAAGTTATCAATTAACGGCACTGTTTCCGTCTCGTAGCACCATTTACCGTGCAGCATAAAGGATGACATCAGGGTCTAGCTACGAAGAAATGCTTCTGTTGTCAGCAGCTAAGCGATAAAAGGGTAAGAGGATTTGTAACACGTATTACTTATGATTGCTCACACAGTACATCCATTTGATAAGGTTACCAACTGCTGTGCCGATGACAGGGACCCCGATGCAGTGGTCCATAATTTGAGAAAGCTTATTAAGAAACCTCAGGTACCAGCGTCCTTTCTTCCTCTACTGGTGGGGCTTCCGCAACCGTGGATGCCACTTTGCCAAAACGCAACCGGACACTGATGCGAACTCCACGGAACTCCCGTATACGAATGGTTGCACCGGGCACTTACGGTCACGTAGGTCTGTTGAGAGGTATACAGCTTGCATGCTCTGTCCTTTCGCTCGCGGCTGATGACAAGATATACTATCAATTGCATTGCAATTGGATTTAAGCATTTTAACGATTATCTTGCAATTTACCCGATGCCACACAGTTATACACTAACTCTTGCCGTCTTTCTTTTTCAGCAAAGACGGCTTTTCTAGGATACAAAGTTGTCAAACTACTTGACGGACAACACCATTCCAATGGTTTTTCCAGCTAAATAAATAAATATAGGTATATTTCTAGACAAGCGCTAGATGCTGTTCCTGCGTGGGATCAGATCAAATTGTACATAACATCCATGCTCATGCATGGAGAATAAATATCGTTAACAACTGCTTTTGATTATGTTTATCTTGCCGAACAGTAAATCAGGGGTAAATAACAACGTTTCGTAGGTCTCGACATTTTTGAAGGCAGTAGTTTGAGTCTCCCTAGCTTATGTACGAATTCTGCGCTTTTCACCGGCTACCGCTGCCAAACCTTGTGGTGCCTGATTCCATTAGTAAACGATCAATCTATTATGCCAATGGATTGTGTTATTTTCGATGGAAAATGCACCACTAGAGGAACTTTGATCCATTTTCTTTGGTCACATCACTGCATTTCAAAAATCCATTAGTAGCGGGCTCATGAAAATGAGTACGTTTTTATTTCCCTTATAGATGACGGCCCTTCCGCTCCAGCTTTGATGACGCAGATGCCGCGCGTCCCACCAAACCCAAAAGACCTGCGGCAGCAGCTTACGCACGTGCTCCCAATTCTCTCTTCAGTAGCATTAGTCCACCGCGTCCAGAGCCATCGACAAGCAACCTTAAGTAGCGCATTTCTAATGCATCTATTAAGCAGTAATCGCAGCGACCGTTATTGCTGATGTTGCACCATCCAATCTGGAGGTACTACAGGAACTGAAGGCAATTATAGGTAAGACGTCACAGACGCATTGCTTTGCACTCAGCTTTATTTTTAGATGAATTATGCCTCATCCGATCAGAACTGGTCGGCCATCGCCGCATGTCCGAAACCATGTTGCAAATGCTGCAACGACAGTCCCAACGTCTTGCACTGGAACTTTGTCTGCCATTTATCTCTCTCAGTGAGCTTAAGGGTTAGGATGAACAGCTGAAGGACCCAGATTGCAAAAACAGAGTCGTAAGTTTGTCTTATTATTGAAAGACTTTCAGGTCAACCATTTGTGTGCTGTGCACGGTGCTAACGTGCAATTCGTCGTCAGGGGTACTATGGAGCAGCTAATGATAAGACCAGCTGCCGCGGATATCTACTACTCAGGCGCAGGTGGCTTGTTTGCACTGAGGTTAACCAATATGAACGGCATTGTACAAGGTAGGTTGATATGCAATAATGCATAAAACTACAAAGGCATCATTCGGCAACGCATGGGTGATGCAGCCTCGGATGCTGACTTTACACGGCACATCTAAACGTGGTTGCATTCTGCACGGCACAAGTGACAGCCTGTTGAGCAAAGTAAAGTATGCAGCGCGAACGAGTTGAGTCCACTGCTTCATTATTAACATCTTTAGGCTTCTACGTTGTCCATGGCCGAAGAGGATAAACCATTTTGACATTGCCGCGTTTTGCTAATAACGATTTTGTACTACACGCCTTCGTGTACATAAAGATTTCCTATACCCCGGTTGTCATGTTCTTTCGCCTTGTGATGTTCACAGTTGCGCGGTAAGCTCCATTTTGCTTCCTTACCAACAGCTTGACGCGCCGCCTAGGTGTGTTTACACGTCCATTAACTACGGCAACATGTACTGCGTGAACATTGGGTCTGAACCGTCAATGTGTTCCTTAGGTACTAAGTGAGTAGAAGTGTGATGTCCGTATTCGGATATCCAAGATAGGCAATCAAGGTTTCTGAACCTACCGGAGTGCAAAACATAGTGGTGGATTTCTATTGGTCGACGCTGGCATCATTTTCAATAGTCCGCCGTAAACTAGACAGAATCCCTTTCAAGCCCTCTCACGATATAAGATCCTGTCCAGTTTAGCGTAGTGCTCTCATAGGAATGTTTAGGAGGCTAATCTGGACAGGACCTGGACATGGGTTACCTAATCGATAAACCTAGGGGTCACGTTGTCTTCAGAACATAAATCCAGTGAGAAATGGAGGAATGCTACGTGCAAGGGATTCAGAATCATGTGGATGATCCGCAGGGTATTCGGGACTATCACTGACGCTATGTTTGTTAGGCTATTCTCAGCATTTGTCAGACCACACTTGGAATACTGCATCCAGGCTTGTCCACCTTGCTTAGTCAGGGACAGGATGTTAGTGGAGAAAGTGTTGAGAGTTGGAAGCAAACTGTACCATGGACTGCGGAACCATTCATACCCAGAAAGACTACTTGGGCCGGGAATGTTTTCGATGCACTATCGTCAACATCGAGGCGAACTAGTCTTGACCTATCGTATACTTACCGGTAAAATCGGACCCGATTTAGCCGGACTTTTCCAACCGGCTCGGCTTTCATCGCTCCGAGGTTACCTGCTGAAGCCACAAAAAACTCGATGGAATGGAGCCTGGACGGACTTTCGTTTAGCACGCCTTGTGGTAGATTCCTGGAGTGCACTGCCCGAGAACGTGGTATTGGCACTAACTGTGAAAGAGTTCGAACACCGACTCGACGCTCTTGGCCTTCAATTCTTAACATTACTCTTCACGTATTAGTTTATTCATCTTATTGAATGAGCAACGTTCAAACAGGCAAACGGCTAATTTGCTATGTACATCGAGAAAATATAATTTTGTGATTTTGTAATATTTTACGCAGCATGCGACAGCCAAACAGGGGAATCACGAAAGATCTACAAATGTCTACATAATCCGTGGCTTAAAAGTGACTCAAAAATAGGACACCGTATGTAAAGATAAACCGGAAAATATGAAAAATAAATGGAACTAGCTCACCGGAGAATAGTTCGAATTATCCGGCGCTGAGATTGTTCCGGAGGCGGGGTCATCAATTTAGAGGGTTGCGTGTACCGGGAGGGCCAGAGGGCGATTTGAGAAGGCGGATCGAGTTGCTGGGAAACTTTTATTGGTACAGTAAAAGACTCCCTGTTATCTAGCTATAAAAACGACACCACAGACGCTCTAGCTCGGACCGTAACTCTCACGTTTGAGAATTGCCTACTGCGGTTTTGGTTCGGTAGGTATGCTAGGCCAATTGGGAGAGGTTGCCATTAGCTCTCGGTTTATACATTTATATTTATAGCATACACATGTTGTCTCGGTGTATATTTTGTATTGAAGAAGGTTAATGTGATTCTCATAGTTAGTTGTTGTGATAGACTACAGGAGTATTAAAAATCCTTTGGCGCCACATTTGTAACTGTCATCACGGGGCATGAATCTGAGAGATTATGTCTTTCTGTGCATACTATTATTGGAAACTTGATGAGGTTGAGTCCGATGTAAAGAAATTTGCAACTGCCAAAGCTTTTTGCAAGAATACGGCTTTGACTCCACAGCATTATGAGTGGCGAAAGTGGAAGGGGTGGGCAGATGAGTAACCATACCGGTACGTGCAGTATCCCTGTGTTCATGGCAGGCGTAGCAACGTTCATGGGAAACTGTACGTTGCTTCTTTTACGGTATAATAAATGCTACACCGTTACAGGCTACTGTTTTCTGTGCCCATATCTCTTACAAGTTGAAGGTTGAATTTTACGAACGAGGGAAATTGCATTTGTGTCGATGTCATGATTTCAACTTCGGTAGGCCATGGCTATATCCACAGAACAGGCGGTTGACTGAGACGCGGGAGAAAGAAGGGTTTTGCTAATATCCGTGTTCAGCTTACCAGAAGACACTGGCAAGTTGCTAGATCCTGCAACTATTGGTTCACTGTCGAATGTCAGCTTACCTGTTAGTAATGACCTTGTTAGTAACGAACCCTCAGACAGCGGGCTCGCTTCGGCTTTAAGCGAAGGAGAGCAGCAGGTTTCTGCCGTTGTCGAAAAAGGCGAAAGAGGGTTAGAGAAGCGGCAAAGCCCAAGGCCGACAGGTGAGATCCGTTGGGTGCCCATTCCCGCTCCTCAAATTCTACTGCTACGGAATCATTGCAACTAGAAACATCTACAACAGTAGAGTCTATAAAAGTGGACACTAAACTGAAACCACCGACGTCCATGGAGTGTTCGGTAAAAGCTCCGCGTCGCGGAGGCTCGTATATCGACTGCATCGTTATTTTCAAAAGCCCATGCGTCTTCTGCTGTTCTCCCAGAAGAACGTATGCTAGATGACCTTTAGTGAGTTAGAATATGACTTAGCGAAATCCTGCCTCCCGGCTTCTCCAGCATGACTGCGCGAAAACTAACCAGACCCGTTAACTTGCCAGCTGACAAGTCTCTCTCACGCTTGTTGCTAGTTGTTCTGTGCACTCCGGAGGAGCGCCAAACACACTGCGTTTCGCTTTTAAGCTCAGTAGCACTGGTGTAATTGTGCACCCAGACTTCCCTTTGGCGGATAGGCTTAAGCTGCGGGAAGCTGGGAGAGATCTTAAAGCCCGCCGTGAAGCAGAACAAAAGGGTCTCCACTTGATGGATTTTCGGGTGGTGAGCCGGCAGTCCAATTCCGCCCTACTAGAGCCGGTTGTGGTGGCGCACGATCCCAGGCTCACAATGCTAAACCTCTTCATATGATCTTAAGCAATGTGCGTAGCCTGCGAAACAAGCTGCGCGAAGTCGGCTACCTCGTCGACGACTGCCGTCTACACGTTCACGCATTCACTGAAACGTGGTTGTTCACCGACGTCACGGACATTAAAGTGCGCTTGCCAGGCTATGCACTGCTAAGAGATGACCGCATCTCCGATCGTCGCGGAGGTGGCGTTGCTTTGTACGTTAACTCCGCACTTAATTTCTTTAACACGTATAGGTTCAGATTATCAGAGGGTGCTGTTGAGGCACTCGCAGTTAACCTGTGTATTGCCTCCGCGCAACTTAAAGTTGTGTTGGTCCATAGAAGCTTCGACAGCGCTGCTAAGGGCTAGCTGATTTCATGCGCGAGCATTCGACAAATAGGTGTTTAGTGCTGGGGGACTTCAATCATCCCGACGTAGACTGGCAGATTTTTCCTGCAACGCTTTTACGAGGTGGTTGGCTACCTACCTTCTCGAGCTTGCCTGGCATGCTGCCCTGTACCAATTTGTCGACCGGCCTACTTGATTCATGATGGATCAAAAGCCATCTCTGTTGGATTTGATCTCCCCAAAATGCATTGATTTTGTCACGGATATTGTATACAAATCACCTCTCGGTGCTAGGGACCAAGCATATCTCTCATTTAAGTGCGCACTTAGTTGTCAGCCTAATGATCATCCTGACCGAGCTTCAAATATATGGCGCGCGGACTTTCAGACAATGAAGGCTGAAGCCGCAAAACCGCATTGTGTCATTTTGGACAGGGACGACATTCAAACGGCATGGGAGAGATTTAAATCATGTTTGAACGAACTCTCCCCCATATACCACTATCTGGCAGGAATAAAACTAGGGCAAAGCCATCCTAGTTTGCTTCTGCTGTACACAAACAACGCATCAGACGTGCCAGGCGTTAGTGTACTTACTTATCTGCTCCTTCATTATTCAACTTCAGGCCATATCGTGAGGTTCGTAATGCCTACAGACAGCATCTAGGTGCTCGTCTACAGCGTAAAGTGGAGCTTGCTCGTAAAGCCTCATCAAACCCGAAACGCTTTTTCGCTTATGTCAAAAGGCGAAGCAACATGAATTCATCCATCCCAGTGTTGTTTGGCCTGGACAGCACTGCTGTTGTCGCGGATCACGAAAAAGCTTGTTTTTTCGGATAGCAGTATGCTGGGGTTTATGTTCGAGAGTCACCGCCGCCGCATATCAGTCTCCAGGCAAACGTTCCTGAGTGCTCCCACTTGGAGGAGATTTCTATAACCGAGGCTCAAGTGTTCCGGCTTCTGAAGCAAAGAAATCCAACTAACGCACCTTGTAGGCAGGCTATTTATCCCAGAGTATTGTACGAGTTAGCTGATGAAATTTGCCGTCCGATTACGCAACTTTTGTGAAGTCTCTACGAGGCTGCTCTCTACCCAAGGACTGGAAGGAGACTATTGTTTGTCCCATTTTTAAGAAACGTGATAAGCACCTCCCTGATAACTATAGACCGGTCAGTTTAACAAGCGTGCGGATCCAGATATTGGAAAAGCTCGTGTAGGATGCTTTCGAAGGACACTTGAAAACGTCTGCGTTGCTTAATCCTTCTCAGCACGGTTTTCGTAAAGGCTATACTTTCCTTACCAACTTGTTAACCGCTCGTGAGCACTGGGCCGAAGCGGTTGATTGCGGAAAGGCGGTAGACGTTCTGTTTGTTGACCTTTCCAAAGCTTTTCACACCGTTTCACATTCGCGCCTTTTGTACAAGGTGAATTCCTGTGGTATTTCCTGACCAGTCTTACGCTTTGTTTCAGCTTTCTTTATCGGAAGCAAAATGTGTGTGCGGGTGGGTTCAAGCCCGCCTTTCCGCCAATGTCTTCTTATTGGCGCTCTGCTCGGTTCGGTGCTTGGCCCCCTTCACTTCACTTTATACGTTAATGACCTACCTGATGAATTGGATGTGCCATTCCCAATGTTTGCGGATGACTTGAATCTCTGGTTCACCATAAACGGTCCAATTGGTCTACTGACCCTGGAAAGACCTTTGGATAGACTTTGGATCTGGTCAATTTTGTGGCAGTTGTCCGTTAATTCAGCGAAATGTTACGTTTTACTCGTTGGTCCGAATGACACGCTGACGCGTTATTTGCTTGGCGGCAATGAGGTACCGCGAGTTCAATTCTAATCTGACCTCGGTGTTTTACTGGCATCCAATTTTAAGTCCAGTGAACACTGGACGACAGCTGCTCGCAAAGATTTCAACATGTTGTGGATGATCCGCAGGTTCTTCGTGATCATGTCCACCGAAACGTTCCTTAGACTGCTTTTGGCTTTTGTAGGGCCGTACTTGGAATACTGCGACCAGGTTTGTTCTCTGTATCTGGTTCGTGATAAAATGGCAGATAAAAGAGTCCTGCGGTTCAGGAAGAAAATGGTGCACGAATTTAAGAAGCTGACGTACCCGTAGTGGCTACATAAGTTGGATATGTTTTCCATGTATTACAGGCGGCTTCGGGGCGTCTCGGTTCTCACATATGGTATATTGGTGGGTAAGATTGTTTCTGATTCGACTAGACTGTTTCGCCCAACTCGACTGTCAAGCCTTCGTGGTCATCAATTCAAGTTACATGAACCCCGGTCTGACCGAGTTTGGGCAGTTTTTTGGTAATCGCGTAGGGTTATAGCTTATCGGGACCCATTGCCTGCAGACGTCGGGATGGCACCGATGATGAAAGACTTCGAGCACCGACCAGACGCCTTTGGTGTACTGTTTAAAGTCATCCCCTTTGACGTCTTGAACTTTTCTTCGTCTACTGCGACCTACCCTTCTTTCACTCATTTTACTTTACATGTTAATATTGTCTGCCATACTCGATAAAGTTGTCTTCTCTGTTTCCTTTCCCTTACTGACACTGCTGTTTTCTTTTATTCTTTAAATGGTCGGCACAGCGGGGACTGCTAGTGCACGGCACGTGGGCACTTTTGGGTTGACCATGTGATTGGTGTGTGTTGATGCGGCTCTCCTTTCGCACACCAAGACACTCTTTTTCGCTGGTGAAGCAACGATGTTTTCGAAGGTGAAACAATCGAGGGATTTTTCCACTGTTCCGTTCCCACTTGAACTTGAACTTTATTGGGTGGTAGAGATCATTAACACTCGGGATCGGCAGTCAGTTCCGGTCATTAAGTACTCGAGTAGAGAGAGTGACATCTGAGCGGACATTGAACCTCCTCGGTTTAAACAGCGTCCAGCTGTGACGTCGAGTCCAGCTGACAAGTCTTGGCTGAAAAACTGCGTTAGCTCGTTTCCCAGTTCTCCACGTAGGATGCGTCTGGTACACATGAGGTCTCCGTGACGTCGGCTATAGTCTAAGGAAAAGAGGTTCATCCTCTGTAGTGGGGTGGGTTACAAGAGTTTGCGTAGCCCAAAAACCAATTTTGAGGCTGGTCGCTAAATTTTTATTCCTTATCACTTTTAAGTTTAGATGGAGGGGCTATGGCCGGAAGTCCGAATTCAAGAATGGGACGGATATGGGAGGTGAAGTGAAGTCCAAATATATACGGCGTCCTTTTAGAGAATGATCTCCTTATGACGCCCCACATCTTGTTCGCCACAGCAGTTCGCTTTAACGTGTCGAGGGTCGTTTTGAGCTCAGAAGAAATTATGGTTTCCAGGTCCTTTCCCTCTGTGGCAACCACGAGTAGGTGCCCGCTAATGTGATTTATGCCTAGTGGTTTAGCAGCACCTATAGAAAGGACTAAGCACTTATCTTTGTTGACTGGCAAACCCTACTTGAAAGCCCAAGAGTGTAGCAGATCAAGCGTTTCCTGTAATAAATAAATAAATAAATGGTATATTCTCTGTAAAACGAGACACACCTGTAACGGCATGATCAAATATGCATATAAGCATAGCTTCTTTAGAATATTGAAACTTTTCGTTTTTGTGAAGGAATAGAGGAAAAGATGTAGTCCATATGAGCGAGCGTATTGTCAGGTAATTGCCAGATCAAGGGCCATGATGGCGCAGTGGCGCGCAAAACTGTTGCGTCAAGATACAAGTTGGGGGTAAATTTACCATGTAGTGATCCATGAGCACAGGAGCCCAAACAAGGTTTTTGTGCAATCAATAAACATTACGAAGCTGGAATTATCTGTGCTCCGTTAAAGTATTCTTCATAGTAAGCCTATATTTACCGGACGGCATTTTGAACTGGGTCCGCCATCTTGCCCGCGTGTTCCCGGCTGTTGCGCTTCAACGTGGTGTAAATCGTTTCTGCATTGCTTTCTCCCACTGCCCGCAGGCTATATTTGCATTGCTGTTGTACAGTGCTATTTTCTCAAGACATTCTTTATATCCTGCTGTCTCCAGTCTTACTGGGCTACTTATTTCTTGTGCAGCATTCCTCAAGGCGCTACAGCTACCACCGCTGGATGCAGAACGCGAAGCAAACGTCGTGCACGTAGGAGTGCTAGTGGCCAGGTTTTAACAACTGCTTGTAATTTGTGTTTTGCAAGAAGAGGACTTTGGAATGCGTGGTAGCGACGGCTACTGGTTGCTGTGTGACAGACACTCAAGGTGGTTCCATCAAACTGGTGAATCATATAATGGTCAGGATACTTATGAATGCGTTATCTGCAGAATGTAAGTTCCCGGTATTCTATGTAATGATGAATCGCATTGCAGGTGACCAGGAGAGAACAGAACGGGCGTGTGCAATTGAAAGCTATTTGCAGAAGTAAACGGGTTACATGGTATTCGCGAATGTCCATCACACTGTCGGTAACTTTCTTGTTTTTACGAAGACAATCATTTCATGTGCTTTTAGTTCATGTTAACTTTCCATTGCGTACGTGTATTAAGGCAGCCGTTGCAGCAGCGTGTGCGGTTATGCTAACGGAACGGCATGCTGTGCGCATTTTTATCTTGAAGATGCCCTAGCTTCTTTACAAGTGAATGCGTGCTCATCAACATTATACACGTTAGAGGTGGGAAAAAACGTAGCTTTGTCGCGAAACGTTGGATAAAAAAGAAGAGAAAGAGTGCAGACGTGCAAGCCAGCTGAGCTACCGTTAACGTAAGGGCATGGTTCAAGTAATGTAAAAGCCGGTCACTATTCCGCAAAACTTCAAGTTCATATGGTACTGGAACGATAGGAGAATCCCGCGTGTGTTCCATTTTGAATGCAAGTTTGAGCTAGAAATTGACGTCGGGCTCAGTTATGGATCTCAAACGGACCACCCGTATCGCACAATAACCAACCAGTTCATATCCACGTTTCCTGCCCTAGCAGTCTCTGCTGTGGCAGTCACGCAAAGTAAGCCAAAGATAGGATAAGAACTCGAAGGTACAGAATATGTAAGTGCACCGAAATAAGCAAATAATACCAATGCGTGAAGAAAAGCAGAAAAGACCAAATGGAAGTACAAAGATGCGAGTTAATCAGGGAAATGGAACCGTTTCATGCTGCCACTCAAGGGTGTCATATTGCCGCTCAAACCCCTTAACCGAAGATTCCCTGATAACACTTTCCAGAGGCATGTTCCAGCGCTCCATGACTCGGCATGAAAGCCGGGTTTTATTCCTAATCCGATGGGACCGCGATTTGTCCAGCTTCATGGAATGCTCGCGTAGAACAGACAATCTAACTGGAGTAGATAGCTCAAATAAATCTGAACCAACCTTCCCAGTTAAGATAAGACAGGTTAGGATTAGGTCTCCTCTAAGCTTTCATTAGTGCATGGATTCATTCCCAAACTAAGTAGACTCACGGGGTACCTCCGTCCCCGTTACCCCTTGACTAACTTAGTACCCACTCGTAAAACCCTCGTTAGCTCCATTTTGTCCCTAACGAGTGAAAGGCGGACAAGCTTAGACGCAGTATTCCAGTTGAGGCCGAACGAAAGTTCGAGAACAGCCTCACAAAGATGACGCCCGTCAAGATTCCGAAAGAACGTCGAACTAACCACAACATGCGAAAGCCTCTGCTTGCGGCCTTATTCCACTTTTTGCCGATGGGTGTACAACGCCTAGGTCAATCTGGTCAGATACACGGTGGAGTTCGACCCCACCTATCAAGTACTTCGTAGTAGGCCAATATCCTTTATCTCGAAGAACGGAGCACTTTGCCTGATTTATGGGCAGTAATCTTAAAGTAGACCAGTCCCAAAGCTTATCCAACGTTCGCTGAATGGCTTGGGAACTCCAGGAACATTGACAATATTTCACTGCTTCAGATCATCTGCAACTAGCAGCAATGGTATTTAAAGCCCCGCGGGTACGTCATTCACATATATAGAGAACATCAACGGTCTAAGGAGCGAGCCCTGTGTCAAGCCGCTGAGGACAGACTGCCTAAACGATAGGCCCCGGCCTACCCGTACACACTGTTCTCTACCCTCCAAGAAGTCGGTCACCCATTGAAGGGCGCGACCAGATACCCTGTAGGAGGACAGTCTTTGCGCGAGCCTCAAATGAGGTACCTTGTCAAATGCCTTTAAAAGATCAACGGAAAGCTCATCCAGTGCATGGCGGTTGTCCACTGCATCCGCCTAACATTCGCGAGCTACCAGCAGATTCGTCAGACACGAAAATCCCTTCCGGAATCTGTGTTGCACATTGTTAAGTAGATTAAATGAACCCAGATGACGCACCAATGAATCTCGCACCAGTTTCTCGAGGAGTTTGACTAATACACTCGTCAGATTATCCGGCCTGTAATTTGCAGGCGGACTCCTGTTCCCATTTTTGAAGATAGGACGGATAACAGCTTCCTTCCATTTGGAAGTTAATGCACAGCTGTCAAGCGATTTCTGAAACAGCGTAGCGAGGGTTCACTTAGTCCCACAGCCAGCCCATGCAAAAGATCCGAATGAATTAAATCAGGCGTAGAGGCCTTAGTACGGTTGAACCCTTCTAACAGCTAACGAACTGCTCTCTCCGCTACAATAAATTCAGATAGTCTTGAACCCACTGGGATCTTACAAACCAGCTCAGGGCCCGTCAAATAGGTTTCCTTTACAAACGCCGTTGCATATTACCCATTGAGTACACTAACCTTGTCATAATCCGTCTGCGCACGAGTTCCGTCATCACTCATCAATGCTGGAAGTAACATGTTCGAACCGCAGCGCCTTTTGGTATTAGCGAAGAATCTTTTTAGATTCTCTGAAGCTTCGTCCGCTAACCTTCTCGAAATTGAATCGAGCATCCCTTAGGTGTTGCTTTCACCTATTTCTAGCCTTACGGTACCTATCATCAGCATAGGTGGACGGAGCATCTGGGTAAGTCCGTCAACATCTATAACTCATCGTGAGTAGATGCCTGCCAGTGGGGTCTATCCAGGGCGGCCTTGCTTGCGCCTCCTTCTTGTGACTAGGATGAAGAGAGCAGAGACGTCTGTAAGGAAGCACTTAACTTTCTCCTAGGCAACCTGGACGGTATCGTCGTCTGAGATCTCACAATGGAAACCCAAATACTTGGCACCTATTGATGGATAGTCTGCGTGCCATAAGTTCGGGAGAGACTCAAAAGTACTTTGGTAGCATCTAGAGAGAGCGCAACTGAAGAGCCAATGAACATGATCACTGGAACCCAGTGGAGTTCCGTAAGTACTTTGCCTAAGAAAAGCCAGTGACTTAGCAAATACAAAGTTTAAGACAGACGGTATTTGGGCGTCCATGTACCTAGTGGGGAGGTCAATAAACTGCTGCAAATATACTTGGAGCGTAAGCAAAAGCAGAGCAGCACCGAATGTGCCTGAGGCTGAGTTGCCAGATAGATATGCCTAGCAAAACTCTGGGATGTTGAAGTCGCCCATCACCCAACACTTATTTGCGAACTGGGAGCGAATGAAGTAAAGTACCTCTTTAGATACGCTCCCAGGGCTTTTATACACAATTACATCTGTAATCTGAGCACAGGATGTGCTAATAACAATCGAAAGAGCTTCAACAGTTTTATCTTCTGACTGAAATAAGCAATTCTTCAAAACGTCAAGTTTTCAGCTCACATAAAGAGGGACGCCATTTCCCCGCCGGTCAGCGGAACGATCGCATCGAAATATTGCGTAGCCAGGTAGATGTACTTAACCATCCGTGATGTCCTGCGACAGACACGTTTCAGTTAATGCGCGTGTATCCGGATGAGACCCATCTGCAGGCAGACCTAATTAGTACACGTTATTCTTTAGACTGCGCACGTTACTTAGCACTATCTGAAAGTATTTGTTAGATCCACCCCTGGGTGGTGCTCTACTAGAATTGGCAATGGTATGACGGAAACAGACTGCCGGCTGACCACCCGAAAACCCACTAACTGGAGACCTTGTTCACCGGCCGCTCGCCTGCTTTTGAGGTCCATAATAACCTCCTTTAGCTTCAGCCTACCGGCCAGCAAACATTTGGCTGAACACTAACATTTGTACCTTTCAGCTTGAAAGCAAACCGCATGGCTGCACTTCGTTCCTCCTGGGTAGTGAGTACCACATGCAGTAACCGCGGTAGATCGTTTGGTACATTACCTGCGACGTTCCCCAGTCTACTTAGTTTCCTGACAGTAACGCCTTTAGAACCGGACGGAAGAAGCTTCCTTACGCACGTTTTAAACCATTGAAGGTCGTCTAACATGCAATCAGCAGGAAGGGTAGCAGTAGATTAAGCCGCGTTAGGGACTATAACGATACTATCCGTAAAAGAATTACCACGATAAGTATGGTAGGCCAAAAGATGTAGTTACCGCGTAGTACTCACTCTATACCGAACTCCGCTGTCTTGTCCTAATGACACTAAGCTTCAATTTAATAGGATCTCGGCCGCCATGCATAACGCAGGAGCATCTGCTTGTGGCACTATCCATAGTCACCGCACCAATCACTGGATATCCGAGAGGTAGGTGAACCTGTTGGAATCTAAAAGACACCTCCCAGCTGGCTCTGAACATAATGTGACCAGGCGGGTTATTATGCGCGATCTAAAGCAGAGCTTACATGCTGACAAAGAAGCCTGGTGGACCAGTCGGGCTCAAGAAATGGAGGAAGCAGGAGCAATAGGCACTTACCGTAAGCTCTTGCAGCTTATCCGCACCACTGGTCGCAGAAAACCAAGCGTCAGTGAGACAAACAGGGACAGCTCGGGTTCGCTGATACACAATAAGGTGCGCCGTATGACTCATTAGGCGGAACACTTTCATGCTCAGTTCAGCTGGCCCCTGCTCCCGGACCTCTTCGTACTCAGATAATGCAGGACAAGCCATGGACGGTTAGTTTAGGGGCTCCGTCGGAATCCGAGGTCCGAAACGCGATAACAGCCATTATTCGTTTTCGTGCCGCTGGCCTGGATTCCTTCCCACCTGCACTATTTAAGAATGGAGCTGATGACCTCTGCTAGGCACTGACATTATTGCAATCTATCTGGAAGGAAGTGGGTGTCCCGGCTAATTGGAGCGAATCGTTTATATTGGCAATATACAAGATGCGCAGTCGCACAGGCTGTTCTAACCTCAGCGGTATTAGCCTAACGCTAGTTGTGACAAAATTATTGGCCTCGATTCTCGTTTGTCGCCTCACTGCGGAACAGAACCTCAGAGTAGAAAAGAGCAGGCGGCAGGTCCTAGAGCAGCGCCACGCATACCGCCGACCGACAATGGCAGTTTTCCTCGATTTCAAGAGTGCGTTCGATTCGGTCGATTGACCGATTCTGTTCGAATTACTTACGCGAAAACGTGTTCTCGCGTAATATGTAAACATCCTCCGTGCTCTTTACTGGAACACTATAGGCCGCGTCGGGTTCTATGGTGGCCTGTCAGGTAGCTTTCCGACCACAATTGGCGTTCGTCAGGGTTGTCCGATTTCCCCATATTTGTTCAATTTCGTCGTGGATTCTATCGCGGAGTGTTCCCTTGCGGATTCTCACAATGTAGGCGTTGAAGTGCTGCCTGGTGGAAGGTAAGTTGATCTAGACGATATCGTTTTGCTTTTCAACAATGTCGCGGTGGCATAATCAACCCTGAATAGCCTGTACAGAGTGGTCCCATTATTTGGTATGCAATTCTCACCTTCAAACTTCATAGTGCTGCTGCAGAATCACCAGCCACTTGATGACCCCTTGACGCTTGCTAACGAGGAAATCAAGGTGGTTGATCATTTCACTTATCTTGGCAGCTGTATCAGCAATGATAGGCGCATAGAAACTGACGTCAGCTCACGCATTGCAAAAGCCCGAGCTTTGGCGACAGAATTTAGTTACTATCCGTCTGAAAGGCCGTGCATAAAAGCCACAGTGAGGACCGTTCTACTCTATGGTAGTGAGACTTGGCCCCTTCAGTCTGAAGATCTGAGGCGCCTTCAACTCTTAAATCATCGTTGTTTGCGAAGCACTGCTGTTGTCAGGTCGCAACGACGTATCCGCAACGATGATGTGCGTAGCTGATAATCATGCTTGCTCCCTGGAACAACAGATTGCACTGAAAATGTTGTGTTGGCTCGGGCTTGTGCTACGCATGCCTGGTCACCGCCTACCTAAGAGTGCCTTGTTTAATCTACCTGGTGTGGGGTGGCGCAAGGCTCGAGGTAGACAAAAGTTGAATTGACAGCGGGAAATGAAGTCACTGACGACCAAACTGGTTGCCGTTGGTCCGTCTCGCCTTCCGGGTTGGAGTCCACGTGACTCGCCTTGTGCTTGGCTCGAGACATTACAGGATAAGGCTCGCAAACGACACCAGTGGCGCGTCTGCTGCCGTCTCCCAATCGGATTGCCTGTTTAAAGTATAATTAGTGCTGAGTTATCTGCAGGGTAATGGCTGATTATGACGAGTGGCAATGGAAGCCGAAAGGAAAATGTCTCCCCGATGCCACCTTAACTTTGCACGATAGCCAATGCTGTTTTTGACAGTATGTTGTCTTCACAAGTTGTGAACGCCTTGACCCTTAATGTTTGCTTAGAACATTTAGGTTTTCAGGTAAGTCACCCTTCTCTCCCTCTTATTGTTTATTTCAAAGGTCCTCATGGTTGTATGGCAGCAAAGCATTAGTTCAGATTGCTGCATATCCATGCTGCCAGTATGGGTAATCGACCACTGCTGGTCAGCCTCCACGTCACCTTTGCCCCCGCTATGAAGTCCGTTGCACCTCCGGTAAGTGTAGCCGCTGTCACTAAGTGGCTTTTAGGACACCGGTCAATCTGCGCTGCCTATATGGTTAATCCGCCACTACTGGTCAGTCTCCACTTCACCTTTGCGCTGCTAGCTTGTCCGTTGCACCTCCGGTATGTTCGCTGTTACTAAGTGGCTTTTAGAACTGCTGTGTATCAATGCTGCCTATATGGGTGATCCGCCGCTACTTTTCGCCTCCACGTATTCTTTGCGTCCTCTGTACTTCGTTGCAACTCCGGAAAGTGCATTGGCTCTTCACTATTGCTTTGTAGGACACCTGTGTATCCGTGACAGATGCACCACTAATGGTATTTTTCTATGAAACCTTTGATACAACATAGATACACCGTTGCACCTCCTGTAAGTTTACTGGCTGTTAACAATTGGGTTTTTAACTCATGTGTATCCGTGCTGCATGGATGACTAATGTTGCACTACTGGTCCGCATCTACGTAACGGTTGCCGCCGCTAAGCACTGCCTTTCACCCACTGCAAATGTAATGTGTGTCCTACTGCGGCTTTTACGACTCCAGTCCATCCGCGACCCCTAGATGGTTGATGCTCAACTACTGGTCTGCCACCACATCACATATGCCGCCTCTACCTACTCCGTTGCACATCCCGTCAGGGTATGGGCTATTAATAGGTGGATTTTAGAACGCCTCTCTCCGTGATGCTTATTTAATTGATGCGCCACTACCAGTTTCCCTGCATGTAACATGTGCTGCCGCCTATATACTCCGTTGCACCTCTGGTAGGTGCGTTGCTTGCTCACTTTCCGCTTGCAGAACCCCTGTCTATCAGTGACGAGTGATCCGCCAGTACTACTTTTCCGACTTGTAACTTGTGCTGTCGCCCATATACTCCGTTGCACCTCTAATAAGTGCATTGCTTGTTCACTTTTCGCTTTCAGAACCCCTGTCTATCCGTGGTGCCTACTTCAGTGATCAGCCACTACTGGTCTGCCTGCACTTCACGTGTGCCACAGCAGAAATACTTCTTAGCACATCAGGTTGGTGTATGAATCTGCAACTTGTGGCTTTTAGAACGGGCGCATATTCCCTTCATACGCATGACTGCTCTGACCGTCCAGTCGCTTGCGGAGTAATGCAGAAATCCATGGGTATGTTCATCACCGCGTATTTTACACACGAGATGTTTTCATGTAACATTTCTTTTTAACAACCTTACATCGTTATCCTGCCTTACGTGTTCTTTTATCCAACGTCCGGTTTACATTGATTCCGAACTGTCACTGTGGCCTCTTTTGTGGCTTGCGAAATCATTTCTCAGTGTTCACCCTTGGTGGTTCAGAGCTACATACAGGCTCACCCACCTAGTAATGAATATTTCTGAATGCTCCAAACGTCCGTTACGTTTATTGCATCTGCATTCCCTATGTCAGGAACCATTACATCCACCGCTGCTTAACACCTAGAACGCTACACTGTATGGTTGTGCCTTAGCAGTTATCCTTAATACAAGACAAATACCACGTCGAGTAATTCCTTGCAGCTGTGTAAAATAATGAACATAAATGCTGTAAACCGATATGTATATGCATTGCATCTACCGCCTGTCCGCCAAGCTGTGCGCAGAGCCGTGACAAATGTATAACACTGCGTTTTCAAAAAACTCGTTCAGCACAGGTGTTTTTCATGGGCACAATACCGCCGCATGCCATCTGCTGCTCTAGAGCCGTGCAACCCGGCATATTCACACCGTTGTCCAGTTTAACGGATAACAGAAGTCCCGATCATTAATAACTACATGTGCACTGCGTCGATTACCTTTTATTTGTTTTGTATAAAACACATTGTTTCATGTACGCATATTGTTTCCCGATTGGTAATATTGCCGCAGACTTCATGGGACGTATTTGTGGTGATTGACAACCGCTTATTGAAGCTCGTGCAGCCCAATGACATGCGTTTAAATCCCGTTAATAATAACTTCTCCCTATCGGGGCATGGACACTCTTATTACGCAGCTTAAATTTCCGACGGTGAAAGCATCCAATGCATCATGGTTTCATAGTTGATGATGATGCTACGGTTACCGTACTTATATTCTCTTTCCGTGCACAACGGCAACGAACGCAATCCATGGGTCCGGTAAAGTTTGCACATCAATGAGATACAATGACACATTAACGCGGCCATAATATGCAACCGTTACGTTCGCAGGAATACACAGTACGACGTACTCATGCGTACATGTGTGCTATACATATATAAAATTACCATCCCTGTTCATAACTTCTCTAAATTGCTCGGTTATCACAATGTGACTGCATGTGCTTCATAAAAGTCATACATTTACGTACCATAAAAATGTAAGCTACCATTTATTATGCTAATTAGGTAATGTTATCCATGAAAAGCGCATTCTATTGACCCTAATCTCTATATTTCAACATGTAAAATCACACAGACCTGTTCATCTGTGTAAGTAGTAGCTAGTTTTTCTCGAGTACATTGCAATCCATTATCAACTAGAATGTTACAAGAAATACTTAGATGTACATTACACTTAATATACTTAAATGTGTGCACCTCTAACACATGTGTCAATGCATTAACATATGTGTCACCTTTGCAATCATATATATATATATATATATATAACATTACACTTATACATGCAGCCTTTCAGTTTATACGAATACACTCATAGGTTCATTAATCCGTAATTTCATGCAGTCTTTAATGCAATATGTAGCAAGCTATTTCGCTTCCCATTTAAATTACCATTGGTAATGGCACGTACACATGAGGCCAAGCGCAAAGGTGTAAAATCATATATGCAGTTGCCATCTATAAGTTTTGTTACCGTGAACCAATAAACCGTCATACGCTTCCCTCCCATTGCAAGCATTGCTTTTCATTTTCAAACTAAAAGTAATGCGCCTCTTTTGTACACCATTTCTACTTTTACGAAAATTACGAACATTTTTAGTTAGTCTAATATGTCAGACTAGATGCTTTATGAGTACCTAGACCTGCTGAAAAATAACATTCCAACTTTTTCTTGCACCATTTCACCATAGTTTCCTAGACCCTAGATCCGTTGCACCTCGAGGCATCAACCCGATTTTGAAATCGCGTGTATCGTTATGCGGTCCCTGCCCACTTTTTGAACCGTTTACGCATTTGGAAAATCCGGGCACCTGCTACCAGTATTATAGTAAACTAAAGCATTATAAAAGCTACAGCACGCGAATTTATTTTACACCTGCTTATCTAATTTCTACCATTTACAAAGTAATTAACTACATATAAATATCCTACGCTACCATTATACTCCTGGCTGTGCCGCCCGACCTTTGTCCGTAAACAAGTTCCTGCCAGATGTGAGAGTCCAGTTCCCGCGAGAAACAGAAGCAAAACCCAAATGACGCGCCAGTAGTTCCTTAATAAGTTGGTGCATTCATATAATGTGGCAGCTGAATTATCAATCATTTTCGAGTAAAATAATACAAACACTGTGATGGGTGTCAATTGTAATATAATATGCTACCAGAAATTTCCATAAACCAACGTATACCATGGTTGCCCGATGATAGTCCTGATGCGTGCGCTAGGGTGACCAAAGGTGCTGACAGGAAACGCCTCCCATTCGCTTCTTCTGCTTGTGATTCTATTCTATAATCCGCATATCTCGTTCTGCTCTCTCTGGTTCCCACAGATTGGATATATGCGCTTTAGTACCCTTCAACCTTCAACTTCACCCCTCACTTGGAATTATTCCTTGTTTTCTGCTTATCAGTGATCTGCTCGCTTTTCATTGTACTTCGACGCTTTTGCTACAAGTGCGTATGCGATATTAAAACAATAATTACATGTTATAGGCTATTAGTCATAGTTAAGTTCCGATTCATCTTCATCTGGACTGGAACGATAGGAAAATCCCTTGAGTGTTCCTTCTTGAGCAAATCTTTGAGCCAGGAAATGATAAGGTGTAAGTTCTTGATAGATCTAAAACGAAACACCCGAAACACACCCTGATCAACCAATTACTACCCACGTTCCCTGCAATAGCAGTCCGCGCTGTGTAGGTTACGTGAAGTAAGAAAGAAGTAGAAGGTAAATGGAAGATAAAGGGGAATGAAAGTCATTAAAATGAAGGATAACACCAAAGAGTGAAGAGAATGACAGAATAAGAACTAAAAGTTTGAAGATAGATATGGTCAGGAGAAGGGAAAGTTTTCGTGTTGCCACCCAAGAGCGTTTAACTGACGCTCAAAACCCTTAGCCGTAGCTTCACTGACTACACTTTCTGGAAGCGAGTTCCAGCGCTCGATAACTCTACGCGATAACCGAGTTTCCGCCATTATCCCGTCAGAAGGCGGCTTGTGTAGCTTCAAGGGATGACCGCAAAGACAAGGTAACCTACTCCAGAAGTGCTCTAGGTGCTGGAGGACCTACCGTGCGGCTCCATAAATTAGCAACTATGATATATACCGCGAGGCATGAAATATGTGTAAACAGCACTTAAGGAAATCCCGGCTGGTGTACGAAAAGGGATTGCCTGATGGAGCTCGGAAAATTACAATTACAATTGTAGTTCTCTGACTGTTTGCATTACGCACGCCTGAACGTAGCAGATCGTCAATCATTGGCGGCTTTAAAGCTCACGATTACTTTTCCAATTTCCACAGCCTGTACAACTTTGGTTTTACTTCAGATTACATACATATTAAGGTGTTTGTTGTGAAATATGCTTGTTTGTAAAGGCTGCTCATGCATGATTTGGTGTGCATTGCTTATTTCAAGCATAAAATTTATTTATATATATTTATTGAACTAGACGGTCCTAGCGGGGAGTAATAACAATCGAAAAGTCCTGCTGTCGCTGGGATTGTAAAACGCAATTTTGTTATTCGCTACGGACTTTGACCTCCGCAATCACATTTTTAAATTACGAAATTGGTCTGCTCCAGTAGCAAATGCAAGGCATTGGGACCCGAAAGGAACTTCATCATCATCATCATCATGAACGTTAGTTAGAGGTGGGGAACACCTAAGCTACTGTGCCGCAATACATAGAAAAATGAAAAAAGGCAACTGGTGTAAGTCAGCTGAGCTACCGGTAACGGATGGGCATCGATCCGGTAAGCTTCCAGCCGGCTATTGTGCATCTAAAATTTACTATGCAAAATTATACAAGGCTAAATAATGAGATCGTGGTTGGAGAAGGAGGCTAAGAGGGATGGTGTGGGACAATGGAAATCACAGCACGAACGCCATTGTGGTCGGCTTCTAGCTATATCAGCAAGTGTGTCTAACCAAACGTGTTCATCGTCTTTCGGACCCCAACCAGGGAGCCGAGACGTTCTAACCGAGTGCAGCTCAGAAGTGTGGGCCTTCATTCCTCTAGACCAAGTCAGCGCTTGGCCACCCCTCCTCTTATATCCACATCCCCGGGCGCGCAAACAACGCACGTCGCGAGAGTCGGTAAATGGCGTGCGTAACATGTGGCCGAGCCACCGGAGCCTGATGCGTGAAATAACGGCGCTGAGCGATTCAGTTGCTTTACCTGTGCCAAAAACAAGCCATCGAACACGCTCGTTGCTCACGCGGTGTTCCCACCAAATGTGAGCTAAATTACGAAGGCACCGGTGGTCGAATGTAACTAGCCTCTTTAGGTCGGTTGCTTAAAGCGGCCAGGTTTCACAACCGTACAGTAGGGTCGAACGTACAGCTGCATTGTACACACTAACCTTCAGGGCAAAAGTGATGTCGCGCCGGCGCCATAAGTGGTGAAGGTTTGCAAAAGTGCCCCGAGCTTTTGTTATACCGTTCGTGATATCGTCTTCAATCCCACGGGCGCTGATACAACTTCCCAGGTAGCTGAATTTTTGAACGACTTCTAGCTGATCCCCACCAAGGGTCCGCGTAAGGGGAAGTCCAGACCAATCTTGGATGTACGCTTTGCACTTCGAGGGTGCGAAGCAAAGCCCGAAGTGACAGACAACCAGTGCTAATCTGTCTAGTGCCGCTTGGTATATTTGTGAGCTGTCACAGATTAGGGCAATATCATCAGCATACTCTAAGTCAAGAATTCGTTCTCCTGGGAATACCTCCACACCTTCTACGTCGTTTCCTGTTAACGCGATTTCCACGACTTCGTCAACAGCGAACTTGAAGAAGAAAGCTGACAGCGGACATCCTTGTCTCACGCCACTGAAGATATTAAAGGGCGATGACAACTTGCCGTAAGCCATCACACTGCTCGAGCTACCCGCATATAATGCTCGGGTAATATTCGCATATTTCTCAGGGACACCTTTTTTGAGTAGGCAGTCCGAATGTGCATATGTATCCACAGAATCGAATGCACCTTTGATATCGAGGAACACGACAATGGTGGGCCGCCAGTATATGTGACGGTGCTCCAACAATTAACGCAAGGTGAAGATGTGGTCAATGCAGCCACGATATCGACGAAATCCAGCTTGCTCTTCACGCACCTGGCTTTTACGAGCTCCAGTCAGTCTGTGAAGGTTGACAGAGGCAAGAAAGTTGGAGGCGATGTAGGTCAGACTGATTCATCTATGGCTGCTGCATGCCGATCATGAGCCATCTTTGATAATTGGGACTATGTTGGAGCGGCTCCAATCGGTTGGGACAGTTTCATGCTCTCACAGTTTGACTGGTAACTCGTGTAACCCATCCATAACAGCAAGTACATTAAATTTGACGAGGGCTGGAGGAAGACCAGCAGGTCCCACGGCTTTATTTAACTTTAACTATTTGATCTCACGTTCGACTTCTGAGCGAGAGAATGGATCCAATTGGACTTACCAGGAAGCGTGGCAATCAGTGGCCGGCGAGAAATATAACCATTCCGACCGATGAAATCGCCTTTTAAAGTGCTCAGCCCAACGCTCTGGGCGTTTTGATAAGTTGTGGATAGGCTGTCCATTCTCGTCAAGTGTAGCTTCACTAATACCAGGTCTCCTGCTCCTCGTTTCTTGTACCAGGCGGAATAACTTACGATGGTTACCAAGGACAGCGGCCGATTTCTATCCCTGTTTCACGGTGTGACCACCAGGGTTCGCGGTCTCTCTTCAGGCTAGCACTGACTTTTGCCCGGAGCTCTTTGCGAGTTTCATTGTGTTCGCTTCCATCCGGAATATGCCGGCGAGCATTGATAAGTTTCAGGGACTGTGAAGAGACCCAACGTCCATGTTAGCGCTTATACGTACCACATAGGGAGTTTCCTGCTGCTAGTAAGGTCTGGTGAATATGAGGCCAGCGAGCGTTTATCCAACTCGCATGACAGCGTGCTTTGATGGGCAGAAACTTAGAGTCAGGGGATCTTGCGGTTGTTACAGAAAGCCATCGGAAAGCGAAAGTAGTTCCTTCGTTGAACGGTTTGGTGGCGGACTACCTTAACAATAGCATAAACGTCTACGTCTGCAACCAGTGCTTTCCTGCCTCTTGAGCCGTAAGTACATTGAGAAAGGGATATGTAGCTGAATTATAAAACGGGGTGGCTGAAGGTGTTAACTGATTCTGATGCTTAACCAAACATTCCTACGGGTGGCGCGGCTTCATACATGGTCCCGGCACGTAATCGCTTTCTTCGCGGTTGTGCACGACACTTTTTCTCACCATCGTCGGAAAGTAGCCGGGCAGGTCGTCTCCTGTAATGGTAAGTAAAAAGTAGAAATGGAAATACTTGACTGGTTAGCGTGGCGTGGCCATTGGCACTGTGTCATCCGCGTCAGCGAAAATTACCCTTCTGCATAGGAAAGGCACGAAAGATTGCATTTTGAGATCGGGCCGAATGAAGCACGAACATCACCGGTGTACCCCGGTGTAACATTATGCGTTATCCAGATAAAGCAATAAATTTATTGGTGCGAGCCTTTTGTGTCATCCTTAGCTTAATATCTGTCTTTCCTACCTCTGTGATGGTGCCTCGATAAATGGCACGATAAAACTAGGAGATAAGGCTGCAAATCGGTGCATACAACTTGCTACTACTATCTTCATTCTCGTTTGACCCAATTCTAGCTTGTCTGCAGTTATTTTGGTCCTATGAACCAATGTGGCAGTGGTAAGTGCAGCTGCGAAGACAGCCTAGTACCCAAATAAGTATATTTAACTTTACGGCAGTCTGCGTAATTTGCCAAATTACTACGTCCTAACTAACGCAATCCTTCGCATACCACGCTTAAACAGAGTGGATCACCGTAGGTCCGGTGAATGTGACCTTTCCGCTGACAGCTGTCCATGGAACGGCAATCACTTAATTATCCCGTGTTCACTTTGTTCTATGGAGTATTGCGCAGAAATGGCAACCTCAAACCGTAAAGCTTTCTGACGTTCCACTTCCCTATCCCAAAGCCTAGCCTCCAATTGGAATCAGCTATGCACCTTGAGAACTAAACGGCGGTGGACTTCCAAATGGGCAGTCGTACATCCCACGCAAGAAGCATATTGAGCCACTACCCTCTTTTCCTTATCCTCTTGTACCTCACTTGAAAGGCAACCATCAGGTTAACCTCCATTCTTTATCTTTGCGTTTGTTTCCTTTATTCTTCTTTCAAGCCAATTATTTTTGTCCGCCACGGTACCCAAGTCATAGATTTCATTTCGAGCTATTTATGACCCGCGATTTCTTTCCTATTACTCGGTTTTGCTATAAAATTTACTGGTAGCAATGGAAAGCCCCTGATTTGACGGATTACTTATTAAACAAAAGCTTCGCCACAATTTCCTTACCTACGCCTTCATAACTTTTACCAGCAGTTAAATAGTTTGTCCTGCGGCTCTACCTAAATTGACCAAACTGGTTGAACTCATACTTTGCCATAGATACGGAAACTGGGACTCGGGTATGCCCAAAAACCTGCCTATTAACCGTGGATTCAATCTCTCATCCACACTTATCGGCGTTCAGCAAATCCCATCGGTGTTATTTAACGCAATTCTTCTAGTTTAATCTTACCTTATTTGTCTACACGGGCGCCGTTTATCATTCTAGTGGAACACTACTAGCCCTTATCCTCTTATGTTGATGCTAGCATCGCGATGGCGCCGTTCCCAAAAAGGTTACATATTTTCAACCTGTCAATACGAAGTATAAAGAAAACCAGTTTTATACGAAGTTGCTAAGTCATATATAATAATATACGCATCGTCATTTGAGTCACGTCTCATAAACCAGAAAATTTTCATTACGGTTTATTTTCTTCTAGCCCCAAATCACTGCAGACTCAACGCTGGTTTTATTGCCTAAATACACTGCTAAACTTACTTATCTAATGCAGAACAGTCCCCTCTCTCTTTCCTACCCTCTTTCCTGCTGATCCCCCTATTGTTTCCATCTTCTCTGTACGACTCCAGCTCAATGCACCGACTAACCAAGTATTGTCTGATCTTGCTCCCTCACTTGGAGAGC
Source organism: Dicrocoelium dendriticum (assembly GCA_944474145.2). NCBI lineage: Eukaryota > Metazoa > Platyhelminthes > Trematoda > Plagiorchiida > Dicrocoeliidae > Dicrocoelium > Dicrocoelium dendriticum. The sequence continues at coordinate 115,892,969 of OX104068.1, read as the reverse complement.
CTTCTTGAACCCAATCACCCCTGTATAATTTAGCCTTTTTGATATTTTACCAGTGTATTTCCGCTTACCTTCCCCACAGTTGTTCTCCACGAAATTGTACGAACCAATCTCAGTGCGCCGGTTAAAATATTCTTAGCTGAACGGCATTCTGCCGTCTTTCTAATTCCAGATGTCCGTGCCATTTCTAATCATGGGCTGGCAGTGCATTTGCTCAATTCTACTTACGTCTGGATAACTGCTGCTTTTATTTTCCTCTTATGCATGGCCTTCTCTGTTAATGCTCTCCATTTTTTCCCATTTCTAAGGTAAGACTTACCCTAATTGCGCCGAAGTAAGCTACTCTCGTGCATATGGTCTCATCCACTCTGACCTCGCTCCTGCATACTGGCGGCAATCGGACCATTGCTAAATGCTTCTTGGCTATTGCTTTCATTAGCATGCGCAAATTACTACTCTGCATAAGCATACGCTCTTTAACTTATATTTAATTTCGCTGTCAGTGTGACCGTACCCAAGATAACAACTTCAAATGCATGGCCATCTGTGCCACTTTTCTCTAGATTCTGACGGCTATCAGACGGTAGAATTAGGAGCGTATCATCGTAATCACTTTCACGAATTACGCTTCGCACTGCCGTCGACATCTTCCACTCCCCGCCAGTTCTCTGATTTTTTTCCTCTTGAAACCTTGCTTTACGTATCGTTGATTTCGTATTCGGTGTAAATATAGTTAGCTTTGCTTTCACCGGAGCTACTTGTTACATTCGGACTACTGTCATCATCATCGGTTTATACATGTTTCTCACCAATATTGTACTATTCGCCCAGGTTTGTATACGCGCATTGTTGTTGAGGGTGGCTCCCTCAAAGCTACAGATTTGCACGAAGATGCGTGGAGCAAACAAAGACCAACTGCTGCCAAAAGGAGTTGACGGTAGTAAAGCAACCGACAGAAAACGGTGGTAGGAGAGCGAGAACAGTGCCCAGCAATGGCATTCGGATTAATCCTTTCGTTACTAGTGGATCCTATGGTACCACAGCATAGGTCAACAAACCAGCTGAGCTGTGATGCAAACAGTCCAAGAGAATAAACTTTGTAGAGAAGGAGTGGTGAATACCGAGCTCCAGATATCCGTAAAGTTGAATAGAGCCTATGGCGACTGGCTGCTGCTAAACAGAGATAATGGTTCTAGGAAATGTAGTACCAGTGCAACGTGAAGCTATATGATTAAGACGTTTGGGTCCCAGTGGATACCTACAGTGTCAATGAATAAACCAACAAGCGAGCAAAGATTATAGAGGCAGACATTTGAGGAAAAAGAAGGCTGGAGGTTAGAAGGTTGGCTCTTTTAAAGCTCTTAATTTGCACAGAGATACTTGGAGTAAAGAAAGACCAACTGTTGTCAAGAAAAGTTGACGTGAGTAAGCCGAAAGGCAGCTAAGTGCGCTAGGATAAATGTCAGTGGCTAGCCATTGCATTCGGTTTAAGCCTTCCATTAATAATTTAACCTACGGTGCCACAGAACAGATCATTAAACCAGCTGAGTAATGCTGCAAAAGATCCAAGAGAATAAGGTTTGAAATAAGTGGTGGCTCCAAGCAAGCCACGGATATGCACGGCGTTGCGTAGAGCAAACAACGACTAACTGCTGCCAAGAAGATTTGACAAAAATACCACAAACGACTGATAACGACGGTAGGAGAGAGAGACTGGATGACAAGCAAAATCCTTTTGAGCTGCGACGAATTCCGAGTGTACACCAAAGTTCGCAGCCACTGACATACTCGACTTTTAACAACCGCAGTCGCTCCAATCAGCCGGGAGTAGCCCTTACTCAGGTCCCGGATAAGGTGAAATCTGCCAAATAACACCGCCGCATCCGGATACACGGACCTGATGACTCAGGCTTGTGCAAAGCAGTTATCCAGCACGAGTGTCTGCACAGCGGCGGTACTTGTACCATTTCACCCATTGCATGTAACAGCCTCCCTGTTGCTAGCAAACCTCTCATTTGACTACAAGGAGTAGAAAAATGAAAATTCAACCACCGTTTCGTCCACAAACTACAGTGCAGTGGCATGTTGCAGCCGTAATTTAATTGCTGTGTTGCATCCGACAAAATCACTTCTCCGTACCGTTCCACTAATGGCAACACGCTGCAGGGCACAAAGAACAACGCACGAATGTGAGCCCCTTCGATTAGCACGCGGCACATTCCATGCTTTTCCAGCAACTCCGTAACTTCAAGAACCTCCACAGGTTTCTGTTTCACATGTCTCCTCTTTATCGACAGCAAGTCTTCGGTTCAGCTACCAAAAGTAATGCCGGAAAACGTACGCGCGAACCTCATGAAAGCGTTTAAAACTACAAATTAGATTTGCAACCTTCAGCTCTTGCGCCTCAGTAAATCATTTATTGCACATACACAGCCAAGGATTACCAACTGGAAAATCTTGCATTTGCGGCAAGTTACATTCCCCACGCTCGTAACAAAGGCTCTACAGTGAACGAAAATCAAGCGAGACAACCGAAATCCCTGTATCTGCATGCAACACATATCCGTACAGTATGCAACATTACCTAACTCTTGCCAATGCCGTTTGTACGCGTGCTGTGCAAAGTCGGAATTGCACATAACGATACGGATAGCTCTCCGGTGCTGCCACACTAGTCAACCCTTAGTGAAAACCCCGTGAAACCGCCGTACGCCCATAAAAGGAGAAGGCTCTTTCCAGTTGGAATTGCTTTACATCATCTTCCAAACCTTTGTGCTTATGATAAAAGAAGCGAAAAATACGCTCAAACGGTACGGAATGGTCCCCAATTGCCTCACTTTTAATGTGCGCAAGGAGCATCGCTTTTCACTTTAACCCCTTTATAACCGCACTTCCACGATAATGAAATCATCCATTCCACTGTGCGTGCCCATGCTTATTCTTGTTATAAAAATTGTTCTGCACCAATTTTAATACTTCCCGTTGGCATCAAGTAAAGTGCCCTGCCTTACCTGACCAAAAATGCCAAATTACCCGATTTACTGAAATGTGGCAACATCAGTCCCCTGATGGAAGGAGAGCTAGGCTCTAACCAATAGCGGAACCTTTGTTACTGGCCAAGGTGTAATGGAACAGCAGGCAACAAGAGAGCAATCGCGAGAATTAGGTAGTAATCAATAAGGTTTCCATAACAAAATGAATGCAATGCTTAAGTTTATAAAGTGTTATAATATTGTAACTTTTTAGAAAGGTAGTTTACTGTAACCACGGTAATGTCCCCAAAATTTCCAATGGGAGTGATTGCAACGAAATACTGATATTATAAGAGGTTATTAAACGGTGAATTAGCTTAGTCCTCTAATAAACTTAAGACTATTGCAAGTATCCTATGAACGAAAATGCATTGAAACGTTACGGGAATTGCGGAATTCAGACTTACCTCGCAAGGTGTGCTGTAAATGTTCGTCGGTGATGCATTCTTATAATATATCTCTTGCTACAATGGGAAAGCAGCAAATCTGCAACGGGAAATAAATAAAACCATGAGGAAATATGCAACAAAAATGGTTGGATGTTGAATGCTAACCAGTGAAGGAGATTGAGAAGCCATAATATTTTGAACTATGCAATTAAATGGAAGAACTTGTAAACTGCATACGATTATTAAAGAGAATTAAGTAATGATCAACGTAAATTTCAGGCCGTAAAAGTGACAAGCGTAAGGTAAAATCATAAGTGGTTTACATTTGTGCACCGTGTAAAAGCATCAGCAAATTATTGACGCGGAATTCCTTTGGTATCAATAATACGCCCACCATCCAGCAGGCATTTTGCGCAAAGGAGGTGCCAACGTATTGATGAATAAAATTAGCCTGATATATACACCAGAAGTAGAGTTGTTAAAGCCCAAGCAATGTAGACCAAAACGGATTTCACGCCCAAATGCAATTAGCTAAATTTTACTAAATTTTCCCATGCTTATTTCTTTATTATTGGTGGCAGGCTCCTATAGCTCACTGACGTTAGAGACAGAGCCTCATGAATATAGAAAATCGGCTCTAAGGGATAAATCTTGTGATGTTTAGCTAAGTAATGTGTGTATTTTGTAGGCCGAAATCTGTCAACGGATCTGAAAGATCCCCAGGGTTACTCAGGTAGACCTGGCTCATGCGGGCTTGTTGTAAGCTTTAGAAAAGCTTAGAGGCTTAAAAAATGCTAAACTCTATTTTACTGGTTGTTTATGTGGCTCAGTATCCACTGAAAATGGTATGCTGTGGCCTTCTAACCGTGAGTTAATTACAAGCTCCCCTGAATTTCCATGTAGATATAATATTCCTTGCTGGATTTCTAGCGTTTTCGCGCAAGATCATCCCTTATCTGCATATATTTGTCATGTATGCCTGCAAAGTTTACTTTTCGGCCACCTGCGCAGTCCGTAGTTGTCGCAGGGTATTACGGGCTAATTAGAGCATTTCTGGATAGCTATGCCTATCTAGAACATACGCCGCTTCCCTACTTTTATATTTTCTTTTCTTTTTTCTGCTATCTGCTTGCAAAGCAGAAAGCCATTTTTAGCGAAAAATAAAAATGGCCTTATTCGTAGACCATCATTTAATTGCGAATAACTCGCAAACTACTGCACGTATTGTGTTGCTTTTACGTTCAACGTATTCAAGCGCTAAAGTTGGTCCAGACCAGTGTAATTTTGTGCCACTTTAAGCGGTATTCTAACTGTAGAAAGGCTTTTTCTTTTATCTGAGAATAACTCAGGTTGAAATTTTGCGCCGGAGAGCAAAATCAGCGTAAGAAAAGTAGGGCTGTATTTTTTGTTAATTGGTATTTTTCTACTGAAGCACGCAGCTTTATTTTCTCTCTTAACAAATTGTTTCTATTTTTGTCCGCATTTATCGGAATTGTTTTCAACTTTTCGTATGCCTTATAATCCCTTCACTCATTTCTTCCATGTGCGCACAATTGGGGCAACTGAGTGGCCAATTAATGTGCGATCAATTTAAAGTGCACTTTCGGCGAATTGGATTCTGTTCCAAGGAGAAAAGGCACAACTACACCTCCGCGAAGTTTTCACAAAAGAACAAGGAGTTCAATATCACCCGCAGGAACCAGAAACATGTCAAGGTGGGCGCCTGCGACCCAGTAGCTGTATATCAAACAATGCCAATGCATTTGTAATTGCTGACGATGAACATATACTTATATTTTACCTACTTCCATGCAAGATGCATAAAAGTAAGGGTGTTTTGTAGGATTAATTAATACTAGTCCGAGACGGTGCACGAAATTAAGCACGTATGTAAGAAGGCAATTGGAGTCGGCACAGCGGATTCTTTTCGATGCGCTATAATAAGGAGCGGACGGATGAAGCGAGATGAAAGCGAACGTGTGAGTGCGGAAACTTACATGGCGGTCGAGTGTCGAGCCGGTTGCAAGGACGATTAAAACATGAAAGAATAATGTATAAGCCGTCAACAAATGATTTGTACATGTAATATAACAGTTAGCTTTTTGAGCGCTACAGTGCTTCCTGCCTAGAAAGCTAAACCTGAAAAGGCATTTGAAAATGACTGTTGAATCAAGGTGCTTGAGGCAAAGTTGTACTAAATACAAATGAGCGAGCGTTTGTGTAAATGGGGGTTCGCCGAAAGTCGGAGACCGCTGTGCCGTTTGTGATATGTCATTTATCGCTTGCAGGGCGGGGTGCATTTCCGCAAGTCGTTGGACTTAGCTTGTTGGACTACAAAAAACTGCCTAGCCCAGAAAATGGCCGACAGGACCTCAACCTCTGCTGCTGCCAAACGGTGCGCTTTGGAGTAGTCTCTCCCACGCAGCACACCGCCCCGCGCCAAAACGACACGCCCCACGGAGAAACGACTAGAGTCTCAAGAAGCATCGACCGTCGTCTTACGGGGAAGCGACCCTCGTCCCGCGAAGTGACACCCATCCCGCGAAGGAGCGACTTTCGTCCGCGAAGAAGCGACACACGTCCCGCGGAGAAGCGACACACGTTTCGTGGAGAAACGACAAGCGTTCGAGTCAGGGTCCTCGAAAACAATCCTCGTGTGAACGTGTCGAGCAAAGGGAAAGGTTTGGGGTGTAGAGATCAGAAAATAGAAAAACATGCACAGAAAATTCCACAAAGAACAAACAAATGATCCGCGCTTTTAGACGTTTTGGTTTTGGATATTTTTTGAGAAAGGTTTTTAGGAGGTTTTTGAAAATGTTGTTTGTTTTCAGAACGTTATTCGACCAAAAATGGGGCAAATATATACATCTACGAAGCTAATTGTATGTACGGGATACACAGTCGCAGTAACGAACGGGCTTGCGCCCCTCCCGACCAATGCGGCTGGTCGTCGGAGGCGGCGGGCTACTTTCGGGAGATGTTGGTACGGCTTTTAGACCGAGATCTTAGCCTGGTTGAACTGCACTGGGATGCTGAAAGCTGGTTTATTGAGTTGTGACTTCGCACGAAGCACTACTAGAGGAATTAGACGAGTGGTTTCTTCCATAAAGGCGTGTTTTAGGCAGTCCTTGGTGAGACTTCGCGTCGACCAACGCGGTCAGTAGTGTACGTCTTACTCGCACGGTGTAACACCTGGGAAGGTCCTATGTACGTCGACTGAAGAGGCTGCCAAACACCGTCTGCACGAAGGAGGACGTGTGAACACGTAGGCAGCTGCTCAGGCACGTACACTGTTGTCGTTTGCGTTCGAGGAGCGTATGGACGCAGCTTACGCATCTGGTGATCCAATCGATCAGTGTAACTTCAGTGGTCAAAAGTGGAAGTAGTTGGAGCTGGTGCTACCAGCAGGCCGGACAACTGCAGCGCGCAACCGTAGACAAGCTGCGTTGGTGTGGTGTTGATATTGGTTTTAACCGTGTTTCTTAAGCCTAGGAGAACGAGAAGTGTTGCAGACCATGAAGGATCTGCGTGCGCACGTAGCTCTGCCTTCAACTGGCCGTAAAAACGCTCCACCATGCCGTTAGCAGCCGTACGATACGCCAAAGTCTGAACAAAGTGAGTGCCTAAATGCTTAAGCAATGTGGCAGATGTCTACGAGAAACGTGACACTACGTCAGTTGTCTTGATGGCGAGACAGCCGTATTGAGCTACCCAGAGCTCCAGGATAGCTTTCGCTACCATTTCCGAGGAACAATTTTGGATAGGGACGGCCTCAGGCCATCTAGCAAATCGTTCGTTACAAGTCAGTAGATATAAAGAGTCTTTAGGAGTCGGCAGAACACGTACGAGGTTGACGCGCACGTGAAGAAAACTTGTGCGTGACGCAAGAAATGTGCCTAATGTACCTCTCGTGTGCTTGTGCATATTCGCGCGTTGACACAGAAGGGAAGCAGCTGCCAAATACGGACACCCCGATTAAAATTGCGCGAAACGAATAATGCGGTTACGAGTTTAGCCGATGCAAGCAAGCCTGGATGAGATAAGCCGTGCAGTGTTGAACTCCGTCTGCCAAAATTCGTGTGGGTCGACTAAAACTGACGTGCCTAGAGATAAAACGCAAAGTATAGTGCCGTCTGCTGATGTCAGCGGTACTCGTCGGATGTCCAGTGAGCGAGATCTGCATAGTATCGCAACCTTAGGAGCATTGAGTTACGCTGTGGCCACGGCTGCCAAGTCGATAGCAGTGCTGGCTTCAGCGGCGATAGCTTGGATGCGAGAAAGTGCATCGGCGACGGCGTTGTGCACTCCCGAGATATGCCGTATATTTGTCGTAAGCTGATCGATATAATCAAGGTGGCACGACTCACTAGGAGAGTATCGGTCGGTAGTCGAACCGAGCAAGTAAGTCAGGGGTTTGTGGTAGGTGAAGACGACAAAGTAGCAGCCTTCTAAGACGTGTCGAAAGTGACGTATTGCTAGATACACGGCTTGTAGTTCTCTACCGAACGTGCTGTAACGAGATTCGGTAAGTTGTAGGCGTTTGGAGAAAATCGCTAAGGACTGCCACATGTCGGCTACTCGTAGCTGCAAAACAGCGCCGACTGCCACTTCCGAGGCGTCAGTATTGATGGACAGGGGGTCGGCCGGGTCGTGCTTCGCTCTAGAAGCTACTTTAGCGATAGACTCTTGCAGCGACGTAAAAACAGCGCGCTGTGGTAAAATAGTCAAATTGCTCGAGTTTCTCTCGGAGAGGTGTTGCATCAGCGAGGCGCAGTTGGCTAAGAACCGTCGGTAAAAGTTGACAAGACCATCAAAACGCCTGAGCAGTTGTAAAAAATGAGGCTCGGGGTAGTTGCTGATGGTTTGAATTTTATCCTGCAGTGGCACGACGCCAGTAGATATGATACCATGGCCAAGGAATTTTACTGAGTAGACACCAAACGAACACGTTTCCGCATTGGTTGTCACCCCGTGTTGAGATAAACGGTCAAAAAGTGTTCGCACGTGGCGCATGTGCTATTCTCATGAAGAGCACGGCATTAAAATGTCGTCAAACTGAGTGCAACCGAAATCCAAGCCACGACAAACTGGGTCAACGAAGCGCTGAAAAGTTTACGCGGCATTCATTAGACCAAATGGCATGCGCCGAAACTCGAACAAACTATATGGTGTCGGCACAGCAGTTATAGCAATGTCTGCTTCGGCTACCGGAATTTGTTTGTGTGCGCGTACCAAGTTGATTTTGCTGAAGATACTTTTACCTGCCAGACTGTGGTGAGATCCACTATGTGTGGTCGGGTAGGGATAAGGCGTTGCAACCGCACTCATATTTCGCTATTCGCCTAAAGGTCGCCAGTCGCCCATGACCTTCTTTAGGACCATGTGCAGAGAAGACGCCCGTGGTCTGTTGGACGGTCTGACGATACCAAGCTGAAGCGTATGGTCGAATTCAGCTCGCGCTGCAGGTAGTTTGTCAGGAGCCAGCCGTATTAGTCGTGCGCTAACTGACTGACCACGCGTGACTATGTGCTGGGCGACCTCCGTCATGGATAGCGGAAGCTCTGCAGCTGGTCGCACCAAACGCGGGTTTTCAGACAGTCATCACCATCATCATACACGTTAGCTAGAGGTGGGGAACACCTCAGCTACTGTGCCGCAATAAATAGAAAAAAGGAAAAAAAGGATTTCAAATAGGGCAAGGCGGCTGAGCTACCGGTAATGGATGGGCATCGTTCCGGTAAGCTACCAGCCGGCTGTGTGCACCCAAAAAATTGTTATGCAACGTTATATAAGGCTAACTAATGAGATCGTGGTTGGAGGGGAGGCTAAGAGGGATGGGGTGTGACAAATAAACTCACAGCACGAACGCCACTGAGGTTGGCTCCAAGCCCTATCAACAAGTGTGTCAAACCAAACGTGTTCATCGTCTTTCGGACCCCAACCAGGGAGCCGAGCTGCTCCAACCGATGCCAGCTCAGAAGTGTGGGCCTTCATTTCTCTAGACCAAGTCAGCGCTTGGCCACCCCTCCTCTTCTTCCATCCACACCCTCGGAGCGCAAACAACACACGTCGCGAGAGTCGGTAAATGGCGTGCGTAACATCTAGCCGAGCCATCGGAGCCTGATGCGTGAAATAACGTCGCTGAGCGATTCAGTTGCTTTACCTGTGCCAAAAACAAGGCATCAAACACGCTCGTTGCTCACGCGGTGTTCCCATCAAATGTGAGCTATATTACGAATGCACCGGTGGTCGAATGTAACTAGCCTCTTTAGGTCGGTTGCTTAAAGCGGCCACGTTTCACAACCGTACAGTAGGGTCGAACATACAGCTGCATTGTACACTCTAACCTTCAGGGCAAAAGTGATGTCGCGCCGGCTCTATAAGTGGTGAAGGTTTGCAAAAGTGCCCCGAGCTTTTGTTATACCCTTCGTGATCTCGTCTTCAATCCCACGGGCGCTGATACAACTTTCCAGGTAGCTGAATTTTTGAACGACTTCTAGCTGATCACCACCAAGGGTCCGCGTAGAGGAAGTCCAGACCAATCTTGGAGAAACGTTTTTCACATCGAGGGTGCAAAACAAAGTCCGATGTGACGGACAGCTATTGCTAACCTGTCCAGTGCCGCTTGGCACGTTTGTGAGCTGTTAGAGACCAGGGCAAAATCATTAGCATACTCTAAGTCAAGAAGTCGTTCTCATGGGACTATCTCCACACCTTCTAAGTCGTGTCCTGCAATCTAGATTTTCATGACTTTGTCAGCAGCAAAGTTGAAGAGGAAAGGTGAGAGCGAGCATCCTTGTCTCACGCCGCTGGAGATATTAAAGGGAGAGGACAGTTAGCCATAAGCCCTCACACTGCTCGAGCTACCCGCATTAAATGCTCGGGTAATATTCACATATTTCTCAGGGACACCTTTTTTGAGTAGGCAGTCCGAATGTGCATATGTATCCACAGAATCGATTGCACCTTTGATATCGAGAAACACGAAAATGGTGGGCTGCCAATATATGTGACGGTGCTCCAACAACTGGCGCAAGATGAAGATGTGGTCAATGCAGCCACGATCTCGACATAATCCAGCTTGCTGTTCACGCTCCTGGCTTTCACGAGTTCCAGTCAGTCTGTGAAGGATGACAGAGGCAAGAAAGTTGGAGGCCATGTAGTTCAGACTGATTCCTCTATGGCTGCCGCATTTCGATCGTGAGCCTCCTTTGAAAATTGGGACTATAATGGAGTGGCTCCAATCGGTTGGGACAGTTTTCTGCTCCCATACTTTGTCTAGTAACTTTTGTAAACCATCCATAAGAGCAGGTCCGCGTTATTCGAAGAGAGCTGGAGGAAGGTCACCAGGTCCCGCGGCTTTACTTAACTTCAACAGTTTGATCTCATGTTCGACTTCTGAGCAGTAGGTTCTGAGACAGTAGGACCGCCTAATCTGACGGTTCATCGGCGATGCGAAGAACGGGCTGATTATCAGGGCGTCCGTAAGAAAAACTTTAACCCCTAGCTTAGTACAGTCGTCTAATAGTCTGTGGCCAACAGCATCAACAAGCAACGTAACATGTCTGAGGAAGTCGATACCGATAATTGTGAAGCGTACAGACGCAACCATGAAGCCCCACTGAAAAGCTCGGCAATGGTAGAGGTCCAGGTTCATCATGCACTGACCGAATGAAGCTATCCGTGCACCATTGGCCGCACGCAAATTGTGCGTAGGCTCTGAGTGCTTGTCGTTATCGGTTGCTGGGACGACGCTAACTTCCGCTCCCGTGTCGATGAGGAAAGTGATGTAAGAACGTCGATCCTTAACGTAAAAAGAGCGATTTGCTTGGTTGCCGACTGCTACCTTGGTCGTGCTGATATGCGGCTATTCGCGTTCCCTGAAGCAGCTAATTCGTGCCTAATGCAGGGAGCCCGACAACGTCTAGCTCTTACACCATATTGACGGCGATAGCAACTTCCTTGTTTGACGGTTTGCTATTATCTGACTGAAAACGTGCAAGGCAAATGCTACGCTTTCGTGCCGAACGTGAAGCACTCGGTGCAGGCGCAGACGGGCTTCAGTGTACAGTAGCCAAAACGTGGTCAGCATTTAAAAGTGGCTCGCGCCGCTGCAAACTTTCATTGCTGCTATTCTGTTTCAAAGTAGCGTAATTTCCTTCTCTTCAGCTTAAGATGGGCCTGAAATCTTGGAGAAAATAGAGGATTCCTTTTTCGTCAGTGATTATAGTCACCGGAGCTAGTAGTCGTCTGCGGAAGGGAAATGTTCGAACGCAGCGTCTGCCTTGGTAGCTAATTCTTGCAAGGGGTGTATCTTTCAACATGGACAGCATTAACGGATATTGATCTAAGAGACGCGCAAACCATACCGCCTTTATCCCTTTTACGCTTATGTACGCGGAGTAACGCTGACGGCTTGCCATCTTCAAGCTTGAGATCATTAAGCTGTTCAAATGGAGCTCGTACGCTTAGTAGTATCCTTGTTATAATTGCTTGCTTCATCGATTTATACATTGCGTTTTCCGATAGGCAGAGCAGAATGTCCTCAATCAGCGTGCCAACAGACGAAGAAAGGCGTGGGACGAGCTGATCGTACCTCGGACGGTTCACCGTAATGCCCTTATTTTGCAGTTCGCTTTCAATTATGGTAAACCAAATCTCTGGTTTGTGTTCCATGAAAATGGAACAGACATAGTAAGCATGTTTAAGCTGCGCTACGACTCAGATGTCACTAGAAATATGAGTCCAAAAGATAAAGGATGAACAAAAGCACGATATAAGTACTAAAATTACACAAGTAATAACTGAATACAGGTATAAAATCAAAAAAGCAACGAAATCCCTCAAAATTACAAACGAGAAAAATTGTTTAATTCGCATTTGCGAATCGGGGTCAAAAATTTGTAGGACCAATTAATACTAGTCCGTGACGGTGCGCGAAACTAAGCGCGAATATCAGAAAGCGATTGGAGCCGGACAAAGCGGACTGTATTTGATGGGCTACAATAAGGAACGCACGGGTGAAACGAGACAAAAGCGAGCACGTGGGCGCGGAGACTTACAAGAAAGACGCGTGTCGAGCCGGGTGCAAGGACGAATAAAACAAAGAAGTATAATGAACAACAAGTCAACTAATCAATTGCATATGAAGGAATAGAGTTATGTTTTTTGGGCGCAACAATAATTAACCATGGGAACATACAGTTTAAAACTAACTACCAGATATCTCACGTAGTTTGGGTATATGTATATCGTTCGAATTACATATATAGTCATTTTTTTATTCTTTATACCATATCTATATATCGTAATGGCAGTGGACAAAATTAAAACAATATATTTTATATGTATACCTATGTCGTTAGACAAATATGCAATGTATAAGTATATATTTATGAAAAACCATGCCAACACATATACAAACATTTTGACGTATTGGTTTTTAATAAAATGTTAAAATAATTTCGAAATATTGAAGTTACTTGGGAAATGTGGTAGCCCATCAGTCCATCGTTTAATGCGGGTATGCCCTAAGTAGGGAGACATTTTCTTCCGTTTAGTTCCCTACTGATGGTCATCAAGGTGCGTAGTAACAGGCCATATGCAAGAGTGTTGTTACACGCCCTTGCCAACTGCAACTGACTTCGGATGGACACCCTACCCTGAGCATTTTCCAAAAGTTAATGTGTAGGTATTTAAACATTTATATTGTGTAAGCGGAAAAATGCTCCAGTTGTCACAATAGAAGCACACTGAATACGTTGATTCGTAATAATTGTTAATAAAAATGTACGCCTATTGTTTAGGTAAATAAATAAATACATAAATGGTCTATTCTTGGTAAAACGAGACATATCTGTAAAGGCTTGATAAATATGTATGGAAGCATAGCTTCATTGGTATGTTAAAACACTTCGTTTTATGAAAGGTATAAAAGAAAAGATGTAGTCCATATGAGTGAGCACATTGTCACGTAATAGTCAGACCAAGGAACATTATGGCGTCGTGGCGCGCAAAGTCCGTCAAGATAATTGTTTGGTAATTTCGCTAATTAATGATCCGTGAGCACAGGAGCCCAAACAAGGTTTTGGAGCAACCAAGGACCATTACGAAATAGAGATGAACTGTGCTCCCTCAAAGCATTCTTCATAGTAGAATTAGGTGTACAGGTTGGATGTAGAAGGCTGAGGACTGCGTCAGTGTGAACTGCTTAGCTGTGGCTTTATTTTGTGGCGAGTCACATCCGCCAAGTTGCAGTGTTGTTAAGCGGACATTTGTGGCTTTTTATAGGGAGAACGCTTGCCCGGCGAAAACCCACCACGTTCTGGGCCAGTGCCGTAGCTTCCGTTGAGCAGTAGTGTAAGTCGTCTATGCATCGTATAGACCGATATTGCACTCAATTATTCGCAGTCCGTTGACAGCCAAAATGCTTCTTTGGTTGGCCGAATGGCTTAGTACTGATACGGCAGCAGTAGTTGAAGCCGGCCAATGATGAAAAAGATTCGAAAAGTCGAATGATACTATGAGCAAACACATTGTTAATAGAGTCCGACTTCTTTATTATATTCTTGTTCGGCTCGCAAACCGTGCTCAGCTATCCAAGCTGGACTTGTCATGGGGTCGGTGAATGAAGTTGTATCTTGTGGCTGAATATGTCCATAACAGGTAAAAATGTCATTCTCCGCAAAGTGGATTCGGGATTCCTTCTAATGTAAGTAAGTGTAACTGTCTCCATAGCCAAGTGAAAATTTCGTGAAAGGCCATCGGAAAAGCAGCGTATACGAGCGCAACGCTGTCCGTGAATTGACATCAGAATAGCCCCAGGTGACTTTCGAATAGGAATGTTTGAGGCAGTGAAGGTAATCACACCAGAGTTGTTTTTCTTCGGTTGTTGAACGGAGGATCCATATAAATATATTATTCCCGGTGAGGAAATTGTGCTCTCGGAGTCCGAGGCGAGCTAAACCCATTTGCTTAGACCCCGTGAAGGTAGCGTCTCCAGAATTGCGGAAAGAGCTTCATTTGTAACGATGTGTGGGTTCATCATTTCCCGAGGAAAGGACCAAGCCTTTGAGGCTGGGTCGACCAATCCCAGTGTATGTACCTTATGTTTTGGCGGATGTAGCTGGGGAATTCTCGGGAAAAATGGCAACCGACAAGAGGCAACCAGGCAGAGAGACAGCAATGAATCAAGAAGCACTAACGCAGAATGGTGGCGCTCACCGGTGCCTATGATACATTAAAACTTTTGTAATTTTGTTTAGTATACAGGATTTAAAAGCGCATTCTGTACATTACATCGCTGCTGTGACGCAGACTACGCTACTAGGTAGGAAGAAGGTTCTACGCACGCAGGGTCATAAGACCGATATAACGAAGAGTGCTAGCAAAAGTTAAGCGAATGATGCGATGGTTGGAGATAAACAAGTAAACCGATGATGATGGCAGCAGTCCGAATGCGAAAGACATCTTGGGTGAAACTAAGGACAAGTAGGTTGAGACCAAATGCGGAGCTAAATGGCTAGAGCAAGGTCCCAAAAGAAAAAAGGAAACTCAAGGAATCGGCTAGGAGCGGATGAATGCTGACGGTAGTACGAAGAGTAGTTTGTAAGAGTAATTACGCTAAAGCGCTCATGATTCCACAGTCCAAAGACCGTCAGAATCTAGCAAAATGGTCACATGGGGCCAAAGCTGCCGTGCATTGGGATTTATTATGACACGTACGGTCTCAATAATAGACAAATGCGAGCATAGTTTAAAGAGCATAGGAATAGGCTGGGTGGTGATTTGAACATAAAAATGGAAGTACTACAGAAGAAAAACATAGCAATGGTCCGAATGCCGCCAATAATCAAGAGCAAGCTCGGAGCGAAGGAGACCATGCGCACGAGGATAGCTTGGATAGGCGCAGTGAGTGTAAGGCGTGGGGATAAAAATGGAGCGCAATAAGAGAAATGGCCATGGATAATAGGAAAATAAAAGCAGGCAGAAAGAGACAGATGGGTCAGATGAGACAAGATAACGGCATAGCAGTAAAGCCGGCCGTCCGTTTTAAAAAGGAATGAAAACAGAAAGCGATAGAAAAGATTAGGGTCTGGATGAGAAGATATTATTGTTTAAGCGAGAAAAGGCCCACAGGACTTTCTACGTAGTATTTACAGAACCAATATGTCAGCCAACCAAGAGAATTGATGTCTCAGAAGTCCAAATGTATTCACTGATTATGAAGCCAGCTAAACGGGACTGAATTAATCGGCGCATTGGGACTAGGCGTATGAAGTGGGTCAGAAAAGAGCTATAACACTAACGAGGGAACTAGTCTAGCAGTCTTACGATTCATAACGTCGAAGATTTCTGCGTAAAATCTGAAAAATGTGGTCGGTCTGGCGAGAATGCGTTAGTCAGCGCGTAGGAATAACACGTATAATAAACGCAGGAAAAGTGGCTGTAACAAAAGGTGAACAAGTCTAGCAGCCTCAGAAGGTAGGGGAACAAGAGCGTTGAGTCTGCATAGCGTATACCGCTTAAGTCTGGGTAGTATAGGAGCAGTCAGAGAGAAAGAACCGGATCAATGGGACTAGATCCCAACAGGGTCAGTAGAAGAAGAATTGAAATCAGAGCGCGATAAAATATAAGTTTACGTCGGAATGAGAAAGCTTTATTTACGAAAGATGGGAGAAGCCTCTAAGGCTCTGCAGTTACCGTAAAGCGATAGTGGAGTCAGCCAAACCAAGAGAGGTGACGTCTCAAAAGTCTGAATAAATCCGGAGATCAGGAGGTCGATTGGATAGGACTTGATAAGTCAACGCGTTTGGATAAGGACATGCAGTAAAGGTAAGAAAAGAGCCAGCAGTAAATGGTGGCAAGTCTAGCAGGCTCTAGATTTAAGGGAAACATCATGTTTACACTGCAGGGCGGATACCGCGTAAGTCTCAGTAGCATAGTAGCAGACTAAGGGAAGCACACTAGGCAGGTGAGCCAAGATCACGGCAATACAGTAAAGCTGGGCGTCCGATTAAAAAAGGGTTGCAAACAGAATGCTAGAGAAGAAAATGTTAGGGTCGGGGTGAGAAGGGTTATTGATAAAGAGTGGAAAAGCTTACATGGCTCTTCACGTAATGTAAGCAGAACCATTAGTCAGCCAAACAGAGGGAAGTGATGTCTCAGAAGTCCAAATGAATTCAGTGAATACGAGGCCGACTAAGCGGTAATGGATTAATCGGCGCTTTTGGACTAGGTCGTACAATGCAGGTAAGCAAGAGGCTATGACGATAACAAGGGAAAAAGTCTAGCAGTATCTCAGAGTAGGGGTAACAGAGTTAGCTCTGCGGAGCCTATACCGTTTAAATTTCGGTAGCATGGGAGAAATCAGAGAGAAACAGACTAGTCCAGTGAGACAGGATCACGGCAGGGCAGTAAAGGTGGCCTTCCGATGAGAAAATTTGAATGAAAACAGAAAGTGAGGTAAGAAAATGTTATGGTCGGTATGAGAAAGGTTTACTAAAAATGGGTGGGAGAGCCAACAAGGCTTTCCAGGTGATGTAAACGAAGCGTTGATTCAGCCGGACCAAGTTTTGGAACGTGGAATAACACTGAGTGAAACTGGAAAACAGGTGGCTGATCTAGCGAGACAAGATCAGTCGGCGCGTAGGAACAGCACGTAAAAAATAAAGGCAGGTAAATGTCCCCAAAGATAGAGAGTGAGCGAGTCGTGCAGAATCTTCGGAGCTTATGGTCCAGGTAGCATCGACTGGCGTAGTAATATCCGCATGAGCGCCGTGTGGTGAATTGGTTTTGGTCGAAAATGAATCGCCTGCAACCCAACGGGTAACTTACCGAAGATACCAGGCGCGCACCTATTAAACGCGCCGTGGCTATACTAAATATAATGTAATTGGATCTGTTGCGCTTGACTGACGACGTTCACAGCAAAGCAAGATATATGTATCACTGGGACTGCTTCTCTTGGGCATGCGATAAGACATTGGAACGGGGTGCGACTAGTTTCGTCTGAATTGGAAATGCTCGAAGAGCTCATAACCCGCAAATCAAAGGTACTGCAAAATGTTTGGCGGTTTTTGTCACAACGTAGAAGGGCTAAGCTTAAGAACCGGAAGTGTAATTGGGCCGCAGCTAATGTGGTCCACGATTACGGACACATTTGTTGAACTAGCAGCCAAGTGGTGCAGTGCATGAGAGCATTTGGTTAAGCACTACGCCTTTAATAACGCACCGCACGGCCAAACGACATAGCGTGGCCCTGAAACGGGACGTCGGGTCGTTCACCAAGTAATTAGGAAGCGGAGGCACTAAACAGTACGGAGTGGCCAGTGACATGCAAAAGTCTCGGCGGGAAATTGTGAGAACTCTGTGCCGTTTACGCTATATGCAGAATGGGATGTAAAGTATGAATGCATGTGCGAGCACAGTTAGTCTGAAAAGTAATTGATTGCAGCAGCACCACTAACCTGTAAACATTGGTGGCACTGCGTTGCGGTAGACAAATAACGGCGCGTAGCATGCGGGCAAGAAGGTGAGCGAGAGGCGTGGTAGACAAGGTACTTCCAAATAAACGTGAAGCACGTACCTGCAAACGTACACCTTCATAAATAGTCATTTACTGGCGCATCATTGAATAAGGTCTAGGGACGCACTATATTACCAGTAGCCGGCGACATGTGTATAGGATGGTAGTCATGCGGCGCATGAGACGTGGTGCTGTATAGCTTGGTATTCATACCAACGTGATGGTTGCTTAGTAATCCAAATTATTGCCACAGATGTGGAATTATTTTTACACACTCATGGAGGCTTGCTTGTTGCCTCGCCGCATGACCAACACACGGAGAAATACTATAGGTCCACAACTGAGGCGGCATGCTTGCGAAGTAACTAGCATCTATTTTGACTTCACTAGCGTAAGCCTACGTATGTGCAACAGAGGAACATTAGCATGCAATTAGCTCCAGGAGCCTCCACGAGCGGTGGCTACTTAGTCCATGTACGTCCCAATACAAGTACACAAATGCTGTCACTTGCTAAGCCACAAATGTAAGCTCCACATGCCTTCAAGACGTAGTTGCAGTGAACCTATATTTGTCCCATAGTATCTGTTTCATTATGGCAACTACCATAGCGGAGACTGTTGGCTCCACACACGATTACGACCTGCGTGTATAAAGGCTATGCTGGCTGCACAGTGGAGTCATTAGCACCACCGCAAAGCAAACAAAAGTTGAGCTCCAACTGCCCCGATGATCGTTGTTTACTTACTCATATAAGTCCTATGACAGCTGCATCAACAGCCCTGCTATGAAAGTAGCAGCTTTTGGCTTCACACGCCTACCTGTCTGCTGTATGCTGGCCCTGAATTAGCGGCAGCAAAATGACTACTGTCAACGTATCCACTAGCAACACGGCGTGTCTTCACCAGAAATATTGTTTAAGAGCACGGAGAACCCATAGCGGTTGTCGTTATCGCCACGAGCAAAGCCGCTGACTTGTGCTAAATTAGTGCACTAAGAAGCGTGCCTTGAAATGGGTATTATTAATGTCATTGATACAAGGTGTACGCGGGTCACGCAAAATTTAATTTTATGGGTCCCTGAATGTAAATATCCAAAATCCTTTTCGCTGTATAATCACCGAAATATGGTCTCAAATGCAATGTGGGCGTCTGTGCCGATTTAAATTATTCACGTCATCATGGGGAGCGTTTTCGGCTCGCTTGACCAACAACGCGCAAGAACTGAGGCACGGTGTATTGCCCGTTTTTCCCGAGATTCCCACAGGTACATCCGCCAAAACAAGATGGTTTATCCACTGGGACTGGCCGACCCATCCTCAAAACGCTTGGTCCTTTCTCCAGGAAATGGAAAAACCCACACACTGGTCCAAATGGAGCTCATTCCGCCATTCCGGAGGCGCTACCTTCATGGGGTCTAAACAAATGGGTTTAGCTTGCCTCGTACTCAGAGAACAATTTACTCACCTGGAAGAATATATGTACATGGATCCCCCGTTCCACAGTCGAAGACAAACAACTCTGGCGTGATTACCTTCACTGCCTCAAACATTCCTATTCGCCAGTCACCTGGAGCTATTCTGATGTCATTTTACGGACAGCGTTGCGCACGTATACGTGGTTATTCCGATGGTTCCATGGAATTTTCACTTGGCTACGGAAACAGTTACACTTACTTACATTTGCAGGAATCCCAAATCCAATTTGCGGAGAATGGCGTTTTTACCTATTAAGGACATATTCAGCCACAAGAAACAACTTCACTCACCAACCCCATGACAAGTCCAGCGAGGATAGTTGGACATGGTTTGCGAGCCGAGCAAGAATATAATAGAAGAGCCGGCCTCTATTAACAATGTGTTTACTCACCTGCAGCATTATCAATCGACTCTTCGAATCTTGCATCATTGACCAGCTTCAACGACTGCTGGCGTATCAGAACTAAGCCATTCGGCCAACCAACGAAGAATTTTGGCTGTCAACTGACTGCGAATAATAGAACGCAAAATCGGTCTATACGATGCATAACCGACTTGCACTACTGTTCACCGAAAGCTACGGCAGTGTTCCAGGACGTGGTGGGTTTTCGCCTGGCAAGCGTTCTCCCTATAAAATGCCACAAATGTCCGCTTAACAACACTGCAACGTGACGGATGTGACTCGCCACAAAATAAAGTCACAGCTATGCATTTCACACTGACGCAGTCCTCAGCCTTCTACATCGAACCTGTGCAACTAATTCTGCTATGAACAATGCTTTGTTGGAGCACAGATCATCTCTATCTCGGATCACTACCTGGCGTAATTACCCCCAACTTGTGTTTTGACGGATTTTTGCGCGCCACAGCGCCATAATGTCCCTGGGTCTGACTATTACCTGACAGTATGCTCACTCATACGGACAACATCTTTTCTTTTATAACTTTCATAAAAACGAAATGTTTTAACATTCCACAGAAGCTATGCTTGTATGCATATTTGATCACGCCTTTACAGGTGTGTCTCGTTTTACCGAGAATATACTATTTATTTATTTATTTATTTAATTGGGTCACAAACACACAGGAAAACGATATTCGTAAGTATAACGCTAGGTGTTCTTACAGGTTCAGGTGGTACCAACATTGTGCGCATCCAAGCAGGCAGGTGGATCTCTCACAATCTAAATGTTCACGAGATGAATATCTTAAAAGAAAAAAGAGCCCTTGGGTTGGGTGAGGAACACATGAGCACGTAGCATGGCCGTGTCGCCTTGCAAACTAAGACGAGGATAAGTAGAGACGAGTACAACATAGGAGAGGAAAAATGACCATAAGTGCGGACCTTGTGATCAGACAATCTCACCTGAAGTTCCTTACCGAACTGAGGTGTTGTCCATTTATGCCACACACCATTGCTGCTATCCGCTGGTTTGCGGACAGTGGGTAGACGTACTTTACATCAGTAGACTTAGACTACTTAAAGGTGCGGGCCGAAGCTGAGGCAGCATTAATGCAATGGTGTATGCAAGATGGTGGTTGTCACCATTGTGTCACTTACAGGGATAGCAGAGAGACGAAGTAAGGTGCCACATGACAACCAATGCTTGTTGAAATTGGGTAATCGAAGTACAGGACCATAATGCAGTAATGGTTTATGATGTTCAAACCAATTCAAATCTTCAAGATCTTGCGGGTGATCGTGCACATCCATTCTGAACCAAAAAGCCCGAACACTTAGAGATGGTTTGTATCACTTGGCAAGAAGGGCATCACGTACTCCGGGACAAGATTGCAACAAAAAACAAGGAATCTCTGCGGCACATGTCTACTGGCGGTCAAAATCCAGGTGAATATATAATGTGCACTTACCTGCAGTGACGCTGGCGACATGGGCTATGGTTCATTGTAGGTGGATGCTATTTGGCGCAAAAATGGTATGTAGAGGTGCATCCCAAGCAGTAGACTGAGGTGTGTTGTCCGACTAGCCGCATCGTTCAAAGAGTTGATTAGGGCAGGGAAATTGGGCCTATTTATCAGCACTGCCTACACCACTCAAACTGTATAAATGAAGGCTGTTACTGCGAAGTTGGCCTCTGGTAGAGTCTCGGTTTCCCACTTGGGAGGCATTTATATATCCACCCCGTGGGCACGATTATTCGCCAACGACTAACAGTGCACTTAAGCTATTGACAGGCTTAGTCACTAACACAGAAACGTCAGGTCAAGTTCCAAGTACGGTACCGGCTACCGCCTTACGAGGGTCCTGTTTTTCATAGGTAAGCGAACAAGCGCCCCCGGTACGTCGACTTTTAAGGTGTATACCATGTCCATGAAGAAGTCAAGGAAGTTAGCAAAGGGCAAAAATGAATGCGTTTTGGGCCATCATAAATCTATTGTGCAGATCAACGAACTGATTCAGGGAATCACGCAAGGCTAGATAGAGAATAACAGCAGCAAAATAATTGAAATAGCATGACAGAAAATCGGCCAGCACAGGTGGGTGCAACTACAGTTCCTCCTTACTAATTTAGCGGTGGCTCGAAAATGGCGCTATCCGCCGCCGACCGCTAAAAATGCAAATATCGCCATAATCACTGCACTTAGCTTAATTATTTTACCTTTGTCGTAACCAGCGCCTAGGGTTTGTCTTAGACCGCCTATCGTTGTCCCGTTTTAGTTAACATTTCGGCTCCAAAACGGCGTTGATTCCGCTTGTTTGGAGATTTACACTTTGAAATTCGCGCCAGGTTTGCGGTTCTGGTATGCTGTTTCTGGGCTATATTTTGGCTCCATTTTCCAATATTAGTGTATTTTCTAGTTATGTGGGCCGGCCTTTCAGTCGCACTTTTCTAAGAAAGGCTAAATTGTTAGCCACTACTGTTATTTCCTTTGTTTCCACCCTCCACTTTTACGATCTAATTTTGGCTTGCTTATTCCTTTCCATGAGCCCGCTACTAATGGATGCTCGAAATGCGGTGATGTGACCAAAGAAAATGGATCAAATTTCCTCTAGTGGTGCATTTTCCATCGAAAATAACACAATCCATTGGCATAATAGATTGATCGTTTACTAATGGAATCAGGCACCTCAAGGTTTGGCAGCGGTAGCCGGTGAAAAGCGCAGAATTCGTACATAAGCTACGGAGACCCAAACTACTGCCTTCAAAAATGTCGAGGCCTACCAAAAGTTTGTATTTATCCCTGCTTTACTGTTCGGAAAGATAAACAAAAGCAGTTGTTAAATATATTTCTTCTCCATGCATGAGCATGGATGTTATGTACAATTTGATCTGATCCCACGCAGGAACAGCATCTAGCGCTTATCTAGAAATATACCTATTTTTTATTTATCCGTCGAATATTTACGAATATACACCAATTGGACCAACCTCAACCCTCTCGGGGCATTTATCAACCAACTCCACTTTAAGTTGCACAAATAAAATATAAAAATATGCAAAAACGCAAAATATATGTGATAGAGACAGTAAGGGTTGAGTTGAGTTACAAAGCAACGCCTCCTGCGCGACGACCGAAGGCGCGGTCACATGACCATCAACATCATCCTCATTATACACGTTAGCTATATTTGGGAAACACCTCAACTACTGCACCGCAATTCCTAAATAAAAGGGAATAAAATGCAACTGGTGCAAGCCAGCAGAGTTACCGGTAACGGAGAGGCATCCTTACGTCCGTGCTGTAAGAGGTCAGGTTTCCCAACCGTACAGTAATGTCGAACGTACCGCTGCAGTGTACCCTTTATCCTTCAGGGACAGAGTGATGTCGCGCAGGTGAACTAGGTAGGTACAACTAAAGCGCCTCGAGCTTTTGCTATACTTTAGGTGGTCTTTCATCCCACGGACGCTGATACAAAACTCCTAGGTAGTGGAATATTTGAGCAACTTCTAACTGATCTCCAACAAATGTCAGTGCAGGTGACGACATAGACCAATGTTTCAAGGGCGCTTTACACTTTCAGGATACAAAGCAAAGTTTGAAGTGACGGACAACCAGTGCTAATCAGTCCAGTGCCGCTTGACACATTTGTGGGCTGTTACAGTTTAAGCAATGTCGTCAGCATACTGCAAGTCAAGAAGTCGTTCTCCTGGGAGCAACTCCACACACACTAAGTCGTGTACTGTGAACGCGATTTCCATGACCGTCAATAGCGCAGTTGAAAAGGAAAGGTGACAGCAGACATTAATGTTTCACACCGCTAGAAACGTTAAACGAGCGACGACCGCTTGCCGTAAGCCATCATTCTGCATGAGCTACGCGCGTATAATGATCGGAGCTTATCTACACGTGCCAGGCAGTATATAAAAGAGGATCGGCACAAGAAGGTCGGCATTTACCAAACCATCGATAGTTTGTGTGTGCAGAGAGTGATAACGAATGGCCACCTGTTAGTCACGCGCGACTTCGAAGCTTTGAACCGGACGGCCAAGCGAAGAGCCCACAACCAGATACTGCTGGAATCCAGTCAACCAGAGCGGCGTCAGCTCGGAGACTACAGGCACAACCAACACCGGCTTGACCGGTGCTCGAAGCTGTATCGTCAACGGACAGGCGCGGTGCCAAGTTGCTGCCGGTGCCACCAGAAGGGGATCGTAAATTTAACACAGAACTCGAGTCATGCAGGCAGATTTGCGCTAAGCAGCACATATCAATAGAGTTCATAGATTTAGAGTGCAGAAGAGAATACCGTGTCAGGTCCAGCACCTCCCGTTCATTGGTTGGGTGATACGTGTTTGCTAAAGTGCGTTCCCTGAAGGATTATTACAGCTGCAGCAAATACAGCGGACTCCAGCATGCTCAGCACGGATTTATCCAATCGTACTTTTAACCACTGTTGCCTAAACATTTACCACATGTTCAGGGTCTTTACGTTTCGGGCAAGTGCGGCTTTTAGACCGACCTCTAGCAATGTGCGTACATGGCGGCATGACAATCTGAAGGATGAGCGTGGGCTGCACGTTGTAGCTAACGAATTAGCTTGTACGCTTGCTTGGACAAACGCTTGTCGAAAGGGCAGGGATGACGCTACGCGTTCACATGTGTGTTAAAACTAAAAGACAACAAGCTGAAACCAGATGGGTGAGGGCCAAGAATTAATGGTTAAAAGCAGAGATATACAAGTAAAGCTAGAAAAAAAGGAAAGAGTGAAAATGAGGAGAATAAGGTGGGTAGCCTTTAGCATTAGAAACAAAACC
>OX104068.1:115847627-115868205 GCA_944474145.2 Dicrocoelium dendriticum | reverse complement strand
GACGCAGGCTTGTGGCCCTGCTCTTTCCCGCGAAATGACCTGTAGTAGCCACCTTCCCTATCCTGTCTATGTTTCAGTTTTAAGCCCTATATAATTTTAGTTACCTTACTGCCTACTAAATCGGCGCTCTGCTCGCTCGCCGTGTTCCCCATTCCTGCCTACGCTGAACAACACTCCCTGCAACTCTCCACTTTTCTGTCATTCATTACTCTATCTTTTCTCATCCTTAACTTTCTTTGCGATTCACTTTTTCAATCTGAATCCCGCCCTAAGTGATTTTTGTATCTTCCCCCTCTGGTGCTATTCGTCAGTCTACCGACTTCATAGGCCCTCCTATCTCCATACGCTTTCACCCTCCCTCTTCTCCTAGATTCTACTCTTACTCCCCCGAATGATAGGTTCCTCTATCATGGATTCTCGCCCTACTCCTTCTTTCTCTAAACTATTTTTCTTTCGTGGACCGTCTTCTGTGGCCGATGCTGCCTAAGCAGTCCTTATTCTCCTCCCGTTCTCCTGTACTTTCTCCTTTGACACCCTCCATGTACGTCTGTGCCACCTCCTCTTCCCACTCTCTCAATCTCTTTCCCTAGCCCTATGTCCTAGGTATTACCCGATCTACTAGCCCTTAACGACCTATCGTCTCATCCCTCCTCTGCCATTCCTTGCACCTAGAATCCTTCAGTGTATGATTACCCTGTCTAATCCCCTTCTCTTAAGCCCCTGAATCTATCCTTGTCCCGTCACCCTCCTCATTCTTTTTCCTCGCCTACCCATCCTGACCCTTCTCACCTATACCCTCTTCATCATCCACCCCAATACGATCTGACTTAAGCCGCGTTATTCGCAATTAAATGATGGTCTACGAATAAGGCCATTTTTATTTTTCGCTAAAATGGCTTTCTGCTTTGCAAGCAGATAGCAGAAAATATAAAAGAAAATATAAAAAGTAGGGAAGCGGCGTATGTTCTAGATAGGCATAGCTATCCATAAATGCTCTAATTATCCCGTAATACCCTGCGAAAACTACGGACTGCGCAGGTGGCCGAAAAGTAAACTTTGCAGGCATACATGACAAATATATGCAAATAAGGGATGATCTTGCGCGAAAACGCTAGAAATTCCAGCAAGGAATATTATATCTACATGGGAATTCAGGGGAGCTTGTTATTAACTCACGGTTAGAATGCCACAGCATACCATTTTCAGTGGATACTGAGCCACATAAACAACCAGTAAAATAGAGTTTAGCATTTTTTAAGCCTCTAAGCTTTTCTAAAGCTTACAACAAGGGCCGCATGAGCCAGGTCTACCTGAGTAACCCAGGGGATCTTTCAGATCCGTTGACAGATTTCGGCCTGCAAAATACACACATTACTTAGCTAAACATCACAAGATTTATCCCTTAGAGCCGATTTTCTATATTCATGAGGCTCTGTCACTAACATCAGTGAGCTACAGGAGCCTGTCACCAATAATAAAGAAATAAGCATGGGAAAATTTAGTAAATTTAGCTAATTGCATTTGGGCGTGAAATCCGTTTTGGTCTACATTGGTTGGGCTTTAACAGCTCTACTTCTGGTGGTTGAGCTTGCTCACACTTGAGTTATTGTTATGCCTCATGTGTAGATGCACACTATTGTGCAGCTCTTTGATGAATTTCGATTATTTCTCTCCATTCTTAAGTTCCGAAGATAGTGCCGGCGGTGTTCATCCAGATGGCAATGTTAACTGGTACTCTAATGTCACACCGACTATTTCTTTCGTGATTTTCCTGGCAAGAGCTGTTCTAGCACCCGAAGCAAAGGAGCGATAAGGTAAATCAGGAGTAGGATAGTAACACAAACTAGTGGGCGCTGGTCATTCACCGCCAGTACGCATAACGCATGGTAGGCTTTAGAGCCAGCTAAAATATAAATAACACACGGGCGGCTAAGCTAGGCAAAGTGGTGATGGAAATTTCTGGTGGTCCAGCCAGTCGGTGTGACAGGGGCCTCTCTGTCGTTGGTTAGCTTTCGTGCCAGTGAAATGAAATCTGGAAATGCGAGCGTTTTACGAGCAAAAGCAGTTAAAGAAGAGGATCTGGTTTTCATTATGACTGTCTACTAGTGTTGCCAATAGCGAAAGGCACATGTATACCAGATAAAGCTAAGTATATGGGGCCAAGAGAGAATAAGTGGAGAGCTAAATGTCTGATTCTTGGGCCTAGAACTTTCAAAGTGCGCTCTTTGTCAACAATAAGAAAGATTTATGTTTTATTTTGCGGTTACCTACTGATAGTGTTTGGAAACTGCTGAGTATAGTAACTAGTGCTCAGACTTAATGAAAAAGCTTCAATTAGGGCCCGCTGGCAACCGACATCTAGGAAGACACATAAAGGTTCATTTAAAGCCGGCATTTAGACGATTTTGGACAATTCTAATGCTAAGCTTGGGTGCATCAGCAGCAGAAACCGCTTTCAACTTCCTATGCAAGGCTTAGGTCTGGTAGCATGCCTTTACTAGGAGTACCATAGAGGTCATAAGCCTAATACTTTTCCACGGATCCAGTGGTCAAGAAGTTGGAAAGTGATAAATGTAAGTCTGAAGAGAAGGAATGAAGATGTAGATAAGAAATAAGGATTGAAGGAAGAGGTCGTTGAAGAATAAGATCATATTGTATTCAGTTTGCTATTCTTAAACCCTGGAAAATGGGTGCGACGGATACCGTTCAAGTCTCTTAGGTGCTAGAACGGTAACCACAATGAATGTGGATGAGTTTAGAGCTCAAGGTGCTTAGATGTCTTGCACTACATCTTGGGCGTCCTCAAGCTACATCAGAGCCAGTTTCAAAGAAGTGGTCTTGCAAATCGCAGATATGGAAGATGCTTTGTAGATTGCAAAAACATAGGAATTTTTGTATCTCCTTCCTGAAGACCTGCAAATTTTGGATTTCTCTTATTCTGGAAGGCAACCTGTTCCACATGTTCACGTACACAACCAAGAAGAAACGAGACCGCAGTCTCTTATTTGCCTTTAGCGGAGTAATGGAATGGCCCCTGTTTCGGAGTCTCGATTCAGACGCGCTCCTTAGTTTAAGACAAGTGATATTACTGTGCAACTTTCTATGAATTAGCTTATGTAAGAAGCACATGTTAAGGATAATGCGCCTTTGCCATAGCGGCTGAATTTTAAGGTGTTCACACCTTTGTCCGGTAGTTCAGCGCATGCTGCGATGGAGTCAACATCTTCGTAAGCGTCGCTGAGCTTTCTCAAGCAGAACACGGTCTGACTTACGTAGATTGCTGCATATAAAAGAGTAATATTCTAGACGTGGCCTGACGTGACTCTTATAAAGTTCTAGCCTAACATCTGCGTTGAACCAAATCAAAAGACAGGCGAAAAAGTAACTTCCCGACCTAAAGCAAAATTTAAAACAACGTAACTGGAGCTCATCATCGACAAACTTACCTAACTTGAACGACTCATTAAAGCAAAGTAAGTTCCACAAATGCCTTGTCTCTCTGGAGGGAAAAGGCACTTCATGGGCGTTGCTTACTAATTACGAGTGCTGCTGACTCCGACAGTGAATCATTGGCCGATAGGATTCTTGACTGCCAAGTTTTTTGAAAGCTGATGGTATCCATCCTACTCGGTGTAGGCAGACATGATACCAACATCGTTTCTGCTTTGCATCCAGATAGAAAGCAGTATGATCCATCCAAGACTCGCCTGTAAAAGTCATCTATCACGTAACTGACATAGCTGGGCCAGCTAATGTAAGGAACGTGGGCATTAAACTGGTGAACCAGGGTGTTATTTCGGGTGTTTTCCTTTTAGACCCATCAAGAGGTCGGAGCACCTCTATCAACTCCTGGCTCGAAGACCCGCTCAAGAAGGAACACTTACGGGATTCATCCTATCATTCCAGTCCCACTTGAACTTGAAGGATGAATATCGCCGCATCCTCAGGCGTGACTCGCGTCTCAAGGGAGAAACTTCTTTTTTCTGAAAGGCCTTTTTGTTATAATCTTCCCACTAGACGAGATTCCAAAAATAATAATTTACTGCTCTACAAAACTTTTAGCCCAACCGAAGGAAAAAGAAAACCGCCAATGACTTTGAAAAGTAACGTGTTAATCGCCGCCAACGAACACTGTACAACTGCTGCGGACCGTGGCTGTATTTATAGGTCTCTGCTGACCTTCGACTTCTAGAATTGGAATGTCAGCCACAAAGGTTAGTCGTTTCCCATAGCTTTTATCGAGGGATCAGGTGGCTTTTAATCACGTGCAGAAGTAGAACATTCCGGAACGTTCGAACTGGAGGCGATAATCGTTACTAATCGATTGATCGCTAAAATAGTAGATTTCCAAGTCAATTCTTACTTTCTCCCGGACACCTCTCCTCCTGAGATATCGTCCGAGGTAAAAGACGAAAGCGTAGGGTTAACATCGGGTCTGTGTTTTCTGTCTGTCGGCCCACCTATTTGGCAGAAGCGCCCCAGAACTTTGTTCCGATGTTCTTGTGCTGGATTCTTTGCTCGACTGTGTGCAGTCGTCCACTGCTACCTTCGGAATGCGGAAGCTTTCCACCAGTAAATCGAACGGGAGGTCAGTGGGCCCCGCTTTTTCTGGTTGGCACGATATGGGACGTAACTGGTTTGCATGCTGTGGCCAGATCTGTGCACCCACCATCACGTCATACATGACGTGGCAAATACTCAGCAGCGTCAAACTTTGTCATCCCCTGGTCTCACATATGCGCAGCGTTCACCTAATATACGCAACTCTATCTTCCCCAACACCTCGCTGCCCCCTTCTCTCCTACGAAAATGGAAATTGCCCAAGTTTGCCCGCAGTCAACGCTCTCACATAGCGATCCGCTTTCGCACTCAAAGTACATTGTTGATCCGGTCTTTCCCCCATTGCGATGTACACCTGTACACCCCACGTATTGGCTACCCACCCAAGCTCGCACACCGCTGGAAGGGGGATCTCAAATCCCCACCTGCGTTTCCCGTTAATAATAATATGTAACGCAGGTATTACTACCGCTTACTAATGCAAAGTAAATGTGCGAGTCATAGCTAACCGCCCATATGACCTCTTTTCTCCTGCGGCGTAACATCCTGCTGCTACTGAATGGAGGAAACCATGTTTAACACGGCGCACAGGGTCCAGTCCCACTACTCATAGTGATGCCTTAGTATTTCATTCCCAATAAGCACAAAGATAGCGGGAATGGAATCCGATTTTTTCACAGTAAGAAGTCCGTTTACCGACGCATAGTAGTGGATACATTAAATGGAAGGACATCAATATTGACAACAGAAGTCCAAGTTCCGTTTGAATCGGTTACGCTTCTTCCATTTTGTCTCATGGACACTCCAAGTCCACGAATTGGAAAACCTTATTTAAGTAATGTTAATACGTAATCCACCATTTCATACCTGCTAGCTGCTTGCACAACCTTTGGTAGTGTCGCGCCTTGCGTTGCTACGAATCGATTTCAAGTATTTCCTGACATCATCATCAGGTGACACAATACTTCCGGAGAAATGTTTTAAAAGAGCGGCTACGACGGGGATGAAAGGGCAAAGATGTTGCTTACCTTGCGCTTCGGTGAATAGCTTTATCTTCCGGAATCCGTGTTTGTTGCGGAGACAGGAGTAATTGATCTCCGCCATCAATGACCGTGTTAGAAGACGCTGCATCTTGAGGCACACAGTCTCCGACAACGTGTCTCCATGCACAAGTTTCAGTTTAGACTGCATGCATATGTGAGGTATCAAGGAATCTTACCAACTGTTGAATACATCCTGCAATAGTATAACAAATGACTGTAGTTCCTCCACCGATGTAATTTGCGAAGGAAGCGGCGTTGCCTGCTGCCCTGTTTGCCCGGCAATGGTTGCAGCCATCGATCTCATGTAACTCTTCACATACTCCAGTGTCTTCATATGTATGTATTCTCATCAGTCTATTAGGTAGACACTGAACATTACCTGAAAATGTATACCGTTTTAGGTAATGTAGTAAGTTACCATCTATGAACTCCTTTATTCTTCAGTTGGTTCATATCGCCTGAAAGAAAATGGTAAAACCTCAAGTACATGCTTACGGTGAATGCCATTCCAATCGCTTGTAGGAACGGTGATGAAGGAGGAGTCAGGTAGACTCTAGGACTAGGACACTCAAGCTACAAAGTGTAAGCACCAATCGGAATCCGTTTTCCGAATCAGTTCGTTCGAATTGTTATCACAGTGAGATGCAGTACTGTACGCTGAAGTTTCATATCAAGAAAAATGTATCCCTTACTTGTATAAGCTTGTTCGTATCCACCCTTGTTGTATTGCTGGGAAAATGACTGACGTAGGTTTTTAACCATCGAGCGGGCCAACTCAGTTAAAGAAAAGATAGCTAGAGAGCCATAGAGAACGGCTGTGGGGACCATGCGCTTCCTGGAGTGGCTCAAAGTCATCGGCAGTCTGCAGACTTCGGTGTACCTGTATGTTATTGGTGCACAAACGCCCTGTTTTTTCTTATATGAGGTAATCAGCAATAACTTAGGGAGATTATAAATTACCGGTATGTGGTAATGGTTCACATTTTTAGGCGTTAGGATCTCATTTTCCGTAACCTCCACAGGACAATCTCTTTGATCAATTTGTCCGAGGCATGTTTTCGCGCGCAAATACCGATCCCGCGCGGGCAATTGTCGGTTTGTACACCGAGGTCTCATTAATAATGCTGAACATCAAAGGTTATGTTGAAGATGGCGACGTACATACAAAAAGATCTTGATTAATAGAAACACCGAAACGTCGTGCAATATCGTCACCGATATTACTAAGCGAATGCGCCCCGCAAAATAGAAAAGAAGCTCACAATGAAGCTATCTACGTAGAGCACGAGTAATTGCGCAAACGAACATAACAATGCACAACCTGTGCGTTGGGGCGATAGCAGCTGGGACAAACAAAGGACAAAGCTTGAGAAATGAAATCAAGCTGAAAAGTTCATTTTTGCAATACTGCAATGAAAAAAACACATATAGTGCTTCTTATATCCAACTCACGTCGAAATGGCTTACTACCAACAAACTATTTCTCCGCTATCGAAAATGCACAACGAAAAATGGAAGTCCACCACGGCGAAGCAGAATTTACAACCAAACGGAGCAGTGCCAGACGAAGCGGAAAATTTAAAGGCGCGGCAAAATTCAAAAGGTGGGTCGATGACTCTTTTTAAGAAATCATATAGGATTTTTTGACAGAATGAAGCAACTAAACAATGTTATGCTTATACTTTAGTTAACGTAACCTACACATATATGTGCATCCCTTGCTGGAATACGGAGTAGATCAAGTAGCCGCCCATATATTACTGAAGGACTTTGAAGGACTTTTGAAGGACTTTGACGACCGAAAAAAGGACTTCATGTGCTAGCAGGGTAATCTCTGCTTATAGCAGCTAGCCGCTATAGCCTCATATCAACCTTGCTGATATCCGGAGCTCTCTAGATGTCGCTCAATTATTACAATGTCCATTCTCTTTGATTGTTTGCGTCACAGCTCAGCTGTTTGTTGACCTATTCTGTGCCACCGTAGGATCCACTAGTAACTGATGCCTTAATCCGAATTCCATGGCTGGCTGCTTATCTCATCACTAGCGTGCCGTTATCTGCCGTCCTTCTTAGTCGTTTCACTCGACTTAACAGTAGCTGGTCATTGTTGGCCCCTATGTAACCAGCAAAGATTCACTACTTGACACTTCAGCCTTCATTTTCCTCTGACGTCTGTCTCCTTAATCGGCGCTCGTCTGTTGACATATTCATTGAAACTGTAGTTATCCAGTGGTGGTCAAACTTCTTAATCATATGGCTACAGCAGCCTCTGATACATCCTTTTCTAGAGCCACTAATTCTGCCTGGCAGCAGCTAGTCCCATAACCCCAATTCAACTTTGCGGATACCCGGAGCTCGCTCCCTTCTTACAATGTTCATTCGCTTGGATTGTTTGCGTCACAGCTCAGCTGTTTGTTGACCTATTCTGTGTCACCGTAGGATCCACTAGTAACTGAAGCCCTAATCCGAATTCTATGGCTGGCCACTTATCTCACTACTTGCGCGCTGTTATGCGAAGTTTTTCTTAGTAGCGGCACTCTTCTTGGCAGTAGCTAGTCACTGTTGGCCCCATGTAACCTGCAAACAGCCACTACTTGACTCTCCAGCCTTCATTTTCCTCTGACGTCTGTCTCCTTAATCGGCGCGTCCTTTGACTTAATTATTGAAACTGTAGATATCCAGTAGTGGTCAATCTTCTTAATCATATGGCTTAACCAGCCACTGATACATGTTTTTCTTGTGCCACTATCACTGCTTATAGCAGTTAGTCGCCATAGCCCCAATTTATCTTTGCTGATACCCGGAGCTCTCTAGGAGCTGCTCATTTCCTACAATGTTCATTCTCTTGGATTCTTTGCGTCACAGCTCAGCTGTTGTTTAACATATTCTGTGCCACCGTAGGATCCACTAGTAACTGATGCCTTAATCCGAATTCTATGGCTGGCAGCTTATCTCACTCCTAGCGCGCCGTTATCCGCCGTTCTTCTTAGTTGCGTCACTCTTCTTGGCAGTAGCTAGTCATCGTTGGCCCCACGTAACCTGCAAACAGCCACTACTTGACCCTCCAGCCTTCATTTTCCTCTGACGTCTGTCTCCTTAATCGGCGCTCGTCTGTTGAGATATTCATTGAAACTGTAGGTATCCAGTAGTGGTCAAACTTCTTAATCATATGGCTACAGCAGCCTCTGATACATCCTTTTCTAGAGCCACTATCTCTGCTAAGTAGCAGCCAGTCCCCATAGCCTCAATTCAGCAAAGCGGATACCCGTAGCTCGCTCCCTTCTTACAATGTTCATTCTCTTTGATTGTTTGCGTCACAGCTCAGCTGTTTGTTAACCTATTCGGTGCCACCATTGGATCCACTAGTAACTGAAGCCTTAATCCGAATTCTATGGCTGGCCACTTATCTCACTCTTAGCGCGCCGTTATGCGCCGTTCCTCTTATTTGCGTCACTCTTCTTGGCAGTAGCTAGTCATTGTTGGCCCCATGTAACCTGCAAATAGCCACTACTTGACTCTCCAGCCTTCATTTTCCTCTGACGTCTGTCTCCTTAATCGGCGCTCGTCTGTTGACATATTCATTGAAACTGTAGGTATCTAGTAGTGGTCAAACTTCTTAATCATATGGCTACAGCAGCCTCTGATACATCCTTTTCTAGAGCCACTATCTCTGCTAAGTAGCAGCCAGTCCCCATAGCCTCAATTCAGCTTTGCTGATACCCGGAGCTCTCTAGGAGCTGCTCATTTCTTACAATGTTCATTCTCTTTGATTGTTTGCGTCACAGCTCAGCTGTTTGTTGACCTATTCTGTGCCACCGTAGGATCCACTAGTAACTGATGCCTTAATCCGAATTCTATGGCTGGCCGCTTATCTCACTCCTAGCGCGCCGTTCTTCTTAGTCGCTTCACTCTTCTTGGCAGTAGCTAGTCATTGTTGGCCCCATGTAACCTGCAAAGAGCCACTACTTGACACTTCAGCCTTCATTTTCCTCTGACGTCTGTCTCCTTAATCGGCGCTCGTCTGTTGACTTATTCATTGAAACTGTAGGTATCCAGTAGTGGTCAAACTTCTTAATCATATGGCTTAACCAGCCACTGATACATCCTTTTCTAGAGCCACTATCTCTGCTTAGCAGCAGCTAGTCGCCATAGCCTCAATTCAACTTTGCGGATACCCGGAGCTCGCTCCCTTCTTACAATGTTCATTCTCTTTGATTGTTTGCGTCACAGCTCAGCTGTTTGTTGACCTATTCTGTGCCACCGTAGGATCCACTAGTAACTGAAGCCTTAATCCGAACTCTATTGCTGGCCATTCATCTCTCCTAGCGCGCCGTTATCCGTCGTCTTTCTTACTCGCGTTTACATGACATGTGGTCAAAATTCTTAATGATATGGTTGAATCAGCCACTGATACATCCTTTCCTTTAGCCACTATCTCTGCTCTGCAGCAGCATTTCGCTGTAGGCTCTATTCAACTACGGGTATACCCCTTAGCTCGCTAGGGGTCAGTCCTTCTGTAGAATGGTTATTCTCTTGGTATAGTTTTTTCACAGCTCAGCTGGTTTGCTGTCCGATCCTTTGACACGGTAGTTATTCATTAGTAACTAGAATGATTAACCCAACAGGCACCTTTGGCCACTGAAACCCGGTCCATTATCGATATCTTCTGATCGTCTTACCTTCAACACTTAGTCTTTCTTTGATATCCATTTAATCTTAGCCTGCTTCTAATATGCTCAGCTTCCTATCTTCATATACCTATGTACATTGTAGTTATGGTGTCTTAGGTAATCCTTATCCCGTGGAGCATATATAAATACGGCCACATCGTCACTGTCTTTTGGTTTCCGATAACAACCAATCGTGACTACACACCCACTTTCTAGTCTCAGGTAGAATTCGAACATTGTCAGCTTACACCTCATGAATATCTTACCGGAATCCTGCTCTTCATCCCTATGCACATGAAAGTATTCTACCCATCAGGCCATGCCTTCTGCATAAGTAAAAACATCTTTAGCGTAATATCTGTTACACCTTGTACACTAGTTGTCTCAAATAAATGTCTTAAGGTAGGATTTTGATCAAACGCTAGGTACATTGACTGTCCCTTTTCGGTCTTCTCTCGGCTTGTTCCTCTCTCCCTTTTCTCTGAGGTCATGAACATCGGAGAGCTTCGGGATTGAACTGAGGAACTGCCTCCGTCTGGGATGGGACGAAATAACCAACAAGTACTTACCTGGACCATGGCCTCACTTCCACTCTAACTATTTGCACCCAACCACCGATGTCCAGTGAGGGTAGCTGGACACGAATTCTTCGCTCCCCGGCAAATATACATAATCAGAGAAGACTTCACTTGGTTCTGCGAAGGATCAACACATCATTTTCAATAAGAATGTTTAGTACCCGACCTACCAATGGACAGGACCCAGGAACGCAATAGGCAACCAGTTATTGCATCAACCAGCAGAAAAAATGGGACGCAACCTGACTGCGAATAACCGAGCAAAAAAACGTTAAACGAGAAACATAGCCAGTTACAATTTGCCATTCAATGGATTGGTGGCAGTGTTCCAGGACGTGGTGGGTTTTCGCCTGTCAAGCGTTCTTCCTACAAAAAGCCACAAATGTCCGTTTAACAGCACTGCAACGTGGCGTATGTGACTCGCCACTGAATAAAGTCACAGCCCATAACTTTACACTGGCAGGTCAACTAGCGTCACAATTCTACCTAGGATCGTTACACTGGGACTTCTACATCTGCATATACTGTTGTCGTTTTACATCCTACGATACGTTGACCTTTCCTTATTTGTGTGCGGGCTCTTCCATTACGTTTCAATGGATCATTCAGGATTCTCAAGCTCTTATTAGCTGAGGTCCCGTATCTCATGACAGCCAACTTATTGTTTCTCATTTTCAACATTGTACAGTTCCAATCATGGATATATGAACAATTTTCTACGTTACTGTTACAACTGCATTAAAATGTTTGTACCGTTGTACATATCTGATCATGCCTCCGCGAGCGTGCCTCGCACAGTCGAGAATAAAATATTTATTTATTTATTTCCGCGCTTGCTTTTGACCGTCCCTGGCGTCCATTTATAAATAAATAAATAAATAAACGTTTATTCTCGACAATGCGAGACACACCAGTACAGGCATGATCATGATTACCTAACACAGTGTGATCAAAATGTACAGAGTACATGTTTGGCATAACAGTGAATGTAAGTGTATGGGTGTATATATGTATGTACTTGTCTATGAATGTAGCTTGTATTTTTGAAGGTGCCGCAGAATTCTTGACTGTTTGTTATCGGTAGGAATGTAAGAATAAGCGATCGATGTCCGTGAGTTGGATACCATTTTCCGGATGTCCACGGCCCAGTGACTTTATTTTGTGGAGAGTCACTTCCACCACGTCACAGTGTTGATAAGCAGACATTTGTGGCTTTTTATAGGGAGAACGCTTGCCGGGCGAAAACCCACCACGTCCTGGAACACTGCCGCCGAACTATTTGCTGGAACGGGTTAAACCCGAACCACCCAGCTGGCACCACGATGAGGTTGTTCGGCTAGCCAGCCTTCCCGGTAGTCACGTACTAGCACCTTCTGTCCAGGCGTAAAATATCGCTTCATTGCTCCATGCCGCCGGTTAAAATACTGTCACATTCTGCGGTTTCTTTTACCAAAAGTGGACTCCGAGCCCGGTCGGATGGCGTCGAAAGGCATGCGGAAATTTCGGTTCATCATGGCCTATGCTGGAGAGACTCCGTCTGGCGCTTGTTGATTCGGTGTTGATCGGTAGAGGAAAAGGGACTAGTCAACCACCTCCTCTATACGTCCCTCTCCTTTTGAGTTGTGGTGAGCTCGCTTGAATGTATCGACCAAGCTTTCTGCCTGACCATTCGACTGTGGGTGAAACGGCGGCGAGCGAACATGCTGCGCGGCGCATTGCTTGCAAAACTCCGTAAATGTTACTGAAGTAAATTGTGGGCCATTGTCAGTGACAATTGTCTCAGGACAGCCGGATCTGCTAAAGCTTTGGCGCAGTTTCTATATGGTGGCATTGGTAGTGGTGTTCTCTATGAGAAATACTCCAGGCCACTTGCTGTATGAATCGACTACAATGAGGAAATTTCGGTCGTAGATCGGTCCCGCAGAGTCGACATGCATGTAGCACCATGGCTTAGCAACTTTTGACCATGCATAGAGTACTGATTTTTGTGGCGTCTTCAAGACATTGGCACACTTTTGGTGGCGTTCAGCTATTTCTTCTAGCTGTTTGTCCATGAAGGGCCAGTACACATAACTGCGTGCAAGCGCCTTCATCCGGTTGATTCTTAGATGATTGCTGGTCTATCATTTTTCCATAGATATTGTAGTTGTACTGGAATATGTAGTGTATCTTGGTGCAGACACATGAAAGTGCAAAGATCGCTCTTGTTCTTACTTCATTCCTTTGCAGAAGCAAGAAGAGACAATCCAATGTCGAAGTGCCGGGGGCCGCTTCACTTACCGGCACATTAACTGGAAGCTCTTTAGGCGAAAGCCACTATCGTTTGCTTGACCTGACCTGACCTAGACTGCCCGGCGTGAAACTGCTGAATAAGACGCTCCTGAAGTGCCTTGGGGATGACCACTCTTTCCAAAAATAGTATGCAGTCGTTTACAATAGAGAGCGAGTGTCACCTCTGAAAGTACTGTTGCAACTCGGCATAGGAACATAAACGCGGCCAACTTGTTTTGTGAACTGTGTAGCCTTCTTGAGTAGTTGGTCCCGAAGAGGTTCGGTTCGTACAGCTTCTGCGGTAACTGGTAGAACGTGCAATGCATCAGTTACCAGAACGTTGACGTCAGGTTCCATCTCGACCGAGGCAATGATTGTATCCTCATGTTCTTGCTGGCGGGCATCAATTATGCGTGACAGTGTAGCCGCTTGGCCAATGGAAACTGTTGACTGATATTGGATCTCGAAATTCTACCCCATTAAGGTGAGAGCCCAGCGTTGTAGCCGTTAGGCTGTTTAGGCTGGGATGCCCTTTACCGAAACAAAGATAGCCGGCAAGGGCTTGTGATCTGTCAGAATCTTGAAGCGGTGCCTGTACAGCATTTTGTGGAATTTCTTGACTGCATAAACTAGGGCCAATGCTTCTTTCTCAAGCTGGCTGTAATTCTTCTCTGCCTTCGTAAGGGTTCTGGCGGCATGGGCGATTGCCTTCTGAGATCCATTGGCGTAGGTGTGTGATATTACCGCACCAATCCCATGCCTTGATGCATCTGTTGCCAAGACAATGTCTTTGGAGGAATCAAAATGAGTCAAAAGCAAGTTTGAGGACAGCCCTGACTTAACCCGTTCGTAGGCATTCTGGCATCCTGATGTGCAGTTCCATGTTTGGCCTTTGGCTAGTAGCTTGTTTAACGGGGCACGCAGGCGGTGCATCTCAGACAAGAATGCGCTGTAGTGGCTGATGATCCCACAAAAGGAATGAAAGGACTGTAGATCTGTTGCCGGAGGCATTTTTCTAATGGGTTCTATGTTTTCCGGATCTGGTCGACGCCCGTCCTTTCCGAGGATAAAACCGAGGTATCTGATGATCGGCGTGAAAAATATGCATTTATCTTCATGGATCCGGAAAAAGTACGACTGTACACAACCAAGCACTTCATCCAGGCGGTGAACTAGTTCTTCGGGTGTTTGAACCATCAATACAATATAATCTAGATATGCAGCCGTTCCAGAAACGTCCGCTAGCATGGTATCCATCAACTGTAGAAAATTGGCTGGCGCAGTTTTTACACCAAGGTGCAGGCGGTTGTATTGGAATACACCACGATGATTGTTGATCGTCAACAACTCCCTCGAGACTTTGTCAACATCCACTTGAAGATATGTATCGGATAGATCAAGCTTAGCAAAGCACTTACCACCATTTAGTTTTGCAGATATTTTCCGGTACGGGTAATGGGTACTGGTGGTCGTCCAGCGCGGCGTTCAGGCCAGTTGAGAAGTCAGCGCATACGCGTACCTTGCCATTTGCTTTCTTCACTGCGACAATGGGTGCGGCCCATGATGAATAGTTGGCGGCTGTGATGACTCCGGCACGTTCCAGTCGATCGATTTCTTGCTCAACGTTCGACATGGCTGCGTGTGGTACCGGCCTTTTAGCCTTGAACACTGGTTTAACACCTGGTCGCAAGTTCAGTGTGGCCTTGAATTTCGTACAATGGCCCAACCCATCCTGAAGGACAGAAGAAAATTTTCGCTACGGAGTACGTGTTATGTCTTCGAAGGACTTTGCGGATGCGTCTGGACTTGCTCGAACTAGGTTGCAGATCTGGTTCAGGGAACTTCGAGCAGATTCAACTTTTCAATCCAGTCGAGGCCAAGAAGATGCAAATTCGGCCGGTTTGAAATGTAGCATGTTCCCGACTTTTCCACACCTTGGAAAGCAACCTTCAAATTGAATTCGTCCACTAAGCTTAACACACTGCCGAATGCATTATGTGCAACTTTCTGAGACTCGACCATCTTCGGCCACTTTATGTGATTCCATGTGCTCCTGGAAATAATCGTGATGTCCGAGGCGGTGCAAATTGCAGGTTCGTTGGGATCCCACTGATCAACACACTGATAAATCGTCGCCTCGGTTTACACTCGCTTCGGAAGGCGGCAACCATGGACAGATAATCGGCGCCAACCTTTCTAGAATTCCACTTTCAATAGACTTCACCTTCTTCGACCGGACCTGACTGCAGCATTCCTTTTTATGCTCACGCTTATGGCAGGTTTGACGAATATGATGTTTAAAGGGACAAAAGCGCGCGAAATGCCATTCGCCGCATGACCAGCACGCTGTGGGCGGTTTGTTTGTAGGCCTCTTGAACAGTTTGCTTCGGTTGTCTGTCCTGGCCTTTTTCACGAGATGCACGGTACCTGGTGGTGCGAGACCATTGCGTTCGACCATAGCAGTTTCGTGTTTTAGAGTGAGCAGCCATTTGCATTCGCTTACGAGGGCCTTCAGTGTCAGATCAGGATTCTGCTCCATCATAGTTAAAAGCCGCGTGCGGATCTCAGCATCACTGGGCGATTGTAGAGCGCTGACCTAAATGAGACACTTAAACTGATCGTCCGTTAAAGAGCGTAGTTTGAGACGTTCATACTCACGGCTAATCATGTTTGCTAAGGCCCCAAAGTCGTCAGATTCCGGTTTGACAATTTTCAGGCATTGATAGCGAATACTGAACAAGGATACCGACTAACCATAAATTTCCTTCAGCTGCGACACTACTTCGTCAAAACGCAGATCCTTCGGCTGTTTGAGCGAAATGTTTTCTATGAACCGTGAATGTTTGCTAAGTAGTAATCGCACCTTCCAGGAGTCGTCTTGAAGAGTGAAGTCTGTCTGAAATTTGTCTTCCTAGCGCTTGAACCACGCTTCGAAGGTGCATCCAGAATCGGCAGAATACTTGAATTCAGTAATAGCGTTCGTAAGAAGATCAACAGAACTCGCCTGCGTGTCCCGCGCCGCTGCTCCCGTTGGCTGCAAACTCAAGCATTGTGTCAGATTTTCAATCATTTTTATTTGTGCCTCCATTTGAGCTTGCTGTTGTAAAAGCAGTTTTTGAAATTGTTCAGCAGAAAAATTCATCACATTTCCAAAGTTTTCCGTCGCTATTTGTTATAATCTTCTCACTAGACACAATTCCAAAAATAACAATTTACTGCTCCACAAAACTTCTAGCCCAACCGAAGGAAAAAACAAAACGCCAACGACCTTGACGAAGTAACGTATTAATCGCCGCCGACGAACACAGTACAACTACTGCGGACCTTGAAGGACAGTCGAGTCCGCCACTGGTGCGATTTAGATTACGGGCTGTTGTTCATCAGGGCCACCGGTTTCCGAGTTATCTAAATGTATGGGTTTTATTGGGGTACTTTGTTGCCAAAGGTGTTTATAATGAGGTCAGGAACTCCAAAAAGCTAAATGCTGTACTGCGTTATGCTTAATAGCAGTTGCATAAAAATGGAAAAGTCAATATACAACGGTACGCAGTGGTTAAAACAGGAACAGAGTCTAAAATCGCTTAGGACTGGCCGCGCTAGGTCTCCATAAATTGAACGAAGTGGCAGCATGTATGGTAAATTTTCCTAAATATGCAAGTGTCGATGTATACCATATGATTTGTAAATAGGGATTGGTTTGCAATGGAGGTTACCTGTGGAAGTCATAACCGTGTAATCGAAATGGTGACCAAAATCATTATTAATTGTTAGATAATTGACCCCGTGCGTGCAAACATGTCTCTTGCTGTTCAATGATAAAAATACATAAGCTAAACGAGTATAAATGTTTAAAGAACCCCTGTTCTATTTAACAGCTCTTAAGCTCCGAAATGAGTAATCATGGACTTCGATGGATACACACCATTACTTACATGCAAAATGACTTAGCAAGAATGAAAATTATGTCATTTAGAACACCTAGCAGGAAAAGTATGATGATCACAATAACAAACAGCTGTAGTCCCCACTATTAAATATAACTTTCCTCCGCGTCCACAAATGTATACCACAAAATCATTTTTATTTAACCACAATTTTGCTTTTAGGCAACATTGCCGAAATGTGTCCAATCTCCCATTTTGCATGTACTATGCATGAAACATGCAGGAGTACATGGAGTTGCTCACAAAAATTAATTCACGTATGCATTGCTGACTTATGAACATACCATTGTTCCTTACTACCTTCACTAACCTGTATTTGCATACATATATAGGCATACATGCGCTATATATATGTATATATATTACGTATATGCCTATACATGTATACATATATAGGTTAATGAAGGTAGTAAGGAATAGTGGCACGTTCGTAAGTAAGAAATCCATACGTGAATTAATCTTTGTGTGAAAATCCATGTACTCCTGTATGTTTGATGCATAATACATGCAAAATGGGAGATGGGACACATTTCAGCAATGTTATGTTGCCTAAAAGCAAAATTGTGTTTAATTACAAATTGTTTTGTGGTATACAATTGTGGACGCGGAGGAAAGTTATATTTAATAATGGCGACTGCAGCGGTTTGTTATTGTAATCACCATACATTTTTACTAGATTTGCTAAATGGAATGATTTTGATTCACGCAAGATGAGTTCGCATGAGGTAATGGAATGCAAACATTGAAGTCGAGGATTATTCATTTCGGAGCTTAAGAGGTTTTATGGGAGCAGGGGTTCTATAAACATTTAAAATCCTTTGAAGAATGTTGCCATGGGAGGGGTAACGGAGTTAGTCTGTTGTATGCGGTGAAGTAGTGAAGATGAAAATCGCTAAACTTTACCGTGATAGATAAATGAAACATGGTGTTCTGTTTTCATTAATCTTAACTGAAGATGCAGTCGGTTTTACTTTACTTATCAGTGCCGCATTGTGATTCTAAATTAACCCGCTGCTGGGTAGTCTAACAAGACGTACGGAGTTGGAAGGGTATGTTTGGAGCAACGGGTTGGCAGTAGAAAGGGAAACGATGCATGTGACGACGTTGTACTGATATACGCCGTGCGTATAAGGTGCGGTACCATCGTATCACGTGGGCAGATGGACGCTCAAACCATATGCAAATATCCTCGTCTTTGTGGGGAGCGTTGCGAACGCTCATCACCCGGCAAGCGAGAATACTGAAAAATGGTTCATCGTGTATTATTACCGTAAGAATTGAGTGCGCTACGAGGTGTACATGTTAAATGCTCAGTGAAATAGGGAAATAAGGTTTACGAAAAATGTATGGCTACAGCGGCATGTTCAATGTGAAAAATGTCCGCATACGGTGAACTTACCACTTTCTTAATGGATGAGCATGTTGTTCGCATTGCTAGCTGTGTTTCCTCACACGTCAAGTTGTAGGAACTGGCCCACATATTGCCTGAAGCTTACCGAACCACCCACTTAACCCTGTGAGATTGTAGTCCGCCGCTAGGAAGGTGCGGACTTTGCACCTTGCCTATGCCATGTGGGACGATAAGGCACAGTGATAAAGGGGACCTGAAAAAGCCGTTGCTCCGTTCTCTAAGGAATGTAAAATGTAGACGAAAGTGGAAAGCAAAGGAAGGCCGGATCTGGTGCTATGACAATGGACGACTAATGTG
The DNA here is from genome assembly GCA_944474145.2 of Dicrocoelium dendriticum. Lineage (NCBI taxonomy): Eukaryota > Metazoa > Platyhelminthes > Trematoda > Plagiorchiida > Dicrocoeliidae > Dicrocoelium > Dicrocoelium dendriticum. Next base: position 115,849,431 of record OX104068.1, on the reverse strand, counting down.
CGCACGTCAAAGGGTGACCACCTGGACGTTTTAGGCGGCGCATATGTACTTTGTCTATGATAGGGACGTAACCATTGAACCGCAACCTTAGCTTTATACATGTGTCACTGATGAAAGCTCAAGTGGGGGCGAATATGTTAGAAAATAGCCAGTGGCAGGGTTCCGTTTGACGGCGGCGCATGTTATTTTGGTTGTGAAAGGGCTGTCATTAATGAAGTGAAAGTATACCTGTAACCAGGTTTCACAGATGCGTCGTATTACGGAGAAGACGCAGCAGCAGTGGTAAGTAGGATGACGAAGGCCGGCGCATTTCACTGTGACTCTGAGAAAGCATTGGCCACGGGAATCAAATGGTACCTTTGCCTATGAATTAGTGATGCATCACATGCGGGTGGCAGTACGTGGGAGTAGGCACAGTGGCTGAGTTAAGTACTAGGGCGAACGGAGGCGCATATCACTTGGGCTCTGAAAGAGAAGTGATAATGGCAATCCGATGGCACCTGTGGCTATGAATTAATGATGCATCACTTGACGGTGGCAGTATGTGGGAAGAGGCGCAGTGCCGCTGATACATGTTAAGGTGCCAGCCGATAAGCGACGGTGGATTTAAATGGCTCCATACATTCGGAAACCGCATGGAATAAAGGTGACGGACGTTTGAACCATTCAGAAATGTCCACCACTAGTTGAGTGAGCGTGTATACAGCTCGGAACCCAGCAAGGGTGAACAATAAAAAATGGTTTCGCCAGCCTCAAAAGAGGCCACCGTTACAGGGCAAAATCAATGTAAACCGGACATGAGAAAAAGAACATTTTAGGCAGTACAAACACGTAATATTGTTTAAAAGATATGTTACAAGGAAACGTGTGGAGTGTATGATACGCGGTGGTGTTTAGGCGCATGGCATTCCGCATCAGTCTGCAAGCGACGTGATGGTCAGAGCAAGCATGAATTCGAAGGGAAATGCGCGCGTTCTAAAAGTCACTTGTGCACGCAAAATACACAAACCGGAAGCGCGACGAAGTAGATATGCTGTGCCTCATGTTACGTGGAGGCGTACCGGTAGTGGCTGACCACTGAAGTGGGCACCACAAATATACAGGGGTTTTGAAAGAAAGGTTTCTTGGAGGCTGAGCAATAGTGTTGCAACACTCATACAGGTGACACGCATACACAGCAGTTCAAAAAGACACATGTGAACAACTGATACGCTTACCGGGGTGCTACGGAGTATATATGCGGCTGCAAAGGTTTTGTGGAGGCTTAACGGTAGTCGCGGATAACCCATATGGGCAGCACGGATATACATCAGCACCAAAAGCCACTTGTTTAGAGGCAATATACTTACCGGAGGCGCATCGGAGTATATAGTCGGGGGCAAAGGTTTCGTGGAGGCTGAGAAATAGTGTCGTATCACCCACATAGGTTGCACGCATACACGGCAGCTAAAAACGTCACAGGCGAACAGCCCATACACTTACCGGAGGTGCAAGGGAGTAAATAGCGGCGGCGAAGGTTACGTAGATGCTGCCAAGTATTGACGGATGAAAGCTATAAACAGCCCAGGTAAGGAGCAATTCTCAAAAGCCACATGCGGACAGACAATACATGTACCGGAAGTGCAACGGATTAGATAGCGGAGGCAAAGGTTACTTGGGGGCGGACAACTATTACCGGAACACCTTTCGTCACAAGCATTTCAAACGAAATGCATACACCGACAGAGTGGAACACGAAAGGCTGTTAACAGGAACCCAGTGAACCGGCCCCCACAGTCGTGAATGATTCCCACTACAGCATCAC
>OX104068.1:115830993-115847127 GCA_944474145.2 Dicrocoelium dendriticum | reverse complement strand
ACACACAGACTGTGATTTACTAGCACAACTTTCAATTCTCCAAACTCCAGTTCACAGACACGAAAGCCAACCCGTGGCAGAGAGGCCTCTGTCACCCTGGCTGGCTGAACATCCAGAATATTTAGACCACCACTTGCGTTACCTTGACCATCCGTTAGTAAATTCTACCTCTTACCTGACTGCAAAGCCTACCATACGTTAAACGTAGTGATAGGTGAATAACAGCTCCCGCTTTTTGCTTACTTTCTTACTATTTAGTTACTTTACCATTCTTTGCTTAATGTGTTAAAACAGCTCATACCAGTGAAACCACCAAGATAATAGCTGATACGACGTCAATGCCGCGTTGAAGAACACCTTTGGTACACGTATCAGACATTAAAATTTAAGAGAAAATGTTCGAAATAATCAAAAGGAGGCTTAAAATTGTGCATCAACACATGTAGCACAACAATCTTTCATGTTCGAGCACACACAAACTCTAGAAGCCGTTTTTAATGCCCCACCAAAGCAGTCCCAACTGATTTTCACGCACCGTAGCAATTTCCTAGTTTTTTCCATACGCACTTCTTTATTTTTAGCGACAGGCTACTTGGGCTTTCTGTTAGAGCTGACATATTCTTATGGATATATACTGTAACGCACAATAATCCAGGGGGCACGAAAGATCGTCAATGGCTGAAAAACGCAGGGAAGAACTGATAACGATGGCAGCACGCGTCACAGTGATCACAGCGCACGAGATAAGTCAGGGCAAAACACAACGTGCACTCGGCAGCGTGTAATTGGCAAGGAATCCAAATTCAGGTATTCAAACAAAAAGGGGTTAACTGTACACAAACCGGAATAGAAAGTACAACAATAATAATTACTATTGTTCTTTAAAGTCATTGTCATCTGATAAACAGTCCAAAATGTCTTGCTTGGTTGTCAGGCCGCCGATCTGAAAGGGAAAAGGAATAGGTCAAAAAGAGGTTCGATCATTGCACTACACCATCCCCTCTCGAGAGGCGTCGTCCCTCGCCGCCTTAACGAGGAATCGATACGTGGGGCTTTGGGGTCGTTACTTCCACCAGTTAAAGCATCTGGTGGGTCTGTGTCTGTTACCGGACGCTGAGACGATGAAAAGGGATGAGTACTGAGAGTTGCCGGTTTGAGGCGACTGAAATGGACAACAATTGAACTGTCAGTGTCTTCACCTTGTCTGTAAATTCGACAGATAGAATCAGTATATACTTCTTCGACCACGAATGGACCAGACCAGTCCTTGTGCAGCTTCGCCGGAACGCCCTGAGATGGATTCGGAGTGTGGAGGCAGACTGGTTGTCCATGTTGAAATGGACAGCCGTGCACTTTCTCGTCATAATAATTCTTTTGGCATCGACGGGCAGCTTCTAAGTGCTCTCTCGCGAGCGGATAAGCTTTGGTCAGGTCCCGATGTAGGCGAACGGCGTAGCCTGTAGCAAGGAGAGAATCAGCAGCTGCAGTTGTTACAGTGAAATGAATCGGCATTCTCAGCTCGCTACCAGTTACCATGATTTGTGGAGCATTAACAGTAGATGAGTGAACGCTGGACCGATAGGACAGGAGGCACTAAGGAAGTGCAATATCCCAATCGCGGCTGTGGTGTTCCTCTGTGAAAGTTTTTAAAAGAGTCTTCGGCGATCGATTTGCGCGTTATCTTGTCCATTGCACTGGAGCTGGTAGGCTGTTATCCGAGTCTTCCGAATGCCTAGTATTCGGCAGGGTTCAGATACTACCAAGCTTTCGAAATTTGAACCACGGTCGGAATAAAGTTGCTCAGGTGCCCCCACCGTGAAATCCAGTGGGCAAACACAAGCTAAGCTGTGGATTTAGCGTCAATGTACGGGGATGGTATCGCCTCACACCATTTGATGAAATAATCGACCAAAACAAGTATATGCCGATTCCCACGTGGCGTTTCAGGCAGGGGTCCAAGGACGTCCACGCCTACGGTTTCGCTGGGATATCCACTCACCGTGGAATGCAGGGGCCCTGTTCATCGTTTGTGGTTGCTTAAAGCGGATGCACTCATGGCACGCCTTACAGAAGTTTGCAATAGCTCGACGCTGTTCAGGCCACCAAAAACGCAAGCCTGCTGCTTGCTCCATTTTCCGTTGTCCCACATTCCCCAACTGCCTATGCAGCTGTTCGAATATGTGTTGCACCATGGACTGCGGAAAGATACGTCTGCTAGGGTAATTCGGACAAAACTCGTAGTACATGACGCCATCCAATAGCCGAATTTTCAACCACAGCGACTACAATCAGTTCGGTACTCAGCTAGATCCAGCCATTTCTGCTTTCGTAGGCTTCACACTGCCCTGTCGTAGGCGCTCATAAATCAACTTGGTCTCTGGGAATGTACTGTGAGCTGATGACCAATCTGTTAAATCCGAATGCTTCAGAGACACAACGGCTACGTTCGAGGTTGAACAAGACGGACAATCCGCATGTGCCCTAGACGACCGGCGAGACAGGGAGCCTGCATTTCTAGGTTGCTTCCCGGGGTGATGTTGACATTCAAAGTCGAAGGCTTGTAGTTGTTCGTGCCAACGCGCAGCTTGCCCCTCGGGTTTGCGAAATTCCCGCAACCAACGGAGCGCCTGATGATTAGTACGGATTATAAAGTGTCGACCCAACAGGAAATGTCGAAAATGTTTAACGAATTAGACCAGGGTAAGCATTTCCTTCCTAGCGTTGCAGTAGTTTCGCTCCGTTTTTGTCGACTTGCAGCTAGCGTAAGCGATAACTCGTACCATACTAGCCCCAGAGATCTGTGATAATACAGCTCCGATACCAACCTCACTAGTATCAGTGTCCGAAATAAATGGGGCGGCTTGCGGGGACATCCGGGAAGACAAGGACTGGGGCGCTGGCCAAAGCATGACGTAACTCATCAAAAGATTACCGAAATTGCGGGTTCCATTGGAAAGGCGGACCCTTCTCCATGAATCGGTGCAAGGGCGCTGCCATATCCGCATAGTTCTTCACAAAGCGTCTGTAGTAAGAAGCTAGCCCCAGAAAGCTCCAAACCTCTTCCACTTACTCCGGAATAGGCCAACTTTTGATATCCTGTACTTTCGAATGGTCGCTCCGGATCACACAATGGCTGATCACGTGACCTAGATATTTAACCTCTCACTTCAGCGGATCCCACTTAGACGGCTTTAACTTCAATCTTGCGAAACTAAGGCTCTGAAGCACTGTTTCTAGATTCATGAGATGCTCATTGAGCGTACGTCCATGAACTACGACATAATCTAGGAGTACAAGATATTAGCTTGGCTGCAGATCTCTGAGTACAATGTGCATCGACCGCTGGAAGGTAGCTGGTTCGTTAGACAACCCAAACGGCATGGTCCGAAACTCATATAGCCCTGTGGGTATAACGAAGGCAGTTTTCTCAATGTCCATAGGGTGTACCTTAACTTGCAAATAACCTGAAGCGAGATCCAAAATAGAGAACCAGGGGCGCCATGTAATGATTCCAGAGCGTAATCAATCCGAGGTAGCTGGAAAGCATCTGTTCGTGTAATATCATTAAGTTTCCGTTAGTCCACACAGATGCATATTGTTCCATCTTTCTTTTTGACTATTACAATAGAGGCAGCCCAGGTGGAACGCGAAAGACGTATGATATTATCTTTTAACATTTGATCCACCACTTTCTGTAATTCCTGTCTATAACTGGGTTGGACACGCCTGAGCCCTTGCCGTATTGGTGGAGCATCCCCTGTTTCAACCCGATGCTTAAGTGCGCTCGTTCTACCCAAAGATGTACCTTTCCAGGCAAACGCTTGCCTGTGTGGACGCAGTAAATGCTCCAGGTGCTTCCGAGCTTCACCGTCGACAGTAGGGCTAACAGACGAAGGCAATTCCAATATCTCACATTTAACATACACGGTGCTAGCACCCAAAGTAAAAAGCTTTTTCGCTTAGCCATTATTAGGTTTGAAGTTTAGAGGGAGCAGGGTACCAGGTAATGCCAAAACGCCGGAGGTCAGATAGATGACGCATGCATGCCGACGTAAGAAGTCAACCCTCAGTATCGCGTCGCATGGAATTTGCTCAGCCATATAAAACTCGAGAGAAAGAAGCTCTTGACCGGCCAGCAAACCTACGGAAGCAACACCACGAGTAAGCCGATCCATCCCATTTACCTCGCTGAGCTGCCGCCCGGGACTAGTGACTATGGAGGAGGACAAGAAACAGGAGTTAATATGGTTACACGCTGCACCGGTGTCAAGGAGGGCACGCAATCGCTGATTATTGAGTACTACAGCCACAGTTGGGGATTCACAGAAATTAGAAGACACCAAAGATACACAAGGAAGTTAAATAAATAAATAAATGAATAAATATTTTATTCTTGACAAAGCGAGACACGCCTTTTGGGCATTATCAGCATATTGCAATATTGTACGTGATAGCGGAATTAGCAGCACCAACAGCAGGAGTAGTACAATTGGAGACAGTAGTGTGGGCGCATATAGCCCAAAGGTTGTATAAAGTCTACATCCACAGAATGCGAGAGTTAGAGATAATAATCAGATCACTAATACGGTATGTTGATGAAGAACTAGTCCGATGAGGTCCCGTACGCAGTGTACGTCAAGTGGGTGAAGCATGGGGAAAGGCTGAAAAATATTTAAGTATAGTGGCATGTCACCAATCAAATATCTAGGCGTGTTCGTGCGAGTGCATACATATGCACAGAATTTGTAAATGTGCTATCAGCCAACTTGCCAATGTGTGTTAGGGGCGGTGAATTTATTGAGTGGCTAGTCACATCCGCCACGTCACAGGTTGTTAAACGGACATTTGTGGCTTTTTGCAGGGAAAACGCTTGCCAGACGAAGACCCACAACGTCGTGGAACACCGTCAATGAATCGCACTCCCGGTGATTGTTCGCGTCTTCGGAAATTGCGGGGGCATCGTAATGACTTCTTATAGGGTGGTTCCTGGCACATGGGACAACGTCGACCGCAAGTATATGAGCTTAGGATGTGAGGCGGTTCAGTCCGGTTCATCGTAGATGGCACACAACTAATAGCCATCAGCTTGTCAAACTACTTCGGACGCCTATCGCGGATCACCTCTTCTTCGAGTGCAAGCCGCGCCGCGGTCGCTAAGTCTGCCGGCGGCTCTCGTATAAAACGCTCCCAAGTGCGATCATCGTTGGTGCCTTCAATAACCGCTCTAAAATGAAGACCTCTCTTTCTGTTACCGATTTCCCTGGAAAAACCCTGGCCGATGGCACCCGCGATCCCACAGAAGGCATCGGCCGACTCTGCCTGTCGACGAAACCTTTTCCAAAAATGGATCGAGTAGTTGAAGCGTGCTCTTTGGCTGGAAAAGTGCCTCTAATTGATTCCAGATTTCTCTGACAGAGGCATCCGGGCGAATATCAGTGAATAACAAAATCTTCCCAACTCGGTCACTGAGTGAATTCATTATAACTGAGGACTTGTTTTCATCGGGGACGCAAGCAAGAGACATTTCTGTGCAACGTTGCCAGCTGCATAATTTAGTGTCAACATCAAAGACAGGTGAAGGACGGAGGGGCAATTTCCAAAGACCCAGTTCTACAGGTAGCTGTCCATGGATGTGCAGCAGAAAAACTCTGTTCTTCGTTCTTCTGTTTATTCGCGCGGGATGTCATGAAGAGATCCCATCTCCGTCACCAGATATGTAGAGTGCCATAATCCAGGGGGCACGAAAGATCGTCAATGGCTGAAAAACGAGGGGAGGAACTGATAACGACGGCAGCAAGCGTAACAGTGGTCATAGGACACGAATAAAATCAGGGCAAAACAGAACATGCACACGGCAGCGTGTAATTGGCAAAAGTCCAAAATTCAGGTACTTCAAAGGAAAAGGGGTTGACGGCACACAAACCGGAATAGGAAGTATAGCAGTTATAAGTACTATTTTTCTTTAAAGTCATTGTCATCTGACAATCAGTCAAAACTTCTTGCTTGCTTGCCAGGCCACCGATATGAAAGGAAAAAGGGGAGAAGAGTAAAAAGAGTTGGGCCATTGGCACTACAGGACGTGTGCACCGGTTTGTTGCGTTGTCCCTTCTTCCCTTTAAAAACAAACTGAAAATTCTTTCAATAACTGAGCGATAAACTAGACAAAAGAAGCTTTCGTTGTTGTTGCTCCTTTCTTAGTATTCATACAGTCTTCCTATTCAGCCATGATTCCAATGGCACAATATCTGTACCACAGATTATATATATGCATACATATATATGTATAAATAAATAAATAAATAAATTTTTATTCTCGACAATGCGAGGCACACCTTTACAGGTATGATCATATTTACCTAACATAGTGTGATCAAATTGTACAAAGGGACATGTTTGGCATAACAGTGTATGTAAGTGTATGGGAGCATATACGTACGTAATTGGGTAAGAGTGTAGCTTGTGTTTTTGAATGCGTCGCAGAAATTTTGACTGTTTGTTATGGTCAGCAATGTGAGAATACGCGATTGATTTTCGTGGGTTGGATAGCATTTTCCGAATATCCACGGGCCAGTAGCTTTAGTTTGTGGCGAGTCACATCCGCCACGTTGCAGTGTTGTTAAGCAGACAACTGTGGCTTTTTATAGGGTGAACGCTTGCCAGGGGAAAACCCACCACTTCCTGGAACACCGTCACCGAACTATTTGCTGGAACGGGTTAAACCCGAACCACCCAGCTGGCACCACGAGGAGGTTGTTCGGCTATATTGTTGTTCGGCTATATATATATATATGTATATATATGTATATATATATATATATAAGTGTTTCGCAGTGAGTTAGATCGCGCACGTGGCGGGGCATTAGGTATGCTAAGGGGGCTTAAGCTCATCAGCATTTTTTCGCTAACCACTGCTAGATACGGGTCGCAGTGAAAGCTTATGCCCTTGGAGGCAGTGTACTGAAGACATTGGTAGAGATCTTGATCAATGTTACAGTACCCTATGCGCAGCCAATTCTCACAGAGGACGCAATGGAAGGCATTTGACCGAGAGGCGCCACGGCTGCCAAACTCCACACATTTGGACGTCATAATTTCGCGCAGAAATGTTGACAAAAGTCAAATATTTTTGCGAGTGTTTACTGCAACATTTCATGATTTATGAAAAGAATTTGACAAAAGTCATAACCTGTTCTCAATGTTTATTTAAACCTTTTTGAATAATTTTTCAGCCTAGAAACCGAATCAATATGGCACGACCAAGAAACCAGTTTTCGCCCAGCAAAGGGCAGGAGAGGACAGGATCCTGGGACGAAACAAGCTTCCGCTTAAAGACCGTCCCGTTTCCTTTGCCACTAAGCGAAAATGAGCCCCAGCACTGCGACTTGATATAATATTCTTGATTCTACCATGGCGAAAAACAATGCACGTGCAAGATGCACAGTACACGATCATGAACTAATGAGATTAGAGGCAGCCACTGAAGCTCAAAAATATTCGTAAAACAGGGCCAGCCAATATTTTCTAGGCTACGGTTATATTACTGCAGTTTCCTATGCTAATAGAGCGGAAGAAAGTTTATCCCTAATGGGCACAACCCAGTTTGCAAAGAACCTGGCTCTTAACTCTAGCCTAGATCTATGATGCTTCAATCGCATACATTGGCCCAGCAAGTTGTCTGACGTAACTGTTGAAAGCAGATAAGTTGGCATGGGACCTAAGTTTGACGTCTCTATTAAGTGATCTCTTGATCTGCGTCTCTTCATTGAGAACAAACCCATGTTAGCTTACCGATCCTCATACGGTAACCCGCGCTGGCTTATTAGCATTCGTGGGGCCAGTCTTTGCACATTCTTAATACCAATAACATCTTTCTGCAGGTGAGGTACCTATACCTGAACACAGTATTCCAGTTGTGATTTGATCACAGGTTTGAACAACGGAAGACCCTTGATTTAGTGCAAGTGAGGACGCTTCTGAGGAGAAATAATTCCTGTCGCGCTGTATTAACCGCGTGCCTGCACTGCGCCGAGAGCTTAAATTCACTCCTCACGATGACACGTAGGTCGTGTGCCTCGGCGACATGCTGCAGTGTTAGGGACCTAGTAGATGTATGCACTTTAAACTCTTCATCACGCGGAGTTAAGATTTGACATTTGCTGCTGTTTAGTGGTAAGTCCCACAAATGCGACCAGTTACGATCGGTAGCCGAATCTCTAAATAACAAACCCTTGTCTTACCTGCTGACAAGCTTCAAGTCGTCAGCATACATATAAGAGGGGTCTTCAAGTAGACGGACCGAGTCATTTATAAACATGGGAAATAGCAATGCACGGGGTACTGATCCCTGGGGAACTCCACTGTGAGCAGTGCCTGCCGTCGAAATAACGTCACCAACTCTGTCACGGAATGTCCTACCATAAAGGAATGCTGACAGCCATGAAATCATTTGAGGTAGAATTCCAAACCAGGACATATTTTCTAACAATGAACGGTGGTTCACTGCGTCAAAAGCTTTGCTGGAGTCAAGGTAATATACTTCTACTGGTATGCCGTCATCGAGTTATTTCATGAAACACAGCAGTATGGTAAGACATGATTTTTTCTTGACGCAGACATGCTGTTCTGCGCCCGTCAAGTTAATAGTAGCAAGATGATCCCAGGTTTGATTCCTAATGAGCTTCTCTAGACACTTGAGAAGAACGTCAGTTACTGGGTGAAGATTAATTACCACCCTGATAAATTGCCACAACAACCGCGTCTTTCCAATCCTGTGGTATCCTCCCCTCAGGAAGAAGCATGTTGTACTCCTCAAGAAGAGGAAACCGTGATATGTCGGTAATCGACTTAACAATAGCGGGATGCACATCAACCGGGCCAAATGATTTAGGTGGGTTTAAGCCTTTTAATACAGAGAAGACAACAGAAGCAGTTATGATGATTTCGTCCATTTTGCACTCACTTTCGCGATGCGAAGACAACGGTATTGGAAAACCATTGGCTCGCATGTACGCCCGATTCTCGAATACGAGATACCCGCTGCCTACCATCTCACCAAACCGAATATGACATGATAGAGAAGATTCAACTGCGTGGAGCGAAATCCGTCCCTGAGTGGCGAGACCTGTCGTATCCACTCTGAATTCAACGATGGAACGTGTTCTCTTTAGTTTACCGCCCCCACCGCGGAGATTCGATATTCACTAGACGTATTCTCAGAGGAGAACTGGGTTGCGAGTTACAGGACTTCTTTCAACTCAATACTGTGAGTTCGACACGTGGTCACAGCTTGAAACTGTTCAAACCGAGGAAGCTACATGTGCGGCTCAATTTGGCCTTATCGACTCACGTAGTGAATGATTAGAACCGGTTGCCGGCTCCTGTTGTTGACGCTGAGACCTAGGAACGTTTCAAACAAATTTTAGATTCTCACCTGAGCACGCTGGGATTCTACTGCCTATAAGGCAGCTACAGTGGTCTTCTGCAGAAACTTGTGTCTCAAAGACCCACGCCAGCTTCACAATAATTGGGAAGTGAAGGAGTTGACAAAGGAACTTACTTCTGCTCTCTAACATCCAATAATCCAATGAACTCTGGAAAACACGCAGCAACTCCTACGCCTTAACAAGATCTCCTGTAATCTGTTGCCCATCTTCTGTGATTAAGTTGTTAACTACTCTTTTCTTCATCACGTTTTCTGCAGCGATTCGTTGTAGGCTGCGTACATCTTTGCGCATATCCGGAGCTATCAGGAGATATTCCTTGTTTCTCCATCCTGTAATCTTATAGAATGTCTGTATCACTTACCTTCGCTGGCCTGCTGATGTACCCTGTGACACTGTAGGAATCCACTAGTGACCAAACTGCCTAATCGAATGGTTATATCTGGCCACCGAAAGTTTTCCCTAGCGCCATTATCTGTCGATCCTCTTAACCCCAGCATCTCTATTTAGTAGCAAATAAGGGCCGTAGGTTCCAAGCCTCTGCGCATATCCGGAGCTTGCTAGGAGCCACTCACGTTTATCTCCAGCCTTCATTCTTTGGGACTGTCTGCGTCACATACATTTGCTGTTTGTAGACTTATTCTGGGACATTGTGGGTATACACCGTTAGCTAGAAAGCTTCATGCAAATGCCATTTCTGATCACTAATACTCTCCCTCCTAGAGCCATTATCAGTTCTTCGTATTATCTCTGGCACTTCTGTTTAGCAGTAGCCATTCTTCGTAGGCACCAACCATCGCTGCGTATATCCGAAGCTTGCTAATAGCCACTTTTTTATTCCTCTCTGGGACTGCTTGGGTCACATACATTTGCTGTCTGTTGACTTATTCCGGAACACTTTAGGTATCCACTAGCAACTAGAAGGCTTCACCCCAGTGCCACTGCTAGCCGTCGATACTCTCTCCCTTAGTAGCATTATCAGTTCTTCATATTAGTTATGTCACCACTTTTCAGCTGCAGCGAGTCATTTTAGGTAGCATACATCTTTACGCTAGTAGCCACTCCTTATCTATACAACTCTTACTCTCTGAAATTGCTTGCGGCACATACCTTCACTGGTTTGTTGACTTATTCTGCCACTATAGTATCCCCTGGTAATAAGAAGGCTTAATCCGATTGCTTTTGATGGCCAATGATACTCTCACCTAGCGCCAATATCTGTCGCTCTTCTTGTCTTCCTTACCACTGCAGCGAATCGCAATAGGCTCCATGTCCCTTCTGCGCTGATCTTGAGCTCGCTAGGATACACTCCTTGTCACTCCATCATACATTCTCTTGGAATGTCTGTTTCACTTACCTTCGCTGGCTGGTTGCTGCATTCTATGACCCTGTAGGCATACACAAGTGATCAAGCATTTTGTTGGAATGGTTACATCTGGCCACTGGTAGTTTTTCCATCTGTCGGTCGTCGTAAATTCGACACCTCTGTTTAGAAGTAGCTAGTGGTCGTAGGCTCCATGCATATGCGATTATCCAGTGTTTGTTAGGAGCCACACCCTATCTCATTAACCTTTGCACTTTTAGTATATCTGCATCCAATCTTTCCGCTGCCTTACCGCCAATTGAACTTTAGCTCTCTCTCGCGGCAACCTAATTATTTTTCACTTTATTATGCTGCGCTCCCTATCGTATTAGGACAGCCGCTTACTGTCCATGCACATTGCAAGCACCACCAGTCTTCTATTTCTCTTTGCTATCTCTCCACGCAATCTTTGTCTCATACTAAACTGATACTTCGTGGATTACTTACTTGGACAACGCTCATGTCTCTACGCAGGCTTCAGCAATCTACCCATAGCTATTGATTCTATAGGACATTCAGAAGGCACTTTCAACATAACCATGGTTGCACGTTGTACATGCTTTTGTCTCAACTCCAAATGTCGTAACGTAAGACTTTATCAATGTTTAATTCCACGTTTGTTCTTGCGGTCTTCCCTCGGTTGTCCCTCACTTTCCCTTTTCTCCGAGGTCCGGAAATTCTTGGAGATCTGGGATTAGACGGAAGAACAGTTTCCGCCCAGGACGGACGTAACAACCGACAAAGACCTACATGGAGCATGGTTGTACACCAAAGGGACTCAACTACAATCACCACAACCGTTGCCCAGTATGGAGAGCTGGACACATCTTCACACTCCCATAACTTATACATCTGAAAAATCGAGACAGCAGAAAATTTTGACTTTTGCTCACCTGAACTCACAACAAGACGGCCATTCGCGAGGATCCCATCCTCAACCGGCCTCAAAAATTATGGCGGCCCTGATCAAATTATCTGTCCAAATAACAGAGGAGATTAGAAGCCAGTTGACTGCGAATAACTCAATGTGAAATCAGTCGTCAAGCGGCTTTTCCAGTTATACATTAGGGTTCAAAATGCTTTACGGCAGTGCTACAGGCCATGTTGGGTTTACGCCTAGCAAGAGTTCTTCCTATAAAATGCCACAAACGTCTGGTTAACAACACTGTGACGTGGCGGATGTGACTCGCCACTGGATAAAGTCACTGCCTACAACTACGTACTGGCAAGCCGACTAGACTCATACTTTCACTTTTCCCGACACGTGCAGGAATATGATACTGTCCGTCTACATGCACCGTTTCATTGCACTTATAGTGCCTTGACCGTTTCAACTACACACGATTGAACCCGAAGTATCGTTGTGATACACAACTTCCTATAAACCTTAAGGATGCCGGATTTGGTGTCTATAACTTTCAGCATAAACTATACATTTATTTACTTATTTACTACACTTAAAGGGGCTTCAGACTGATAGTATCTGTAATACCGTCTTGCGTTTTGCACCGGAGCGTCGGATCCGCCAATGGCCAGGTCAGATAAGGCCAAACGGACGATGGAGGTTTCCGCCTAACAAGCGTCCAGTTCATGTGCCGATAAGTGAAGCGGCCCCCGGCACTTAGATGTTGGATTATCTCCTCTTGCTTCTGCAAAGGAATGGAGTAGAAACAGAAGCAATCTTTGCACGCTCATGTGTCAGTATCAAAATACACTACATATTCCAGTACAACTACAATATCTCTGGAAAAAGGATAGACCAACATACATCTACGCCCCGCTTGAAGGCTTCTACAGTCTCAGACTCCACTAAATCAGAAGGAACGCGATTCTAGAAGTTAAGTACTCGGTTCGTAAAATACTTTACCCTGATATCCAAACGAACTCTATGATGTTTGTGCAGATGGTCTGACATAGCTAAATCAAACATATGTTTGGGACTAATACCACTTTCCCTTAATGATCTTAAACGATTCTATCAAATCACCTCTCAACCAACGCCCTTCCAAGGAAAATAATCCCAGGCTACATAGACGATCTTCGTCTGTAGCTTCCCACTTTGCTGCGTAAGACCTCCAGAATCTGGCCACGCTGCCTGACCATCGCTTGTCTCGTCCTAGGTCTTCACTTTTCTCTTTTGCTCTGGCTCAATCCGTCTTATAAACCACCTACCACCGATGATACACCGACTTACCTTCCACACTGTAGTGCTGCAATCTCGTGCGTAGAACATCAAGTTACAGGCTACGTTGCCCAAATATATACTTATCGGCTAAGCTGACATCGTTCTTTCTTATAATTGTTACCCTATGAACCAAAACACCATTGAATATTCTCTTTTAATCCCGCTTCCATCTATCGCATATTCCTACCACTTTTCTTACCTGTTCGGCTCTGGCTTTCCTCTCCTCCTAGGCAACTCCTATCTGCGGTCCTCCAACGACTTAGCTTTCACACTGTACCTACGCACTTTTGTGCGTAAGACATCAAGTATCCGACTGCGATGCCTACATATAACCTTATCTCGTACTACTTCTTCACTTATCTCTTTGACCCCGGCGTTCCTGTCCACCTATAGACCACCTACCTCTGATGCTCCACCTACTCATCTTCCACACTGTAGCTCCGACGTTTTGTGCGTAGGACCTCAAGTGGCAGGCTATGTTTCACACTTATATACTTATCGTAAAGCTGTCATCGTTATTTCTATAACTGTTCCTCCATGAACCACAATAATTTTAAATATTCTCTCTGCATCTCGCTTCCATCCATCGCATATTCCAACTACTTCTTTAACCTCTTGGCTCTGGCTTTCCTCTCCCATTATAGACCACCAACTTACGATGCACCACCGAATTACCTTTTTCACTGTAGCTCCGCACATTGATCCGTAAGACCTCAAGCATCTGGCTTTAATGCACACCTATAATCTTATCTCGTACTACTTCTTCACTTATCTCTTTGACCCCGGCATTCCTGTCCACCTATAGACCACCTACCTCTGATGCTCCACCTACTCATCTTCCACACTGTAGCTCCGACGTTTTGTGCGTAGGACCTCAAGTGGCAGGCTATGTTTCACACTTATACCCTTATCGCAAAACTGACATAATTACTTGTATAATTGTTGCGCTATGAACCAAACGCCATGGATTATTTTCTTTAAATCCCGCATCCATTTTCACATATTCCTACTACTTCTGTTACCTCTTTGGCTTTGGCTTTTTCTCTTCCAAGGCACCATCCATCTTCGGTCCTACAACGACTTATATTTCACACCGTAGAGCCGCCGTTATGCGCGTAATGCCATAAATGTCTGGCTATGTTGCCTACCTATAACCTAATCTCGTCCCACTTCTTCACTCATCTCTGTTGCTCTCGGTCATTCAGCCTTACGAATCACCAAGCCACGATGCTCTGCTGACTAACCTTTCACACCGTAGCGCCGCACGATTTTGCGTAGAACCTCAAGTACCAGGCTACATTGCCTAACTATATCGTCATTGCCAAGCAGATATCGTTCTCTCCTATAACTTACTCTACTAACCCGAACACCATTGATAATTTTTTCATCTTGCTTCCATTTTCCGTATATTCCTACAACGTTTCCTATATGTTTGGCATTGGATTTCCTCTCCTCCTATGCACCACCTACCTACGGTGCTGCAGCTGCTTATCTTTTACAATGTAGCTCCGCTCTTTTTACTTGGCCCTGGATCCATATCTCTACACATTTACAGGAATATAGCGTCGCTGGATCCTCTTTTCCATCTCGCCTTCAACAGCGGACTTGGTTTATATAAATGGCAGCTCAACATTTCAACTGACAGCTCAGCATGCATGTTCATTACTCTCTTAAATATGGTCTGCTTCTTCTACGTACTTCATCCCGAAACTTCCCTTTTGGTCATCAATGTCCATTTGACTTACTTGTGCCAACTTAGAGCTCTACCTTCGGGTGGCTCACTTAGTCTATTGAGGCACCGCCGTTCCATTTTTATTTCACAGTTAGCCCAACTGCTTTACTGGCACCTCCACGGTTCCATTGCTGCAGCTTTTGGTCTAATTGCTCACCGCTCCAAGGAGGTAGGCTCTTTGGCACAACTGTGTACTGAACCTTCTTTCCTTTGATGCTCTACTGCACATCTCATGACACATAGATTTGAACACGGATATTCTATTTTCACCCGAATATTAGAAGGCACATACAAATCGATGACACCATATTTTATAGGCACACATATAAAACGAAGTAAACTGTTTGGTAAGGCTCGAGGAGGCCAGCTCTCCTTAATCCTTTCTTTACTTTCAAATTCCTTCGTTTCTGTGACCTTTTCTTCCTTGTCCTTCCGCGGGACCTGCATAGAAGTTGCTGAATAAACTTACCTGAAGCGTAATATCTATAAACTTGCTCTATAGACTTATATGGACAGCTCATGCCACCACCTCGGGCATTCTTTCCGCTTGATATGCTTCATCTAGCTATTTGAAGGACTGCGTTCAAATCATTTTCACCTTCGGAACATCATCTCAAGAGAGTTTTATCTACCTGTAAGTATTCAACTTACTTGCGATGTCATGGCGTTATGTTTCGTCCACCTTGCCAATGGCTTAGTTATTGTACCAGATCCTCTATATGCTTAACGTCATTATCTGATGGATACGTTACCCACATCGCCAGTTTTGTCTGCCATCAAGTCTATGCGTCTGGAAGATTATCTATTATGGAAGATTTTTGATCCACACATTCCACTGGTTTGAACAATTGGGTTCAAATCACGATCACTATCGGAAAACCAACACAAGAAGGCTTCAGCTACCGGCAAGTGTTCAGCTTACTTGCGACGTCAGAGCGTTGTGTTCCGTCCATCTTGCCAGTAGATTATTTATTGTACCAGAACCTTCATATGCTTAACGTCAGTATGGAATGGATACGTTACGGTCCTCGACAGTTTTGGTCTGCCATCAAGTCCAGGATTATCGACTATGTAAGCTTTTTAATTCGTACCTCCCACTGGTGTGAACAATTGGGATCAAATCACTATTACATCCGGAACCTCACCTAATGCAAATGATCAACATATTTGCAATGACATGGCTTTATGCTCCCTCCACCTCGCCGGCTTCTAATTTCTCCTGAAAGCCTTTTGATCTCTATGCTTCATAGGTCTGGACAATTTGGATCAAATCCTAATAACTTTCGGCACATCTGAGAAAGCAATTTCACCACCCTGCAAGTGTTCAACTTGCTTGCCATTCTATGGCGCTATGCTCTGTCCACCACGCCAGTGCATCACTTCTTCCTGCTAATTCATCCACCTCGCCAGCCAT
>OX104068.1:115812125-115830499 GCA_944474145.2 Dicrocoelium dendriticum | reverse complement strand
TCTACCTATGGTCCACCTACCGCTGATGCTCCAAGTAGTCCTCTTCCACACTGTAGCTCCGCACTTATGCGCGTAGGACCTCAAGCAGCAAGCTTTGTTTCCCACTTATATCCTTATCGCAAAGCCGACGTATTTATTTCTATAACCGTTCCTTTATAAACCACAATACCACTGATTATACTCTCTGCATCTCGCTTCTATGAATCGCATATTCATCCTACTTCTCTTTACCCTTTTTGGCTCTGGCTTTCTTCTCCCAATATAGACCACAGACCTACGACTCTCCACCGACTTACCTTTCACACTGTGGCTCCGCTTTTGTGTGCATGATCTCAAGTATCTGAATATGATGCCTACCTAAACAACCTTGTCTCGTACTACTTCTTCACTTGTCACTTTGACCCTGGTCTTCCTGTCTACCTATGGACCACCTACCGCTGATGCCGCATGTAGTCCACTTCCACACTGTAGCTCCGCACTTATGTGCGTAGGACCTCAAGTAGCAGGCACTGTTGCCTACTTATATCCTTATCGTAAAGCTGCCATTGTTATTTTCCTAAATGTTCCTTTATTAACCACAATATTCTCTCTGTACCTCCCTTATTTTCAGCGCATATTCCTACTACTTCTCTTACCTCTTTGGCTCTGGCTTTCCTCTTCCATTATGGATTACATAACTACGACGCTCCACCAACTAACGTTTCACACGTTAGCTCCGCAATTTTGTGCGCAAGACTTCAAGTATATAAATAAATAAATAAATAAGTAGTATATTTTCGAATTTGTCGAGACACACCAAACCAGGCATGATCAACGTTTACATGCAATTATGTTTTGCAACAAACGTGAGGCCCCGTTGACTAGCCTTGAACTTGTCCCCAGAATACCTGACGGTTCTTATTTAGCTGAGTTTACTGTAGTGGAAACGCAAGTCCTTAAACTGCTTCAAGAACTGAACCCTTTCAAAGCAGATAAACCTGATTCAATTCACCCGAAGCTTCTGCATGAGTTGGTGGTGGAACTGAGTGGACCGCTGACGTTGGTGTTTCAGAAATCACTTGACAGCTGTACATTACCTTCCGAATGGAAGGAGGCTGTCATCTGTCCTTTCTTCAAAAATGACGACAGGAGTCTGTCAGCCCATTATAGGCCAGTTAGTCTGACTAGCGTCGAGGTCAAACTGCTTGAAAAGCTGGTGAGAGATTCGTTGGCATGTCACTTGAATAGATTTAATCTACTCAGTAGTGCACGACATGGATTCCGGAAGGGGTTTTCGTGTTTGACGAATTTGTTGGTTGCTCGTGAAGCATGGGCCGAGGCAGTGGACAGTGGCCACGTGGTGGATGTGCTTTTCGTAGACTTCTCGATAGCATTTGATAAGGTACCCCACTTGGGGCTATCAAAAAAGCTGAGGTCCGAAGGCGTATCTGACCGCGCCCTTCACTGGGTAGCTGCTTTCCTGCAGGGATGAGAGCAGTGTGTACGTGTGGGTCGCAGCTTAGCCTTTAAACAAGCGGTCCTTAGCGGTGTCCCACAGGGCTCGGTCCTTGGATCAATGTTGTTCTCCATTTACGTAAACGATCTCCCTGGAGAGTTTGGGGTATCAGCCCTATTTTTTGCTGATAACCTTAGGCTATGGAATGTTGTAAATTTTCCTGGGGGTTCTGAGGCCCTACAGCATGCACTGGAGAAACCCTGGGACTGGTCTACTTTGTGGCTACTGCCCATAAATCAGGCTAAGTGTTCCGTCCTTCGTATAGGAGCAACTTTCCCGCCTTCGAGCTACGTACTCGGTGGGGTCGAACTCCTCCGTGTCTCCAACCAGGTAGACCTAGGTGTCTTTCATTTCTCGTCTTTGCATTCTGGTGACAACTGGAAGAAGGCCGCTAGTAGGGGTTTCAGAATGTTGTGGTTAATACGCCATTCTTTCGGGGTCTTAACTGCCGACATATTTTTGAAGCTGCTCTCAGCTTTCGTCCGGCCCCATCTGGAATACTGAGTCCAGGCTTGACCGCCCTGCCTTGTTCGGGACAAAATGGAGCTTGAGAGGGTTTTGAGAGTAGGTACCAAATTGGTCGAGGGGTTACGGGGGCAATCGTACTCCGAGCGTCTACTTAGCTTGGGTATGTATTCAATGCACTACCGACGACTTCGATGAGACCTAATCCTTACTTACCGCATTTTAACAGGGAAGGTTGGACCGGACTTGAGCTAGCTGTTTAGCCCGGCTAGGTTGCCTTGTCATCCCGTGAAGCTACACAAGACGCATTCTGACCGGATCAGGGCGGAAACTCGGTTATCGCGTAGAGTTATCGAGCGCTGGAACTCGCTTCCAGAAAGTGTAGTCAGTGAACCTACGGTTAAGAGTTTCGGGCGTCAGTTAGACGCTCCTGGGTGGCAACACGAAACCTTTCTCTTCTCCTGACCATATTCCTCTTCAAACTTTTAGTTCTTATTCTGTCATTCTCTTCACTCTTTGGTGTTATCCTTCATTTTAATGACTTTCATTCCCCTTTATCTTCTATTTACTTTCTACTTCTTTCTTACTTCACGTAACCTACACAGCGGGGACTGTTAGTGCAGGGAACGTGGGCCGTAATTGGTTGATCAGGGTGTGTTTCGGGTGTTTCGTTTTAGATCTATCAAGAACTAGCACCTTATCATTTCCTGGCTGAACGATTTGCTCAAGAAGGAACGCTCAAGGGATTTTCCTGTCGTTTCAGTCCATCTGAATCTGAATCTGAAACACGTTGCTACGTATGCAACTCGCAGTAAGCCGAAAGTTGTGCAGGCTTTGGAAATTGTAAAATTATTAATGAGGAATAAAGGCGTCAATGCATGACGAACGTTGGGTTCTAGCGTGCGTAGTGTAAAGAGTTTGAACATTCATGTGTAGTGAAAGCGATACATGTAGGCAGGGAGTATCTTACTCTTAAACGTGTCAGGAAAATATTAAATTATGATTCTAGTCGACCTGTCAGTATGTAGCTGTGGGCAGTGACTTTATTCATTGGCGAGTCACGTCCGCCACGCGCAGTGTTTGTAAGCGGACATTTGTGGCTTTTTATAGGGAGAACGCTTGCCAGGCGAAAACCACACCACGTCCTGTAACACTGTCAGCAATCCGTTTGTACACTAATGTAAAGCTGGCAGAACAGCTTGCCGATTGATTTCCCCCCGGTTATCCGCAGTCGGTTGACTTCCAATTTCCCCTGTTAGCTTATCAGGTATCCTTGGTCGGGGCGGCCAAAATGGCTAAACTTCATGGATGGTGCGACCTTCACGCAGAGTCACCTTTGTGAGTGTCCAGGTGAGCAAAACTTCAGTTTCTTGTGTCTGGATTTTTCAGGTATATGCCTAATTTTCAGGAGTGTGAAGGCTTCGTGTCCAGCTATTATTACTGGACAACGGTAGTGGCAGTGAGTGCATTTGTATCCATTTGTTGTACAGCCCTGTTCCTTGTAGGTCCTTGTGGGTTATGCCCTGTCCTGGGCAAATCTCTCGGTCCAGTCCCAGATCCCCAAGAAGTTCCGGACCTCGGAGAAAAGGGAAGGTGAGAGACAAACAAGGCTGCAAATAACATGCGTGGGGACAAACAGTGTTTAAGTCCTATGGTATAACATGTAGTGGAAACAAATGATGTACAATGTTCAACAATGTTTGTGCTGAAGGTGTCTTTTGAATGTTCTGCGAAAGCGATGGCCGTAAAGGTTGGTTGCGACCATCAGCATGGAATACAGTGTTACGCCATTGAGCAAACATTGCATCGGTTTGCCATGATGTCACTATTGCGTGGGAAGACAGAAAGTAGAATTTGAAGACCAGCTGGTAGCCAAACTACTCCAATAGGGAGCGCAGAATAAGTAAGTGAAGTTATAAATGGCTTGCAATGAAATAGATTCAATGGTCAAATGTTGGTAAGTCAGCGGATAGATAGGATTCAAGCGTTGAGTAAAAGGCGTCTAGGGATCAAGCCAGAAAGACGACACGAAGATGTTAAGAGTAAGGTGCTATGGCCGAATGAAATGGGAAAAGCCTGTGAGAGAGCTTACCTCCTACATAAGTAAGTGTCGAAACCTTTGCTGCATGAACGGACACAGAACACTTGGGGCAAAAGTATTGATCGACAGAAGTGAGGTAATAAAGATAAGTTAAAAGAAAACGAACGTGCAGAACACATGTATACTCTGTATCGCGCAGAGAAACGAGTTATTCTAGGGTGCTAAGAAAATAGTATTATGGTATGCTGACCCAGGAAAATCCAGTAAGTCTGTTTGACTCATACATGGGTAAATGTCGCAAACCTAGCAGCGAGTAAGTGAGAAATGAACATTTATAAATGAGAAGCTAACGGGCACCTGTGTACTGACCAGATAAAAAGGGTGATGGACTTAAAAGTTAAGAAAGCTTAATTGACGGCAGGGCAGCGAGTAGCCAGAAGGAAAGCTTACATTGAGGTTGCTGGGAGTATCAGAACCTGAGGCCTAACCGCAGCAGCTAGGGTGCTAGGATAATAGTACGAAGCTAGATAGAGCCAGGGAATGCTAGCCCGAGTCTTGGAGGATTGCAGTTAAAAATGCCTAAGACAATACAGCAAGTAAGGGATACATGAAGGTCAAGAAATGTGAGGCGGAATAGCGGCTTACGCTGAATACAAGGATATGCTTGCACGACAGAATAAAGGTAAGAGAAGTTTCATGATAGAATGACAGTGTAAGTATACAATGAAGTTGTTAAACAGTTCAGAGCATAATAGACCAAAACGCATCGACTGGCAGCTAATCAAATCATGCTGGGGTGCTAATGAAATATAACTAAGGAAGCCTGAGCCGGAAGAAGCCAGTGAGAGAGCTGAACTACAATTAATTAGGCGTCGCAGATTAGTAGGTGACAGCTGTGCCTCTAGCAAGGAAGCCTGTGCCGGAAAAAGCCGGTGAGAGAGCTGGACTTTAGTATAAGTGGGGGTCATAGACGTAGGGCGTAATAGAAAAATGAACGTCTAGAATGGAGCGCTGTGCGCTGCCTACTTGAATGATGAATAAATATAACCTTACCTAGTCCTTCCTCTTTACTTATCTATTCGACCCTAGCTTTCCTGTCCACTATTTACCGTCTATCTCTGATGCTCCAAGTACTCATCTTCCACACTGTAGCTCCGCACCTATGTGCGTAGGATCTCAAGTAGTTTGGTATTTTCCCACGTATATCCTCATCGCAAAGTTGACATAGTTATTTACAAAATATGGTTCCTATATGAACCACAATACCACTGTATTTGCTCTCTGCATCTCGCTTCCATGCATCGAATATGCCCATCTCAGGATAAACACCGGACGTGTTTATTTTTTTAAAATGTTTTTTGATTATCACCCGATGAAGTTGTACAGAATTATTTTCTACTTGCTCCAAAATAAAGTATTCAGTATTCAGTACTACTTCTCTAAACTCTTTGGCTCTGGCTTTCTTCCCCATTATGTATCACAGACATCCAAGGCTCCACTGACTAACTTTCACACTTTGGCTCCGCTTTTGTGAGCAAGACCTCAAGTATCTGTCTATGATGCCTACCTAAAAAGAACCTTATCTCGTAATTCTTCTTCACTTATCACTTTGACCATGGCTTTCCTTTTCACCTATGGACCACCTACCACTGATGCTCCACGTACTCTTCTTCCACATGGTAGCTCCACACTTATGTGCGTAGGACCTCAAGTAGCAGGGTTTGTTGCCCATATACACCCTTATCGCAAAGCTGACATAGTTATTTCCATAACCGTTCCTCTGTGAACCACAATACCGCTGATTATTCACTCTGCATTTTGCTTCCTTGACCACTCGAAGATAGAGACTGTGCGTTTTTGTCTTTTTGCTGCTTATTTTGACATGTAGCTACTATTCATTGCAGTAGTTAGGCGTATTGCCTCGATATGTTGACGTGCTATACTTTAAGGTTCTTAGCTCATATATACAGCAAAACAGGGTTCCTGGAACACGAATTATGGACCCGTGATATTCCGTAATGACTAACAAAATTGGAATGAAAGGTAAAGCCGCCCGAGCAAAATTCCTGGGCAAACGTAAAAGTACTCATTCAAATACCGCAGTTTCTGTCGATCACAGCTCTGCCACATGCACAGCAAATGCGGATAAGGCAACCAAACGTGCTGCTGCAAAAGACAACCTGAATAAAATGCGCCGTGCAGTGTTCGTCTTATAGACCCACTGAAAGATGCACTTAACAAAATCAGTGCACTATCAACTGGAATAGCTTCTCTTAAAAAGGAAATGACCGTTACCAAAACAGACCTAGTAAAACTTATGCCATTGGTCCATCTCTCAGGGTTAAGGAAACAAGGCAAAGCTGAGAAGCTCAAAGATGCCTGCGTCCTTCTTACGACTATCACTACTGAGATAAACGAGCGCTACCGTCGTACCCGAAACGTAATCTTCTTCAACTTTCCATACAAACTTCCTTTGGAGAAAGTTACCCGCCTACTTACGTCTATGTGTAAATCCCTCCAGACATGTGCGTGAGTAAACGGCTCAGAAAATCCAAGATCAGTCGCAATTACCTATTCTTATCGCCTTCAAAATTCAAGAACTGGCTACACGCTTTATAGCAAATAGCTTTACCTTACGAACAAACGCAAACATTGGGCCTATTCTTATCAAGCCTAATCTAACACCGCTGCAAAGAGCTTTCCTACCGGCTATTAATACCAAAGCAAGACAACAGCCACATGATTCATCGCTGGGTGCCAGAGCTGCCACTTGCTCTACGACAAGCACTAATGTGAATCTGGACCTAACCCCCTGCGTCAAGCGTCCACGACAGCATTACATACTGACTCAAACCCAACAGCCCTAATGTATCAGAAGTCAACCAACGTTCCAGACTCGTCCCAGCTGACGATACAAGAAGCTGAGTCAATGCATAACTCCTCCAGCATGAGTGACACAGATTCCGAACCGATCAATTTAGACTTCCTGCTAATCAACTCCCTTCCCGCCCCCTCGTGCAAAGCCGAAACCACCCTCGCAACACAACAGACTACCAACAAATGCCAACAGCGGAAACACGGCACGCCTAGTATTACGACGCACTTCCCGTTGATGCATCACCATAACAATGATAGTCGTACCCAACCAATGTCGTCGTGGCACAAGCGGATAGCTGATACGCACCAATCAACATCTGTACCAATGGATCGCGTGAGGTCGAAACCATTCCGATCAACATTGCCGCCCTCCCCGCAGGTTTTGACCCAACCTGCCCAATCACTGCGCAAACCCTACTACTCGAGGCCCCAACAATGCTATTAAGCCCCAGAACTAAAACAAATGCCGCGGTTTTCACAAACTGAGGACGCTCTACCAGTCACGGCAGCAAACTTGAACTATGAGCCACCCGCGCAGCATCATCGCAGTAATTCCCCTAAAGAGCAACTATCTGCCTTCCCCGCTAGCGCCCAGTCGGCCCTAAAAAATTCGCTATACCATCCAAATATCAAGTGCACAACCCTGATACCAATCCCACACAATCTCTCGAAACAGTAGGGAACAAAGCACCCTCCTAAGGAAAGGTGTACGTGAGAAATATGTGAATATTATCCGAGCATTATATGCGCGTAGCTCGGGCAGAGTGAGGGCTTACGGCAAGTTGTCGTCGCCCTTTAATATCTCCAGCTGCGTGAGACAAGGATGCCCGCTGTCACCTTTCCTCTTCAACTTCGCTGTTGACGAAGTCATGAAAACCGCGTTCACAGGACACGACTTAGAATGTGTGGAGCAACTCTAAGGAGAACGACCTCTTGACTTAGAGTATGCTGATGATAATGCCCTGATCCGTGACAGCTCACAAACGTGCCAAACGGCACTGGACAGATTAGCACTAGCTGCCCTTCACTTCGGGCTTTGCTTCGCATCCTCGAAGTGCAAAGCGTTTCTCCAAGCTTGGTCTGGACCGCCTCCTACGCTGACCCTTGGTGGGGATCAGCTGGAATCGTACAAAAATGCAACTACCTGGGAAGATGTATCAGCGCCCGTGGGATTGAAGATGAAATCACGAATCGTATAGCACCAGCTCGGGGCGTTTTGCCAACATTCGCCAAATATGGCGGCGGCGCGACATCACGTTTGCCCTGAAGGGTAGAGTGTACAATGCAGCAGTACGTTTAACCCTATTGTACGGTTGTGAAACGTGTCCGCTTAAGGCAGCGGACCTGAAGATGCTCGTTACGTTCGACGACCGGTGCCTTCGTAATTTAGCTGACATTTGGTGGGAACACCGCATGAGCAATGAACGTGTTCGACGCCTTGTTTATGGCACAGGAAAAGGAAATGAACCGCTCAGCACCGTTATTTCACGCACTAGGCTCCGATGGCTCGGCTACGTGTTGCGCATGTCAGCGCACCGACTCCCGCGACGTGCGTTGTTTGCGCGCTGGGGGTGATGATGGAAGAAGAGGAGGGGTGGCCAAGCGATGACTTGGTCGAGAGGAATGAAGGTCCTCGCTTTTGAGCTGACCTCGGTTGGAGCATATCCGCTCCCTGGTTGGGTCCGAAAGACGATGAACACGTTTGGTTTGACAAACTTGCTGATATGGCTAGGAGCCGACCACAGTGGCTTTCGTGCTGTAAGTTTCTTTGTCCCACCCTTTCCCTCTTAGCCGCCCCCTATCCACTATCTCATTACTTAGCCGTATATATTATTGCATAAAAATTTTTTGGGTGCGCAGGAGCCGGCTGGTAGCTTACCGGAACGAATCATATCCGTTACTGGTAGCTCAGCCAGCTTACACCAGTTGTTTTTTCTCTCCTTTTGTTCTTTCTATTGTGGCACAGTAGCTGAGGTGTTTTCCACCTCTAGCTAACGTGTACGATGATGATAAAGGACGACGTTCTTCTGAAAACATTCACCGCTTCAACAATACTACCCGCGCTTCCTGATCATACGTTCTCCTGAACGAAAAATATATCCGGATTACAAGCACTACAACCGGGCCATGTTATCCAATGGCCCATTTTTATGGGATGCAGCAGGACACGACCCACCTCTCCCATTCCGCCAAAAATTCTCGCCTGCTCTCTATTACCTCCAACAACTCATATGCTCACTGCAACGAACCCCCACGGCTGGTTTCAACCCTCCGGATAGGTTCTAGAGTCAACAATATTATTACTACCTCATTAGCGGCCGACTCCCATCGTCTACCTACTCAATCGCTTCCTGATCACATTCCTATATCACCCTTCCCAACTTTTCTTACCACCTCCATGTACCCTGCGCCAGCGGCACCCTATTGTGCAACTTACCTAACACAATCAAACTCCTTTAACTCTCCTTGCGTTGTATCATAGAGCATGCTGCTTAGGAACGAGCGATCTATTGCACACAAGATGCACCTCATTGGCCCATTTATCCTACTCTCATGTCCACAACTGGTTCTCATAACAGAAACGGGGCACGCTTCAAACGCCTTTGACAGCCTACTACGCATACCTGGCTACACCACATTCTGTAACGGACGCGAAAACCGGCGGAGTGGTGATTGCCTTTTCTATGTCCGGGACGACCTTGATGCACCCGATTACAAACTGTTATCTATAGGTGACCCTGAAGACTCCATATGGATCCAGACAACCGAAGGTCAGCTTGACCTCCTTATCGGTTGCGTATACAACCCTCCACACACGTCTGGCGAAAAGATTAATAAAGTCACTAGGCTTTTCACTGAAATCTCCCTAATGCCCCCACGTCACACGATAGTGGGTGGCAATTTCAATATGCCTCTTGTCCTCTGGAAAGACCAGGTTGCCCCACTCGGATACAGAAGTTTTGTTGACACCATCCACGCACATAAATAGACCCAACAAGTTCACGATTACACCAGGCTTTCTAACACCCTAGACGTAATCTTTACGCAAGGTGTCTGTGACGCGGTCGCCGGTATACTAGATAATATGCATGGTTGCGACCACAAGGTAGTGAAACTCATATTTACACTTTCTAGTCCACAATGTGCCGCTTCTCCTGTCAGACAGTTTCGAATGTTCAACCACATTAACTGGGACAGCTTTGCAATATTGGTGCCATCTGCGAACTAGACAGCTTCTTTTTAGCTACGGGTGTAGACCAGCCGCACAAGTCCCATATCTAAATCTCTTCGGCTGCCTACATTTGATTGCCCCACTCACTTGCAGAATCCACTTAAAGATGACAGCGAAATCAGCCAAGGCCAACTGTGTAGTTAGGAATATCAAAAAGTGCACTGCAGATACTCCAAAACTAAGGAATTCCACAACCTTGCTCGCATGAAGGAAAACTTATCCAACTGGCAACTTGCGCAAGAATCAGCCAAGATTGCTGAAGAAGATGCTGCCTTTGAATCTAACAATAAAACTAAGCCACTCAGTCAACCACTGCGACAAAGAAGCAATCAAAAAGCTATGCCTATCGCCTCACTGAGACTTTCTGCTACATCCGTTATTAGCATTCCATCAAAAATATGTAAGACCCTGAATGGGTATTTCTGCAATTCTTTCACTGTTGCTAATGGAACCTCACCAGCTTTGCCAGTTGGGAGCACCAATGACTCACACAACACTATTAAGTTGGACCTACGTTCTATCACTCAAGTAATCAACACTGTCAAATGGCCATCACATCATGGTCCCGACGGTCTGCCATCCACGCTGCTGATACTCGGTGGCCATGACATTCCACTTCTACTTCTCGACCTATTCACGCTTTCCATGACAAACGGGATTTATCAAACCACGCGGAAACATGCCACCGTCATCCCCAAACAAAAAGGGCCCCCAGCAGAACATGGATAACTATCGCCCCATCAGCCACACGCCTACAGCTTCAAGAGTAATGGAACGCATAGTAAAAGAAACCATGCTCACCTTCCTGCTTACTCGTAACCTCGTCACTTGACAGTAACATAGATTTCTGCCTCTAAATCCTCTCAGACCTGCCAATTTGAGTTCCACAACCAAGTAACTCAACAGATTGACAACAAGCAAGCACTAGCCGTCATCTTCCAAGACATGATAAGATCCTTTGACAGGGTACCACCTAGAGAACTCTTAACGAAGCTGGTATCATACGGCATCTCCGGCAAACTGCACGCTTGATTCACTTCATATCTTACAGCTCGCTCATAGTCAGTAATGGTTGGGGACTTTATGTCACTTCCAAAACCAGTCAAAAGTGGCGTAATTCAAGGAAGCGTTATAAGCCCTCTACTTTTCCTGCTCTATATCAATGACGTGTTCCAGGTTTTTAAACATGTGACACCCTACCTGTTTGCCTGCGACATCAAAATTGTCTTCCTATTTAATCCGTCAAACATCCACACCGCTCTCTGTTAAATACAATACGACTTAAGAGCACTAGCTGCACGGTGTGACACATGGAAGTTGGCATTCACACCAGCAAAATCCAATGTCCTTACAAACAGATGCACCGTGCCACCAAATACATTAATCCTACAAAGCACGCCATTAGGGAACTGCCTAACAGTGCGGGACCTAGGCGTGCACTACCCCTGTTCGCTGAACTTCGCGGAACAACTAGTTTATTCCGCAGTTAAAGTACGCTGTCTCATTGGAAACATCCTCCAAACCATGAAAATACAAGCATTTAGAACTGCGCTCTATAAAACATCTGCCTGACCTCTATTAGAGTACTGCTCTATAATATTCACCAACCTAAGAAAATGCCACAAAATAGCCCTTGAAAAGGTTCAGCCTACCTTCACAAAATGCCTCTTGGAACACTCAGATCTCAGCTACCGTTATCGATGCAACACACTTAAGCTCGACCCGTTATGGCTGCGCCGACTGTAAACCACCCACGCCTTCCTATGTTCGCTTACTAACCATCCCAATGGGAGCCCCTAACCCCTGTCTCAGGCTCATATATCACTTCGTACCCCCTACGTGATAGACCCCCTCTATTATCCGACCAAGTACGCGCAGGTGTATTTGCTCCAACTTCTACCTCTACAGATATGCCCATGTATAGTATAGGTTTAGAGGGTTGCCTATTCCGGGAGCCCAGAGAGCGATTCCAGAAGACGGATCAATTTGCAGGGAAACTTTTATTGGTTCAGCAAAAGATTCCCTGTTAGCTAGCTATAAATGAACGACACCGTGGACGCTCTAGCTAGGGGAACAGATCAAGCACAGCACACAGAGCAGTCGCGCGTTGCAACCGAAGCGAGCGCCAAGCAAAAATGGCGATGAGCAAGTAAAGCATTCGAACTCAGCAAGCAGTTCAACAAACCACACCGGTTGCCTAAGTGTACAATTAAAGAATTTTGGTTAGAATTTTACACAAGCAAACCGGGGAATCTCCAGACTGCTACATAGCCCTCTCCCAGAAGGGACTGTGTAAGCAGTCCTTCGATCTACGTGAGGACTGTCCGTCGCGGGCCAGCCTTCTGCGAGACCAGGTTGTGAAACCCGATGCAGCTGCTGGGGGAGAACCATGCAATCGGACCCTAGCGGGCTCCCACCCGTGTCCTCCCTACGGTGTCGAAACGGTAAAAAAAACTGTTTGTAGGGGGGGACAGCTAATAAAGTTCACGTAGGCGGTTGAACAGGAAGTTCGTTCTACTTCCAGTTGACGCGCGGGGATCCAGCGGAAAGTGAAACCGAGGTGCAACCAACCGACGGGGTGTATATGAAAAGCAAATGAAAAAGCAGCGTAAGTGCATAGCAATACACAAAAGAGTGTAAAGCGAAAAACGTGCAAAGCTGTTTTGGTGTTTTCAAAAGGTTTTGCTCTTTTTTGGTAGTTTCAAAACGTTTTGGTCTTTTTTTGTAGATTTTCAAAAACGTTTAGTAAGAACAGAAAATTTCTAAGGCACGTTCTACGTAAAAAAGTAAGTGCGAACGGAGTCCGAAAAACGAACCTTAGGTTTGAGCTTCCTACCGCGTTGATTGAGAGTAGGGCGGGTAGGAGTGCTGTCGGTTGTGGTTGTCGGTTCTGCTGGAGCGGACTGACTCGTCTGAGGTTGCGGTGCCAGCTGTGATGGCACAGGCTGTGAAGGTGCTTGTTGCACCGGCGAGTCAGACTTGTCGAAGAATGCTGGCTTGAGTCGATCAATGGTGATCGTCTCAGTGGTGTTGCGTCGTGGCTTGCTTATGTCGGGATCAGCTTGGTGGGCAGCAGCCTTGGCGGCTAGATCAATGTTTGTGCCAGGCGATAAGCTGATCTGCTGAATGCGTGAAAGCGCATCCGCGACGGGATTGAGAGCACCTGAGACATGACGTACGTCTGTCGTAAACTGAGAAACGTAGTCTAGGTGTCTAGTTTCCCGCGGCGAGTACTTGTCTGTTGCGCCATTGATTGCGTAGATCAATGGCTTGTGGTCGGTGAAGACGGTGAAATGTCGACCTTCGAGGTAGTGACGGAAATGTCGGATACCTAGGTAGATAGCTAACAGTTCCCTACCGAAGGTGCTGTATCGCGATTCGGCAGGTTGGAAGCGCTTTGAGAAGAAACCTAGGGGTATCCATCGATGGTCGATGAGTTGCTGAAGAACTGCACCGACGGCAGTGTCGGATGCGTCAGTCGTCAGGGAGAGTGGCGCAGATGTGTCTGGATGGGCGAGAAGCGCTATGTTGGAGATAGCGTCTTTAAGCTTCTCGAAAGACAATTTAGCGTCGTCTGTAAAATGAAAAGAGCGTTGTTTACCGCGCAGCAAGTCAGTCATTGGTTGAACAATGCTCGCGCAGTTAGGTATAAAGCGTCTGTAATAGTTGACCAGACCAAGGAATCGGCGTAACTGCTTGAAGGAACTGGGAGCAGGATAGTCCTTCAGTGCCTGGATTTTGTCTGGCAGGGCTTCGATACCAGAGGCAGATATGCGGTGGCCAAGAAAGTCGATGGAGCTTTGGCCAAGCTCGCATTTATCGGGGTTGACGGTAACCCCATGCTGTGTTAAGCGCTGGAAGAGAGCGTCGAGGTGACGAAGATGCTCCTCGTCAGAAGAGCTGGCGATGAGTATGTCATCTAGATAAGGATAAACGCCTTCGAGTCCTCGCGTTACCTCATGAATGAAACGCTGAAAAGTTTGAGCAGCGTTGCTGAGGCCGAAAGGCATTCTGAGGTACTCGAATAAGCCAAATGGCGTGATGACTGCTGTTTTAGCAATGTCATCTGGCGCCACAGGTATCTGGTGGTACGCACGGACTAAGTCGACTTTGCTGAAGATAGACTTGCCAGCTAGAGCTGAGGTCAAGTCGTGCATGTGCGGGATAGGGTATTTATCCGGGACGGTAAGTTTGTTAAGTGCCCTGTAGTCACCACAGGGGCGCCAGTCACCGGACTTCTTCGGCACCATGTGTAATGGTGATGCCCATGGACTTTTAGACGGGCGGATGATTCCCAGTTCGAGCATTTGCTCGAATTCCGCCTTCGCAGCTTTGAGCTTGTCCGGGGCTAGTCGGCGAGGGCGGGCCGAAACAGGTGGGCCCTTAGTGCAAATGTGATGCGTGACGTTTGACGTCACCGGAGGCAACTCGTTCAGGACGCGAACGAGTTTAGGGTGCTTGCTGAAAAGTTCTAGAAAAGACTGTGAAGCTTGAGGTAGGACACGAATGGGAGTGATAGCAGCCACGTTGGCGCTAGTCCCGATAACACTGAGCTGTGTCCTAGAATCGATAAGCTTCTTCCGTTTAGCGTCGACGATGAGGTCGAAGCGTTGAAGAAAGTCTATGCCTATGATGGCGAAAGGCACAGCAGCGATTATGAAAGGCCAGCGAAAGGTTCGCCGGAGGCCTAAATTGAGCGTTAACAGCTTTTCGCCGAAAGTTGCGATTGGTGTGCCATTGGCGGCACGCAGCTTGGTCGGCGATGGCGAGACGACCTCATCTGAGCTACGGGGTATGACGCTAACTTCGGCACCAGTGTCGACTAGAAACTCGATGCCGGAAGTTAAATCCCTAACACGGATGAGGCGACTTTGGTGTTGGCCGGTCGCGTCCGTCGCCGTTACCGACCGGCCGAGCAGTTTCCCTGCTGCTCGGCGTAGTTGCAAGGCTTGACGCATTTACGAGCTGCGGTACCAAAACGCTGGTGGTACCAACAGCTAGCCTGCCTGTTTCTAGACTTAGAACGTTTGCAGGGCGATTTTGAGCGGCTATGACGACGAGGGTTCATAGTGAGCTGTTGCACCTGGCGACTAAGTGTCGCAACTTGTGTTTGCAGGGCTTCTATGGTTGACTGTAAGCCAGTGATAGAAGTGCCCTGGGACGCGACGGCATGGACCTTGCTGGAGTTGGCCTGTGGCTGTGATCGTTCAATAACTCGATCCGCTAAATCTGCTAGTTGAGTGAGCGGAACGGAGCTCACTGTAGCGAGAATCGCTTGTGTGTTTTCCGGTAGCCGTTGTAGCCATAGTTCACGAAGTAAAGTCTCATCCATGGTTGAAGAACCAAGGAGTTGCTGCATCTCTCGTAGCAGGGTTGAGGGCAGTTTGTCGCCCAGCTGCAGATCTCTGAAAAGCTGTTGAAGGCGAACTTTCTCAGAGGGCATAACACGCTTAATCGTGGCCTCTTTGAGAGCCTCATAGCGGTTTTCGGTCTGAGAAATGATGACGTCACGAACCTGCGTTGATATCTCCTTGGGGAGATAGGACAGGAGCTTGCAATACTTCGCGTAGTCGGAAGTGATTTTGTGGTTATAGAACTCGGCCTCAAGAAGAGCGAACCACAAAACAGGATCCATATCCCAAAAAGGTGGAACTGAGAGAGATACAACACTAAGCATAGACTCTACCTTATGGTCTACAGATTCCATGATTTGAAAAAATGACGCGAAAAATAGGCTATCGTATGCAAAAATAAACCGGAAAATATGAAAAATAAATGGAACGAGCTCACCAGAGAAAAGTTCCAAATATCCGGCGCTGAGGTTGATCCGGATTCGGGGTCACCAATTTAGAGGGTTGCCTATTCCGGGAGCCCAGAGAGCGATTCCAGAAGACGGATCAATTTGCAGGGAAACTTTTATTGGTTCAGCAAAAGATTCCCTGTTAGCTAGCTATAAATGAACGACACCGTGGACGCTCTAGCTAGGGGAACAGATCAAGCACAGCACACAGAGCAGTCGCGCGTTGCAACCGAAGCGAGCGCCAAGCAAAAATGGCGATGAGCAAGTAAAGCATTCGAACTCAGCAAGCAGTTCAACAAACCACACCGGTTGCCTAAGTGTACAATTAAAGAATTTTGGTTAGAATTTTACACAAGCAAACCGGGGAATCTCCAGACTGCTACATAGGTTACCCCTCACAATAAGGGATTCTATGAATATAAACCAGTTCCGCTTCTCTATTAGCAAATACCTCTCTGTCAAACAAGTTTCCAAACTACTAAAAGTCAACTGTCCTAAAACGAGTTTTTTGAAACTGGACCAGACCACTTATAATTGCCTATTTTTGCCTTCTCGCACTATCTCCTTCCCGACTCCTAATATTCCTATTCCTGCTTCAATCAACAACCTTTTAGGTCTTCCATCACCTAGGCATCAGACACCGGATATCGAATGACTCTGCGTTCCCTCAAACCTCCCACATCTGGCCAGCTCGAGACATCCGCCTCTAGCTAAGCGTACCAACTTAACTGGCTACTACCCAGATGGTGTGGCCGGTGTGCGTAGGACCCCAAGTACCAGTTGACGTTGCCCAAATATATCGTAATTGTCAAACTGACGCCGTTCTTTCTTATACTTCTTTCTCTATGAATCACGACAACATTGAATATTCTCTTTTAATCGCGCTTTTATTTACCGAATATTCCTACCACTTCTCTTACTTGTTTGGCTCTGGCTTTCTTGTCCCATTACGGAATGTCTGTATCACTTACTTTCGCTGACATGTTGACGCATTTTGTGACACTGCAGACATACATTGATGACCAAGCGTTGTATTGGAATGGCTACATCCAGACACTGATAGCTTGCCTAACGCTACCATCTGTCGATCATCTTAAATTCAGTGTCTGTTTAGAAGCAGCTGGTGGTCGTACGCTCCAAGCATCTCTGTGCATATCCAGAGCTTGCTAAGAACCACTATCGTTTATCTCCAGCCTTCATCCGTTGGGACCGTCCACGTCAACTACCTCTGCTGTTTGTTGATTTATTCTGGAACACTTCAGGTATCCGCTAGCAACTAGAAGGCTCACCCCAATGCCAATGCTAACCGTCAATACTCTCTCTCCCTTAGTACCATTATGAGTTGCTCGTACTACATACGTCACCACGTTTCAGCTGCAGCGATTTAGTGTAGGTAGCATACATCTTTGCGCCTGGAGCCAATCCTTATCTCACTTACACCTATACAATTGAATTACTTGTATTACACAAATTCGCCAGTTTGTTGACTTCTGTCAATGTAACTATCCACTAAAAACTAGAAGGATTAATACAAATTCAGTTGCTGTCCACTTGTTCTCTCGGTTAGCACTATTAAAATTCGGTCCTCTTACATCTATCAGGTTTTCTGCAGAAACTCACCAAGGAACACACCTGGCTTGTTCGTCTGCGACCGAATAAAAATACAAAGACAAAAGTGGATCAAAGCAGCTCTCCAACACACTCACTCCTATCCTGGTCCTATATCAAGGGACAAGTTGCTCTGGATATCCTTATCCAGAGGATTGAATCATCCAAGGCCTGTCTACAAAATGCCTTTAAAACAAAGGATTGCCACAACATACATGAATTAATCCATAACTACCTAACTCTTTGTCCAGCCTGTCAAGCATCCAAACGCTCGCTTGTGGCATTTCTGCAATAACACGCTGCTTAAACCACAAGGAAAACGCGACTTTTCAGGGACGCCAACTGGGTGGTTCGGGTCTACCCTGTTCCAGCAAATGTTTAGCGACATTGCTCCAGGACGTGGTAGGTTTTCGCCCGGAAAGCGTTCTCCCTATAAAATGCCACAAATGTCTGTGTAACAGCATTGTGACCTGGTGGGATGTGCCCGCCGCTAACTATATTCACAGCCAAATGGGTACCAAACCAAACCTCTACATCTCCACACGTGCGTCTCGCAACCATTCTCATAGTATACACGCAATCAGTCATGATTGCATTGGCACACATTCGGCCTGGAATAACGGATAGACACGTGCATTTCTACATCCATGTATGAACGCTCAGCTCCAATATTCGTGGCTAAGTTGCACCATGTTTTCTACATTCCCCGAGAGTTAATTGTAGCTTTAACATGATCATGCATACATGTCGCGCACTACACTATCATAAAGAATTTATTTATTTATTAATTATCCAGAGACAAAATACGCTCTAGCTCAACACGCGTCTCGTTTCAGGTTCCAATAACCGAGAAGAG
>OX104068.1:115652695-115812075 GCA_944474145.2 Dicrocoelium dendriticum | reverse complement strand
GCATTCTTAAGATACGTACTAGAATAATACAAATAAATAGTATAGCAGAACTTTTCTTGTGCTGATATTGATTCTTGGTGCCAAATGTCAACCTGGTTAAAACTTAGCAAAAGATAAACGGTCTCTAAGGCCAGCATATTTCGTAACGTGGCACAAAATAGGCTGGTCACGACACGTTTTAACCGCTGAATACTTTAAAATTAAAAACAGTGAAATACGTGCAGTAGTTAGGGAGTTATTTGCAGTCTAATGCTGATATAGGAGTTGTTCTTTTTCGTTAGAAGTGGCTTTCTGATTTGCAAAATATAGCAGAAAAAGGAAAAGAAAATGTAAAATGTAGAGAAGAGGTGTATATTTTAAATAGGCACACCTATCTAGATATGCTCTATACAGCTCGTGATACCCTGCAAAATCTATGGACTTAGTAGGTGGCCGAAAAGCACACTTTGTAGACATACATAGCAAATAACCTATAATTTTGAGCGAAAACACCAGAAAGCCAGTGAGGAATATTATTTGTGCATGGAAATACAGGGGAACTTATAATTAATCCAAGGTCAGAAGGCATCAGTATACCGTTTTCACGTAAACCACCTAAACCATTAGGAATATAGAGTTTATTATTTTGTAAGCTTCTATGCGGTACTGAAGTTGATATTAAGGCTGCATGAGCCAGGTCTACCTGAATAACACAGATGACCTTTCGGTTCAGTTGACACGTTTTGGCCTGGAAAATATACAATTTCTTAGCTAAACGTCGCAAGTTTTATCTCTTAGAGCCGCTTTTTTTATTCATGAGGCTATGTAGCCAACACCAGCAGACTAGAAGAGCCTGTAACTAATAATAAACAAATGCGTAAAGGAACATTTAGTACAAATTACCAAAGTGCTCTGGGGCGTGAAATACATTTGGATCTGCTTTGGTTGGGGGCATTACCAACTCTACTTCTAGTGATGGAGGTTGCCCGAATATGAGGGATTATTATGTCTCGTGTGTTGCTGCAC
Organism: Dicrocoelium dendriticum; assembly: GCA_944474145.2. NCBI lineage: Eukaryota > Metazoa > Platyhelminthes > Trematoda > Plagiorchiida > Dicrocoeliidae > Dicrocoelium > Dicrocoelium dendriticum. Next base: position 115,811,070 of record OX104068.1, on the reverse strand, counting down.
ACTCGCTCCTGAGTATTGGCGGCACTCGGACCATTGCTAAGTGTTGCTTGACTAGTACTTCCATTAGTATGCTCAACTTACCAATCTTCCTATTCCTATGCTCTTTACCTTATGCTCGCACTGGTATACTAATGAGACCGTACGTGTCATAACGACTCCCAATGCACGGCAGTTTTGGCCCCCTGTGACCATTTTCCTAGATTCTGACGGCTTTTGGACTGTAGAATCATGAACGCTTTAGCGTAATTACTCTTACGAACTACTCCTCGTATTGCCGTCAGCATTCATTCGCTCCTAGCCGATTCCTTGAAATTCCTTTTCCTCTTGGAATGTAGCTCTACCTATCTTGCTCCCGCATTCGGTCTCAACCTAGTTGTCCTCAGTTTCACCTAAGATGCCTCTCGCATTCTGGCTTCTGCCATCATCATCGGTTTACCTGTTTCTCTAAAACCATCGCATCATTCGCTTAACTTTTGTTAAAACGCTTTGTTATATCGGTCTTTTGACCCTGCGAGTGCAGAACCTTCTTCCACGTAGTAGCTGTAGTCTGAGTCACACCAGCGACGTAATGTATAGAACGCGCTTGCAAATTATGTATACTAAACAAAATTACATAAGTTTGAATGTATCATAGGCACCGGTGAGCGCCACCAGTCTGTGTTAGTGCTTCTTGATTCATTGCTGTCTCTGTTTGGCCACCTCTTGTCCGTTGCCCGTTTTTCCCGAGATTCCCACAGGTACATCCGCCAAAACAAGAAGGTTTATCCACTGGGACTGGCCGACCCATCCTCAAAACGCTTGGTCCTTTCTCCAGGAAATGAAAAACCCACACACTGGTCCAAATGGACCTCATTCCGCCATTCCGGAGATGCTACCTTCACGGGGTCTAAACAAATGGGTTTAGCTTGCCTCGTACTCAGAGAACAATTTACTCACCTGAAATAATATATGTACTTGGATCCCCCGTTTCACAACCGAAGACAAACAACTCTGGCGTGATTACCTTCACTGCCTCAAACATTCCTATTCGCCAGTCACCTGGAGCTATTCTGATGTCCTTTCACGGACAGCGTTGCGCACGTATACGTGGCTATTCCGATGGCCTTCCATGGAATTTTCACTTGGCTATGGAAACAGTTACACTTACTTACATTTGCAGGAATCCCAAATCCAATTTGCAGAGAATGGCGTTTTTACCTATTAAGGACGTATTCAGCCACAAGAAACAACTTCACTCACCGACCTCATGACAAGTCCAGCGTGGATAGCTGGACACGGTTTGCGAGCCGAGCAAGAATATAATAGAAGAGCCGGCCTCTATTAACAATGTGTTTACTCACCTGCATCATTATCATTCGACTCTTCGAATCTTGCATCATTGACCGGCCCCAACGATTGCTGCCGTATCAGTACTAAGCCATTCGGCCAACCAACGAAGAATTTTGGCTGTCAACCGACTGCGAATAATAGAATGCAAAATCGGTCTATACGATGCATAACCGACTTGCACTACTGTTCAACGAAAGCTACGGCAGTGTTCCAGGACGTGGTGGGTTTTCGCCTGGCAAGCGTTCTCCCTATAAAAAGCCACAAATGTCCGCTTAACAACACTGCAACGTGGCGGATGTGACTCGCCACAAAATAAAGTCACAGCTAAGCATTTCACACTGACGCAGTCCTCAGCCTTCTACATCGAACCTGTGCAACTAATTCTGCTATGAAGAATGCTTTGTTGGAGCACAGCTCATCCCTATCTCGTAATGGTTATTGGTTGCAACAAAACCTTGTTTAGGTTCCTGTGCTCACGGATCACTACCTGGCGAAATTACCCCCAACTTGTGTTTTGACGGATTTTTGCGCGCCACAGCGCCATAATATCCCTGGGTCTGACTATTACCTGACAGTATGCTCACTCATACGGACAACATATTTCTTTTATACCTTTCATTAAAACGAAATGTTTTAACATTCCACAGAAGCTATGCTTGTATGCATATTTGATCACGCCTTTAGAGGTGTGTCTCGTTTTACCGAGAATATACTATTTATTTATTTATTTATTGTGCAGCTCGTTGATTACTTTGAGCTATGTCTTACAAATTTTAAGTTTTGAAGCAAGTTCCAACGGTGTTCATCAACGTGGCAATATTAACTAGTACTGTTCAGTCACACCAGCTATTTCCTTTGTGGTTTTCCTGGCAAGACCTGTTCTAGCGCCCTAAGAAATGAATGATGAAGTAGTTCAAGAGCAGGATGGTAACAAAATTAGTGGGAGCCAGTTGTTCGTCCACCGTTATGCCTAACGCATGGTAGGCTTTAGAGCCAGCTAAAATATATATAACGCACGGCCTGCTAACATATGACAAGTGGTAATCGAAACTTTCTGGTGGTCCAGCCAGCCAGTGTAAAAGGGCCTCTCCGTCGTTGATTAGCTTTCCTGCCAGTGAAATGGTATCTGGAAGTGCGAGGGTTTTACTATCAAAAGCAGTTAAAGAGGAGGATCTGGTTTACATTTTGCCTGTCTACCAGTGTTGTTAATAGTGATAGGCATATGTATACCAGAAAAGCTAAGTATTTGGGGCCAAGAGAGGACAAGTGGACAACAAAATATCTGATTCTTGGCCCTGTAAAGTTTAAAGTGCACAGTTTGTCGACAATATGATATATATATATCGTGACAGCTGGAAGAAGGTGGCTAGTAGGGGTTGCAAAATGTTGTGGTTAATACGCCGTTCTTTTAAGGTCTTAACTGCCGACATGTTTGTGAAGCTGCTCTCAGCTTTTGTTTGGCCCCATCTGGAAACTGCGTCCAGGCTTGCCCGCCCCCTTTGTTCGGGAAAAAATCGAGCACGAGATGGTTTTGAGTGTAGGTACAAATTGGTCGAGGGGGTAGGTGGGCAATCGTACCCCGAGCGTCTACTTAACTTGTGTGTGTATGCAAGGCACTACCGACGGATTCGAAGAGACATAATCCTTACTTACCGCATTTTAACAGGGAAGGTTTGACCGGACTTGAGCTGGCTATTTAGCCCGGCTATTTGTCTTATCTTTGCGATCATCCCATGAGGCTACACAAGCCGCGTTCTGACCGGATCAGGTCGGAAACTCGGTTATCGCGTAGAGTTATCGAGCGCCGGAACTCGCTTCTAGAAAGTGTAGTCAGTGAAACTACGGTTAAGGGTTTTGAGCGTCAGCTAGACGCTATTGCGTGGGAACACGAAAGCTTTCCTTTCTCCCGACCATGTCCATCTTCGAACTTTTAGTTCTTATTCTCTCATGCTCTTCACTCTTTTTTCTTGTCCTACATTTAAACGAATTTCATGCCCCTTTATCTTCTATTTACCTTCCACTTATTCTTGATTTACGTAACCTACGCATCAGTAACAGCTAGTGCAGGGAACGTGGGCAGTAATTGGTTGATTAGGGTGTGTTTCGGGTGTTTACTTTTAGAACTATCAAGACCCAAAACCTTATCATTTCCTGGCTTAACGATTTGCTCAAGAAGGAACACTCAAAGGATTTCCCAATCGTTCCAGTGTACGACTAGTTAATACTAGTCCAAAACGGTGCGCAAAATAAGACGCGGATATCAGAAGGCAATTGGAGTCGGACAAAGCGGACTGTATTTGATGGGCTACAATAAGAAGCAGACAGATAAAGGGAAGCGAGAGCGAACACGTGAGCGGGGGAACTTACAAGACTGTCGAGTCACGAGCCAGTTGTAAGGAAGATTAAAACAAGTAGAAGTAACGTACAATCGGTCAAAATTAAATTGTATATAAAAGACAGCAGTTAACTTTTAGGGCACTACAGAGCGCCCCCTAGAATTCAGAACATAGAAAGCCTTCGAAATCGAAAAGGACTGTTGAAACGAGGTTCTTGAGGCAAGATCGCGCCGAGCAAATGTGTATGAGCGTTCGTATCAAGTGGGGGTTTGCCGGCAGTCGGGGACTGCTGTGCCGTTTATGACTTTTTATTTATTGATTGCAGGGCAGGGTGCATTTCGGCGAGCCGTTGGAGCGCGCTTGTAGGACTACAAAAGACTGGCTAGTCCAGAAAAAGGCCGACAGGACCACAACCTCTAATGCAGCCAAACGGTGCACTTGGGAGTGGTCTCTGCCACCGCCGCACCCCGCCCGGTACCTAAACGACCGTCGTCCCACCAAGAAGCGACACTCGTCCAGCAGAGAAACGACAACCGTTCCGTGGAGAAGCGGCACTCGTCGCGCGAAGAAGCGACCAGCCTTCGCGACAGTGTCCTCTAAAACATTCCTCAATGGGCCAGTCGACCGGAGGGGACGGTTTGGGCATGTAGAGACGAAAAAATAGAAAACACGTGCAGGAAACGCCTAAAGGAAAAAATGAATGATCTGCGTGTTTAAATATTTTGGTATTTTGAATAGGTTTTCAAAAATTTTCCGGAAATTTTAGACATTTTTGTTTCTACAACAAGTTACTCGACCAGAAATGGGGCAAAAATATACAGTATCTACAAAGTTAAAAGTATTTACGCTGCACGTAGTCGGTTAAACGGACAGGCTTACGCACCTCCTGACCACGGCGAGTAGTCGTGGGAGGCGGCGGACTAGATTCGGGAAATGTGGGGATGGCTGAAGCTTGTAGACGGAGATCGTGGTCTGGATGGACTGCACCAAGATTCTGTTAGCTGGCGCGGTGAGTTGTGACGTCGCCCGAAATACCACTAGACGAAGTAGCCGAGGTGCTTTCATATATAAAAACGGGTTTTAGACGGACGATGGAGCCGACCTCGCGTCGAATACCGCGGTCAAAAGTGTATGACTTAATCGCACGAAATAGCAATTTAAAAGGTCCTATGTACAGCAACAAAGAACCTAATTTGTTTCGGAGTTCTCCGAGCTGGGCAACTTGGTTGCAGACGTTTCACCACCATTCGAGGTGGCATCTTCAGTGCGAGATTGATAACAGTTAAGTAGCAGTATCTGGTAGAAAACAAACACAATAGTGGATACTGTCAACAACCACCCCCTTCCTTATATAGGCATACGGGGCTATTAATTTTGCCTCGTTCTCATTGGTGAATCCTTGTTTTCAGCGGTTGTGCTCGACTCATTTTCATTGGCTGCGGAAATGTTGTTGCGACGTGGTTGGGATTATCTCACTCGGATTGGTGCAACAGGTGTGGGTGAGTAGTCTGAGCTCATATTGACCATGCTGTACATTGTCCGTGTGTTGGATTAAATTCGATCGGACAACGGTTGTTTATCCAATTGAAATCTCTCTGTCTCAGCGGTTGATATATTGGATCGAGGTCGATGTGCATGTTGATTGAGTTCGTGGTTGAGAACCAGGCTTCGAGAAACTCCCTCCCATTTTGTGTTTCTCCTTCGGTCAAGATCTCTACCTTGTTCCAGTCGAACCTGTGTCCCTCTTCATCCACATGTGCTGAAACCAATGAGGTTGCGTAATGGTTCTTGCACGCTCTTTGGTATTCATGTATCCTGGTGGACAGCTTCCTTCCTGTTTGTCCCACATAGGGCTTTTCACAGTTCGCGCAGTTTATCCCATATACGACATTCCGTCGTTGAAGTGTTTCTCGCTTTCCTTTTGGTTTTGACAATGTTTTTCTCAGCGTGTCGGTTGGCTTGTGGGCTACCATGATATAATGTTGTTTAAACAATCTAGGCAGTCATTTCAGACACGTTCTTTATGTATGGCAGAACTATACGTTTCGTCATAGCTGACGTAGGTTCGGTTTTTAGCGGCTTGCGGTTTAGGCATCTTCGGAGAAAACTGCGTGGCTATCCGTTGCGTTCAAATGACTTGAATAAGTGTTTTTCTTCTGCTCGATTCGCTTTCGTCGTACTGCAGTGAGTTGCTATTCTGTGGAACAGTGTCTGCACACAGATTATTTTGTAACATTTTGGGTGGTTGCTGTTGAAATTCAAAATCTGATCAGTGTGCGTGCTGTTTAGGTAAACTGAGGTTTGCAATTCGCCGTCCATGGTTCTGGCTACTAACACATCCAAGAAAGGAAGCTTGTTTTCCTTCTTTGATACCATGGTAAACTGTATGCCGTCCATAGTGTTGTTAAGCAGTTGTTGCGCCACCGAAACTTGACTACGTTTGAGTATCACAAACGTATCATCGACGTAGCAAACCCAAAGTTTCTGATTATTCATTGGTAGTAGATCCTCTTCCAATTTTTGCATATCAACCACTGCAATGAGTCCGGATACAGGGGATCCCATCGGTGCACCTCTCACTTGTTCATAAATTTTTCTGTTGAACGCAAAGTAAGTTTAGAGACATAAGTTGAGAAGTTCGCATACGCTTCTGGTCGTCATGTTCCCAATCTTTCCTCCGCTGTTGTCCAGATGTTCTGCGATAATATGTTGGCCAGCTGTAAGTTGACGGAAGTGAATAGGGCGGTCACATCGAAGGACACCAGGGTTTCATCGTGTTCTATTCGTAGGTCTTTAAGCTTTGTCAAGAATTGTTGAGCATTGTTTATGGAGTGTTGCGATTTACTGATTAGGTGCTTGAGGCGCCTCCATAGTTCCTTTGCCAGGTAGTAGGTGGGCGTGCCTGGAGGTGACACAATTGGTCTTAAGGGTGCTCCATCCTTGTGTACTTTAGGTAGTCCATAGAGTTGTGCAATGTTCGAGTCGCGAGCTCTCATTTTTTCTCGTTCCTCTTCCGATATTTCGTTCGACTGCTTAAGTTTCGCCAACACTCTGTTTATTTTGTTGGTTAGTTGCGACGTTGGGTCATTCTCAATGCATTGGTAGGTTGTAGTATCGTTCAGGAGCTGCTCCGCTTTTTCGGTGTAATCTGCTTTGTCCATAATTACTGTCATCCGTCCTTTAGCAGCAGGTAAGATAACAATTGATTCGTCCGACATCATAGCTTTTATTGCATTTTTTTTGGGGATAGAAAGTTGCGCTGCTTTAAATACTTTATTGCTAGGACGACTGTGTATCTGATATGTCTCTGTGTTTCGTCGTCTAGTCCTTTGGACTGCAAAGCGCTTTGAATCGGTAATCAATCAAGAAAGATTCATCAAACATTTCAAATTGGAGTCTGTTGAATTTGCAAGCTGGTGCTAACAATTAACAAATTGTTATCAAAGGCTTAAATTATATTTACAAAGTATAGACAACTACCAAATTTCTGGCACGATTTGAAAGCGCTTTGCAGTCCAACTGACTAGACGAGGAAACAAATAAACATACCACATACACAATGGTCCCAGCCATGACGCAATTAATGCAATGCAACCATATATCCTGACAAGAGAAATATGCAATAAAGGCTATGATGTCGGACGAATCAATTGTTATCTTACCTGCTGCTAAAGGACGGATGACAGTGTTTATGGAAAAAACAGATGGCGCCAAAATTGCGGAGCAGCTCCTGAACGATGCTACAACCTACACACGCATTGAGAATGACCCAACGTCGCAACTAACCAACAAAATATACAGAGTGTTGGCGAAACTTAAGAAGTCGAAAGAAATATCGGAAGAGGAACGAGAAAAAATGAGAGCTCGCGACTCGAACATTGCACAACTCTATGGACTACCTAAAGTACACAAGGATGGAGCACCCTTAAGAACAATTGTGTCACCTCCAGGCACGCCCACCTACTACCTGGCAAAGGAACTATGGAGGCGCCTCTAGCACCTAATCAGTAAATCGCAACACTCCATAAACAATGCTCAACAATTCTTGACAAAACTTAAAGACCTACGAAAAGAACACGATGAAACCCTGGTGTCCTTCGATGTGACCGCCCTATTCACCTCCTTCAACTTACAGCTGGCCAACATATTATCGCAGAACATCTAGACAACAGCGGAGGAAAGATTGGGAACATGACGACCAGAAGCGTATGCGAACTTCTCAACTTATGTTTCTAAACTTACTTTGCGTTCAACAGAAATATTTATGAACAATTGAGAGGTGCACCCATGGGATCACCTGTATCCGGACTCATTGCAGAGGTTGTCATGCAAAAATTGGAAGAGGATCTACTACCAATGATTAATTCGAAACTTTGGGTTTGCTACGTCGATGGTACGTTTGTGATACTCGAACGTTTTCGTGTACCGGTTGCGCAACATCCGCTTAACAACACTATGGACGGCATACAGTTTACCATGGTATCAGAGAAGGAAAACAAACTTCCTTTCTTGGATGTGTTAGTAGCCAGAACAATGGACGGCGAATTGCAAACCTCAGATAACAGAAACAGCACGCACACCGATCAGATTTTGAATTTCTACAGCAACCACCCAAAATGTCACAAAATAAGCTGTGTGCAGACAATGTTCCACAGAATAGCAACTCACTGCAGTACGACAAAAGCGAATCGAGCAGAAGAAAACACTTATTCAAGTCATTTGAACGCAACGGATACCCACGCAGTTTTCTCCGAAGATGCTTAAACCGCAAGCCCCCAAAAACCGAACCTACGTCAGCTATGACGAAACGTATAGTTCTGCCATACATAAAGAACGTGTCTGAAATGACTGCCTAGATTGTTTAAACAACATTATATCATGGTAGCCCACAAGCCAACCGACACGCTGAGAAAAACATTGTCAAAACCAAAAGGAAAGCGAGAAGCACTTCAACGACGGAATGTCGTATATGGAATAAAATGCGCGAACTGTGAATAGCCCTATGTGGGACAAACTGGAAGAAAGCTGTCCACCAGGATACACGAACAACAAAGAGCGTGCAAGAACCATTACGCAACATCATTGGTTTCAGCACATGTGGATGAAGAGGGACACAGGTTCGACTGGAACAAGGTAGAGATCTTGACCGAAGGAGAAACACAAAATGGGAGGGAGTTTCTCGAAGCCTGGTTCTCAACCACGAACTCAATCAACATGCACATCGACCTCGATCCAATATATCAACCGCTGAGACAGAGAGTGATCAAGAGGATAAACAACTGTTGTCCGATCGAATTTAATCCAACACACGGACAATGAACAGCATGGCCAATATGAGTTAGGACTACTCACCCACACCTGTTGCACCAATCCGAGTGAGCTAATCCCAACCACGTCGCAACAACATTTCCGCAGCCACTGAAAATGAGTCGAGCACAACCGCTGAAAACAAGGATTCACCAATAAGATCGAGGCAAAATTAATAGCCCCGTAAGCCTATATATGAACGGAGTGGTTGTTGACAATATCCATTATTGTTTTTGTTTTCTACCAGATACTGTTACTTAACTGCTATCAATCTTGCACTGATGATTTTCCACCTCAAATAGTGGTGAAACTTCTGCAACCAAATTGCCCAGCTCGGAGAACTCCAAAACAAATAAGCAAGCTTCCCGAGCTATTGATTATCCTATTCATTCCGTACTGATCTATCTATCGATCCTTGATTGCGCGATAGGACTTGAAAATATGTATTTAACTTCTAGGGCGCGCGCTGTTGTCTTAAGCGATCGAGGAGCGAGCCTACCTAGCGCACGCATCTGGTGAACCAATCGATCAATGTAACCTCCGCATTCAATATTGGAAATAGATAAGGCTGGTGCTGCCAGCTGTCCAGGCAACCGCAGCGTGAAGCCGTAGACTAACTGCCTTGATGTGGCGTCGATTTCGGTTTATACCACGTTTCTTAAGCCCAGGAGATCGAGTATCAGCGTATTAGAACATGGAGTATCTGCGTACGTTGAGATATGTGACCGTCGATCGGTGGTCACGATGGTGGGGCAGCGGTATTGAACTACCTAGCGCACCCGAAAAGCTTCCCTACCGTTTCCGAAAAGCAGTTAGGTATGGGAATGGCTTCCGACCACCTAGTTAATCGACCGATACAGGTCACCAGATATACATCGCTTTCTGAAGGCGGCAAAGGACCTAGGAGGTCCACGTGCACGTGATGAAAACGTGCGTCTGGCGTCATAAACGTGCCTACTGGGCATCTCCTGTGCTTGTGCACCTTCGCTCGTTGACACGGAAGGCCACCAGCTGCTCAAGTACGGACGTCCCGATTACCATTGCGCCAAACGAATCGTGCGGTGACGGGCTTAACCGATAACCGAACGCCTGGATGAGACGATCCTTGCAACGCGTCGAACACGGTCTGCAGAAACTCGCGTGGGACGACGGAGCGCGGCCTTCCCAGGATAAATCGCAAAGTATATTGCCGTCTGATGATGTCAGCGGAACGGGTCGGATGACCAACGAGGGAGACCAGCGTAGGAGATCATCCTCAGGGTCGTTGAGTTTCGTTGCGGCCGGGGCCGCCAAGTCAATAGCAGCGCCGTTGTCAACGGAGATAGCTTGGATGCAGAAACGTTCATGGGCGACGGCCTTGTGCACACCTGAGACATGCCGTATATCGGTCGTAAGCTCTCTAGGAAAGTATCGGTCTGTAGTCGAGCTGAGTACGTAAGTCAGGGGTTGGTGGTCAGTGAAGACGGCAAAGTAGCAGCCATCTAAGACGTGTCGAAAGTGTTGTATCGCTAGACATACGGCTAGTAGTTTTCTAGCGAACGTGCTGTGGCGAGTTTCGGCAGGTTGTAGGCGTTTGGAGGAAAACGACAAGGGCTGCCACGTGTTGGCTACTCGTTGCTGCAAAACGGCGCCGACTGCCAATTCCGAGGCGCCAGTAGTGAGGGACAGTGGGGCAGCCGTATCGTGATGCGCCATAGAAGCTCTGTTGGCGACAGTCTCTTTCCGCGACTTAAAAGCAGCGCGTGCTGCGGCAGGAAATTCGTATTTCTTTAGCTTCCCTCGGAGAAGGTCCAGACAGGTTGCATCAGCTAAGCGCTGATGGGTAGAAATCGTCGGTAAGGGTATACAAGCCCGTCAAAACGCCTGAGCTTTTTGAAAGAATGAGCCTCAAAGAAGTCGGTGATGGCTTAAATTTTATTCTGCAGCGGCACGATGCCTGGCCGAGGAAGTTTACCGAATCTACACCAAACGAACACCATTCTGCGTTGATATTCACCCCGTGTTGAGATTAAATGTCAAAAGTTCTCTTACGTAGCGCGAGTGCTCTTCCCGTATTTAGCTTGCGAATAAAATATCATCCAAATACGCGTAAGCGAAGTCTAAACTGCGACAAACTTAGTCGATGAAGCGCTGAAAAGTTTGTGTGGCATTTTTTAGCCCAAAAGGCATGCACAGAAACTCGAACAAACGGAATGGAGTCGTCACGGCAGTTTTAGCGATTTCAGCTTCGGCTAGCGGAATTTGGTTGTATGCACGTACCAACTAGATTTTGCTGAAGATATTTTTACCAGCCAGACTGACAGTGACATCCACTGAGTGTGGGATCGGATGGCCAACGGGCGTGGCAACTGCGTTCAAGGTTCGATAGTCGTTGCAAGGACGCCAGTCCCCCATGACCTTCTTCGGGACAATGTGCGGAGGTGACGCCCATCGGGTTATTAGACGGTCAAAGGATACCGTGCTAAAGCACGTGGTTGAATTCAGCTCGTGATACACGTAGTTTGTCAGAAGCAAACCTTCTTGGTCGTGCGCTAACTGGCTGAACACGTGTGAATATGTAAAGAGCGACCACTGTCGCGACCGGCGGAAGCTCCGCAGCTGTTCATACCAGTCGTGGGTATTCCGACAGAAGGTTCGCATTAGGTGTTGGTACATCAGCGATTCGAAAAACGGGATTGACTTTCTGGGCGCGCGTAAGAACACATTCGACCCCTAGTTTAGTACGGTCGTCTAAAAGGCTGTGGCGACCAGCATCAACAAAATACCCAAAATGTCGGAGGAAGTCAATACCGATAATTTCGAAGGGTACAGACGCAACCATGAAGACCCACTGAAAATCCCGGCGAAGACTAAGGTCAAGGTTCATCATGCGCTGACAGAATGAAGCTATCGGAGAAACGTTGGCCGCACGCAAATTGTACGTAGGCTCTGAGTGCCTGTCGTTTGCGGTCGCTGGGATGACGCGGACCTCCGCTCCCGTGCCAATGAGGAACGTGATAAGAGAACCTCGATCCTTAATGTAAAACAGGCAATTTGTTTGGTTATTGTCGGATACGTTTGTCGTACTAGCATGCGGGCTATTCGACTTCAATAGAGCAACTGGGTCGTGCCTGAGGCGGGGAGACCGACATGGTCTAGCTCTTCGACCGTATTGGCGGTGATACCAACATACTTCTTCGATGGCTTCGGTAGTATCTGACTGAGAACGTGCAGAGAATATTTTGCGCTTTCGTTTCGAAGTAGACGTACTCGGTGCAGGCACAGGCAAGCCGCAATGAAGGGTAGCCAAAACGTGGTCAGCGTTTGACCGTGGCACGCTCCGCTTCGAAGCCTTCATTGCTGCTATCCTGCTGAGAAGTAGCGCAATTTTTTCGTATTTAGGGTCAGATCCGCCTGATGACTGGGAGTAAAAATAGGATTTGGTTTTCCTCAATGACAATACGTCACCGGAGCTACTGGTGGTCTGCTGCGGAAACCGTTCGAACGCAGCGTCTGCCTCGGTAGATAATTCTTTCAGGGGTGTGTCTATAAACATGAACATCAATACCGCAATGTCTCTGTGAGATATGCAAACCAAAGCTCTTTTATCCCTTCTTCGCTCAAGAATAAGGGAGCAGCGATGCGCTGAATTTCGCGGTGCAGCGCCGACCGTTTGCGATCTCTGAGCTTGAGACCATTGATCTTTTCAATTCGAGCTCATGCGCTGGGCTGCAACGCTTTTAAAATCGCTTGCCTCATTGTTACATACCTTGCCTCAATTGGTGGGCAGAGTAGGATGTCCTCAACCAAGGTCACAACCGACAAATAAAGGCGTGGGACGAGCTGATTGTACCTCGGACTGTCCGACGTTCTGCTCTTATTTTCCAGTTCGATCACGAATATCGTAAACCAAACCGATGGGCGGTGTTTCATGAAACTTAAAAAAGCAAAAGTAAGCATGTTTACGCTGTGAAACGACTCAGATGCCACTCTCGAAATGTGAGTCGGAAGCTAAAGGATGGACATAAACACGATAAAAGTACTAAAATAACGCAAGAAACCAATGAATACAGGTATGTACTGGAGAAAAAGGAATGAACTCAAAAACATGCACACGAGAAATAATTGTTGAATTCGCGCGTGCAAATCGGGGTCGCCAATTTGTAGGACTAGTTAATACTAGTCCGAGACGGTGCGCGAAATAAGGCGCAGATATCAGAAGGCAATTGGAGTCGGACACAGCGGACGGTATTTGATGGGCTACAATAAGAAGCGGATAGATGAAGCGAGGCAAAAGCGAACGCGTGGGCAAGGGAACTTACAATGCTGTCGAGTCACGAGCCGGTTGTAATGAAGATTAAAACCAGAAGGAGTACTGTACAATCGGTCAACATTTAAATTGTAAATGAAAGATAGCAGTTATCTTTTAGGGCGCTACACCAGTCCACCTGAAACTGAATTGTCGACAAAGCGAGCATTTTGAAAGTTATAGGCCCGAGAAGCAGGCATTCTGCTCTCCACTTATATATATTTATTTATTTACATTTATGGTATTTTGCTGTTTATAAGCTGATAGTATTTGGAAACTGCGGAGTAAAGTAGCTAGTGTTCAGGCTTAATAAAAACTCATCAATTAAGGCCAACTAGCAAGTGATAGCTACGAATGCACATAAAGTTTCATCTACAGCCGGTATTTAGACGGTTTTGGAACAGTTTAATGCTCAGCATAGGTGTATCAGTAGCCACAATCTCTTTCAACAACTTATACAAAGCTTACGTTTGCTAGGATGCATTTACTATGTGTACCCTGTCGCACCTAAAAGATAACTGCTGTCATTCATGTATATTTTAATTGTTGACTGATTGCACATTATTCCTTCTTGTTTTATTCTTCTATAAAAACGGCTCGACATCCGACTGCCTTGTAAGTTCCCGCGCTCACAGTTCGCGGGAACGTTTAATCGGTATGACAGGGGAAATAAGTTGCTGGCCGCAGAACTTGTATACATCATTGTCAAGAAGATGTAAAGGTGAACAAATGTTAGGGCAAAATGTGCGCAAATTGCGCAAAATAAGGCATAAACATATTAGTTTGTGTTTTTGGAAGGGCACAAGCTTTAGTTTTAATGTGTGGTCATACAAGGGCAACTAATGAGCGTAAATAGGAAAGGTGTATGCTGTTACGGTAATCATACGGTCCCAGGGGAGTAGGTGTTTACATATACGCATCACATAAAACGTACGAAAAAATAAGCTAGTGGTCAGTAATTAAAATATGTTGCCGGCTCCATTTATTGGCTAACATTATTCCCGCATTTTGCGATAGAGCTAACAGACAACTCTAATAAGCCGGCCGGTCTAAAGTATAATAGGGTGCTGGCTCCACAGAAGATAAAACAGCAATGCCACCATATGCAATAGAGCTGACTAACTACTGGTAAAAACCGGCGAACCGTAAGCACTACATGTACCCGACACCGCTCAATAGCTCAAAGTGAGGCTGAGAATGAAATATAGCTAACTGACTAATAGTATAAGCTTCGACCGGTAACTATTAGATGACACCGACTCAATTAAAGGCGTCACAGCCTCGCTACCCTATGGAATAAAGCTAAATAGCAATTCCGCGTAACAGGACGCCGGTAATCAGTAGAAGTTTCCGTCTCAACATAAGAGGTCACAGTGATGCTAAAATATGCAATAGAGGTCACTGACTACTCACATAAGCTCACCGCTCTTAAGTATTGGAGGCTGCTGGCTCCACAGAAGATGCAACAGCAATGCTTCCATGTGCACTTGAGCTAATTGACAACTAATGTAAGCTTACGACCGGTACTTATTAGATGCTACCGACTCTACTTAAGACTTCAAAGCCATGCAACCATGTGCAATAGAGCTAGGTGACAATTCCTCTAAACAGGACGCCGGGAATCAGTAGATGTTCCCGACTCTAATTAAGATGTCACAGCGATGCTAACATATGCAATAGAGATCACTGACTACTCACATAAGCTGACCACACTTAAGTGTTAGAGGTTGCTGGCTCCACAGAAGGTGTCACAGCAATGCTACCATATGCAATAGAAATGCCAGACTACTCTAATAAGCTGGCGGCCGGTAAGTATTAGATATTCCCGACCTCAATGAAGGTGTGAAAGTGATGCTACCATAGGCAATGGGGATAAATGCATGTTCATATAAGCTGGACGCCGGTAATTATTACATGTTGCCGGCTCCACTGAAGGTGTCACAGCCGTGCAACCATATGCACTTGAGGTAACTAACTACTCACATAAGCTGGCCACTAGCAAACCAAAGCTGTTGCCGACTCCACGGAAGTTGTCACAGCCATACAATGTCAATGTAATACCAGGTTTCAGGTGAATTTTGCGCATGGGATATGTCGATCCGGCCCATGCAAATTGCTTGCGCTAATGTTAAGTACAGTTTTGGTTTGTCGCGTCAGCACAATGGATCACTGAGGGCCGGGCTATATTCCATGTAATTGCAATAGAGGTATAAAATATATGCTGAACGTACTGGCTGAACGACGCCATTAAGTGAGTTTCGTGCGGACATCTGTGAGGGTCCATGGAAATACATGTGTATACAAGGTGAAAACGTTGTACTGTGCGCATACATACTAAAGGACGAAGATGGCTTACCGTTGCGTGTCATGCAATGCCAACTTATCAAACATGTTTAGCGGCGGTAGGCTTGGCATACGGTATATATGAACTGCAGCTAAGAATGGGGTCTCTTTTCAAACAAATAAGCAGTAACGCATTATGGTCGTTCGTAGAGCCACGCACCAGGCTGTCATGCGGTATGTCCCAAGCGGTACCCAGCAGCTTTCAAGCAGCATGAGTTACCATCCTGGAGGATGCATACTGCTGTAGCACCTGAGGGTAGCCCTAAAAGAGGCAGGTTTATCGTTCTCATGTGCATGCATGAATAGAAATTCGGTTCGAACAAATCTAACTCTCTAGCAAAAGATGCACTTATAGGGCTCGCCGTCTCCGTTGTACGCCGCACCTACCTGATGAAGCCATCTGCTGCATTTGTAGCACGTGAACCGGTGAACGAATTCTCCGCTGGTTCTTGGTCCATCCGCGATGTCGCAACTTCTGCACACGTCTTCGTTCTTGTTTTGTACTTTGCATAATCCCTGCTCTGGCGCGTTTATTCGCAGTTTTGTACACTGCAAAAGCGACAGGCTGGATGATTCGGAAGTACGACGGGTGCTTTTCGTTCGATAGCTGCGGGTTTCAGTCACCCTAGGTGACAGCGACTGCTTTCTTTTTGTTGTCTTGGAGCGGTGACGTTGTGCCTTGGCCTCAGCCTGGTCCAGGTTGTCAGGAAGGCAGTTTCTAAATAACATCAAACTCTGCCTACGTAGCAACGTATTCAGGCTGCTTCGGTAGAAATGCTCCGGCTCATGGAAAGCCACAGTACCCAGACTAGTCATGGCAACGGTTGTATCACCGAACAGCTGGTTGGAACGGGACAACTCCTCCCTCGTTAACACCACTTGCGGGAAGGCAGATATATAGGGCATCGGTTGAAGTGCCCCAGAGAATGTTTTGCAATCAGCGATGGGAATCTGACTGTCTCGCATTGACCAACGGCTTCTGTGCATAAGCTGGGTTATGTCGGCGGTTAACATGCCAGCAACCCGCACCATGTGCGCGCATGGCACATCCCACTGACTTACGAACGAACAAACGCAGCTGGTTTCATTACCCATCACAACCGTCTTCATTCGGTCGCTCTTACCTAATACTTCATACCCAGTGCCGTTAGGTCGTATTGATGTGACTGTCTCCGAAGACAGGTACCGCACAAATACGCCAGCACCATAAGAAGACAGACAAAAACCAAGTCCTTTACCTGCCCAGTTCCCGGAATAGTGTGCTTTCGACATCCGCAACTTCGCTACCGACGTGGTCTAACGCGATTCTGCATCGCGTGCTGTCCGGACAACGGCCTAAAACGTTGCAAAAGCGGTGTCCTTTCTCTTAAGCCACACGAGATTTTTATGCTCGTCCTCTACTCTGGTTGTGGTTAACGAGCCCAAATTACGCTATTTGTGCTATCTGCGGTACACCAAGCTTCCGGCGTAGGGAAAGCACGTCCCACAAAGGTAGGTGAACGCCTGTTTGCTTCTGACCCTTACAGCACTAAGCAGCATGTTAAACTGTAATTCGGTCTTTACGTAGATTAACCTGTGCATCCAATGCTACAGCACAACTTCGTCCGCCTTTTCCACGTTTGACAGATACTGGCATTTGCTTAAAACTCCCCGCAGATAAAGGAACCGGTATAATACTACCGTGATCCGTGGATATACCGACTTTAATGCCATCATTTGCTCTATACACGTACCTATGATTATAGTCTTCGCTGATTGAGTGGTGGGTAACCTTTCTGACACCCCTAGCAACCTCCAGTTAACTGCCTGCTGTCTCGTTGGGCATCAGAGCATAAGACACACTTCGACCTACGCCGAAACCGTTAGCTACTGTGCAGTACCAAAGAACGTAACCACCACAGTTCACCTGATGCGTGGCACCTGCAAGAAGCACGTCAACGTATTTCGCCACTACGGAAGTCATCGATGCAGGAACAAAAAGTAGGAACCGCACATGCGATCCATCCCTTTCTACACGCGCAGCACCATTCTTACTCAACCGCAACTTTAGATATCCCACCTAATCGATGGCTGATAGAAAAGAGGCCCTGCTGATTTAATCGTTTGTTATACGTTTCTAAAACATAGCTTCACAGTTCTCCGGTATAACGGAAGGACTGCATTAACTCAAATACCCGTCGCTCCGCCTCGGGAGTCAGGCGCCGGTTACTAACGTACAAAGTTGGATTCCCAAGTGAATATTAAGGTTATGCACCAAACAATGCGAGCCTATCTCAGAGTAAATGCCATTCAAACTGCTGGCTATGCTCGCTTTACAACCGAGTCTGACCTACGTAATGCAACACGAAGTACAAATAATACAACGTTTGCAATTACCGACTGCCAACTTCTCCTTTCCTATTGCAATGGACCCAAAGCTGTGGTACCAAGTTGTACAGCATCGCGTCGGGTGGTTCTTGACCTGCTTTCTGCTTATACGACAGAGCGGTCAATACGTCATATTTGTATAAACATGTTGCTGTCTGTACTTGAAACCGCCTCAAATCTTCCTCGAAGTAATTAACTGCCTTATGATACTGGCGAATAGTAGCGCGCAACGCAACAGTACCAGCCACAGCCATTGGCTGTTCTATGAGTACTACGCAGTAACTCGATTTTTGGGGCTTTTGGGGCTTTTCAGCTAAAATATCGTGGAAAACAGTGTTTATATAAACCCTTGAAACGAAACTATAGTATATTCGTACTTCTTCTGATCCAAGATATCTTGCAGCGATTAAACTGGTACTGGCCAAAGCGTCTCCCTGACGCTTAATGGTACTTTTGCGGTTGTTACGTGTTTTAATCCTGTTTTAAACCCTGTTTTGCCTTTTCATTGTGGTCGTTTTACGGTTGTATACCTGCTTTTAAATTATCCTTTGTTTTTCACATAGACATGGTCGTCTCGCTAAAAACCTAAGTGGATGAACCACTTGCGTACTAGTTTGATGAGTCATATGAAGCTTGCGGCAAATCTGCCTGTTCAAGGCCAGTTACGGACGCAATTGGTGGCACGCAGTGTGCTGTTTGCTCCCGATGTTATCACAAAAGTTGTACCGACCACCGAGCGACTCAGTACAACATGCTCTCTTCCAGTGAAAACATCCTGTTTAGTTGTGCTGAAGGTTGCGCTAGAAAGCGAAGCTTCCGGTTTTCACTTGTGCTGAATTCAAAGCACGAGCATCTAGATTAGCAATTGTTGAGAAGCTGTTAGCCGAGCTTGCCTCTCTTGCCTCGCTTAACTCTAAAGTGAATTTGATTATAAAGCCCCTGAATATTGCAAATGTAGACGCTGTAACCGACTGTCCGTCTGCTGAGAGTCCATCCGTTGACGAGGCGTTCATCCTACCGGACACTCCAGTTCACGTGGATATAACTGACACAGATGCCTCGGACGGCATTGTTAACCCGCTCCAAATGGAAGGCGAGTCACGGGCTCCTGGGCCATTGAAGAATAAGCGTACCAGGGCAAGGAAAACGCACAAAACTTCCTCCCAAATGCCGGGTGATAAAATGCTCAAGAGACAAGTGTCTGGGTTGGAAACACCAGCCTGTGTTGCAATTCCCTTAATGAGACAAGGGGTGCTGTTAACTTCGGTCCCACAGATTCCTGTCAAACAACCTTGTTACGTGGATGGTAGAGCATGTGGAGTAGATGCATCTCGTCGAGGCGATTGTTACACAGATAGCAGTGTGATTTTCAGAAACGTCACTGAATCCACTGCCGCTCTTCCTACCGAGCGCATGCTTGATGATCTTGCTTGGTTTAAAGTTTGCGTGACAAAGCTTTTACCACCAGGTTTCCCTGACGTTACTCTCGAGAAGCCCATCAGATTGGGAACGTTCCAGTTTTTCAACCAAATCTTAGACTCCGTCGTCTTAGTTTGGTCCTCTCCACCCCAGAAGAGCGCAGGGCCTTATTGGGAGCGCCTTCAAGCTCAAAGGTAGCAATGTTATTGTGCAACCAGATATTCCGTTAGCGGATAAGTTAACGTAAAAGGAAGCCACGGAGACCTAAATGCCCGGGATGCAGCTGACGGGCAAGGTCTCCTATTGGTGGGTATTCAGTGGTCAGCCGGCGGTCCAGTTCCGCGCTGCCAGAACCTATTCTACCTGCGCACGACCCAGCGTTGGTCGTGCCGAATTTCTCCAAGTAGTACTTAGTAAAGTGCCTAACCTGAGAGGCAAGATGTACAAGGTGGGTCTACTCATAAACAAATCTCTTTCAGACAGACTTGCATTCACTGAATGGTGGCTGTCTGCGGGAATCACAGATGGCGAAGTATACCTGCCTGGCTAAGCACTGTTCCGCGCTGACCGCTCCACTGGCCGTCAAGGGGGTGGTGTTGCACTTAATGTGAGTTGTCACGTCGACGTATTGAGAACCAGCGTTTTTCAGTCTCTCGGCTAATCTGTCGAGGCTAGCGCAGTCCTGTTTTGCGATTTCTCGGTTCAAGTTACGGTCGTGTTAGTGTATGGAAGCCTTATGAGCACCACCGATCGGACCGCTGAGTTTATACGCACTCACTAAGCGAACAAGTGTCTGGTGCTTGGAGACTTCATCATCCCAGAGGTTTGTTGAGATGACCTAACTTACAGTTCGGCTCTGAAATTGTTCGGTACAGAACTGCTGGACTTAACGCTGCAGGTACCATTACACAGGTTCGTGTACCACCCCTTAGGTACATCAGAAATCAGCAGCTGTCCATTTTAGATCTTGTTTTTGCTAAGTCACTTGACTTTGTAGTTGACATTAATTTAGACTCGTCTCTTGGCGCTAGCGATCACGGTTGCTTGTCTTTCCAGTGTAACCTTTTCAGGCCTTGCCAAGCTACTACTAGTTATAAATAAATAAATAAATAAATGGTATATTCTCGGTAAAACGAGACACCTGTAAAGGCGTGACCATGTGGGTCGCGGACTTCCCAGTGATGCGGGCAAAAGATAGGTCATCGCCTTGTGTGATATCTGAGACCGGCACTGTTCCCATAGCCTGAGAAAAGTGTAAGGCACAACTCGTCGACATTTCTGCACCTCATATCTCACTGGTAAAAAGAAGGAATCGAGAGCGCAACCTACGTGAAAACATTTCGCGGGGAAGGGCCTGCTAAAGTAGCGGTCTAGATGCTAGCAAGCTCCGTCGAACAGCACGTTTGATAAGTATCGGTTGGTTTGAAATGAGTGCAAGGTACATCTTAGGTTGGCCTGGCTTCCGTAAGAAAATGGCTTAGATGATACTGCCTCGAAAAACCCCAATTCTTCGCTTGCGTTAAAAGACACTGTGAAGCAAACTCGCCCATACCACCGTTGCTTCAATGATATGGGACCCATGCCTATAGAGACTATAAAAAGACATGCGTGCTTGGTGAGCAATACTTAATCGTCTTTGTCCGTGAAACTAATACGCTATGCAGCGAATTAGCTTCAAGGGTCTCTGAGGACTGTATTTTTGATGAAGTTCTTGTACCTGAATCTAAAGTTCTCCCGTTGCTAAGAGAGTTTAACTACACAAACGCTTCCGGGCCAGGTTCTGTTCATCCAAAATTGTTGCACGACTTAGCAGTGGAACTCAGTGGACCTCTGGTTTGTGTGTTTCAAATATCACTCAACAGCTGTGTCTTGCCTGCCGAATGGAAGGAGGCTGTTTTCTGCCAAATTTTCAACTGCCGTGACAAAGACCCACCGGATAATAACAGGCCTGTTTGTTAGACTAGCGTGGTCATTAAGTTTCTTGAAAAATTAGTACGTGATATAGTGGAGAAACCTTTAAATATGTTTCACCTGCTCAGTGTCGAGCAACATGGTTTTCTTAAAGGGTTTTCGTGTCAGCCGAACTTGCTGGTAGCTCGTGAGAGCTGGGCTGAAGCCGTAGACAGTGGACGTGCGGTGGATGTGTTGTTCATTGACTTCGCCAAGGCCTTTGACACTGCCCCCATTCGCGACTCTCACTGAAGATGAAGTCATGTGTAATATCTGTTCAGCTCTACAGTGGGTGTCAGCTTTTCTGGATGGACGGGAACAGTGTATTCGAGGGAGAAGCAGTCTTTCGTTTCGACAAGCTGTAATTAGCGGCGTTCCGCAAGGCTCTGTCCTAGGTCCGCTGCTGTTCTCCGTCTACGCGAATGACTTACTGTGGGAGCTTTAGGTACCGTCGCCCTTATTTGCTAATGACCTAAAGCTATAGAATGTTGTTGTTATCTCTGGAGGTCCTGTGGCTCTTCAACGGGCTCGGGATATATACCGGGAATGGTCTGTCTTGTGGTTGCTGCCCACAAACCGGGCAAAGTGTTCAGTGTTGCGTATCTGAGCGTCGGCGTTCTCCCTAATTTTTGTGCTCGATGTGAGTGAACTTCCTCGCTTGACTCATCAGGTTGATCTAGATGTAGTCCACAGTTCCGCGCGTCACTCTGGAGACATCTAGCAGAAGGCGGCTAGTAAAGGTTTCCGGATGTTATGGTTTATCCTTCGTTTTAACCGCTGATGTGTTTTGAAGCTCCTCTCAGCGTTTGTGCGGCCCCACCTAGAATATTGCGTCCAGGCCGGTCCACCATGTCTTGTCTGGGAAAAATTGCGCTAGAAAGGGTGTTGCGTGTCGGTACTAGGTTGTTCGAGGGGTTGGGAACACAAACGTACCCCGAACGCCTACTTATTTTGTGAATGCAGTCAAAGCACCCTCGAAAGATAATAATGGAACTAATCCTAACCTACCATATTTTGACTGGGAAGGTTGGCCCTGATTTGTCGGCTATTTAGTCCTGCTAGATTATCTGGTCTCCGCGGGCATTGTATGAAGCGGTCCGATCAAGTTAGAGCGGAGACACGGTTATCGCATCGAGTCATCGAGCGCTGTAACCTGCTTCCAGCAAATGTTGTCAAGGAAGCTACGGTTGAGTGGTTTGAGCGTCAGCTAGATGCACTTGGGTGGAAACAAGAAACCTTTCCTTTTTCCTTACCAATTCCCACCTTTATAGTTCGATTCTGTTTTCTGTACTTTTCCTCGCCATTGGTATTATTCTCTTCTGTTAACTGATTTCCCTTACTCACTTACCTTCGATTTTTCTTCCTCTATTACTTCACGTAACCGACATAGCAGCGACAGCTAACGTAAGGAATGTGGGCATTAAATTGATGGACCAGGGTGTTTGTTCAGGTATTTTCCTTTCAGACCCATCAAGAAGTCGGACCACCCCTATCATCACCTGCATCGACGAACTGCTCCTGAAGGAACGTTTTACGGGATTCATTGTATCGTTTCAGTCCCACTTGAACTCGAACCGAAATAACAATAACGCACCTAAACCAACACACTATCATACATCGTAAAATTTTGTACCACCATTTTCAGTTCCTCTAATTCAATATACATTTATTAACTCCTTTTCAAGGCCTAACAACGTATTTCATAACATTCCTCCTCAGCAGCCAATACAGCACATAGTATCGACCCAAATTACGATCAGCTGTTTTCGATTAATCCGACTCTCTCATGTCTCGCTTCATCCGTCCGCGTCTTCTTGTAACCCGTTGAATACCGACCGCTGTGTCCGACTCCAATGGACTTCTGATATCCGCGCTTAATTTCGCACACGCCCTCCGACTAGTATTAACTAGGCTTACAAATTGGTGACCCTGATTCGCACGCGCGAATTCAGCTTCTTTCCTCCTACTCGTTTGCGCACATCGTTACGAACAAGATGGTGCCATCCGACTCCAGCAATGCTTCGCAGGCAACGATGATCAAAGACTTGAAGGTGCCTCAAATCTTCAGACTGAAGGGGCCAAGTCTCACTACCATAAAGCAAAACAGCGCTCACTGTGGCCTTGTATACCCGGGTTTCAGACGGAGATTAACTCCCTCCTGGCGCCAAAGAGGCCGCAGGTTCAAGGAAGTAGCTTTGGTCTTTGCAGGGCGTGAGATGACGTCAGTTTCTACGCGCCCATCGTTGCTGATGCGGCTACCAATATAAGTGAAAGGATCAACCACCTCGAGTTCCTCGCAAGCAAGCGTCAAGCAATCATCAAGTGGCTGGTGGTCCTGCAGCAGCACTTTGTATTTTGAAGGTGCGATGTGCATACCAAATAATGGGACTAATCTGGACAGGCTATTGTGGGTTGATTGTGCCGTAGCAACATGGTCGAAAAGCAAGACGATATCGTCCGCATAATCTAGATCAAGTAACCTTTTACCAGGCAGCACTTCAGCAACTACATGGTGAGAATCCGCAAGGGAAAACTCCATGATAGAATCCACGACGAAATTGAACAAAATGGGGAAGCGGATAAACCCGACAAACGCCACTTGCGGTCAGAAAGCTATCCTTTAGGCCACCGTAGACCCTGACTTGGCCTTTAGTGTTCGAGTATAGAGCCCGAAGGATGTTCATATATATCGTAGGAACACCTTTCTGCTCAAATATTTAGAACAGAAACGATCAATCTACTGAATCGAACGCACCCTTGAAATCAAGGAACATATCTATTGTCGTTGTGCGGTATGCATGGCGTTGCTCTAGCACTTACTGCAAAGTAAATATATGGTCTATACAGCCACGTCTTGGGCAGAAACCGGCCTGCTATTCCTAAATTCAAGATTCCCGTTCTGCAGTGAGGCTTCGAACGATAGGCGAGGCCAGTAATTTTGTCACAACTGGCGTTGATTTAATACCCGTGTTGTTAGAACAGTCTGCGCGACTCTCCTTCTAGTATATTGCCACTATAATCGATTTGCTCTAATTAGCCGGGACACTTCCTTCCAGATACATACGAATGAGGAGGTCAGTGCTTTCCAGAGGACCTCACCCCCATCCTTAAATAGTGCAGGTTGGAGGGAATCCGGACCAGCGGCACGAAAACGATTAAGGACTGTGATCGCTTTTCGGACCTCGGCCTCTGACGAAGGCTCTAAACTAACCGTCCATGGCTCGTCCTGCATCAACTGAGTAGGAAGAGGTCCGGGAGCAGGGGGCCAGCTGAACTGATCTTGAAAGTGTTCCGCCCAATGAGTCATACGGCGCTCCTTATTGTATCAGCGCACCCGCGCTGTCTCTGATTGTCTCACTGACGCCTGGTTTCCTGGGACCAGTGGTGCGGATTAGCTGGAAAAGCTTGTGGTACTTGCCTCCATTTCTTGAGCCCTACTGGTTCACCAGGCTTTCTTGTCAGCACGTAGGCTCCGCTTTAGTTCACGCCTAATAGCCTGTCTGATCACATTATTTTCAGAGCCAGCCGGAAGGTTTATTCTTGATACTATCAGGTTCACCGACTTCTCGGATATACAGTGACTTTTGCGGTGACACTGGATAGTGCCACAAGCAGATGCTCATGCGTCGTGCCTGACGGCCGATATTCTATTCGATGGAAGCTCAGGGTCATTAGAACAAGACAGCGGAAGTTCGGAATGAAGTGTGTTTTGATACGCTTGCCTGACCGAGGACTGAGAAAATTTCTCTTTGCCAATCGTATGTAAAGCTTTGTGCGCATCTCGGAAAAGTTCATGGAGAAACGGCAGCGTACTAAGATATGATTAGAGTCGACACAGGTACCCCAG
This sequence comes from Dicrocoelium dendriticum, assembly GCA_944474145.2. Classification (NCBI taxonomy): domain Eukaryota; kingdom Metazoa; phylum Platyhelminthes; class Trematoda; order Plagiorchiida; family Dicrocoeliidae; genus Dicrocoelium; species Dicrocoelium dendriticum. Next base: position 115,785,884 of record OX104068.1, on the reverse strand, counting down.
TACGAGCGACAATCCAGGATGGATCCGCGCCATCAGTAACGTATGGCTATGTGGTCAATTTGGGTTCATCGCTGGTCAGCTACAGGAGGACGCCAAGTGGCACTTCGGCGCCCACTGTGGCTAAAGCAGTGCTACTAAGAAACAACTGGTGCTTAGCACATAGTTGCAGCATTCGCTCACCGTTATCAGTCCGTTCGGAGTTTAGCCTACAACTATCACACAGCTGAGCTTCCGAAGAGCTCAGACTCCCTATTTGTGCGTTCATATCCCCTACAATTACTATAATATCTGAACTAGTACCACTGCGTAGTAACGCGTTCAGTTCGTGTTAGAAGGTGTCCTTGACGGCATTAGAATTGCCGTCGGTGGAAGCATAACCGGAAAACACAAACAACGTTTTGTACTACTTCACGCATCAACCTTGGCTGAGATCGTCAACCGGGCTGCACATAATTGCTGTTCACCGGAATCCAATCAGCCAACAATGGCTCAGCCTTAGAACTTAAAATGATACCTACATTAGCTTGATCTGTGAGTGCTGCATCGGCGTCTCCGGATGCGTGCAACCAATAACGAGAGGATATGCCGGGTGCAGTTAATTCAATAACCCCGTTAGGGTCATTGATCCTAGTTTCGGACACGCAGCACACATCAATACCCAGTGTGCCCAAAGTGCGTGCGAGTGCAACCTGCTGAACTGTTTGTCTTAGATTTCGGACGTAAAATGTCGCCATGGAAACGGGATAGCGTGGCCTTATAAGGGACTTTTGCCGATAAGCGTCCGATTGGTGCTGTGGGATGGTGGCTGCAGATGGGTCTAATCCAGTGGCATTCCGTTTGCTGTCAGTTAAGCTGTGAGTTTTAGAAGCACTGTTAGTAAACAGTGGTCGGGATGGGAGTAAGCGAAAATAGGTGGAAAAGAAAGAAGTGAGGCGCCGGCAGTAGAATGTTTTTGATTATCCGCCCAGCTGTATTCAGCAGATAAGGCGACCCTTGATAAACTGCCCGACGGCCGATCCAGGATGAAATATATTATTAAAAAATGTCATGTTTGTATGTGAGCTGAGATACTGCCAGGGCGCCCAGAACTAGACAGGAGAACGATTAGGGTGCTCATCCAATGCCTTTGGCTTGCAAGCCTGTCCGCCATGTAACGGGGATGAGGCACTTATTCATTTTATATAAATGGACGCCATCCCATTTCAAAACCCCCAAACTGGAGGATTAGGAGACTGAGTTTGTCTTACCTCACACCATTGACCGACTGGTAGTAGTAGATCACAAGGTGCTAAGAGGCTTTATTCAGTATAGCTCCATGGGTCAGTGAGGTACACAAACCGTCGCACCAGGTTAAGGTCCAGTCTCGTTGCGACGGATCGCTGTTCTTTTATTCTCGAGTGAATAAAGGATAAAGGAGTTGTGTTTTGTGCGTCTTCTAAAGCCACTGCCGGTAATGATGTACATGTTTATTGATACACCCCTTAAAGTATTAGCTACCAATGAAGACGCTGCGTTTTCTGCAGCAGACGACCAATAGCTTCGGTAATGTATTCTTATGGATGAAAGCTGAACCACATATTTGCTTCCAGTCGTCAATCCGACCTGACCCTAAAGACGAGAAAAATGCGCTACCTTGCAGCAGGATAGCTGTAATGGATGCTTTGAAGCGGAGGGTGCCACGGTCAAATGCCGACCATGTTTTGGCTACCGTTCATTGCGGCTTGTCTGTGCCTGCACCGAGTAGGTCTCGTTAATCGAGAAAACGCAACATTTTCCCTGTACGTTCTCAATCAGATAATAACCAAACCCTTCCAAGTAGTATGTCGGTATCACCCCCAATACGGTGGATAAGCTAGACGTCGTCTGACTCTCAGTATCAGTCACGACGCAGCTGTTTCAGAGAAAGTGAATGGCTCTCATACTAGCACAACAAAAGTATCCGTCAATAACCAAAAATTCGATTGTTTTACGTTAAGGATCGACGTTCTTGCAACGCGTTCCTCATCGACACAAGGACGGAAGTCAGCGTCATCCCAGCGACCGCTAACAACAAGCACTCAGGGCCTACGTACCATTTCCGTGCGGCAAACTTTTCTCCGATAGATTTATTCCGTCAGCGCATGATGAACCTGGACCTCACTCTTCGCCGAGGTGTTCAGTGTGTCTTCATTTTTGCGTCTGTACCCTTCACAATTATCGGTATCGAATTCCTCTGACATTTTGGGTATTTTGTTGATGCTGCTTGCCACAGACTTTAGACGACCTTACTAAACTAGAGGTCAAAGGGGTTCTTACGCGCGCACAGAAAATCAATCCCGTTGCTCGAATCGCCGATGTACCTACAAAAAATGCAAACCTACTCACCGAATACCCGTGAAGGGTACAACTAGCTGAAGTGCTTCCGTCAGTCACGACAGTGGTCGCTCATCACATAGTCACGCGTGGTCGGCCAGTTAGCTCGCGAGTAAGGCGGCCTGCTCCTGACAATCTGCGTGCAGCACGAACTAAATTGGACAACCTGCTTCAGCTCGGTATCCTCAGATCGTCTAACAGCCCGTGTGCGTCGCCTTTGCACATGGTCCCGAAGAAGGTCAATTGGGACTGGCGTCCTTGCAGCGACTATGGAACCTTGATTACGGTTACCTCGCCTGATCGCTATCCGATCCCACACACAATGCACCTCACCGCGTCTGGCGGGTAAAAATATCTTCAGCACAATCTACTTTTACGCGCATAAAACCAAATTCCGCTGGCCAAAGCGGACATTACTAAAACTGCCGTGACAACTCCATTTCGTTTGTTCTAGATTCTGCGCATGCCATTTGGGCTTGTAGCGCCCAAAAAGATAACTCTTATCTTTAATGTACAATTTACTTGTTGACCGATTGTACATTATTCCTTCTTGTATTAATCGTCCTTAAAATCGGATCGACACACAACTGCCTTGTAAGTTCCCGCGCTTACGTGTACGTTCTCGCCTCGCTTCATTTGTCCGTTTCTTATTGTAGCCCATCGAATACAGTCCGCTATGTCCGACTCCCAATGCCTTCTGCTATCTGCCTTAACTTTACGCACCGTCTCGGACTAGTATTAACTAGTTCTACAGTCTAAAGAATGCCACGCAAAATTTTCAGCGCTTCATCTAGTAAGTTTGTCGCGGCTTAGAATTTGCCTACGCTTATCTCGACGAAATTTTACTTGCGTGCTCTTCACAGGAAGAACACATACGCCACGTACGAACACTTTTTGAGTGTTTATTTTCATGCGGGTGCCAATCAACGCAGAAAAGTGTTCGTTTTGTGTCGACTCAGTAAACTTCCTCGGCTATCGTATCTCCTCTGTAGGCGTCGTGATAATGAGGGATAAAATTCTAGCCGTCATTACTACCCCGAGCCCCATTCTTTCAAATCTCAGGCGTTTTGTTGGACTTGTCAACTGTTACCGACGGTTTATACCCAACTTCACCATGCTGATGCAACACCTCACGCATTTTCTCCGAGGGAAACTCAAGAAATTCGAATTTCCTTTCGCAGCACGCGCTGCTTTTAGGTCGCTGAAATAGGATAGCGCCAACATAGCTTCCATAGCGCATCACGATCCGGCCGTCTTACTGTCCCTCAGTACTGACGCCCCGGACGTGGCAGTCAACAATGTTTTGCAGCAACGGGTAGCCGACAAGTTGCAGCCCATAGCGTGTTTCTCCAAACGCCTACAGATGTCCGGGAGAGAGTAAGAATTGCTTTGGAAATCCACTATTTTAGCGATTAATCAATTATTAACGATCATTGCCTCGATTTCGAACGTTCCGGAATGTGCTGCTTCTGCACGTGATTAAAATCCACCTGACCCCTCGGCAAGAGATATGGGGAACAACTAACCTTATTACATGACATTCCAATTCTTGAAGTCGAAGGTCAGTAGAGACCTATAAATACAGCCAAGTTCCGCAGTTCAGTTCAGTTCAGTTGGGAACTGGAACGATAGGAGAATCCCGTGAGTGTTCCATCTTGAGTGGATCGTTGAGCCAGGAATTGTTGAAGTGCACAGTTATCTATGTATCTAAAACGGTAACACCCGTATCGCACCCTGGCCAACCAGTTAATGCCCACGTTTCCTGCCCTAGCAGTCCCTGCTATGGCAGTCCCGTGAAGTACGCAAAGGATAGGAAGATAAATCGAAGGTACAGAATAGGGATGTGCACTTAAATAAGAAAATAGTACCAATATGTGAAGAAAAGTAGAGAAAAGAAAATCGAAGTAAGAAGATGCGAGTTACTCAGAAAAATGGAATGTTTTCGTGTTGTCACCCAAGAGCGTCAAGTTGCCGCTCAAACCCCTTAACCGTAGATTCTTTGATAACACTTTCCGGAAGCATGTTCCAGCGGTCGATGATTCTGCGTGACAGCCGGATTTGCGCCCTAATCCGATCGGACCGCGGTTTGTCCAGCTTCAACGAATGACCGCGTAGAACAGACAACCTAGCGGGACTGAATAGCCAAGATAAATCTGGACCAACCTTCCCAGTCAAGATACGGTAGGTTAGGATTAGGTGATTAATACGTTATTTTGTCAAGGTCATCGTTGTTTTGCCTTTTACCCTCCGTTGGACTAGAAGTTTTGTGGAGCAGTAAACTGTTATTTTTGGAGTTGCGTCTAGTAAGAATATTATAACAAATGGCGATGGAGAAAATTAGAAATATGATGAATTTTTCTGCTTAACAATTTTAAAAGCTGCTGTTTCAACAGCAAGCTTAAATGTAGGCACAAATGAAAGTGATTTAAAATCTGACACAATGCTTGAGTTTGCAGACAACAGGAGCAGCGGCGTGGGACACGCAGGCGTGTTCTGTTGATCTTCTCACGAACGCCACCACTGAATTCAATTATGATGCGGATTGTGGATGCACCTTTGAAGCGTGTTTCAAGCGTTGGGACGACATGCTCTAGATGGACTTCATTCGTCAAGACAACTCCTGGAAGCTGCGACTGCTACTCCGCAAGCTCGGAATAAGTGAACATTCAAGTTTCATAGACCACAGATTGCCTAAACAGCCGAAGGATCTGACGTTAGATGAAGTGGTGTCGCAGCTGAAGGAAATTTTTGGTGAGTCAGTATCCTAGTTTTGTATTTGCTACCAATGCCTGAAAATTGTCAAACAGGAAGCTGACGACTTAGGGGCCTTAACAGACATGATTAACCATGAGGGTGAAAGTTTTAAACTACGCTTTTTAACGGACGATCAGTTTAAGTGTCTCAATTTTTTCAGCGCTCTACGATCGCCCAATGATGCTAAGATCCGAATGCGGCTTTTAGCTAAGCTGAAGCAGGATCCTGACCTGACACTGAAGGCCCTTGTAAGCGAATGCAAACGGCTGCTCACTCCAAATCACGACACCGCCATGGTCGAACGCAATGGTCTCGCACCACCAGATACCGTACAACTCGTGAAAAGGCCAGGACCGCCAACGCAAGCAAACCCTTCAAGTGGCCTACGAAGAATCTGTCCACAGCATGCTGGTCATGCGGCGAATGGCATTTCGCGAGCTTTTGTCCCTTCAAACATCATATTTGTCAAACGTGTCACAAGCGTGGACATAAAGAGGAATGCTGCAGTCACGTCCGGTCATAGAAAGCGAAGTCTTATCGAAAGGGTAATTCTAGAAGAGACGGCGCTGAATCGCTGTCCATAGTTACCGCATTCCAAAGAGGATGCAAAACAAGACGACGATTCATCACTGTGGTAACCAATGGGATCCCAAAAAAACTGCAATTCTACACGGTCTCGGATATCACGATTATTTCCAGGAGCACATGGAATCACTTAAACAGGCCGAAGATGGTCGGGTCCCAGAAAGTTGCACATAATGCCTCCGGCAGAATGTTAAACTTAGTGGGCGAACTTACTTGCACGATTGCTTTCCAAGGTGTGGAAAAGTCGGGAACATGCTACATTTCAGACCGGCGGAATTTGAATCTCCTTGGTTTTGTCTGGATTGAAAGTTGAATCTCCTCGATGTTCCCTTGCATCAGATCTGCAACCGAGTTCGAGCAAGTCTATACCGGTCACCAAAGTCCTTCGAAGACATGACACGTCCCGTGAAGCGCAAATTTGCCTCTGTCTTTCAGGATGGCATGGGCCATTGTACAAAATTCAAAGCGACACTGAACTTGCGAACAGGTGCTAAACCAGTGTTCAAGCCCAAAATACCGGTAGCATATGCAGCCACGTCAACCGTTGAGCAAGGGCTCGATCGACTGGAATGTGCCGGAGTCATCACAGCCGTCAACTACTCATCCTGGGCCGCACCTATTGTCGCAGTGAAGAATGCAAATGGCTAGGTACGCGTCTGCGCTGACTTCTCAACTTGCCTTAACGCCGCGCAGGACGACCTCCAGAACCCATTACCTGTACAGGAAGATATATTTGCAAAGCTGAATAGTAGTAAGTATTTTGCTAAGCTTGATCTATCAGATGCTTAACCGCAAGTGAATGTTGACGTAGTCTCGAGGGAGTTGTTGATGATCAACACTCATCGTGGGCTATTCCAATACAACCGCATGCCATTTGGAGTGAAAACGGTGCCAACCATCTTCCAAAAGTTGATGGATACCATGCAAGCGGGCGTTTCTGGAACCGCTGAAAATCTGGATGATATCATAGTGATGGGCCGAATACCGGAAGAACTGTTTAACCGACTGGATGAAGTGCTTGGTTGCATACAGTCGTACGTTTTCCGGATCCGTGAAGATAAATGCACGTTTTTCACGCCGATTATCAAATACCTCGGTTTTATCCTCTATAAGGACGGACGTCGACCAGATCCGGAAAATATAGAAGCTATTCTAAGGATGCCTTCTCAACCAGGCCTACAGTCCTTCTGTTCTATTTGTGGGCTCATCAGCCACTACAGCGCATTCTTGCCTGAGATGCACTGCTTGCTTGCCCTGTTAAACATGCTATTAGCCAAAGGCCAAACATGGGACTGGACATCCGAATGCCAGAATGCCTTCGAACGCGCCAAGTCACTGCTGTAATCAAACTGGCTTTTGACTCATTTTGACCCCTCCAAAGAGATTGTCTTGGCCACAGATGCATCAAGCCATGGGATTGGTACAGTAATATCACCCACTTACACCGATGGATCTCATTAAGCAATTGCCATTGCCGCCAGAACACTTAAGAAGGCCGAGAATAATTACAGCCAGATTGAGAAAGAAGCATTGGCCATGGTGTATGCAGTCAAGAAATTCCACAATATGCTATACGACCGCCGATTCAAGCTTCTGACAGATCACAAGCCCTTGCTGGCTATCTTTGGTTCGCAAAAGTGCATTCCGGATTACACAGCCAACCGGCTACAACGTTGGGCTATTACCTTAAGGGGTATGATTTTGTGATCCAATACATGTCTACAGTTTCCATTGGCCAAACGGATGCACTGCCACGCCTAATTGATGCCCGCCAGCAAGAACAAGAGGACACAATCATTGCCTCAGTCGAGATGGAACCTGACATCAACTTTCTGGTAACTGATGCAGTGCACGGTCTACAAGTTACCGCAGAAGCTGTACGAACCGAAACGCTTCGGGAACAAATTCTCAAGAAAGTTCCACAGTTCCACAAAAAGTTGGCCGCGTTCAGGTCCATCTGCCAAGTTGCAAAAGTACTGTCAGAGGAAACACTTGCTCTCGATTGTAAACGACTGCATACTATCTTCGGAAAAGTGATCATCCCGAAGGCACTTCAGGAGCGCCTTATTTTGCAGTTTCACGCCGGGCATCCTGTAATCAACCGGATGACGGCGCTTGCCCGCAGTTATTTATAGTGGCCCTTCATGGAGAAACGGTTAGAAGAAATAGCTAAACGCTGCCAAAAGTGTCAATGTCCTGAAAACGCCACAATAATCAGTATTCTATTCATGGCCAAAAGTTACTTAGACATGGTGCCGCATCCACGTCGACTTTGCGGGACCGATCAACGGCCGAAGTTCCCACATTATAGTCGATTCATGCAGCAAGTGGCCTGAAGTATTTTTTATGGGGAAGACAACCACCAATGCCACCATATTGAAACTGCGCCAACCCATTAGCAGATTCGGCTGTCCTGCGACAATTGTCACTGACAATGGCTCACAATTTACTTCAGCAACCTTTACAGACTTCTGCAAGCAATACGCCGTACAGCTGGTTCGCTCGTCGCCGTTTCACTCACAGTCGAATAGCCAAACAGAAAGGTTTGTCGATACATTCAAGCGAGCTCTCCACAAATGAAAAGGGGAAGGACATATAGAGGAGGTGGTTGACCGGTTCCTTTTCCTCTACCGATCAATCCGAATCCACAAGCGCCAGACGGAGTCTCTTTAGCAGAGGCCATGATGAACCGGAATCTCCGCATGCCTTTCGACTTCATCCGACCAGACTCGGAGTCCTCTTTTGGTGAAAGAACCGCAGAATGTAACAGGAGTTTAATCGGAGGCACGGAGCAAAGAAGCGGGCTTTCACGCTGGGACGGAAGGTGCTAGTACGTGACTGTTGGGAAGGCCATGCGAAATGGACACCAGGGACGGTCAAAAGCCAGCGCGGAAACGTCATGCATGACCTGCTGGTGGGCGCGCAAATCTGGCCACGGCATGCAAACCAGTTACGGCGCACATTTTGCCAACCAGAACAAGCAAGATCTACTGACCCGTTCGAATTACTAGTGGAAAGCTTCAACCTGCCGAAGGTAGCCTTGGACGACTGCACGCAGTCGAGCAAATAATCCAGAACACGAACATCGGAACGAAGTTCTCGGGCGCTTCCGCCAAGGAGGTGGACCGACAAGCGGAGAACACCGTCCCGAAGACTGCAAGTTACTCCTAGGCTTTCGTCTTATACCTCGGACGGTATCTCAGTAGGGGAGGTGTCCTGGAGAAAGTAAGAATTGCCATGGAATCCACTATTTTAGCGAATAATCGATTATTAACGATTATCGCATCGATTTCGAACGTTCCGGAATGTTTTTCTTCTGCACTTGATTAAAATTCACCTGACACTTCGGCAAAAGATATGGGGAACCACTAATCATGGTAGCTGGCCTTCCAGCTCTTGAAGTCGAAGGGCAGTAGAGACCTATAAATACAGTCAAGGTCCGCAGTAGTTGTGCAGTATGTGTTGGCGGTGAATAATACGTTATTTTGTCAAGGTCATTGGCGTTTTGCTTTTTCCTTCGGTTGGGCTAGAACTTTTGTGGAGCAGTAAATTATTATATTTGGAACTGCGTCTAGTGAGAAGATTTTATATCAACAACCTACCTAAACTAGTTACAGCGCGTTCTGGAGAGAACTATTAGCTCTATTTCTAGCGATACAGCACATTTGACACGTATTAAAAGGCCTCAAATTTGCCATCTTCACTGACCACAATGCCCTGACGTACGTGCTTGTCGCGTCTACCGACCAATACTCTCCTAGTGAGTCGCGCCACCTTGAGTATGTCGCTCAAGTTACGGCCAACATACGGCATGCTTCAGGTGTGCACAACGCCGTCGCAGATGCATTTCCCGCATCCACGCTATCTCCGCTGACGCCGACACTGCTATCGACTTGGCAGCTGTGGCCACAGTGCAACTCAACGATCCTGGGGATGATCTACTACCCAGGTCGCCCTCATTGGTCATACGACCCGTTCCGCTGATATCATCAGACGGAACTCTAATTTGCAATTTTTCTCTGGACACGCCGCGCCCAGTCGTCCCACGCGAGTTTCGGCAGACCGTTTTCGACACGCTGTACAGCTTGTCTCATCCAGGCCTTCGTGCGTCGGCTAAACTCGTAACCGCACGATTAGTTTGGTACAATGTTAATCGGGACTTCCGTACTTTGGCAGCTGCTTGCTTTCTGTGTAAACACGCGGAGGTGCCAAAGCAAACGAGAAGGCCATTAGGCACCTTTCCCACGCCGGAATCAGGTTTTCATCACGTGCACCTAAATCTGCACATAAATCTGTTTTTTGCCACCTTCCAAAGGCTCTGTATATTTACTGACCTGCGTCGATCGGTTCACTGAGAGGCCGGATGCTAATCACATACCTAACTGCTCTTCGAAAACGGTAGCGAAAGCTTTTCTGGAGCGCTGGGTAGTACAATACGGCTGTCCCACCATCGTGACCACCGATCGACGGTCACATTTCTCATCAACATATGCCACGTTGCTTAAATAGTTAGGCTGTTGCCACGTCCAGGTGACGGCGTATCATCCTAAAGCGAGAAGCAGGATCAGTAAGCTTAGAACCAATACGCGAATATAAGGCAAACCTCCGATTAGTGGAGAACACCAAAATTAACGATAGGTAAAATTTATTAAGTTGAGCGAAACGCTATCTAGTGCTAAAAATAAGGCACCGGAAGATAGCTAGCTAACCGAAAGGTGTGGTCGCGTGCGCGGAGAGCAAAATGGTCGCAGAGCCGATGAGCGTCGTGCCGTTTGTAGGCGGATGCTATGTTGACTCAAACAAGCGCCAGCAACGTTCAAAAAAGCGAGCGGCTAATTTGCTACGTACAACGAGAATATAATTTTGTGATTTTGTAGCATTTTACGCAGCATGCGGCAGCCAAACAGGGGCATCTCCAGGTCACTATCATTCGGCCGCTAACCTCATGGTGGAGCGTTTTCACTGCCATTTGGGAGCTGCGCTAATTGCGCACGCAGATACTTCATGGCCTAAAACCCTTCCCCTCGTCCTCCTAGAATTTAAAAACACTGTTGCGACCGATTTCGACGCAACAGCATTGCAAGTAGTCTACGGTTACAAGCTGCGGTTGCCAGGACAGCTGGTAGCACCACTCACCTTTACTTTCGCTATTGACTAGGGAAGTTATACCGATTGACTGGCTCACCAGATGCGTGCGCTAGGTCCACCCGCTCCTCAGTCGCAGAAGACGCCAGTGTGCTTGCCTGTGAAGCTGTCTACATGCTCATACGTCCTTCTTAGCGCAGGCGGTGTACGACAGTTTTTTTAGTTGCCATACATAGGACCATGTAAAGCGCTACACCATGCAAATAAACGTACACAATTGACCGCGGCGGTCGACGCGAAGTCGTCACCATCGACGGTCTAAAAGTTCGCCCTTGTGTAAGAAACCACCTAGCCAATCGCCGTGGTCGAGAGGTGCGTAATCCGGTTCGTTTCTCCGACTACCTTAAGTGTAAATTCGTTTAGCTTTGTAGATATTGTATATACTTGCCCCGTTTTTGGTCGATTAACGTTTTGAAAGCCAAAAAATGTCAAAAACCTCCAAAAAACCTTTAAAAAATATTCAAGAACCAAAGCGTTTAGACATGCAGTTGATTCGTTCGTTCTGTTTTGCCTTTTGTGCGCATGTTGATCTATTTTCTTGTCCCTACATTCCCCAACCCTCCACTTTGATCGACTTGCCCACACTGGGAAAATTTTCGAAGACCCTGACGCGAACTCTGGTCGTTTCCCGTGGGACAAGTGTCGCTTCTCCGCAGGACGAGTGTCGCTTCTTTGCGGGACGAGGCTCGCTTCCCCGCGGAACGAGGGTCATCTCTTCTTGGGACGACGGTCGTTTCTTCTTTGGACGATATTCCTTTCTCTGTGGGACGAGGGTCTCTTCGGCGCGGGGCGGGATGCGGCGATGGAAGAGACCACTCCCAAGCGCACCGTTTGGCAGCAGCAGAGGTTTAGGTCCTGTCGGCCTTTTTCTGGGCTAGCCAGTTTTTATAGTCCGGGAAGCTTGCTCCAACGGCCCGCCGAAATGCACCCTGCCCTGCAATCAATAAATAACAAATCAAAAACGGCACGGCGGACTCCGACTACCGTCGAACCCCCATTTACACGAAGGCTCCCTCATTTTTACTTGGCACGATTTTGCCTTTCAATCCTTGATTCAACCGTCCTATTTGAAATCGAAGGCTTTCTATGTTCAGCCTTCTAGGAGGGAGCTCTGCAGAGCTCAAAAATATGGCTCTTATTTTTCATGTAGAATGTACTTGTTGACCGATTTTACATTATTCCTTCTTGTTTTAATCGTCCTTACAACCAGCTTGACACCGGACCACACTGTAAGTTCCCGCGCTCGCGTGTTCGCTCTTGTTTCGCTTTATCCGTCTGGCACTTCTTGCAGCCCATCGAATACAATGCGCTGTGTCTGATTCCGATTTCCTTCTGATATCCGCGTTTAATTTCGCGCGCCATCTCTGTCTAGTAGTAACTAGTCCTACAAGCCCTGACAGTGTTTATAAATACAAATGCGATCACTTTTTGAAACCTGGTTAAATGTAAGTTCGTCCGTTTGTCGATCATTCAAAACATTCTCCCTGTCAGCACCATCGGTCATTGGAGCGCACGGATCGGGACACTCATCGGGCGATCATGATAAATGTTTATTTGCGGAAATGGCGGTGGCGTAGTATATTAATATTGTCAGTCAGCACATTGTTTTTATTATTTTGCTCCATAACAGTTGATAATTCTTCTGGCACCCTATGTTTAAATGCACCATTTTGTTACTTTGCTACTTTTGGATAATTAGCATTTCGCTGCTGTGTCTCTACGAGTTCGTTGTTCTATTTTCAGCTATGGATAAGAAGCCTGTGAAGGTCTTTCCAAGTTGCTCTACCACAAGTATTTATCGTAGAATAAGACGAGCTGAAGATGCTATGCAGCGAGAAGTTCAAGGATTTGTATCACAGCAAGGTATGGGTTTTCTTTTTGCGGGATGTCTTTTTAGCTACACACGAGATGATAAGTACTGGACCTACCGCACAAGATGTGCATGCTTCGCGCTATGCTGTGCAAGAGCCTTTTACTGACGCAGTATCCGCTGTTGGCGGAGTCATTCATCACACTAATGAATCTTGAATTAACGTGCATGAGTTCCTGCGGCCAGTGGTGGATGAATTGAATGATGTGTTACGCAGAGGTGTCTGCTTGTATGATAATGACGATGCTATAGATATCGTTCTGGACTGCGTTATAGCCGATGCAACTGCATGAGCATACGTTCGGCAGGTGAAACAACATTCTGGCTATTTCGCCTGCGAGAAATGCACAATAACTGGTAAGCAAAGCGTAAAGTTTGATAAACATTTGCAGGTTCGTACGTTGATAGTAGAATGACCTTCCCTACCGATCCCCAAAGCTCATTACGTAATGACATGGATTTTAGAACACGGAAACAACCATAACATCACATCGGCGGATCACTTTGTGACGCCTTACGGATTGACATGATAAGTTGTTTTCCCCTTGATTACATGCACACCGTGTGTCTGATAGTAACACGGAAGTTAATAATGCTGTAGCGCTGTGGCCCAACACGTGGAAACCTACGATTGCCAGCAACATCCATCAACATCATCAATGCACGACTTCGCACATGTTTGGCTAAACAGACCTTCGAGTTTCCGCGCAAATGTCGCACGTTTGAAGACGTGGAACGATGGAAGGCAACAAAATTCAGACAATTTCTTTTATATCTGGGTCCAGTAGTTTTGCGCGACTGGTTGCCCGAAGACCTGTACAATAATTTCGTTATGTCACCTGTTAACGCATACATTATGTGCTGCTGTAGGTGGTGTTCCCCTTACCTATCACATGCAAAATCCGTATTGAATAGGGTGGTGCGTGACATCGCAAAGCTGTACGGTGAGAAGGAGGTGGTCTTTAATGTGCACTGTTTAGTGCATATGTTCCAGGATTTCGTGCGCTTTGGACCCATGGATAACTTTTCCGCATTTCCCTTCGATTCGTTTCTACGACGGCTTCGAATGCTCATAAATGGACCGACGTCGGCGACGTCGCAAATCTTTCGTCGCGCAACGGAGAGAAGGTTAACGAATGTTACAGATGATGATGGCTGTTGTTTGGACAACGCTTGATCCACCGTAGTTGTGCGTCGTGGTCGGCGAAAAACCGGTTTCTTACATTTCGATGCGCTGATTACGAATGCCCATCCAGATAATGCTGTCATCGCACGTGGAATACCTTCGGTAGTGCTGGGCCAGCGTTCTAATGAGTTATGTGTGCAGCATTATACACAGACTACGTCGCTGTTTGTAAAACGTTTGCCGTCCACGGACCTACGTATTTTTAAATGTTTGGGTTCCTTAGCTCCACCGACATGGACTCCGTTGAGTGCAATCGGCTGCAAATGTCTGAGATTGCCGTGCGATGAGTACATTGTATTTTACCCCATCGTTCACAGCTGGCGGCACAAGGAAACCAAGAAACATGCGACGTAGGTAAGCTGTCTTATTTTATTATTTATTTGCTTCAGTTAACAGTCCGTTTTATGCTTCAAATCTGGGTGCGCAAAATCATTTTACAACTAACGGCGTTGCGCCGTTACAGTTACCTTTTCAACACCACGGAATACACTGCATATGCTGCTGCACCTGATATCGCAAATAAAATTTTCCCCACCGAACACATTTACCTCTTCTGGTAAGCTTGTGGAAGTGCTGTGCTCTGAGCACATTTTTTTCAGATGTATCGCGTGGTCGAATTTCAAGATTCTTTGGTCGCAGTGGCTCTGTCATCCTGGATGCTTAATAAAAAAGTTCTCTGGGAGCGGTTATCATCAAAACAGTTACAGGATTTCCTGATGCACCGCCTGCCACCACCTGCGTCCGTTGTGACGTACAAACTACGAATACACAGTTGTACAGGTGAGGCTACAGAACAATATATTTGTACGCATTTTTAGATGATTACCTCGAAGCTAAAATTTGGAACAGCGCTTGCTAACATCAGCCGAATTACCATCTAGCGACGCAACGATTCCAATGCTCCGGTGGGGGAAGCCAAAAAATGTATGTTGTAGCTAGATAATATATTATCCCAGCATTGTAAATACCTTTCCTGATTTGAGTCACCGCCATTCGCAACGCTGGGTATTGTTGAAGTCGTGAACTTGGATTTATCACCTCCACCACCAAAGCTGTATTTGGAGGAGGAACTTAGCGACGGTTCTGATAAAGAAAATGGACACCTATTAGTCTATCCCCATATATCCAGGTAAACAATGCTTTTGTTTTTACACTCTTAGTCTGATTCACCAAGTCGTTTCTCAGCGTTTACCTGTTAGCGGAACATCCTGTGACAACGCACTGATGTTGGAAATGAATGGTTGGTTCACAGCGTCTCCGAAACATTTACTTGCAGCCACATTGCGGAACGTAAATCGTGAAGTGATGAAACTGCGCGAACAAATGACTGCTGTAGAGTTGTCCTTGAAAGCGCTGCATGCACTTCAGGCGCTAAGTACCAGTAACGCATGCCCCTTTCCATTACCAATGGACACAATAGCGCAACTGCCATTTTTAAATAATGCAGTGGAGAACGCTGAGTTCATGAACAGCATGGTAAGTTTCATGAAATTTCACTTATTCGTAGGTGCACTATTTATCCAAAGTAAGCGGTAGGACAATCTCAGAAAGTGTGCGGAACGTCATGCTTACTTGCATGACTAACAACTTGGTCAGACATGTGAACTGGCGTGGTGTGCATGAGAAGTATAAACTAGCGGACACAACATTCGCGCGAGCGGTCCTTGGTATGTTACCTTTTAAACAACATTCATGTCTTCACCAGATGCCATTATGAAAAAAAACATACCAGGATGCACAGAGCCTGATATCGTTGACAAGTTACGACGCTGGATACAACGAATAAAAGAGCGTGAATCCGGGATACGAAAGGAAACAGAACGGTTATCACTGCAAGATTCCGCTTTGTAAATTATGATATCCATATTACATTATGTTTTCGCGAACTGTGTTGTGTTCATGGCATGCAATGTGTGCGATCACATAAACGTGCTTGCAGTGGTATGAGAAGAGCGGATAATGCGGCTAGGCTTTACCCGTTACGGCTAGAAATCGCGGAAATGTGAGCGTGCAAAGGGAGGCGCCACGTTATTTTTCTCCGCGAGCGCCCGATGAGTGACACAATTTTTTGCCACTCGGGCGCCCGTCGGGCGCTCGATCGGTCACCCAACGGACGCCCAACGGACATCCAACGGGCGTTCATCGGACACTGGTGCTGAGTGGGCTGTAACAAATACATGAAATATACATTTGAAATATTTATCTTCCTGGCAGTTGCAACATGAACCTTATTAAATTAGTAAGATGTTGCACCATACACCGCATTATAACAGTTCACATATTATTCCTCTGGTTTTTTTCCCTTTCTCACATTTATGGCATCAAAGGACAGGCTTATTTTAGTGTACAGTACTTTTTCTCATGTAAGCAACATAAGCCTCAAAACATATTACATAATTCAACAACTTTTGCAGAAATGTTATTATCTCTAAAATATAGCACTGATTCCCTATCTTTAATTTATCAAATTTTCCTATAGTAACATGTTTCATTTCGGAACATAGCACCAATTCCTCACTAAGGTCGGGTTGTTGTCACGGCAACCAACAGTTCGTATTTCAGGACCACATATTTTGACCTTTAGTCCCTCATTTCAAGACATACATGCCTTAACGTTTAACATTTAACATAGGCATTATTTCTCACCTAATCCTTATTTCCTTCCCATATTCATACACAAAACTAGGTTCTTTAGACTCCACTTCCTCACCCGTGTTGCATATACCCAGGAGCTAATATTTATTAACACTCTTAGACCGAACGTTTGGAGCACGTTCCCATAAGCGAACGGATCGGGACCCTAACATCGGAGTTTTGCCTAGCGGCGGGTTTGGTTCGGTGTTGCCATTAGATGGCGGTGTAGGTTTTGTATTGAGCAAGATTAATATGGTTAGCATAGTTAGTTGTTTTAATAAACTACAGGAGTATTGGAAAGCACTTGGCGCTACATTAGTAACTGTCGACATGGCGAATGAAGCCGAGAGATTATGTCCTTTGGTGCGTACTATTATCGGAAAGTTGATGAGGTTGAGTCCGATGTAAAGGAATTCGCAATTGCCACAGCTTTTTACAAGCGCACGGCTGTGATTCGACAGCATTATGAACGGCAAAGGGGAAGCGGTTGCCAGAGGAGTACCCGTACCAGTACGCGCAGTATGCCTGTGTTCATGGCGGGCGTAGTAACGTTCGTGGGAAACGGTAAGTTGCCATTCCTTCCGTATAATAAGTGCTACACCGTTACAGAATGTTGGACTGCAGGGCCCATTTCTCTTCCTAGTTGAAGGGTGAATGTTGCGAACGAGGAGAATTGCGTTTGCTTCATCAGGATGATTTCCATTTTGAGAAGCCATGGCTATATCCACAGAACAGGCGGTTGACTGAGGCGCAGGAGAAAGAGGTTTTTCCTTATGACCGTTTTCAAAAGTGGTGGGTAAATACGTAAGTACCTTTCTATGGCACATGGGCGGAGGTTGAACTCGGATCATCTGGGGATGCTAAGGCGACACAGGAAGCGGAGAACAAGGGAAGTGGGCGAGGAGACAGAATTGTTGGAGCTGCACAGCGGTTGTCGGGTGCTGCAAGAGGGCAAGGTGGTGAGATATTCTTCGTGCCATCCGTTATAGAGGCCATTGCGGAACGATACTGCGAAGTGATCTTGTCGGACGCGACTTACCAAGTTAATTATGGGGAATATAGTTTGTGGCAATGTATGCTGATGAATGAAACTGATGTGGTTCATTCTTTTTCCTATAGGTTGCCGTCGAATAATACGTACCACAGCTACCGGCATACTGTGGAAGCGACGAAAGAGAAGCTAGCTTGCACGGAAGCTGTACGAACCTTTGTAATGGATAAATGCATGGCACAGGTTCGGGCGATGACGTAGGATTATCCTAACTCGTCGGTGGTATATTGCCGTTTTCAGGTGCTAATTTATATGTCCCGCTGGGTTACTCGTCTTCTGGGAACGAGTTAAGCGGTCAGAAACCTTCTGCAGCATTGCCTGCATAATTTGATCTGTACACGTGATGCGGAGCCTACGACAGACTGCTGAGGGCGATAGGGGCGAGGAATGCGGAATCGTATATTTACTTACAGCGAACGTGGCTGCCTTGTACATCGTCCTGGGCTGCTCACAGGTTGGGAGAGGTGTGCTTATTCGGTTACGCTACAACCAATCGGGTTGAAATGAACAATCACCTGAAGAAGCAGGTTACCTAGCAGCGTTCACTGCATATCTTGTTTACGGTCATGCTCGATCGTGTAAACACGTTGATTCGGGAGAGGCTGCAAACTCTTGGTAGGATTACCGAGTCTATTGACATACCACCCCGGAATTGTACTTGGCAACGCCGATTTTTTGCGCATTTTTCGTTCTCCAGCAAGCAATTTAGGAGATATTGAAGGAGCGCACGTATCGCCGCTGTCCAGGATGTTGGTCCGCAATGGTTGGTTCGTTGTGCTAGTGGTACGAACACCCGTTCCTACGCTGTGACCGTAGGGTCCTGCGACTGCGAACTTCATCATCAGTAGTGTGTGCCGTGTGCTCATATGTGTCACGTAACCGCTAGGCTAGGTGCCGGCATGTGGACACTGGATTAAATGCCGTATGAACGTTGGGACACAGGATACACTGGGCATTGTGTCCGATGCTTCAGTGTAGCGTATTATAAACATACATATGACGGACCACGTTTTGGAAGTGGGACCTGTGAGACAGGCGATGAAATTGTGGCAGAGAGAGGAGTTTCTTTCGGAGTTAAAAACACACATATGCAGCTTTTGTATGGGAATAAAATCTAGAGGTTTATATGACCCATAAGGTAAACAGAATTCTGGTCGGGTCAGATGAAAGCCCAAGCCACATTATGGGGGTTGGACACACGCGTTAGCTGTATCTTCATCCGGTTTATGCGGCTTTTAAACAGAATGCACTCTGGCTCAAAGCGTGACATGCCACCACGCCCTCCGAAACGAGATATGGAAGGGAATTATGTAGAAAAGAAAAAAGACGAGAAACTCCATCAAGTAGAAGGTAGTTGCCTCAGGGACTGCTGCGGTGTAGCGCGGCCAGATGACAATCCGGGCGGGTCTTGAAATCCACCAAGGTGAGCGCGAATACAAAATCGGCAGGCACAGCGTTGCACGGTAGGCAGATTCCAAAAGCGAAGTAGTGTCGTCTGCAGTTCAGCCAACGGTGCCGATGTGTGAGCCTCCGTGGGTCGCCAAGTAGGTAAGAGCACGATTGATGCAGTGTGAGTAGTTGGCGACAAAGAGGTCCAGGTTTGGATAAGAGCATAAATACAATGAGCCGGTCGCTACGGAGACGTCGGTACTTAAGCGAGTAGAGGCCTAGGCAGTGAAGTCGTTGTGGATAATCTAGGTGCTTTAGGAATTCAACTAGTTTTCTTGCTCGACGTTTTGGAGCCTTGAGTATAACTTTTTCCTTCAACAAAGAGGGCTCCAAGCCTGGGGTCAAAGCAAAGGGTTTATTAGGCGGCGAAGGTTGGGGTCCATTTGACGGAAGGCTGGTCTCAGCAATCAAACCATAAGGTTAGCAACAGCAGCTGCTTTACGGCATGAAGCGGATAAATAAATAAATAAATAAATAGTATATTCTCGGTAAAACGAGACACAACTGTAAAGGCGTGATCGAATATGCATACAAGCATAGCTTCTGTGGAATGTTAAAACATTTCGTTTTAATGAAAGGTATAAAAGAAAAGATGTTGTCCGTATGAGTGAGCATAGTGTCAGGTAATAGTCAGACCCAGGGACATTATGGCGCTTTGGCGCGCAAAATCCGTCAAAACACAAGTTGGGGGTAATTTCGCCAGGTAGTGATCCGTGAGCACAGGAACCTAAACAAGGTTTTGTTGCAACCAATAACCATTACGAGATAGGGATGATCTGTGCTCCAACAAAGCATTCTTCATAGCAGAATTAGTTGCACAGGTTCGATGTAGAAGGCTGAGGACTGCGTCAGTGTGAAATGCTTAGCTGTGACTTTATTTTGTGGCGAGTCACATCCGCCACGTTGCAGTGTTGTTAAGCGGACATTTGTGGCTTTTTATAGGGAGAACGCTTGCCAGGCGAAAACCCACCACGTCCTGGAACACTGCCGTAGCTTTCGTTGAACAGTGGTGCAAGTCGGTTATGCATCGTATAGACCGATTTTGCATTCTATTATTCGCAGTCGGTTGACAGCCAAAATTCTTCGTTGGTTGGCCGAATGGCTTAGTACTGATACGGCAGCAGTCTTTGGGGCCGGTCAATGATGCAAGATTCGAAGAGTCGAATGATAATGATGCAGGTGAGTAAACACATTGTTAATAGAGGCCGGCTCTTCTATTATATTCTTGCTCGGCTCGCAAACCGTGTCCAGCTATCCACGCTGGACTTGTCATGAGGTCGGTGAGTGAAGTTGTTTCTTGTGGCTGAATATGTCCTTAATAGGTAAAAACGCCATTCTCTGCAAATTGGATTTGGGATTCCTGCAAATGTAAGTAAGTGTAACTGTTTCCATAGCCAAGTGAAAATTCCATGGAAGACCATCGGAATAGCCACGTATACGTGCGCAACGCTGTCCGTGAAAGGACATCAGAATAGCTCCAGGTGACTGGCGAATAGGAATGTTTGAGGCAGTGAAGGTAATCACGCCAGAGTTGTTTGTCTTCGGTTGTGGAACGGGGGATCCATGTACATATATTCTTCCAGGTGAGTAAATTGTTCTCTGAGTACGAGGCAAGCTAAACCCATTTGTTTAGACCCCGTGAAGGTAGCGCCTCCGGAATGGCGGAATGAGCTCCATTTGGACCAGTGTGTGGGTTTTTCATTTCCTGGAGAAAGGACCAAGCGTTTTGAGGATGGGTCGGCCAGTCCCAGTGGATAAACCTTCTTGTTTTGGCGGATGTATTTGTAGGAATCTCGGGAAAAACGGACAACGGACAAGAGGTGGCCAAACAGAGACAGCAATGAATCAAGAAGCACTAACACAGACTGGTGGCGCTCACCTGTGCCTATGATACATTCAAACTTATGTAATTTTGTTTAGTATACATAATTTGCAAGCGCGTTCTATACATTACGTCGCTGGTGTGACTCAGACTACAGCCACTACGTGGGAAGAAGGTTCTGCACGCGCAGGGTCAAAAGACCGGAAAGACTCGTCTGACTAATGATTCTCAAGGCTCGTTTAGCTGAAGTGAGCTGGAGGACAGACGCTCCCAGGTAATATATTGGAGAAAAGGCGGTAGGGAGGGTAGAAAGGACGCGACATTTCGAAGCGTTAAATGAAAGGTCGTTTTATATGAATCACTGATGTAGACGGTCGAGGTCCGTCTGAAGTACGTGGGCCTCGTCTAGAAAATTAAGTGTGTGCCACACTTTAGCGGCATTAGCACATAACAGCAGCAAAGTGTGCACTTGCGGTACAACGTCATTAGTGAAGCCGAGAAAACGGCCCTGTCCGAGAACAGACCCATGTACACCACGCAAGCGCGTCTGTGAGTGAACTCAGCCTGTAGCTTCCAACAGGACACCGCGGCTGATGCTCGTTAGTGTCATATGCATCACCTCCAAATTTTAAAATATTGCATGTCGCTCATTTGGCAACATTACTCAATATTTTATCGTTTGCAGTTATCAGTGCTTTAACGGTTATTTATCGTGTTACCTGATACACACAGTTACACCAAAGCATCCCCATTCTGATCAGGTACGTTTCCTTTGAAGTGCATAAAGGCTGTTTTAGATGTGGCTCCGCAGCATGAATGGCTACCATAGTGTAATAAATGTGCCTTCACAGGTATATCGCAAGTCATGGAATGATGCGTATCTGCTCTCCTTCATCCATCGTACGTCGTACTAGACATGTGTATGCCACCGCTTAGTGAAATCCGCATGGAATTCTGGCCATCAATTTCCAGCGGGCATACGGCATCGTACATGTTTTGGAGGTTCCATATGTTTCCTACCTAACGGGCAATGATGAGTTCGTTTTTAGTTTATTGTTAGTACGCTGGTTATTTGCTATATGCAGTGCCTTAAGGACGCCATCCACATCTACCTGTCCTTAGCCTATACGCTCCAACAGGTTTCCTTGTCAGCAATTAGGCTTCACTTCACGTTGAGCGGAATAGCCCGTGTGGTCACCTTGTGCTAAAACTCGACAGAAAGGTTTCCTCCGAATTGCAACAGGTTCACCAACCTCTCGGATATGTAGTGACCGGTGCAGTGACGATTTATGGTGCCGCAAGCAGATGCTCATGCATGGTGGCAGCGATACCAATCCGAAGAAGCCCAGTGTCATTAGATTAAGACATCAAAATTTCGATACGCAGTGCGCCCTGCTAGGCTTCGCTGACTAAACGCTAAGCGTAATACTCAGTGAGTCATCGCAGGGCATGCCTGGTGCGCCTCCCGGTGAAACAAATGCTGAAAAGACAGCGTACGGAAGCGTGATTACAGTGATCGCAAGTATTGATATGTGTGATGTGTTTCCGAAACGCACAAGTAGGACGTCTGTGCTCTTCAGAAGCTCACCTAGATGGAAATTATGGACTTAACTTCCAACGGACTGAAAATGGCGAGCGTCTCCTACCATTGTGTGCAAAGCATGTTGTTTCTTAGTAGCACTGCTTTTAGACACAGTGGGCTACGAATTGCAACCGGGCGTCCTCCTGTAGCTGGCCAGCGATGGACCAAAATTGACCACATAACCATAAGGTACAAATGGCCTGCTTCTATGCTGGATTGCCGCTCGTACTAGAGTACCCGTGGCGACTATGATCATGCCTTAATACGCTATCGTTTCTCCATGAACTTCACCGGGGAGCGCACCAAGCGTCCCCTCCGATTGGCAACTGGGAAACTGTCTACGCCCTAGGTCAGGCAAGCCTATCAAGACGCACTGTATACCAAACTTATGCTGTGTTGTTTTTGTGACACTGACTTCCAACGGAATAGGATCTCGGCCGCCATTCAGGACGCCGGAGCATCTGCTTTTGGCACTATCAACCGTCACGGCACCAGTCACTATATATCCGTGAGGTCCGTGGACCTGGTTGTATCTAAAATACCTCCAGGCTGGCTATGAGCACAAAGTGAGCAGTCGGACTATTAGGCACGAAGTAAAGGCTGAAACAGTAGGCAAATACCGAAAGCTCCTTTAGCTGATACCAACCACTGGGTTCAGGAAATCAGGCGGCAGTGAGACAATCAGAGAGCACGCGGGAGCACTGACACAATAAGGAGCGCCATATGGCTCGTTGGGCGGAACACTTACAAGATCTTTTAAGCTAACCCCCTGCTCCTGGACCTCTTCCTATTCGGGTGGCCAAACATGCTTGCAATCCGATCGGCATCCAAATTCCAACATTAAACGTTGCGAAGCTAAATGGAGAGCCAGACGAATACCCACCACGTCCCGGGAACGCAGCCACCGAAACTTTAGCTGGAACGGGAGAAACCCGAACAATCCACTTGGCACCACGAAAAGAATTACTTTTCTCTACATTCCTTATGGATATCAGGTAAGTAACCACGTCATCACTGTTTTACTGATTTCACGACATTTCCCCGTTACTTAATTCTTGTCTTTGTAGGATTCAATATTTCACTTCGGAATACAACGGGCCTTCTTTCTCATAGTCGCACATGGAAGCAGGTGCCTCTTACGGTTTGGCGGTCGGATGCTTCCGATCACAGCCCACATAACACACTCGCCACATACTCCCTCATGCCGACGTGTTGCGTAGGATCCACCGCAGACATCATCCCCCGCCGTAACCTGCCGCAGCATGATGAAACGAAGCGTGCTTATTGCATTCCCTTATCCTTACACAGAAATGGTAACGCTGCCCAGTTTCAACGATTGCAGCAGTCCTACCCAACGTCCACAGTAAAACTGAGGCCACAGATGTTCAAGGCAATTGCCTTAAAGGCGTACACACTGCATTCAGCCCAAGTAAGATACGCGTCACGTCCTCCCTTATGTCGCCTTGTTGTGCAGCATCCTCCGACGACATCGTTACCAGCCGTAACGCCTGTCATCATGATAACACGTAAGTATGTTTCTTTCATTCACTTACCTAACAACAGAAACTTTAACAATTCCCGGATCCGTTGAAGGCCGCTGCCTTGCCCAGCGTCCTCCGTAACACTGCAGCCTCCGGTTTTCACAGGCAAGTTACATCAATGTATATACTCCGATTTCATAGCACCTGTCACATATGACATCGCTATGTGGTATGTTTCCGCAGCTTCCCGATAATAAGTAGTTATTTCACGTGAAGTTCTGAAATCTAAGTGGTTGTCTGTGTGAACGAACCCCGGTACTTCTCAAGTCCACCATCTGTGCTATAGCCTTGCGTTTTCCATCTGCAAGCACCATTTAAACAGCGGACAGCTTTCAACGTTTGGGGCACTGGGACATATGTGTAGTGGGTGGATCCGTAATCGTCCACCGAATAACGTACTGCACAGTCCACTTAGTTACTGTGTGCAACTGCTGCCGTAACATTTCTCTGGAATTTCAGACAGCATAACACCAAAAATGCTACTTTTTCGCCTCACTCACGAACTCTTTACTGACGACTTATCACTCCTAGCGTCATGCATTGTTCATTACTACACACCTTCGAAAGGGAAACACTGAACTGGAGATAAACAATGCATTAACCGGTAAGTTAACATTACCTACTCTGTAGTGACTCAACACTGCAACGTAGACCAAATTTTATTTTTATGGACGCCTAGCGTTGCATATTACCCTTGACCAACAATACCAGAGGTCTGCAGTGCCAATCTCACAGCAGCCGGTAAGCACGTTTTTTACCGCTATCAGTTTTGTATGCAGTCTGAGGCGGCTCGTTTGAATTAGCTCATCTGACTGTCTGCAAGCCACTACATTACAGTGGTTCCGACTTGGCAGGAATGGTCACTACACCATTTCCGAAATCAACTTCCAGACAAGGTATGTGACAATGCCAGACCAAAAATTTATCAATGGTCTAATAAGTAGCTTCGATGGTTCAGTCGCCCGTATGCACCCTCTTCTCCGGTTGATAGATGGCCCCGCAATTAAAAATTATCAAACGTATATCACCGAACTGCGTTGCTTTTATATTCTGGTAATTGTATCTAAGATGTTGGTGACGTGAACCATACACGCGACTAACAGGAGGTAAGCTACATCGTTTCCATGTGATTAAGTAAGTCAATCCCGCCTTACATCTATGCATATTACTTGCATGTGTGTCTCCGGAACACGTTCCCATTTACCATTCCTCAGTTTTTGCCCGTTATGGGTCAAGAGCGCCTCACACGCCCCCCATGCTGACGAGAATATTCGGAAGCGGCACAGACTGCAGCGCTCCATTTGTGCCTCTTTTTCGTTAACATTTCCATATTTCCACGATCACAGCGTAATGCATTAAACGCAGTTGCATAAAATGACAGAAACAAATGAAAAGCCATGTGACATTATTCCAGTTGTTTCAGTAGCGTTAACAAAGCCCATTACTTAAGTTAGTTTTGTCGCAATGCCTAAGCTTACCACTGCGGTTTCTTTCATAGCGACAATAATGTCTGCTATACGACCTAAATTCATTTCATAACCACTGGTATGAAGGCGCGCTGTGCCAATAGGGCATTTCTCCCCCGTGCCGATTACAACGCCAACAACGTGAAGGCCTAAAATACTTATGTACTATCAGCCATGAAGGCGTGTTAGACCAGTCGTTACCAATTCCATGGTGTCAAAATTGATGCAGCTGCCCTGGGCAAAGTTAAAATCATTTCTGGTGGCTGCAGATTTATTTTCATTTGATTCGTTAGCAGTGCTTACCATACCGCCACTGCGAGGCTATTATGGGCTTAATAACCGCTCGTATTTATGGACTACGGTTTCAACAACGGCGAATACGCTGGGTCCGATAACGACACCAATGCTTTGCGACCAATATAGCACTATTAATAACAAGCATCCAAGGCATGCGCAGCAAGTATGTGGGGCTTCCTTTTAGCCTATATGGATGCAAATATCTTGGAACTCACTAAGGATAAGTGAATGCCGTTCATGTAGACTCCTGGCGCCGATAACATAAAGGTCACTGTGGGCCACAAGTACGTTTCCCTGTGGAACATACATAGGCTTACTAAGCGCCATACCTTTACCCCAGTGAAGCCAAAAAACTATACCTGTTTAATGACTTTTATGACACGGCTGATATAGAACCTACGATACATTTCCATACATCGCTCATGCAATCAATCGCAGCCCATACTCGAGTGCGGTTAAGTGAATAAACAAATGCCACCCTTGAGGCAGTCATAATGAACTATGAACAATGATTTATAACGGGTAAAAAAGCAGGTGCTTGACTTGTCCCGTAGGGTGTTTGGCCTGACAGAAAAAGATAAAGAAGTAACAAAAAAGATAGAGAATTGACAAAAAAGATAGATTTGGCCTTACTGAGCACTCGTCACGTTCGCAGGAACATAAACCTACAGATAGTCTTGCGTATATATGTGGGCTACTTGTATGAAAACGTGGAAAACATGTTCATTGATTTCTTCCTTATTCGTTTGCCATCCAAGTATTCTCTATGCTTCATATAAGTTCCGCATATACTGCACCTGATAAGTTTCCTTTATTATTATTTATAAGAACCGTATTAGCTAATTCATAAAATGCGTAACCTACTTATTCTACTCCTGCTACTTTGATATGTGCAATTACAGATACTGGTTAAACTCCATGAAAAAGGGAAAGTACATAATCAATTATTAACTCATTTACGTACGGGTAATGTCAAATATATCGCTGAAACGAAAAGAACGTATACTTTGGTCTATGGCCTTCCAGTTGCGTTGATTTGCATTAGGCAATCACAGCGGAGACTAACAACGTGTCGCCCTCTTAAATTACATAGTGCGGTTGAGCAGTGTTACAATAAAACGTGTACAAATGTCTTCCTACATAAGGATATAAACATGGATAGATTGAAGGAGCAATATCCTTTCTAATCACGCTAAATTTGCAAAATAAGAAAGGCACATATTTGTAAATAAGTATACGCATTTACTTTCAGACAGAATTATGTAGATAAAATTTACGCATTGTTAACCTTAATCCCATATATATATATATCACATGTTTCATCAACTATTTATGTACGCTATGAAAGCTCATTCAGCCGTTGTATTCATTAAGCTACAAAATATTGAACAGAGACCGACATGTATTTTCCCTTCCCATTCACCTTAGATCAGTTAAATTACTGTTCCTTAGGCATTCATATATGCAACTGACGCTTCCGCGTTACTTTTCCTTTATAAATACGCATTCCGTAACAAGTCCCATATGGAAATAGGTATGCGCGTATCGCTGGGTTATTTGTCTATTTGTGCCATATTCCTTCTTGTTTTACTCTTCCTTACAACCGGTTCGACACTCGACCGCCTTGTAAGCTTCCGCGCTCAAGTGTTTGCACTTGTCTCGGTTTATCCATCCGCGGCTTCTTGTAACCCATGAAATAGAGTCCGCTGTGTCAGACTTCAATTGCCTTCAAATATCCGCGCAAAATTTCGCGAATCTTCTCGGCTAGTATATACTAGTCCTACAGGCTATACAGCTCGTTAAACAAACATGGAACTGGGTTCAGTGTGATCACGGGCGCCGAGACCCCGGGTGGGGGCCCACCGTGAACTCCTGTGGGTTGAAGCCCGCGACGGGCTCTAATAGGGTTCGCTCGGGCGCGTAGCTTTTGCAAGTGAGTAGACGAAAAACATCCAGATTCACAGTTGTTGAGAAGCCGTTAGCCGAGCTTGCCTCTCTTGCCTCGCTTAACTCTAAATTGAATATGCTTACGAAATGCCTGAATATTGCAAATGTAGACGCTGTAACCGACTGTCGTCTTCTGAGAGTCCATCCGTTGACGAGGCGTTCATACTACCGGACACTCCAGTTCACGTGGATATAACTGACACAGATGCCTCGGATGGCATTGTTAACACGCTCCAAGTGGAAGGCGAGTCACGGGCTCCTGGGCCATTGAAGAATAAGCGTACCAGGGCAAGGAAAACGCACAAAACTTCCTCCCAAAAACCGGGTGATAAAATGCTCAAGAAACAAGTGTCTGGGTGGGAAACACCAGCCTGTGTTGCACTTCCCTTAATGAGACAAGGTGCGCTGTTAACTTCGGTCCCACAGAACCCTGTCAAACAAACCTGTTACGTGGATGGTAGAGCATGTGGAGTAGATGCATCTCGTCGAGGCGATTGTTACGCAGATAGCAGTGTGATTTTCAGAAACGTCACTGAATCTACTGCCGCTCTTCCTACCGAGCGCATGCTTGATGATCTTGCTTGGTTTAAAGTTTGCGTGACAAGGCTTTACCACCAGGTTTCCCTGACGTTACTCTCGAGAAGCCCATCAGATTGGGGAACGTTCCAGTTTTTCAACCAAATCTTAGACATTGCTCAAAGGTAGCAATGTTATTGTGCAACCAGATATTCCGTTAGCGGATAAGTTAACGTAAAAGGAAGCCAAAGAGACCTTATTGTCCGGGATGCAGCTGACGGGCAAGGTCTCCTATTGGTGGGTTTTCAGTGGTCAGCCGGCGGTCCAGTTCCGCGCTGCCAGAACCTATTCTACCTGCGCACGACCCAGCGTTGGTCGTGCCGAATTTCTCCAAGTAGTACTTAGTAAAGTGCCTAACCTGAGAGGCAAGATGTACAAGGTAGGTCTACTCATAAACAAATCTCTTTCAGATAGACTTGCATTCACTGAATGGTGGCTGTCTGAGGGAATCACAGATGGCGAAGTATACCTGCCTGGCTACGCACTGTTTCGCGCTGACCGCTCCACTGGCCGTCAAGGGGGTGGTGTAGCACTTAATGTGAGTTGTCACGTCGACGTATTGAGGACCAGCGTTTTTCAGTCTCTCGGCTAATCTGTCGAGGCTAGCGCAGTCCTGTTTTGCGATTTCTCGGTTCAAGTTACGGTCGTGTTAGTGTATGGAAGCCTTATGAGCACCACCGATCGGACCGCTGAGTTTATACGCACTCACTAAGCGAACAAGTGTCTGGTGCTTGGAGACTTCATCATCCCAGAGGTTTGTTGAGATGACCTAACTTACAGTTCAGCTCTGAATTTGTTCGGTACAGAACTGTTGAGCTTAACGATGCGGGTACCATTACACAGGTTCGTGGACCACCCCTTAGGTACATCAGAAATCAGCAACTGTCCATTTTAGATCTTGTTTTTGCTACGTCACTTGACTTTGTAGTTGGCATTAATTAAGACTCGTCTCTTGACGCTAGCGATCACGGTTGCTTGTCTTTCCAGTGTACCCTTTTCAGGCCTTGCCAAGGTACTACTAGTTATAAATAAATAAATAAATAAATAAATGGTATATTCTTGGTAAAACGAGACACTTGTAAAGGCGTGATCATGTGGGTCGCGGACTTCCCAGTGATGCGGGCAAAAGATAGGTCATCGCCTTGTGTGATATCTGAGACCGGCACAGTTCACATAGCCTGAGAAAAGTGTAAGGCACAACTCGTCGACATTTCTGCACCTCATATATCACTAGTAATAAAAAGGAAATCCAGAGCTCAGCCTCCGTGGAAAAATTTCGCGGGGAAGGGCCTGCTAAAGTAGCGGTCTAGATGCTAGCAAGCTCCGTCGAACAGCCCGTTTGACAAGTATCGGTTGGTTTGAAATGAGTGCAAGGTACATCTTAGGTTGGCCTGGCTTCCGTAAGAAAATGGCTTAGATGATACTGCCTCGAAAAACCCCAATTCTTAGCTTGCGTTAAAAGACACTGTGAAGCAAACTCGCCCATACCACCGTTGCTTCAATGATATGGGACCCATGCCTATAGAGACTATAAAAAGACATGCGTGCTTGGGAGCAATACTCAAGCGTCTTTGTCCGTGAAACAAATACGCTATGCAGCGAATTAGCTTCAAGGGTCTCTGAGGACTGTTGTCTTGATGAAATTCTTGTACCTGAGTCTAAAGTTCTCCCGTTGCTAAGAGAGTTTAACTACACTAACGCTTCCGGGCCAGGTTCTGTTCATCCAAAATTGTTGCACGAATTAGCAGTGGAACTCAGTGGACTTCTGGTTTGTGTGTTTCAAATATCACTCAACAGCTGTGTCTTGCCTGCCGAATGGAAGGAGGCTGTTTTCTGCCAAATTTTCAACTGCCGTGACATAGACCCACCGGATAATAACAGGCCTGTTTGTTAGACTAGCGTGGTCATTAAGTTACTTGAAAAATTGGTACGTGATATAGTGGAGAAACCTTTAAATATGTTTCACCTGCTCAGTGTCGAGCAACATGGTTTTCTTAAAGGGTTTTCGTGTCAGCCGAACTTGCTGGTAGCTCGTGAGAGCTGGGCTGAAGCCGTAGACAGTGGCGTGTGGTGGATGTTTTGGTCATTAACTTCGCCTAGGCCTTTGAGACTGCCTTCATTCGCGACTCTCACTGAAGATGAAGTCATGTGTAATATCTGTTCGCGCTCTACAGTGGGTGTCAGCTTTTCTGGATGGACGAGAACAGTGTATTCGAGGGAGAGGCAGTCTTTCTTTTCGACAATCTATAATTAGCGGCGTTTCGCAAGGCTCTGTCCTAGGTCCGCTGCAGTTCTCCGTCTACGCGAATGAGTTACTGTGGGAGCTTTAGGTACCGTTGCCCTTATTTGCTAATGACCTAAAGCTATAGAATGTTATTGATATCTCTGGAGGTCCTGTGGCTCTTCAACGGACTCGGGATATAATCCGGGAATGGTATGTCTTGTGGTTGCTGCCCACAAACCGGGCAAAGTGTTCAGTGTTGCGTATCTGAGCGTCGGCTTTTTCCCTAATTTTTGTGCTCGATGAGAGTGAACTTCCTCGCTTGCCTCATCAGGTTGATCTAGAAGTAGTCCACAGTTCCGCGCGTCACTCTGGAGACATCTAGCAGAAGGCGGCTATTAAAGGTTTCCGGATGTTATGGTTTATCCTTCGTTTTAACCGCTGATATGTTTTGAAGCTCCTCTCAGCGTTTGTACGGCCCCGCCTAGAATATTGCGTCCAGGCCAGTCCACCATGTTTTGTCTGGGAAAAATTGCGCTAGAAAGGGTGTTGCGTGTCGGTACTAGGTTGTTCGAGGGGTTGGGAACACAAACGTACCCCGAACGCCTACTTATTTTGTGAATGCAATCAATGCACCCTCGAAAGATAATAATGGAACTAATCCTAACCTACCATATTTTGACTGAGAAGGTTGGCCTTGATTTGTCGGCTTTTTAGTTCTGCTAGATTATCTGGTCCCTGCGGGCATTGTATTAAGCGATCCGATCAAGTTAGAGCGGAGACACGGTTATCGCATCGGGTCATCGAACGCTGTAACCTGCTTCCAGCAAATGTTGTCAAGGAAGCTACGGTTGAGTAATTTGAGCGTCAGCTAGATGCACTTGGGTGGAAACAAGAAACCTTTCCTTTTTCCTTACTAATTCCCACCTTTATAGTTTGGTTCTGTTTTCTGTACTTTTCCTCGCCATTGGTATTATTCTCTTCTGTTAACTGATTTCCCTTACCCACTTACCTTCGATTTTTCTTCCTCTATTACTTCACGTAACCGACATAGCAGCGACAGCTAACGTAAGGAATGTGGGCATTAAATTGATGGACCAGGGTGTTTGTTCAGGTATTTTCCTTTCAGACCCATCAAGAAGTCGGACCACCACTACCATCTCCTGCATCGACAACCTGCTCCTGAAGGAACGTTTTACGGGATTCATCGTATCGTTCCAGTCCCACTTGAACTAGAACTTAAACAATACGGCCTGACCATTGAAAAAGCGAAACCGGAAGGCTGTGGATACCGATTGGTTCAGACAAACTTTTGATCACTCTGTCAGTGAGGGAACCGCAGGAGGAGGATAGCATGATAAAATGTTCGGAGGCTCTGATTGTTAGTTTCTAATAAGCCGGCGACTACGCAAGTTGTTAGAGGTGTTGGTAGCAATGCTCAATGGCAACTGTGGGAAGTTTAAGAGCCTGTATAGATAGTAGAGGACAGCCTCGTCTAACAGTCTGGTGAGTTGTGGCGAGCTGTAACCCGCCATATTCCATAAAAAAGAGCGGGGATGCGTACTGACGTTTTGGGTGGTTCAGAAGTCACTGGACTTTAGGTCGCGGGCGATCAAACTTTGCATGCGAGGGTGGAGTGGTGTGTTTTATTAGTTCAGTGCTGTAGGCCTTTGTCACATTTGGGTTCACATGCTGTTGCAACAGATCAAGATCTACTGGGAGTGAGGTAGCAAGTCCAGTCGCGGTGGGGAATCTTCTTTAGAGGGTCGCTTGTACCGGAAGCCAGGAGAGCGACACGAAACGACAGATCGAATTGCAGGGAAACTTTTATTGGTACAGTAAAAGATGCCCTGTTATCTAGCTATAAAGGGACGACACCGTGGACGCTCTAGCTAGGAGAACGGAGGATGTACAGCACACAGGGCAGTCGCGATTTACAAGCGAAACGAGCGCCAAGCAAAAATGGCGATGAGCAAGTCAAGCATTCGAACTCGGCAATCAGTTCAACAAACCACACCGGATGCCTAGGTGTACAATGAAATAATTTTAGAATTTTACACAGGCTAACCGGGGAATCTCCAGACTGCTACATAGCTCTTCCCCAGAAGGGACTGTGTAAGCAGTCCTTCGATCCACGTGAGGAATGTCCGTCGCGGACCATCCTTCTGCGAGACCAGGTTGTAAAACCTGATGCAGCTGCTGGGGGAGGAACATACAATCGGACCTTAGCGGGCTCCAACCGGTGTCCTCCCTACGGTGTCGAAACGGTAAAAACTGTTTATGGGGGGCAGTTAGTAAAGTTCACCTAGGCGTTTGAACAGGAAGTTCGTTCCACTTCCAGTTAATGTGCGGGGATCCAGCGTAAAGTGAAACCGCGGAGCAAGCATTCGGCGATGCACATGGAAGGCAAAATGAAAACGCAGCATACATGCATAGCAATAAACAAAAGTGTAAAGCGAAAAACGTGCAAAGCTGTTTTGGATTTTACAAATATTTTGCTCTTTGTTTAGTAGTTTCAAGACGTTTTGACCTTTTTTGTGGATTTTCGAAAAGGTTTGGTAAGAGCATAAAATTTCAAAGGCACGTTCTGTGCAAAATAGTAAGTGCTAACGAAGTCCGAAAAACGAACAGGAGGTCTGAGCTTCCTACCCCGTCGATTGATACTAGGGCGAGTAGAAGTGCTGTCGGTTGAGGTAGTCGGTTCTGCTGGAGCGAACTGACTAGTCTGAGGTTGTGTTGCGGGCTGTGCTGTCGCAGGCTGTAAAGGTGCTTGTTGCACCGAAGAGTCAGACTTGTAGAGAAAGGCTGGCTTGAGTCGCTTGACGTTGCTCGTCTCAGTCTTAACGTTTTAGTCAAAATTAAACATTTTGTCGCTTCTGCGTACGACACGGTACGGGCCAGAATAATGGCGGTTGAAGTGGCCGGCGTACGCTGTCAGTGCGAATAAACAAGTGCGTGCTAGTAGTTAGGCGTTCGTCCACGCAAGCTCTGTGCTCTGGGTTGCACAGGCTGAAGCTGTCGCATGTGATGAGATAGGCGGGCTGTGTAGTCGCCCTAGTCGGAGGTTGCTGGCGCTTTTGGTGAGACGAGTTCACCAGGCAAGCGTTGTGTTCATCCAAAGACTATCGACGATGGAGTGGCGTGCAAATTCGCTTTAATCGTGTTTCTTATGCCTTAGAGAACGGGCGGAAGTGGGTGTGTCAGGTTGGAAATAACTATGTGCGTGTATCGTGGTCCGTCCTCCACACGAGTGGAAGATTGTGAGCT
Organism: Dicrocoelium dendriticum; assembly: GCA_944474145.2. NCBI lineage: Eukaryota > Metazoa > Platyhelminthes > Trematoda > Plagiorchiida > Dicrocoeliidae > Dicrocoelium > Dicrocoelium dendriticum. The sequence goes on along the minus strand of OX104068.1, from coordinate 115,752,139 downwards.
TAGTTGCCTGCTCAAACAAGCAGCGGCAACTGTACCGATCTTTGTGATCATTGGGGACTTAATTCGTTTGCATGCAGAATGGGTCCTTGCAACGAGGAGAATAGATACGCCGGAGCGAGACCCAAGAAAATTGTCGCATAAGGGTGCTTACATCCAGCATATTAACTTTCCGACAGGAAAGCAATTTGGTTGTACTGCTTCAACACTGGTCCTTGTGATAATCGGTTACCGTCACTTGTATTATGTACAAGCTGATGCTCACATCGGTAAGAGTGAAAACTGTGATTACTTTCTCTTTAACTTCTAAAGGGTCTTCAAAATGCACCGACGTGTGTCGTGGAACCGAGCTTTACTAATAGACTGGGCACCGTTGGTGTTCGTTGGAAAATAGGCTTGTCCAACCATAAGACAAGTTTGCACTGTTGAGTCCGAAAAACATGATGCGAAGCCGCGTTTATAGATACGATAAGTAGACCAAGCGATTAAGCGGCAGAACAGCTCTTGGAAGATGCATCAGTTATCTGGAGGGTTTCTACACAAGCTGCATTAAAAAACGTGCCGGAATTTATCAGCCAAATGGCAAAGAAAAGCGAAGTATTGTTTTGAGCCTTGATCGGTTTAGAATGCGAAAACGAAGTGCATGTTGTATAACAATTAGGTTTGGGGTAGGTAACCTGACCGTGGAGAACAAGAGTCATGCTTTAGATGATGCGCGTAAGGAAGAGGTGCTGCTGCATGTCTTATAGAAAATGCACCGTGTGGATGAGAGAAGTTCACTTCCATTTACACTACATCGTCTACCCGGAAAAACAATGACAGCCACTCCGCTAAAACTGTCCAAGTTCATTAGTGTACTCGCTAGCTTTGACTACATCAAATCGGCTGTACTAGACAAGGTGCATCCTGCGATTCTAAAATCACTCGCTGACCTACTCCAACACCTGGTCATATAGCTCTTTAACACTTTCCTTTAAGAAGGCAGATTACCACAAGCCTGGAAAATGGTATCCGTAGTGGCGAAACGTAAGGGAGTTTCAAATATGTACCTGTCAAATACAAGCATGTCAGCCTAATAAGCGTGTTGCTTAAATGTTGAAGCTTAACAGAAGTAGAATGTGTGAGTACTAATCTGCTCATGACTTGTAAAAGTGAAGCAACACGGTTTGTCTAGAAAAAGTCACGTCTTGCCAAATTCTAAGGCTTCTTAGATAAAATAACACGTTATCTTGATAATGGGGTTGCAGTAGACATTTTACTATTCTGACTTCATCAAGGCCTTCGTTTTGTTACTTTTTTCTACAAAGAAAGCTTGCTTGGTTTGGGATTTATGCTTATTAGTTGACTTGGACAGAAACATTTATTTCAGAAATAGACTATACCTTAAAGTCGGTGATGCCATGGCTAGTACAGGCACTGCACAGTGCAGAGTTTCCCAGGACATTCTTTTTCATATTTATTGATAACTTGACACATCTTCTTGGTGACCGCTTTTACATCTTTGCCCTGACTTGAAACTGGTTAGCAGGTGTTAGGTAGACACATTGTCCAAGGTTCTCTGCACTGTAGCAGTGTAGTTTGCCGTATGGGATTTAACACTTAACGCCATTAAATGCCAGCTGCTGACTTCTAGCCATGTTGAGGTTCCAGTGCAAAGTTCTCTTGGTCCCCTGACATTGAAGCTCGTTGATAAAGCACGAGAGCGAGATGTTATTATTAGAAATGACTATAAACCCTCAGCACAATGTTAGCTTCCTACTATCAAAGCGCGACATGGAACGCATCTGCCTAAAGAGGACCTTATGTAACACAAGCTCGCAGGTATTCTTCTCATTATATAAAGCAGTGGTACGATCCAACCTAGAATAATAAATGTCTAACCATGGGCACCGTATCTCCGGAGGTACATGATTTGTAAAGATAAGGTGCAGATGCTAGCTACTAGCAAGATTAAGCGCCCACATTAAGGCCGTATGATGGGTGTCTTAAAAGGTTAGGAATGTTTCCTCTGGAAAAGCGTATATTGATAAGAGATCGAATAGAGCTGTTTTGGATCATAATGGGCCTCAGTAGAATCAAGCCTGCCGGCCTGTTTGAGCCAGCATTATCGGAGCAGCTGTAAAGTAATAATCTTGAGCTCAAGCATCAAAAGTCTTGACTAGATAGCTGGGGGAACTACTTTGCTTACCGCATTGTCAGCCGTTGGAACAAGCTTCCTCTTCTTTACTTAACTGTAAGTCGGTTGATGCCTTCAAGAGAAGCCTAGACAGAGGTTGGTTATGACGATTTTTGAAACATTGTAAACTTATTGATGCTCCTTACAGAACTCATGAAGGAGAAAATTACAATTTGGCTACCTTTTGAGACGTTTTCATTGCAAAAACAAGCAAAGCATGTGGAAGTAGATGTACTGGAAGTCCTTTGTTGCCTGCCGGTGCAAAAAGCAGGACACTTGTTAGTCGGCAGCATATACCGTTCTGGAAAATTGACCTGACAGGACCTGAACAGACACTCACAGCTCTAGCCACATACGCCATGTCCAGCTAAACCCAAGGGAATAAGACTCGGTGGCATATGTATAAGAGCCACATTTCTCTAACCGAGCCAGCCCTCACTCATCCAATATGCACAGCGGCATTACAGTCTATCCGTGTTGAAATTTTTACATGCCACACGCACCAGACGTGGTTGGCGGCATTTGTTTCCGGCTTTGCCTGCCACTGCGGCCTCGACGAGGAGAGCCACAGGACGTATGCGACTACAGAGATAACATAGGTGACTTGCGTTACACCAATCACAGTTCCAACCACAGCCACATTTCTATTGAAACCCTGAAACAATAAGAAGGGGAGACCAGTAGATGGGAGACACATTTCATTAAGAAAACCGGCCCACACCCCTTCACCGGCGAACCCAAGCACGCAAGGTGGTGGCTGGACTGTAATTCGCTCCGCACTGATTGAATGGAATCACTCTTTCAATATATTGGAATACGTTTGGAACCGACTGTGAGTTCATGATTTCAGAAGGTTTTGTATACAAATCGGTTTTGGTAGGGTTTTATTGTGGCAACGTTTCGCCCTTGACACAAGAGCTTCTTCAGGCCAGGACCTGACCTGGCCTGAAGAAGCTCTTGTGTCAAGGGCGAAACGTTGCCACAATAAAACCCTACCAAAACCGATTTGTATACAAAACCTTCTGAAATCAGGAATCACTCTTTGCACCTAGCAGGACCACAAATACATTGCACCCCGTCCCCTCCAGCAACGACCAACTGACTCCTAAAGCCAGTATGGACGAGGTAGTGGGTAATAGACAGGTAGGCACCTTGTCAACACGCAGTTCAAGCGCAGCCACCCCGGAGATACCAAACAACAGCCAATCACTTGAAACGCCGATCTCAAGTAAACTAAACTAAATAATGTGTAAAAGTATGCCGACAAAACTTTCCGCTCTTAGCATTTGAAGCAAATTAGTAAGCAACGGATGCACGAAGGTGACAAAATGGCCACAAGTTAGTTAAAAATGCCACAAATGCGATAATGTTAACGAAAATAACCACAATCAACGCAAACAACCTTTGCATGTTACTAGAAGGTTATTCAGGTAGATAGAACAAACCAAATAAAATGAAATAAAATTTATCCAGCTTAAAAATATCGAGTATACGTGTAAGTTGGTTTAGCTCAACGGCAGTAAAGAAGCATCACGAATGCAACGTTAGCGTCAGCATTATTCGCTGTACCAGAAATAATGTATATATATGTATATTGCACTTTGAGCACAAGGTGTGTTATATACGATACATTTTATATTTTGACCCAACGTGCACTCTAGGTTTAAATAAACAAAACTTCTTGCAGTCCTGGTATATGTAGGCGGACAAAATAAGAGCGATTTCATAGTTAGGAATGTTTAATCTAGTACTAGTTTACTAACAAGAGGATGCAAACAATAACAAAACAAAAGCAATGTATTAGTTAAACTATCATTACTTAATTCCACCATTAATAAAATAAAACGGGTTATTTGTTTGCAAATATTTTGGCGCAAGTAGCCGAACTCTAGGCATGCTAGTGTAAGGAAATACCAACATCCGACAACATTATTAATTTTAATATGCATGTATTTCGTTAAATCACAATTCCTTTGCAGTAGCTAATAAAAGGTTACATTAAATACATACTACTCGGTTTGCATACCAAGTAGCACAAAACAGTCCTTAAGCAAGGAGTTCAAAAAGATAATCTTTTCCGGTGTCGTAAGGCATTTGTTAATTATTTACCATTGATAAGAGGATGTTGTTATTTATCTCGTTGGGAACTCTAATTACCTCCAAGACCTAGACTAATTGATGGATTAAGTTATTGTGAACACTTTTTAATTTATCCTTAACATTTTTAAAGATGGGTGAAACAATTTAACTTGTACGTGAACAATAAGAATGCTGTGCCTAATGCAGGTTTCGGAGAAGCTTGTTAAAATAATTGGCATTGTTCTACATAAGAAATATCAATGTTCATTACGTGTTATAAAACAATCTTACCAAAACTTTCGTCTAATGCTGGACATAATCGAACGCTGAAGAGCATTAGGAAAGGGAAGTAAACCATTATTCGTCCGCAGTCAAACTAGTAAATCCAACGAATATGTTATATATATTTGGGTTCCAAATAATATTGACTGTCGTTTTAAACAACGAACCTTACATATGCATGGATAAATTATTAAAGAACTAGACACAGAGCACATTTGCATAGAAACAGGAAAAACTTCTCATGGTTTGAAACACACCAGCCTGTAAAGATTTCGAAAAAATTAGATTTATGTTGCATATTTAGTCAGTCACTAGTTAATGCTTACGAATACGTGCCGAATTATATGTTCCGACTCTTACCATTTGTTTATTAGGCGCGACGAAATTAGAAACAACAGGCAGAATGGTCTGACTCGAAAAATAGTGTGTCCATTCTATAATCAAATTTACATTGTGGTTCTAAGAACTAATTGGGTTTGGAATGGACTAAGACCACCCCAGAGGTAGTAAGGTTTTTCAACTGATAAACCTATTGCAAATACCGTAGACGTCTAATAGAGCTTTCAAAGCAGTACCGTGGCCATAACGTACGTAGATCGTAGTAGACTAAAATGCAAAATGGATACTTTATAGGCTGCTTAGTTTTCATTTCTAACAACTGCAGTAGATAAAGCTAGCTAGCGGGTGCAGCTTACCTTCAAAGTATTGCGAGCTGGAGACGGTTGCCAGGTCCTCCGGACAATGGCAGAGCATAAGGTGAATGATTACTAAGCCTGTCCATGAAAAGAGATGGCGTCTCTGATAACAATGAAAGCAAAATTTGCAGACAAATATAGGATGAGACGACTAAACCTTCCAGTCCAGTATTGATGACTTCTTACTATTTATTTTGCTATAGGTGCGCTTTCAGAGAATTTACAGCGAGAGTACAGATATTGCATTCAAAGGAAGCAAACTGACAGTTCGAAGAAACGCTAATTAACAAACTCAAATTACAATCTTGCCTATGGACATTTAATTCTTTTGCCGCTGTTATAATATATTTCGGGTTGTTGTAATAACGGCGCTTGCTTTCATTTTCGATGGACTATTAGGAACCGCTTGGATCTTGGTATAACTCTATAGGTTGAGCTAAATAGAGAACTTATCGTTGGCTTTTATTTAAGTAATTATATTTGTTAAGCAAGAAGCATGTATTTAGGCAAGTATAGGACACATGCGGGAAAACTTTGTACTTAGGATTCTCCCAAATGATGGCCAGAGGCCAGTAATATTGTGTTAAGAAAAGTGGTTAATTTCAAACGCAATATAATTGTCCCAACAAGGTGTTTCTCTTATATTATTGCAGTATTCTCTCCGGTGATTTAATAAGCAGTTTTCGTTATTGCATTTGAGATTTTTACTCGCCGTTGTCAAGCCAACATAATTTGTTAAATCTGAGTAAGCGGGCACATTTTAACCATATTGGACCTAAAATGTTGTACTTGTTTCCTTTAGCTGGACTTTGCACATTAATTAGCAGAACCCAACATGATATAGAAGAAGGTTACTTGTATGCAACCTAGTGTTTAGATTTAAATGCAACCTGGAAACAATGTAGAAAATGTGTAATAGGCAAACTACCAAAATTTGGTACTGCGGTAAAACCGCATTATAGATAATTACGGAAAAATCGTTTACTCGTCTGCTAGGGCAAAGGGTACATACTTTCTGCGGCACTGTTTCGTTGCATGTGCAAGGCAGTGTTATAAAGAAATCAGCAACCCACGTTTTTAAGCAACTACTATGGATTTTTGCCCAAAACTTGGCAGTATTGCATGCCACCAAAAGGAGAGTATTCGAATCAAACGATAGATCGTGTGGATAGCGTGATCGTGATGTCTTAACCTGCAGGTATGGTAAACGTTACTGACAGCCAAAGAAAAGGAAATAATCAATGTTTTATGCGTAATATTTGTTCAGAAAATGACCACAATGCAAAGCAACTACGCGTTGTTAAGCCTCAACTGACACACGTTTTGGCGTCTATTTAATAATCTGAAATCATATTTGAGCAAACAACTGGACGCTTTACTTTGTCTACTATTTTACTGTTAAGCTTTGCTGCCGGCAGTTTATGCTTCATCTACGCTTAATTGTTGTGAAATAAAAGGTACGGCTGTTTGATACAATAGCATGCAATCTTAGAAAATCAATGTTAACTCTTACGTTACAGGATGTTTCTAATGCAGCTGTTAATACGGCAGAATTCGCTGTTTTTAATCAGAAATACCGCCTTTCTGGATTAATGTTATGACAGCTTGGTCTTGCTTTTATTGTTACAGAACAGTTGCGATCGACATACCGTAGATATCTGAGTCAAAAACTCTAAACATTTAAGTTTCGTAGATTAAATATTACTTGATGAGTAATCAGAAGGTAGACTATGCGTAATATTAGAATAATGAACGGTATATGAATATATATAGCACGCGATTAGCTAAATTATTTATCAACTTTGCAATGCTAGTCAAGGATTTTGTCCATGAATACTAATATTTGGGTATTCATCGTCAGCCACAAGCATTAAATGCGGGCAAGTGTGTGACGACCCACAGTACTACAATAACTTTTCTTAAAGTTTTCATATCCACGATCAACGTGGTTAAATCGTAAAGTGCTACAAAATAAGGTGTAGCTGTTCGCTTCTAGTATTGCTACGGTAAACCAGACAACTATTATCGGAAGAAACGGAAACATCGTAGAAAACAAAAAAAACGAATACTCTGCTAACCACCATCGCTTTTGAGTTGAAGGAATGCTCTAGTCGCGCCTATAGTGTGATTATGATAAACCTTCCAGATCGAGTGCGGATGAGGTAACCCAAACGCAATCTTGTAACAGTGGGTGAACTATATGTATGTTCTTGTGTAAACAAGTGCAATAAAAGTCAATAATTAGTCAAACATGCCCAAGGTTGTTCCCATTTAAGCATCCAAAACCCGCAAAATGAGCTTATAATCACCAAGACTGTTAAGGCGCTATTACAACGAATTTTTCTAACTCATGATATTGCCCCAGAAAAACAAGATTAAACCTCCATTCGCTAAGTCTACCACTTGTTTTAAGTCATCGCTTGTTTTTATTCTGCTTTTGACTGTTTGCCTAAATCGCCCAGGATGTAGTTACATTTTGTCCTTTAAGAAATTATCCTACTATTATGCTTTAATTCCTAAAATGCTACCAGATACGGCGACACACGACACTAAAGTGAAGCATATCTCCAAGACGTGACACGGGTAAGTAGACAGTTAGTGTAAAGGTCTCGTTTCCTGTTACTTGAAAGTCCTGGCTAAGCAAAATAGCACTTGCCCTCGATGCGCAACCAAATCCGAGAAGTAGCCCATTTGCAAGGCGATACATACCTCATACTATGAAGCGGTCCAAATTGCCCTATCATTGTGACCGTGTTAATGGCTCCAAAACCATGTCCTCGGAATATATGTGGACCGTTGCTAAGTCATTATCATAGTTTTTGCGACTGGATCGCTTGAAGACGCAAACACTTCATTTACTACCATTACAATGCATTCAGGTTGTGAACAAACCCAACACGGTATTTTGCAAGCCGTAATTACACGAGGAAACTGAACCCATAGCTTGAACAAGCTGTCCACCGTAGGTGCAATTATCCAGTCAGTGGTAAACGATTACTCTTTGGAATCGTCAATGCTTAAGGGGACTAGGCTGCCTAACTACTTACGGATAGCTTCCGCCACATTTTATGCAGCAAGCTAGAATACAATCTGCCTCCTAAACTGTACCAAGCACATTTACCTCCTCAAATCTAGTTATTCCTTTACTATGCTACAGATAAATGTAAACAACTTGTACCCATTCCCTGGGTGCCTTTAATAGAACCAGTAACAAACATGTGCTGCGAATTGACTGCAACAATTGTTGTGCTACACAACTGTGTCCTTGCCATGACAATTGCTTCTCTTCCGTTATCTAATGATTTAAAATCATAAGCAAATTTTACCTGCTTTGTCCATTTGTAAAAATTTGCGTCATATCGAAAGTCCCCTGCGACCACAAATAATATACTGTCTTTTCCTTAGCGGTCGATCAATCAAACACCGAATGAAACTATCTACACCATTTCATTCTGTTCTCACGCCTTCATGTTTTGCTTAAAGCAAAGGTAGAGCGTTCACCTTATGCGTCTTTGCACCTTCCCGGGTACACACTTTTCTGTGATGGAAGAGGCAAGCAACGTGGCCGTGGCTACTTTATATTCGTCAACAATCACTTCCGTTAGTCAAGTTTCCTAACTTTACCAATTAGCAATCCAGATTCCGTATGGAATTAATTCAACGGAGACCAGCTTGGTCTTACTAGCGGTTGTGAGTACATCCCACCAGAGATTACAACTGCTACATTTACACAACTTGTAAACCACTTTCAGAAGTCTCATCATTGCCCTACCACTGTCCGATAGAAAGCGCAATGCTGACAATTCACGAAAGGAAGTAACTCGCCTACAGTGCTTTTCCGGGCCTGTGACGGCTGTCTGAGTCAGAATAGGTGTGTTGAATTCCTACATATATTATCCTTTTGGCTGAGATTATAATGCGCAAACTTTTAGTGACTTACTAATTTCATTATTTGCAGCCATAGGACCTAGTTCACAATGTTTCCTACATGCACGAACTAAACATATGTACGCGCCTACAACTGAATCAAAAACCTATACCTAGTATTCACAAATATACCTTCAATGTATAATCCTCCGCGTTGGACAAAATTCCAGGTTGTGGCTGCAAGTTACTGAGGCTCAAAGTTGAACTTCTTAATTTCCCTAACTATCAGCATCCTATTCGTATTACATGGAAACCCCTACACCACGTCAATTGGAAATACTGTTCCTTACATATCTAAAATGACTTCTTTCTAGCTACCCAAATAAATAAAGCGACCAGCAAAATATATAAAGCTTAGACTCTTAACCCCAAAACGGAACAAGGTCAGAAATGTGCAGGCGTCCTTTGGCGCTACCCTATGCAGAGTGGCTGCTGAGCTTAAGAAAATACAACCCATCTGGAACAAGACCAATTACTATCACCACATAATACATATAAATAAAATTTGCAGCATCGGAAGAAAATCGCTAAACATTGTACATATTTCAGCTGAAAGCACCGTGCTTAGAAGCAACAACCAAGTAAAGCCTCCTTCCAGACTGATGAAATTTTGAATTGACCGTATAGATATCCCTATTAATTCACACATACTTTCCTATAAAAGGATAATTGCCGATGCAGTCGATGTATGCTAATACATGACCAACTACTTTTGCGACATCTTCACGAAAAATGGTTTGCTATTTTAAAAAACACGGCGAGCCGACAAATGCTGATAGAGGCACACGTTTTGTATGGTCTGCTCAGTACTAAAAGACAGCGATAAACTATCTGATGACGTGGAAGTAGTGTTGGCAAACAATCAGTTGCATTGAGACGGACAACGGCGATGTTCCAAGACTAGGGCAATCAATGATCAACCACTGATTGCTTTGCACACACAGAGCAACTCTTAGCTGGCTTATAGCCACACTCTCGGTAAAAAGTAAAAAGCGTGGATTGGGAGGATGCAATAATATACGAAACGCGGAGTCCAGGGCAATCTGTTTTCGGGTCAATAACACTATCTGCCTATTGAAGAAACTGGCGGCTAGCGTTTACATAGAATATTGAGTGACGGTTGGCTGGCCTCACGCTGAATCCCATTTGGTAAGTGTACCATCAATGTGGAAATCAAAACTCGCTCTTTCTTGCCTATGTAACTGACTCAGCAGTTGCACTCAATTTGTTAAATACAATGAGATTTGGCGATGATGGGATCATTTTCCTGTACACAAAGTAGGGAAATTTTCTTGGTTTAGTTTAACACCTTTGCATCTGCAGCGCATTAGGTTCTCTGAATAGCAGAGATTAGGCGTTTTGTCCCTCACCTTGGGGCGACAGCACCCTTAATTGGGAGTTTGAAGTATTGTTTTCGATATTTTCATAACCCTTTCTTCTGCCTGTCTGATCTGATCACGCTGCCGGATGATGCCTTTGAGATACGTGTACTCCAAAAGGTTATGGTAATTTATCTAACTATTCAGTTAGACCATTGCTAGAGCAAATATATCTGGTACGTTTAAATTAGTTTTACGCCAGTACACGCTTGTGGTTCATGCATATGAAACTGTTAACTGGTAGATATTGACAGTCTCATGTTGTTTTTCTCCAGAAGGACCGCTTCACAAGCCTGATATCCCATCGCCTGTTGAGAAGGTCACGTTATGGATGACAATCCTTCGTCTAGAATTTATGGGTGACTTTATGTTTACACGAAACATATTATGCTGTGAAAGCAAACAATCAAATTGCGGCATCCTGGCGTCAACAACGAGAGTGTCATCAACATACCGTTTTTAGTTAGCTAGTTGAGCGAGTTCCCCTCTTAGGCTACTTTCTAGCGTCATCATGAAAATAGCGGCCAATACGGGACCTAACGGTTTGCCCATAGTTACTCCATAGAGCTAGCGTTAGAAGATTGTTGGGAAAGCTAAATAACCTCTTCTACATGGAGAAACAGGCTTGTCTGCAAACTGTTCGTATTTGCTTATGAAAACCTTCGACATCAATCAACTGGCAATGAAATCGATTTTCAAATGCAAAGGGATATTAATAAACAACGGTGGAACCTTTATATTGCACTTACCGTTGTTGAATAGATTAATTTATTCGAGGTCTTTAGTCAGTTCGAAGTAATCCTTAAGACCGTGTAGTTTGAAATTTGGCTCGGTGTGGCTAAGATACTTACTAATCAACGCGCCAATTTATGCTGAGGGATACCCATTGATATTATTTGTCGGATTGGCATCACTTCCTTTTGTACATATGGCAGCCCCTACGGCTGTGGCGTTGATGAACGACACGGCTTAGGATACCTGTAAGTCTCTCGTTGTCACTGGCGCGATGTAACAGAAGCAGCTCTAATTGGTGAATGATGTGCGATTCTGCCTGGGCCATGTTCTCCGGTCGATGCATATGTTGAAAGTTGCCCTCATCCTATAGAAGCCCACTATTTTCTGACTCTAGTCAGTTCTGTTTATCAAAACTCTACCTGTGACTTTTACACAACCACACTATTATTCTTTAGCGCTCGTAACGTCTTTATGTGCCTGCTTGTAAGCGCATAGTTCTCGTTCACATATACCATAAGATCCTCACGGGTTATACCTGCTAGTTTGGTACCAAAGCATTTCACAGCGTCCTGGCTGGTTAGTTGAAGTTCTGTCAACTAGTTGAAAAACTTTTAAGCTGTGGCCGGACGAAATGATGATTTGTTTTATTAGAATTGACATTAAAATCAAGGCAGAGAAATTACGTTTCAAATTGTTGATCATTTAGTTGCCCCTTTGATACCATTAAGACATACCTACCAGGATCACGGGTGCCGTTTTACTATTAGTCTATATAAACGTGTTCCGTGAACGCTGCTTTTATTTTTCCTTTGTACGGTCAAGGATGGTTGTACTAAAGTTCGTATTACCAAATATCATACCCAAGTCTACTGACGATTCGCTGCGCAGTATTGATTTCTGTCTGTGCAACATCTTGCGAGCACATCGGTTGCTGATGATTGCAAACTATTCTGATCGAGACGACGTCTCCTCTTCACTACTGATACATAAATCTGGACATTCCAGCTCTTCTTCGTAGTGCTTGATTTTGCTATGGGGAACGGCTACCACCCAGCAATTTCCCAGCATGCATCAGTCGTGCCATGAAACAAACGACGCAATTATCAAAATATTGTTAGCTACAATATTTTTTCCGAAAAGCACCCAACCCCACTAGGGTCAAGGGGAGAAAATAAAGGGGGTACTGCTTTAATTCTTACTGCATCGTAATATCGTAAATAGGTCGCAGCACAAGTTACTACCGCCAAGGTTTTGCCAAACCTGGCAGATTGAATTCTCTAAAATGCGTGACCCATATTATAAAAGTGATACAGGCAACAATAATTGTCTACCTTGAATTGAAAAAGCATTCAATAGGACCTTCAACAAGCGAGCACTCAGGAGTTTACTCCCTTAACACAACTTTCTTAATAATTTTGAACCTTAAAAGCATATTCCTTTAACTCACATATTATTACAAGTAAACGTCTTTAGTGCTTTGCTGTTTCTATATAACACAAATTACGTCTATCTTGTCCTTTGACTTGGCAAGCCCTACCTAGTTCCTAACGATATATAGATAGCGATTGCTTTCGATAGTTTTACAACAACAACAACAACACAAACCTGTGCCCGCCGGTTTTACTATGCATTAAACCTTTCATAAATAACCTGGTTTTATCACCATTAGCCTGTGTCTGCTCTTCACTTATTTTAACTGACTGCACTGAAAATTTGAACGTAAGTGTATTCACTCAAGTTATCCATTCTGCAGCCCACTTCACTCAGAACATCACCGCACTAATCATCGCACCGCTTCAGCCATGGATGGCTTGCCATACCAGATTTCTGTCTGATTATAGCCCATTAGCCTCGTACGTACAATTATAAATCTGTTTCCAGCCCCACCTTTTGCTTTCCATTATTCAGCCTGCAAAAGTACACTTCAAATTGTAAGCTAGGTTGGCTTACTCATCGAACCTAGCATAGTATGTAATTTGGTTTACGTGAGCATAGATGTAAGAAGTTAGTTTTCGCTTTGCATTACATAAAATAACAGCCCCACCTATTGCCTTCCACTTCCCTTAGTGCATAAGTCTATTTACCTAGCCACCTAGGAAGACTTAATCATTATGCGCGACGAGATCCCTTAGTTTCCATGTGTTGATGCACACACCATTTAAATGAAAAGCGCCTTTGGCTTTTCGTGGTAAAAGGGCTACTAGCCAAAATAAAAACTTCCCATTACGCAGTTGCATTGGATCACTTCCCTTGAAAGCAACGGCGACAGTATCACAGCGTGTACAGAGTCTTAGCAAATAATGTAACGTTGCGCAGGCGTTTACCTTATTTGCTCAATCCCTTAGCGTTTTCTACGTATACCTGTCTCCAACCTCATTTCCTTCTTTCCAATATTCTGCTTAATTTAACTCGCTAATCTTTGCATGCGATGTTGGCTTAACCACCTAGCGCAAGATAGCGTCTTAGCTAGGTTATAAGAGAGTTACCGTGCCCTTCGAATAGCATGGTGCATTTGGTTTTTTTCTAGAAACGGTCTTCTACGCTCATCTGTTTTTGTCAACCTGACTGCATTATATAGTTTCCCCTAACAAGTTAAGAAGACGGTATCATTCGCGCTACGCAGCGAGTATGACGAGTATTTGCTAGTCCGAGACGGTGGGCTCGATCGTGCGCGTATATAATAGGCAATTGAACTCGGACACAGCCGACTATATTCGATGGGCCACAAAAAAGTAAACGGATAAATCGACCGAGAGCATATTTTAGTGCCGACACTCGCCAAATAGAAAAGTAACAAACCGGATGTAGAGCAAGCTGGCCTTGGTGTAAGGGAGGTTAAAACAAGAAATAGTAGAATCTATCTGACCAGTAAGGAAGCTGTACCTAAAAGGAATGGGTAAATTTTGAGGATCTACTGCGCTACCCCTGGAATGCAAGATAAAGGAGGCCTTCGATGTGGAAACAATTTAATTAAACGAGTTTCACTAATAAAGTGTGCCGAAAAAAATAAGAGAGCGTACGGTCAAATTAGTAGTCGCCGGAAATAGGAGTACGCTGTGCCATTTGGTATTTACTAATGGTTGATTTAATATCAGGGTACATTTAGCCAAACTGGTCGGGAGAGCTTTTCCGACTTCAAACATACGAACAACTCAGTATAAAGACTAGCATATGTGCAGGCTTTCCTGCTGCCAAACCGTGCGCTTTGCAGTAGCTTTGTACCAAATTACGCGCTATAACTAACCTCGCTCCACGAAGAAGCGACCATCGTCCGAAGGAGAAACGGCCCACGTTTTAGGCAGCAACAACCTGCGTTTGAGTGCAAAGCCTGTTTGCCTGAGGCGCTATTAAAAATCTTTGCTAGTGAGGGCAAAGCGATCGAAGCTAGAGTTATGGCATGTAGATACGAGAAAAGAGAAAAGCAGTACAACACTGCTTAAAGGACGGACGAATGACTTGAGTGTAATAATGCTTATATGTAGGATAATCCTTCCTAAACTTACTGATACTTTTTCGAATTGTTAACGGACCGAAAATGGCACATATACACACTATCTACCAATCTATTCGTTTTCTGCAGTTTTGTTAGCCAATTTATAACATGCACATTAGAATTTGTTTAAATGCGGAAGCAAAACTTGTATTATGCATCAGGTAGGCTGGTTAACAGTCTTCACTGTCCTCTTGCTTTTTCAGTTTACAACACACGCGCGCGGCTCTGAAAAATAAGTGGAAGACTCAGTTATACTTCAGGTTCAAAGTTAGTTCGCACAATAATATTTTGATCGTTGTCTACCCAGTCACTATATTTAAAGGTCCGTGGGATGCTTCAAACTTTATGCGGTAAAACAACAAGGTAAGAAACTTATTTTTCTAGCAACACTTAAGATTTACAGTACATATGCTTTGCAAGCGAAATGGCATGTTGCATTTGTAGAAAGATTTATCATGAATGCATTATTTCATGTGTGACCGAAATGAATCCGTAATCGTTCACTCACGTGACCAGCGTTTGCGTTGCGGCATTTGTGTTTGCCTGAAATACAGTTCCCATATTCGAACGGCCCGCTTCGGTTGGTGAGCCCTGCAACCGAACCATTGCACGTTAGTTACGGCTTCGTTGTCGGGTTTACACACATTGCTTACAGCCGAACAACTTCGCTTCATTTGTTTTACCCTGCATTTGAAGCAAGACACGTATTTGCAGATTTATTTTGACTTAAACACACTTACCACAGCTGGAAGGCCCCGGTTCCTTGGCTATACTAAATAAATAAAAGAATAACTATTTTCTTGCGAATTCATCTAGACACGCCAACTCTGGCATGAGCAAACGTTCATGCAATGATATTGAGCAACATATACTTTACAATGCACGTAACGGGCTGTGGCCAATAGTTGTACAAGTTGCAGAGACGGAAGAAGTACTGATGCGCAGCCAAAAGGTCAGTGGGCGACAATGAACGGGATTCATTTTTGCGTAATGTAAGCATTAAAAGCACAGTAGGTAAAGGGATGACAGTATGCGCAAACTGAGTATCCATTTGTACGTGTCAAAAAGTAGTGTAAGGTTTTGTCTTGTCAGTATGCCAGAATACCATTTTTGCAGTGACTTGACTCAGTGACCATTCCCGTGCGCCACCTCGCAGTATTAATAGCCGGAAATTTGTGGCTCTTTGTAGGGAGAACCAGCATCACGTCCTAGAACACTGTGGTCGATTGCTCTTAACGTTCAGGTATATCTGGCGAAGCCACTTATCAACTATTTGTTCACTGTTACTCGCAGTCGTGTGATCCCTCTGTCTGCTGATCAGACATCTTAGTCAGAGCCTGCCATCAAGTTTGAGGCCAGTCCAGCAGGGTGAATAATTGTGCAGGTAAGCTAAATTTTCAGATTAGCTGGTATCTCACTTTTCCTGATATCGATTACTTGTTGGAGTGTGAGAAATTCGTATCCAGCTATCCTCACTGGATCAGTCGTTGTGTTGGGTGCCATTCGTTAGCTTTTGTTTAAGCCCACGGTCTAGTTGAGTGCTCGTTGGATATTTAGTCCCTTCTCAGACGCTGGCAGCTCCTCTGTGCAATCCCGGATTTTAATTATAGTTCTTGACCTCGGAGAAATGGCAGAGAGAGGAACCGGTTTAAAATAGTCCGAAAAGGACAATTAGGGAACCAAGCAGTGGGAAACTCCTACATAAAATCGTAGACGCACAGGTACCGCCTCCGCGTCATATCCCCCACTGCCACCTAATTTCTCCAGCACGTTCGACGAACAATATTTCGCCATTTGTTATTTAACAATTCAGGGAGCCTTGGTGCACCAGCAAGTTTACGCGCCGACACGAAGTTTTCAAAATAATTTTAAAACACCCAGTTTAAATTACGGATAAGAGAAGGAACTCTTAATTGAGCAGATATACAATTCCCGGACCGTCCGGTTAAAAAATGATGATAAATTTCTCGTTTCAGAGGAGCGTTTTATTGCATAACATCATAAAGTACTCTTCAGGCGGGATTCCTGCCTTACAAATTTGCCGTAACTGCCATTTATCGGTACGATGGTTTGTATAGTGCAGCAAGGAGATTTGTCATCTGCCTCGTCGTCAACGCAGAAAGACACATGCTTGTCTAACAAATAAATGTCAAACAAGCTTTCTAAACTTCTCGTCATTTGCAGACTGGCAACTAGCACAAGTAAACTGTTACAGTCATTTAACACATGACATCACAAAAAGACATCAGAGCGAACGTGAATGCTTATGGCTTTACAATGTTTCATATATTGGCCTCGTGTCAAAGTACTTGCACAAAGACGAAAGCCTTATTTTACATTATCTTCATTTTCACCTCGTAAGCTACGTCGCGCAAAAAATTAAGGAACCACGGCGACAACGATACTTTAGAGAGCCCACGTTCATCCTTGAATGAGAGGAAAGTAAGACAGGTTACGATGTGTCATGATGAATTTGGAATCGCGCCGCTGTGCCTTTATTCCGGTGCGCATTAGCAGTGCGTGACAATATAAATAAAATAGATATATATATTTTTTACGGCTACTCGTGGCACGCCCAAAAATGTATGATCATTTAGGTTCAAAGGTAAATACGTTTTGTAGCAACGGAAACAGCGAAACTAAAAAAACTGTTTAGTCGTTCATGATTAAAACTGTAAAAATGGTACAGACTTGAAAGGAATAATTTGTTAGTCCTGAAAAATTGACCTTTGAAATGACATACTCAGCCTGCCAAATATGGCGGTACTACATCAGCGAATGATAGATTAGGAATGCCTGATGATCAAACAGACGTACTTGAACAGCTCCGATTAGACAAAGCTCTAGTTTGATAGCTGATCTATTGCCAAAGCTACATCCCATACCATCGGTTTAGTGTATATTTGTAACATTTGCCTCAAACCTGTTTAACTAGGGTGATGAGCCCCCAAATCTTCAAATACCTTAACCAGCTAATGCCCTCACACGAAAGGCACGTTAAAGATTTGCTTGTAAAAGCTCTAGCTACCTTAACTATAGTGGTTGTTGCACCACACATACCAGCTGCAGTAAGGTTTACTCTTAATAGTAAATCGTTAATTTTTCTGACACTCAGTTAGCTATTCATGACGACAAACCTCGGGTGTATGTCAATTGTGGGAGCCATAAACTGTGGTTACGGAAAAATTGAAGGATTTATAAACCACGCATTATCTAGCTTGAAACTTTTCAGCATTTATTGACTGATATGGGCGGAGTTAAGCATGCGCCTCTCTGACTAATGCATATAGACTAATCATATGTAATTCCGCAGCAATATTCGCCACCAGGCTGCGCTACTAAATTTGGTGATTCTAAATCTACAGTGTGTTGTAACCCTTGTATCTACAAGAATCCAATAGTAGCGGCCTGTTTGGCCCAACATTAATTAGGCCAGGTCAAAAGCGCAATTCTCGCTCCCTTTTATATCTTTTGCATCGCCTAGGCTTAAAATTTCCGATTTTCGGCAAACTATTTCGCACCTAAAGACTACTTGTAATATTGAGCCACTTGAACCTTTTTAGATAAACCTAACTATTTAAAAGATATGACGCTAATCCACTACAGCATGGGAAAAGATTAGCGCTACAGGCAGTCAATGAGTAACATACAAACGACTGCTGATTTTTCCTTTATTTTACTTTTATCAAATCAAGCGTTCAAGGTTTACAGAGGATAACGCTTTAAATTGCTGATATATTATATAATTAAATTGAAGGATTTGTTATTTTCCATTTTCTCTATCAGCTTAGCCTCGTTGTGCTTAAAATATGTTACTACTGAAAAACATATAAATGAATTTGAATTTTATATACTTTATACTTTTTTACGCGGCTCTATTTAGTCTACTTCTTGTTAAATATTTAATTCTTTTATTTACCTTCATGGAAGATATTTTTGACCCAATCATACCCCTGCTGCTAACTACGCTTATTCCTCTTCTAAGCGCGTGTTATAAATCGGGCTGTTTACATACGCAGCAATACAACGCTGTATGTGGAATCACTAATAGCAAGAACAGGGTTCAACAGCACTGGCCTTCACCATAAAAAATTTATATAAAATAACGCCCCCCCTTATTTGGATTCGCGGGAATAACACACAATTGCAAGAAAACTGACTGACGATGTATGCACTAATATCAACGGAATGTTTGACGATGCCGTACCGTAAAAAACTATTAAACCTTGATAACCCACGCTTTGGCATTTCATCATCATCATCATACACGTTAGCTAGAGGTGAGGAACACCTCAGCTACTGTTCCGCAATATATAGAATAAAGAAGAAAAAAGAATTCAACTGGGACAAGCCGGCTGAGATACCAGTAACGGATGGGCATCGTTCCGGTAAGCTACCAGCCGGCTACTATGCATCAAAACATTACTATGCAAAATTAAATAAGGTTAACTAATGAGATGGTGGTTGGAGGGGGAGGCTAAGAGGGATGGGGTGGGACAAAGTAACTCACAGCAGGAATGCCATTGAAGTCGGCTTCTAGCCATGTCAGCAAGGGTGTCCAACCAAATGTGTTCATCTTCTTTCGGACCACAACCAGGGAGCCGAGACTCTCCAACCGAGGTCATTTCTCTGGACCAAGTCATCGCTTGGCCACCCCTCCTCTTCTTCCATCAACACCCCCGGCGCGCAAACAACGCATGTCGCGAGAGTCGGTGGGCTGGCATGCGTAACACTTGGCCGAGCCATCGGAGCCTGGTGCGTGAAATAACGGTGCTGAGCAGTTCATTTCCTTTTCCTGTGCCATAAACAAGGCGTTGGACACGCTCATTGCTCACGCGGTGTTCCCACCAGATTTGAGCCAAACTACGAAGGCACCGATGGTCGAACGTAACTAGCCTCTTCAGGTTCGCTGCTTTAAGCGGCCAGGTTTCAGAAGCGTACAGTAGGGTCGAACGTACTGCTGCTTTTTACACTCTGTACTTCAGGGCAAAAGTGAAGTCGCGCCGGCGCCATAAATGGAGAAGGTTAACAAAAGCGCCCCGACCTTTTGCTATACGGTTCGTGATCTCATCTTCAATCACACGAGAGCTTATGCAAATTCCAAGGTAGTTGAATTTTGGAACGACTTCTATCTGATCCCCACCAACGATCAGCGTAGGGGGCGGTTCAGACCAATCTTGGAGGAACGCTTTGCACTTCGAGGGTGCGAAGCAAAGCTCGAAGTGACGGACAGCTAGTGCTAATCTTTCCAGTGCCGCTTGGCACATTTGTGAGCTGTCACAGATTAGGACAATATCATCAGCATACTCAAAGTCAAGAAGTAGTTCACCTGGGAATAGCTCCACACCTTCTTAGTCGTATCCTGTGAACGCGATTTCCATGAATTCGTCAACAGCGAAGTTGAAGAGGAAAGGTGACAGCGGGCACCCTTGTCTCAGGCCGCTGTAGATAATAAAGAGCGACGACAACTTGCCGTAAGCCGTCACTCTGCCCGAGCTAAGAGCATATAATGATCGGATAATATTCACATATTTCTCGGGTACACCTCTCCTGATTAGACAGTCCCAAAGTGCGTGTCTATCCACCGAATCGAATGCACCTATCATATCGAGGAACACGACAATGGTGGGCCGCCAATATGTGTGACGGTGCTCCAACAACTGACGCAAGGTAATGGTGTGGTCAATGCAGCCAAGGCATCGACAAAATCCAGCTTGCTATTTACGAATCTGAATTTCGTGAGTGCCAGTCAGTCTGTGAAGTATGACAGAGGCAAGCAATTTGGAGGCGCTGGAGATAAGTCTGATTCCTCTATGGCTGCCGCATTCCGAGCGTGAGCCTTCTTTGAAAATTAGGACTATGACGGAGGGGCTCCAATCGGTTGGGACAGCATTCTGCTCCCACAGTTTGACTAGTAACTCGTGTAAATCATCCATAAGATCAGGTCCCCCGAATTATAAGAGGGCTGGAGGAAAATCATCTGGTCCCGCGGCTTTATTTAACTTCAACAGTCCGATCTCACGTTTGACTTCTGAGCGAGAGGGTGGATCCAAAGGGACAGCCCACGGAGCAGAACGATCACTGCCTGGCGAAGAATCTAACCACTCCGACCGATTTAATTGCCATTTAAAGTGCTCAGCCTAACGCTTTAAGCGTTTTGATAAGTGGTGGATAGGCTGTCCAATCTCGTCACGTATAGTTTTACTAACACCAGGTCTCGTGCTGCCTGTTTCCCGTATCAGACGGAATAACGTAGGATGGTTACCAAGGGCAGCGGCCATTTCCATCTCAGTTGCAGGAACAGACCACCAGGATTCGCGGACTCTCTGCAGGCTAGCACGGAGTTTTGCCCGGTGCTCTTTGCGAGTTTCATTGTATTCGCTTCCAGCCGGAATATGCCGGCGAGCATCGATAAGTTCCAGAGACTGTGAAGAGACCCATTGTTCATGTTGGCGATTAGAACACCACATGAGGATTTTCCTGCTGCTAGTTGGGTCTGGTGAATCTGTGACCAGTGAGCTTCAATTGCATACAGTGAGCGTTTATCCAACGCGCATGACAGCGTACTTTGATACGCATTCAGAACAGCTGGCTTTGCCAGTTGGCTGGTGTCAATGCGCTTACAATGGCGTCGTGGGCGTCCGCCAAGACGCATCCGAATGTCAGCACATACAAGTGCATGGTCGGTGTAAACACCTGTGCTCAAATCGAGCGACAGTTCTGGACGCAGCCTCTCCAGCGATAACTTATCGCAATGTGATCGATTTGCGTCTACAGCTGGTTCGAGGCTGGTGTGCGCCAAGTCAACCTCCGGCGGGTGCTGTGTCTGAAATTAGTACTCGCAAGAAATAAGCGAGCATCATCACACAAATGAAGTAACCGCTCACCATTATCATTAGAAGAGCCTATACCATGTTGGCCGCCCAGATGCAGCTCATCTGTGGATAATTTTCCAACTTGAGCTTCCAGATCCTCAGCCAGCACTACAGTGTCCGAGCTTCTTCTGTGGCTAAATAGCTTGTTCATTTGACGATAGAAGTCGTCTTTTACCGAGCCATCGCTAAAGTGTGTCGGTGCATAGGCAGCGATAACGAATAGACGGCAGCGATAACGAATAGAATATACTAGTCCTAGAATGTGTTTTATTCCTGCAAGAGCATGGGATTTTTGTAAAATGTGATCTGGTCAATCTTAGAACAGTTGCTAGCGGATATTAAGAAATATATGTATATTTATTTATCATTCATGAGCAAGATCAACAGAATAGTGACGACTTACTGGGTTCATGTGTGCGTAACGCAAACGCAACGTGTAACCGAAGTGAGAAAAGTGACGAAATTATTTGCACATGTAGAAGCGTCATAGTAACAAACACTTAAAGAATGGTGAAATGTGATGCTCTTTGACTTGGCATTGTGAACTCATGCGTTGTGACTTTATTCGTTGGCGAGTCACATCCGTCAAGTCGCAGTCATGTTAAACCGAGAATTGTGACATTTTATGAAAGGAACGCTTGTCAAGCGAAAACCCACCACTTCCTGGAACACTACTACCATTCATCGCTCTTTCTTGCCCATGTAACTGACTCAGCAGTTGCACTCAATTTGTTAAATACAATGAGATTTGGCGATGATGGGATCATTTTCCTGTACACAAAGTAGGGATATTTTCTTGGTTTAGTTTAACACCTTTGCATCTGCAGCCCATTAGGTTCTCTGAATAGCAGAGATTAGGCGTTTTGTCCCTCACCTTGGGGCGACAGCAACCTTAATTGGGAGTTTGAAGTATTGTTTTCGATATTTTCATAACTCTTTCTTCTGCCTGTCTGATCTGATCACGCTGCCGGATGATGCCTTTGAGATACGTGTACTCCAAAAGGTTATGGTAATTTATCTAACTATTCAGTCAGACCATTGCTAGAGCAAATATATCTGGTACGTTTAAATTAGGTTTACGCCAGTACACGCTTGTGGTTCATGCATATGAAACTGTTAACTGACAGATATTGACAGTCTCATGTTGTTTTTCTCCAGACATACCGCTTCACAAGCCTGATATCCCATCGCCTGTTGAGAAGGTCACGTTATGGCAGACAATCCTTCGTCTAGAATTTATGGGTGACTTTATGTTTACACGGAACATTTTACGCTGAGAAATCAAACAATCAAATTGCGGCATCCTGGCGTCAACAACGAGAGTGCCATCAACATATCGTTTTAGTTAGCTAGTTGAGTGAGTTCCCCACTTAGGCTACTTTCTAGCGTCATCATGAAAATATCGGCCAGTACGGGACCTAACGGTTCGCCCATAGGTACTCCATGGAGCTAGCGTTAGAAGATTGTTGGGAAAGCTAAATAACCTCTTCTACATGGAGAAACAGGCTTGTCTGAAAACTCTTCGTATTTGCTTATGAAAACCTTCGACATCAATCAACTGGCAATGAAATCTGTTTTCAAGTTCAAAGGGATATTAATAAACAACGGTGGAACATTTATATTGCACTTACCCTTGTTGAATAGATTAATTTATTCGAGGTCTTTAATCAGTTCGGAGTAATCCTTAAGGCCGTGTATTTTAAAATTTGGCTCGGTGTGGCTAAGATACTTACTAATCAACGCGCCAATTTATGCTGAGGGATACCCATTGATATTATTAGTCGGATTGGCATCACTTCCTTTTGTACATATGGCAGCCCCTACGGCTGTGGCGTTGATGAACGACACGGCTTAGGATTCCTGTAAGTCTCTCGTTGTCACTGGCGCGACGTAACAGAAGCAGCTCTAACTGGTGAATGATGTGCGATTCTGCCTGGGCCATGTTCTCCGGTCGATGCATATGTTGAAATTGGCTCTCATCGTACAGATGCCCACTAATTTCTGACTCTAGTCAGTTCTGTTTATCAAAACTCTACCTGTGACTTTTACACAACCACACTATTATTCTTTAGCGCTCGTAACGTCTTTATGTGCCTGCTTGTAAGCGCATAGTTCTCGTTCACATATACCATAAGATCCTCACGGGTTATACCTGCTAGTTTGGTACCAAAACATTTCACAGCTTCCTGGCTGGTTGGTTGAATTTCGGTCGACTAGTTGAAAAGCTTTTAAGCTGTGGCCGGACGAAATGTTGATTTGTTTTATTAGAATTGACATTAAAATCAAGGCAGAGAAATTATGTTTCAAATTGTTGATCATTTAGTTGCACCTTTGCTACCATTAAGACATACTTACCAGGATCACGGGTGCCGTTTTACTATTAGTCTATATAAACGTGTTTCGTGAACACTGCTTTTATTTTTTCTTTGTACGGTCAAGGATGGTTGTACTAAAGTTCGTATTACCAAATATCATACCCAAGTCTACTGACGATTCGCTGCGCAGTAGTGATTTCTGTCTGTGCAACATTTTGCGAGCACATCAGTTGCTGATGATTGCAAACTATTATGATCGAGAAGACGTATCCCCTTTACTACTGATACATAAATCTCGACAGTTTAGCATTTCATCGTACAGTTTGATTTTGCTATGGGGAACAGCTACCACCCAGAAGGTTGCAAGCAAGCATCAGTCGTGCCATGAAACAAACGACGCAATTATCAAAATATTCTTAGCTACAATATTTTCCGAAAAGCACCAAATGCCACTAGTGTCAAGGGTAGAAAATAAAGGGGGTACTGCTCTAATTCTTACTGCATCGTAATATCATAAATAGGTCGCAGCACAGGTTACTACCGCCAAATTTTTGCCAAACCTGGCAGATTGAATTCTCTAAAATGCGTGACCCATATTATAAAAGTGATACAGGCAACAATAATTGTCTACCTTGAATTGAAAAAGCATTTAATAGGACCTTCAACAAGTGAGCACTCAGGAGTTTACTCCCTTAACTCACCTTTCTTAATAATTTTTGAACCTTAAAAGCGTATTCCATTCACTCACATATTATTACAAGTAAACGTCCTTGGTGTTTGCTGTTTCTATATAACACAAATTACGTCTATCTTGTCCTTAGACTTGGCAAGCCCTACCTAGTTCCTAACGATATATAGATAGCGATAGCTTTCGATAGTTTTACAACAACAACAACAACACAAATCTGTGCCTGCCGGTTTTACTATGCATTAAACCTTTCATAATTAACCTTGTTTTACCACCGTTACCCTGTTTCTGCTCTTCACTTATTATAACTGACTGCACTGGAGATTTGAACGTAAGTGTATTCAATCAAGTTATCCATTTTGCAGCCCACTTCACTCAGAACATCACCGCACTAATCATCGCACCGCTTCAGCCATGGATGGCTTGCCATACCAGATTTCTGTCTGATTATAGCCCATTAGCCTCGTACGTACAATTATAAATCTGTTTCCAGCCCCACCTTTTGCTTTCCATTATTCAGCCTGCAAAGCACACTTCAATTTTTAAGTTAGGTCGGCTTACTCATCGAACCTAGCATAGTATGTAATTTGGTTTACGTAAGTATAGATTTAAGAAGTTAGTTTTCGCTCTGCATTACATAAAATAACAGCCCTACCTATTGCCTTCCACTTCCCTTAGTGCATAAGTCTATTTACCTAGCCACCTAGGAAGACTTAATCATCATGCGCGACGCGAATCCTTAGTTTCCATGTGTTGATGCACACACAATTTAAATGAAAAGCGCTTTTGGCTTTTCGCGGTAATAGGGCCACTAGCCAAAATAAAAACTTCCCATTACGCAGCTGCATTGGATCACTTCCCTAGAAAGCCACGGCGACAATATCACAGCGTGTACAGAGTCTTAGCAAATAATGTAACGTTGCGCAGGCGTTTACCTTATTTGCTCAATCCCTTAGCGTTTTCTACGTATAACTGTCTCCAACCCCATTTCCTTCTTTCCAATATTCTGCTTAATTTAACTCGCTAATCTCTGCATGCCATGGTGACTTAACCACCTAGCGCAAGACAGCGTCTTAGCTAGGTTATAAGGGAGTTACCGTGCCCTTAGAACAGCATGGTGCATTTCGCTTTTTCCTAGAAACAGACTTCTACTCTCATCTGTTTTTGTCAACCTGACTGCATTATATAGTTTCCCCTAACAAGTTAAGAAGACGGTATCATTCGCGCTGCGCAGCGAGTATGACGAGTATTTGCTAGTCCAAGACGGTGGGCTCGATCGTGCGCGTATATAAAAGGCAATTGAACTCGGACACAGCCGACTATATTCGATGGGCCACAAAAAAGTAGACGGATGAATCGACCGAGAGCATATTTTAGTGCCGACACTCGCCAAATAGAAAAGTAACAAACCGGATGTAGAGCAAGCTGGCCTTGGTGTAAGGGAGGTTAAAACAAGAAATAGTAGAATCTATCTGACCAGTAAGGAAGCTGTACCTAAAAGGAATGGGTAAATTTTGAGGATCTACTGCGCTACCCCTGGAATGCAAGATAAAAAAGGCCTTCGATGTCGAAACTAATTAATTAAACGAGTTTCAATAATAAAGCGTGCCGAAAAATAAGAGAGCATTCGGTCAAATTAGTAGTCGCCGGAAATATGAGTACGCTGTGCCGTTTGGTATTTACTAATGGTTGATCTAATATCAGGGTACATTTAGGCAAACTGGTCGGGAGAGCTTTTCCGACTTCAAACATACGAACAACCCAGTATAAAGACTAGCATATGTGCAGGCTTTCCTGCTGCCAAACCATGCGCTTTGCAGCTGCTTTTTACCACACCACGCGCTATAACTAACCTCGCTCCTCGAAGAAGCGACCATCGTCCGAAGGAGAAACGGCCCACGTCTTAGGCAGCAACAACCTGCGTTTGAGTGCAAAGCCTGTTTGCCTGAGGCGCTATTAAAAATCTTTGCTAGTGAGGGCAAAGCGATTGAAGCTAGAGTTATAGCATGTAGAGAATAGAAAACAGAAAAGCAGTACAAAACTGCTTAAAGGACGGACGAATGACTTGGGTGTAACAAACCTTATATGTATTGATAATCCTTCCTGGACTTACTGATATTTTTTCAAATTGTTAACGGACCAAAAAGGGCACATATACGCACTATCTACCAGTCTATTCGTTTTCTGCAGTTTTGTTAGCCAATTTATAACACACATTAGAATTTGTTTACAAGCGGAAGCATAACTTCTATTATGCAACAGGTAGTCAGGTTAACAGTCTTCACTGTCCTCTTGCTTTTTCAATTTACAACACACGCGCGCGGCTCTGAAAAATAAGTGGAAGACTCAGTTATACTTAGGTTTAAAGTAGGTATGCACAAAAATATTTTAATCGTTGTCTACCCAGTCACTATATTTAAAGGTCAGTGGGATGCTTCAAAACAACAACGTAAGAAATTTATTTTTCTAGCATTACTTAAGGTTTAGGATACACCTGCTTTGTAAGCGAAATGGCATGTTGCATTTGTAGAAAAATTTATCATTAATGCATTATTTCATGTGTGACCGAAATGAATCCGTAATCGTTCACTCACGTGACCAGCGTTTGCGTTGCGGCATTTGTGTTTGCCTGACATACAGTTCCCATATTCAAACGGCCCGCTTCCGTTGGTGAGCCCTGCGACCGAACCATTGCACGTTAGTTACGGCTTCGTTGTCGGGTTTACACACATTGCTTACAGCCGAACATCTTCGCTTCGTTTGTTTTGCCCTGCATTTGAAGCAAGACACGTATATTGCAGATTTATTTTGACATAAACACACTTACCACAGCTGGAAGGCCCCGGTTCCTTGGCTATACTAAATAAATAAAAGAATTACTTTCTTGCGAATTCATCTAGACACGACAACTCTGGCATGAGCAAACGTTCATGCAATGATATTGAGCAACATATACTTTACAATGCACGTAACGGGCTGTAGCCAATAGTTGTACAAGTTGCAGAGACGGAAGAAGTACTGATGCGCAGCCAAAAGGTCAGTGGGGTGACAATGAACGGGATTCGTTTTTGCGTAATGTAAGCATTAAAAGCACAGTAGGTAAAGGGATGACAGTATGCGAAAACTGAGTATCCATTTGTACGTGTCAAAAAGTAGTGTAAGGTTTTGTCTTGTCAGTATGCCAGAATACCATTTTTGCAGTGACTTGACTCAGTGACCATTCCCGTCCGCCACCTCGCAGTATTAATAGCCGGAAATTTGTGGCTCTTTGTAGGGAGAACTAGCATCACGTCCTAGAACACTGTGGTCGATTGCTTTGAACGTTCAGGTATATCTGGCGAAGCCACTTATCAACTATTTGTTCACTGTTATTCGCAGTCGTGTGATCCCTCTGTCTGCTGATCAGACATCTTAGTCAGAGCCCGCCATCAAGTTTGAGGCCAGTCCAGCAGGGTGAATAATTGTGCAGGTAAGCTAAATGTTCAGATTAGCTGGTATCTTACTTTTTCTGATATCGTTTACTTGTTGGAGTGTGAGAAATTCGTGTCCAGCTATCCTTACTGGATCAGTCGTTGTGTTGTGTGCCATTCGTTGGCTTTTGTTTAAGCCCACGGTCCAGTTGAGTGCTTGTTGGATATTTCTTTCCATCTCAGACGCTGGTAGCTCCTCTCTCCAATCCTGGATTTTAATTAAAGTTTTTGACCTCGGAGAAATGGCAGAGCGAGGAGCAGGTTTAAAAAAGTCCGAAAAGGACAATTAGGGAACCAAGCAGTGGGAAACGTCTACATAGAATCGTAGGCGCGCAGGTACCGCCTCCGCGTCATATGCCCCACTGCCACCTAATTTCTCTAGCACGTACGACGAACAACTTTTCGCCATTTGTTATTTAATAATTCAGGGAGCCGCGGTGCACCAACAAGTTTGAGCGCCAACACGAAGTTTTCAAAATAATTTTAAAACACCCAGTTTAACTTACGGATACGAGAAGGAACTCTTAATTGCGCAGATATACAATTCCCGAACCGTCCTGTTGAAAAATGACGATTAATTGCTCGTTTCAGAGGAGTGTTTTATTGCATAGCATCATAAAGTACTCTTCAGGCGGGATTCTTGCCTTACAAATTTGCCGTAACTGTCATTTATTGGTACGATGGTTTGTGTAGAGCAGCAAGGAGATTGGTCAACTGCGTCGTCGTTATCCGCTCACTCTAGGGAGCATGCACGTTGATGCGGCACAGTGTTCCACAAGAGAGTACTGCGGTCACAGTCAACACAGCACGACCCATGCTTGTCTAACAATTAAATGTCAAACAAGCTTTCCAAACTTTCCTTCATTTGCAGACTGGCAACTAGCACAAGTAAACCGTTACAGTTATTTAACACATAACATCACAAAAAGACATCAGAGCGAACGTGAATGCTTATGGCTTTAAAATGTTTTATATATTGGCCTCGTGTCAAAGTACTTGCACAAAAACGAAAGCCTTCTTTTACATTATCTTCCTTTTCACCTCGTAAGCTACGTCGCGCAAAAAATTAAGGAACCACGGCGACAACGATACTTTAGAGAGACCATGTTCATCCTTGAATGAGAGGAAAGTAAGACAGGTTACGATGTGTCATGATGAATTTGGAATCGTGCCGCTGTGCCTTTATTCCGGTACTCGTTAGCAGTGCGGGACAGGATAAATAAAAATATATCTCTTTTTACGGCTACTCGTGGCACGCTCATAAATGAATGATCAGTTAGGTTCAAAGGTAAATACGTTTTGTAGCAATGGAAACAGCGAAACTAGAAAACTGTTGAGTCGTTCATGATTAAAACTGCAAAAATTGTACAGAAGTGAAAGGAATAATTGGTAATCCTGAAAAATGGACCTTTGAAATGACATAGTCTGCCATATATGTCGGTACTGCATCAGCGAATGATAGACTAGGAATGCCTGATGATCAAACGGACGTACTGGAACAGCTCCGATTAGACAAAGCTCTAGTTTGATATCTGATCTATTGCCAAAGCTACAACCCATACCATTGGTTTAGTCTACATTGGTAACACTTACCTCAAATCTACTTAACAAGGGTGATGGGCCCCAAAATCTACAAATACGTTAAACAGCTAATGCCCTAACACGAAAGGCACGTTAAAGATTTGCTTTGGAAAGCTCTAGCTACCTTAACTATATTAGTTGTTGCACCACACATATCAGCTGCAGTAAGGTTTGCGCTTAATAGTAAATCGTTTATTTTTCTGACACTCAGTTAGCTATTCGTGGCGACAAACCTCGGGTGTATGTCAATTGTGGGAGCCATAAACTGTGGTTACGGAAAAATTGTAGGATTTATAAACCATGCATTATCTATCTTGAAACTTATCAGCATTTCTTCACTGATATGGGAGGAGATAAGCATGCGCCTCTCTGACTAATGCATATAGACTAATCATATGTAATTCCGCAGCAATATTCGCCACCAGGCTGCGCTACTAAAATTTGGTGCTTCTAAATCTACAGTGCGTTGTAACCCTTTGTATCTACAAGAATCCTAAAGAAGCGGCCTGTTTGGCCCAAAATTAATTAGGCCAGGTCAAAAGCTCTTGAGTATTGGCAACATTCTTATGTGGCTTCTAAGCAGTTCAGCGCAATTTTCCCTCCCTTTATTGCTTTTGCATAGCCTAGGCTTAAAATGTCCGATTTTCGGCAAACTATTTCGCACCTAAACACTACTTGTAATATTGAGCCACTTGAACATTTTTAGATAAACCTAACCCTTGAATTTCTCTTCCACACTGTATTTGTTAACGAAACAAATGCGCCACTACAGCAGGGGAAGAATAGCGCTACAGGCAGTCAATGAATAACATACAAACGACTGCTGATTTTTCGTTTATTTTAATTTCATCAAATTAAATGTTCAAGGTTTACAGAGGATAACGCTTTAAATTACTGTTATATTATATAATTGAATTGAAGGACTGTTATTTTTCATTTTTTCTATCAGCTTAACTTCGTTGTGCTTAAAGTATATTACTACTGAAAAACATATAAATGAATTAGAATTTTTCATACTTTATACGTTTTTACGCGGCTATATTTAGCCTACTTCTTATTAAATATTTAATTCTTTTATTTACCATCATGGAAGATATTTTTTGACCCAGTCTTAACCCTGCTGCGATCTACGCTTCTTCCTCTTCTAAGCGTTTGTTATAAATCGGGCTGTTTACATACGCAGCAATACAACGCTGTATGTGGAATCACTAATAGCAAGAACATGGCTCAACAGCACTGGCCTTCTCCATAAAATATATATATATATATAAGAAGGTCCCCTTCCTTGGATTCCCGGGAATAACACACAATCGCAAGAAAACTGACTGACGAGGTATGCGCTAAAATCAACGGAATGTTTGACGATGCCGTACTGTGAAAACTATTAAACCGTGATAATCCACGTTTGGCATTTCATCATATTCTTCATACACGTTAGCTAGAGGTGGGAACACCTCAGCTACTCTTCTGCAATACGTAGAAAAAAGGAGAACAAAAGAATTCAACTGGGGCAAGCAGGCTGAGCTACCAGTAACGGATGGGCATCGTTCCGGTAAGCTACCAGCTGGCTACTATGCATCAAAAAATTAATATGCAAAATTATATAAGGTTAAATAATGAGATCGTGGTTGGAGGGGGAGGCTAAGAGGGATGGAATGGGACAAAGAAACTCACAGCAGGAATGCCACTGAGGTCGGCTTCTAAACATGTCAGCAAGAGTGTCCAACCAAATTTGTTCATCTTCTTTCGGACCCCAACCAGGGAGCCGAGAAGCTCCAACCGAGGCCAGCTCAGAAGTGAGGGCCTTCATTTCTCTGGACCAAGTCATCGCTTGGCCACCCCACCTCTTCTTCCATCAGCACCCGAGGTGCGCAAACAACGCACGTCGCGGGAGTCGGTGGGCTGGCATGCGTAACACGTGGCCGAGCCGTAGGAGCCAGGTGCGTGAAGTAACGGTGCTGAGCGGTTCATTTATTTTTCCTGCGCCATAAACAAGGCGTCGGACACGCTCGTTGCTCACGCGGTGTTCCCACTAGATGTGAGCTAAATTACGAAGGCACCGATGGTCGAACGTAACTAGCCTCTTCAGGTTTGCTGCTTTAAGCGGCCAGGTTTTACAAGCGTATAGTAGGGTCGAACGTACTGCTGCTTTTTACACTGTACTTCAGGGAAAGAGTGATGTCGCGCCGGCACCATAAATGATGAAGGTTAGCAAAAGCGCCCCGAGCTTTTGCTGTACGGTTCGTGATCTCCTCTTCAATCACACGAGCGCTTATACAATTTCCAAGGTAGTTGAATTTTGGAACGACTTCTAGCTGATCCCCAACAAGGGTCAGCGTAGGGGGCGGTTCAGACCAACCTTGGAGGAACGCTTTGCACTTCGAGGTTGCGAAGCAAAGCTCGAAGTGACGGACAGCTAGTGCTAATCTGTCCAGTGCCGCTTGGCACATTTGTGGGCTGTCACAGATTAGGGCAATATCATCAGCATACTCTAAGTCAAGAAAACGTTTACCTGGGAATAGCTCCACACCTTCTTATTCGTGTCCTGTGAGCGCGATTTCCATTACTTGGTCAACAGCGAAGTTGAAGAGAAAAGGTGACAGCGGGCACCTTTGTCTCACGCTGCTGGAGATAATAAAGGGTGACGACAACTTGCCGTAAGCAGTCACTCCGCCTGAGCTACGAGCATATAATGATTGGATAATATTCACATATTTCTTGGGTACACCTCTCCTGAGTAGGCAGTCCCAAAGTACATGTCTATCCACCCAATCGAATGCACCTTTCATTTTGAGGAACACGACAATGGTGCGGCGCCAATATATGTGACGGTGCTCCAACAACTGACGCAAGGTAATGATGTGGTCAATGCAGCCACGACCTCGACGACATCCAGCTTGCTCTTAACGAATCTGACTTTCCCGAGTGCCCGTCACTCTGTGAAGTATGACAGAGGCAAGCAATTTGGAGGCGCTGAAGATAATACAGATTCCTCTATGGCTGCCGCATTCCGATCGTGAGCCTCCTTTGAAAATTAGGACTATGACGGTGCGGCTCCAATCGGTTGGGACGGTTTCATGCTCCCACAGTTTGACTAGTAACTCGTGTAAATCATTCGTAACAGCAGGTCCCCCGAATTTGAAGAGGGCTAGAGGATGATCATCTGGTCTTGCGGCTTTATATAACTTCAACAGTCCGATCTCACGTTCGACTTCTGAGCGAGATGGTGGATCCAAAGGGTCAGCCCACGGAGCGGAGCGATCACTGTTTGGCGAAGAATCTAACCACTCTGACCGATTAAATTGCCTTTTAAAGTACTCAGCCCAACGCTTTAAGCGTTTTGATAAGTTGTGGATAGGCTGTCTAATCTCGTCACGTATAGTTTTACTAACACCAGGTCTCGCGCTGCACGGTTCCCGTATCAGACGGAATAACCTACGATGGTTACCAAGGGCAGCCGCCATTTCCATCTCTGTTGCAGGAACAGACCACCAGGATTCGCGGTCTCTCTTCAAGCTAGCACGGAGTTTTGCCCGGAGCTCTTTGCGAGTTTCATTGTATTCACTTCCAGCCGGAATATGCCGGCGATTATCGATAAGTTCCAGATACTGTGAAGAGACCCAATGTTCATGTTGGCGATTAGAAACACCACGTGAGGATTTTCCTGCTGCTAGTAAGGTCTGGTGAATATGTGACTAGTGAGCTTCAATTACATCCAGTGAGCGTTTATCCAACGCGCATGACAGCGTACTTTGATACGCCTTCAGAACAGCTGGCTTTGCCAGTTGGCTGGTGTTAATGCGCTCACAATGTCGTCGTGGGCGTCCGCCAAAACGCATCCGAATGTCAGCACATACCAGTGCATGTTCGGTGTAAACACCTGTGCTCCAAATCGAGCGACAGTTCTGGACGCAGCCTCTCCAGCGGTAACTTATCGCAATGTGAGCGGTTTGCCTCCATAGCTGGTTCGAGGCTTGTGGGCACCAAGTCAACCTCCGGCGGGTGTCTGAAATTAGTGCTCGCAAGAAATAAGCGAGCATCCTTACACAAATGAAGTAACCGCTCACCGTTATCATTACGGGAGCCTATACCATGTTGGCCACCCAGATGCAGCTCATCTGTGGATAATTTTCCAACTTGAGCTTCCAGATCCTCAGCCAGCACTACAGTGTCCGAGCTTCTTCTGTGGCTAAAGAGCTTGTTCAGTTGACGATAGAAGTCGTCTTTTCCAGAGTCATCGCTACAGTGTGTCGGTGCATAGGCAGCAATAACGAATAGACGGCAACGATAACGAATAGAATGTGCTAGTCCTAGAATATGTTTTATTCCTGCAAGAGCATGGGATTTTTGTAAAAAAATGATCTGGTCAATCTTAGAACAGTTGCTAGCGGATATTAAGAAATGCATGTTTATTTATTTATTTATCATTCATGAGCAAGATCAACAGAATAGAGACGACTTACTGGGTTCATGTGTGCGTAACGCAAACGCAACGTGTAACCGAAGTGAGAAAAGTGATGAAATTATATGCACATGTAGAAGCGTCAGAGTAACAAACACTTAAAGAATGGTGAAATGTGATGCTATTTGACTTGACATTGTGAACTAACGCGTTGTGACTTTATTCGTTGGCGAGTCACATCCGTCAAGTCGCAGTCATGTTAAACCGAGTATTGTGACATTTTATGAAAGAAACGCTTGTCAAGCGAAAACCCACCAATTCCTGGAACACTACTACCATTCCTTTGAATGACAACTGAGAAGGCTATGCTTTTTGTTGTGTGGTTTTTTGCGTGTTTATATGCAGTGAAGTTGTGTACAATGTTTCCGTTATATTACGTTTGTTGGGCGGTTGCCTGTTTCGCCCTGGGTCTTTTCCTGTCCTGACCCAAATTCTTGTCAAATTTAGTAGGTTGGTCTTTGAGTAAACATATTTTGTATGTGACATGTTGCTCGTCTGTAGAAGCGGTAAACGCCCCCCAAATGATATCCAATAAAATATCATATTGTTTATGTTGAAGTGCTGAAAAAGGTCTAACACAAATGTTCAGGCCGTTAGCTATAAAAAAGTTTCTCCCAAACAACGAACCGAATTTCCTTTTGAGTAAGTTTTAAAATTGATTGGTCATATAGGAATGCAAGGCAAGCAGTCAGTAAGTATCGGTCGAAAATGAAGGCTAAACAGGAGTTGGAATATTTCTGAGTTATCTGGGAAAAGGATTTCTCATAGAAAAGCACATCTTGTAAATAGCGGCAGCATTTTAGGGTGTCTTGCGTCGTGCATCAGTTTGACGATACAAGCATTATTTGGACCTTTTCCAAGGTTGTGTTTTTGAGCTAGAAGCACACAATGTGATAAACATCAACTGGGTCGTGTTTATAAATCCGGAGGAAAGTACACTTAGCACGCAGTGCAACCGGTTCAGTGTTGTCCGTAGCAGGTCTGCATCATTAGCTTGCACTCGATTAGCCACAGGTTTAGATTATCAGCATGTAAATAAGTAAATTAACAAAATATTTATTCTCGACTGTTCGCCGCACTCTTGCACAGCATGATCATATAAGAGTATAAAATGCGATAAGTTAAAATACAATAGAACAAAATGCTTGTCGCATAGGTTGGTGTATTAATGTCTGCAAGTGTGCTTGTTCGCATCTTTAGCTGTGTTTAGGGAATTCATAAGAGTTTTTCTTCTATTTTGATGGTTTGAACGTGTCGCCTGTGTTAAATAGTTGCTTGACGACTCTAAAATTGAAGAGGTTGCCCGGATAAGAAAATGGTGACTTTAATTGGTGGCTAGTCACAGGCGCCACGTCACAGTGTTGTTAAACATACAGTAGATTTTTTATAGATACAACACTTGCCAGACGAAAGCCAACCGCGTCCTAGCAACCTGCCGCCGAAATATTTGTTGGAAGGATGTTAACACGAACCACCCAGCTGGAACCACTAGAAGTTTTTTCGGCTAGCCAGCCAGTTTATGAGGTAAACAATTTGGTGCTCAGATGGAACATACTTGCTGCAGATTTTGATGAACCCAGGACCAGGTACAGTGCTCTGTGTGACTATACTTATCATAGAAACGAGATAGGTGTAGCGATCGTTTGCTATTCTTGCATGGATAGACCCTACAAAAAGTCAGCAAATCTGGAGAGAATCTTTCCAGCAACACGACTTCTCCGGATTTTGCTTGGGAGAAGTCAATGAAGAACTTTGTTAATTGCCTTGCTGCAGTGAACGAAGACGACATCTCTACGATTAACGGGATCCGGCGACTTGCTTATGTTTCCTGGGCACAAGCAACTTAACAGTACACTAACGTGCCTACCGAAAAACATTTTAAGCGCAGGAGGGTATATGTATGTCTGCCAGGTAAAGAGTGATAGCTCTGATGAATGCTATCCATGCTTTTGCAATTAATCAATATCAGACAGCTTGGCCGGCAGTTTGCAAGATCCCGACTATCTCCTTCCTTATAAACGGCACCCGCAGTACCCAGGTTTAAACGTCGGAAGGAGTCCTACACTTTTGGTGCGCCGAAAACTTTGGCAACCAGGAATACTAATGTGCTGATCCATCGTCTTAAGGATCATAGTACGCAGCTCATGTGGGCTCATTAGCGTTGGGATTTAATACCTATATAGGTGTGCCTTGCAATGTCCTAGAAGAAAGAATATATATTTTAATTTATTTATACCTAATTCGTTACTCAGCTTAAAATGCTTTAATCTGGTGCGTTGGGATGAATAGATGTCAAGGAATAATGTTGTTGGAAAAAACTGATAATAATTGCAAATCCGGGTGCTAATCTTTGGCATCATCCTCCAAATGTAAGGTATAAATATTGCTGGTTTACAGGGCAGGTATTCCTTATCCAGGTTTTGTAGTCCTTTTCAGATGCAAGAACAGTAGTTTAGGCGTGGGCTTGAACTTTCTGTTCTTATGATTTTCTTCTTATGCGATTCTGTCTAAACTAAACTTGTTTTCCGTCTGGTCCAAATCTTTGCCGAAAAGCAGAATGGGACGCTTGGAGCGAAAATGTAGTTGCGGAAAGTGTTATCAACAAGGGTACAGTTAGTGGGATAGACAGTGAATGTTTATTAACCTACACAGGAACTTTTGCGTTTTAGAACAGCTGGATAGACTTCGCTGATTATAATTCAGTTTTGCTATTTAATAAGCATTGGGTTTGTGCGTCGTGTAGACCTTTAGATTCCTGATGCACACCTTCTGAGACGTCTTGATGTTTATTCGGTACACCATGTTTTCGAATCTTTTTCCAGCAAATTACTGAGATTTTCCTTAAGGCTTTTTCCTAATTGTCATCTGCCAAACAACGTAGGTACTGTAGGCGATTCTCGCAGTTCGTTGGTGTGCAGTGGTTTCTTACCGTGTCATAGGTAAGTAGACTCCAGCCGGTGTTGTTGACCTAAATCGCTCCCATAAGCTGTGTCGGATGTAAATATTGGTCCGCAATTTATAAAAGTTGCTTGGAGGGCCATTAAAATTGCTTCTTCTACAAAGAGCGACAATATTACAAAGCCGTGACTTTATTTTGGAGAACAGGAAGACCAAGATAATGTCAACATTTACGCTGTTGTGAATACTCCAACATACAGTACTTGCAAAAAGTCTCCGACTGCGCGGGTCAGCACGCCCCATGTTCCGACAATTTACAGTCCGGTCATAAATGTTGAGACGACGTGTCCATTCAATCGAAGCCACACAATGGTCACTTATGCTGATAGTTTGTGGTACAGTCAGCGAAGAGACATCTGAGAAAGCCAGTGAAAGTAAGATGTCCATGGTGCGTGGGGCCTGGCTTAAATGTACTCTAGTAAGCATTGCAACATGCCAGAGCAAATGAAAACCAAGAATAGGCTCCAGGGGAATAGAATCGAAAGAATTTGCAGCGGTCACGATGGAGCGAATACCAAAACACTGCAGCAGGTTTAAAGTCTTTTACTCCCAGACGGACTCTATCACTGTTGTGCTTCTATATCGAATCCAGTAAACACGTTCCGGAATCTACTGAGATCCTGGAAATGACGGCGAACATAAGAGGCCTACACCCATCATGAATCCGACACTACAGGAATCCGGAATCACCACTGTTGCAGCAGTCTGCATCCACCTGTTGAGTCCACAGGCTTTCCTTCTAGTACAGAATATTGCCGTCTGCAGAACACACTCAGAAACGTTAGGCCGAAAAGAGGTGAGACCTTATATATAGGCAAGTCGCCGCAACACGCTAAAGTTCCCAATGTGTTGGTAACATAAAACATTTTCCCGAGGTTACGGTAGGTTTTGACATTGCTCTTCTAGAAATGAATAAAAAAGAGTATATTTTGGACAAGGCGGGGCACAACTTTGCTAGCATAATAAATTTGCCATAACCATGTACCATCAACAATATGAAAAAATCCGATTTGATTTCTATAACTGTTTATGTTTGTATAGAGCGTACATAAGTTTCTAATTGCCTGTGTATGTAGCGAAGTAGTTTATGCTTAACGTATGGTGCAAGAAGCAAGTGCTGACTACACGTTTTACTGAGTTGGCAACGTCACCTGAGCATCACTTGAACCTGGGCTTGTTTTTGTAATATCCGATCGACTAAATAGCCAGATGTTGGGTAAACCATTAGGCGTCATCGCGCCGCTGTTGACTTCGGCTACAGCTCGGAAGAGGTAAGTTTACCACTTTAATTAGCACGTAAGTTCCGACCATATATTGTCCTGATGACACGCTTGAGCAATTCCATACTCAGTTATCCTCCGTGAAACGGTCTGCGCCGAGAAGCGGCAGACTATTTCTGCTAGTGAGTTCACTACGCCCATTGTGCTTGATGCGTCGGTGTGGTCAGATGTTATTACTCAGTATGGCATTAATACAGCAAATGCGAATGGTGTCAGGCTGCTCTCAATGTGTGCCACTCACGGCTTGACAATCATGAACACCCTTTTTGCATTGGGTGTAAATAATACAGTATTTTGGACTCATCCAAGGAGTGGGCAGGCCTACTTTCTCGATTGTGTCATCGTAAGCATGCACGAAATGCTTGAACTGCGCAGGTCACGTGTTCCGCGCGTAGCTGAGTGCGGCCTTGCTCTAAAATTGGCGCTGGCCAAATGGTGCACATATTGTCGTGAATCTCAGTACTGTGCTGCCGCCGTAAACTAGCGTAAAGTTAACCTTCTCCTCCATTGCACTGTGGCAAAATGTATTGAGATGGAGAAGGCGATAGCCGCACGTCTGTGTCATGTGGAATGCCTAGCCGAACTGCGCAACCTGTGTCACTATATTTGCAAACAGCTGACAGTTGCTGCTAAGGTGAACATCATGTGAACAAACTAGAAGCGGCCAGACGGGTTTAATGAAAACACTGTGAAGATTGGCTCCAAGGTGTCGGAAAGGAATGCAGCATTTGCTATCATATGTCAGACGCCACTTACTTGTAGAAGAAAAGTAGGTTTGGGTTTACTCGACGACGGCTGATCTGTGAAAGTCGTCGCATTCAAACTGCATGTTGGACAGCAAAGGCAAGCAATGGTGAGCGATTATCGTGGCGTCAACTTGCTGAGTAGCGTGGGCAAAGTGACTTTACGAACCTTGCTCAACTGCCTCGTCAGTCGGGTTGTGGAATCTAACGTGTGGATTTCGTCTGGGCGCAGCACTACAGACATGGTGTTTGCGGCTCTTCAGTTGCAGGCAGGGGAGATTTGGTCACCAGCCGCTTTACTCCGTTTTTGTTGATTTCAACAAAGCATCAGAAACGGTGAACCGCAAAGCATTGTCGCCGGTGCTAGGTAAGTTTTTTTGTCGGAGTATGATTTTAAGTTCAATTAAAAGTATGCACAGTGGTACGCAGACGAGGGTGTAGCTGAATAGGTAGTCCTCGGATGACCATGCATAGTTTGCTGCTGTGAAGCTACGCTGTGTCTTAGATTCTTCAATGTTTATTAGTTATCATTGCAATGTTGTCTTATGATGTTGGCGTGGCTTGTGCTTACCGTGTTCGTGTAGATGACCGAAAGGATGATGGGTGGCTGAACATCCGACCTTTCGTTGCATTAGCCATAAGCTGTGAGACAACCAAACATATGTTGCTGTGTGTTGATGACTGTGTTGTTTGCACACAGCGCGGCTGAGTTTCAGCACCTGATTAGTGCTCTGGCTTCAAAAACCTACAAATAAGGGCTCATACTCCACACAAGCGTAATTTAAAGCACTGAGTTCCCTTTATCATTCTTAATATGACAATGAAAAGACTGATATTGCAAGATGAATCCATTTCGTGTTAACTGCTCACTCGCAAACTAACAACATAAACATGAATCACGTAACATATATATATATATATAATATATCGTCGATAGAGGAATAGTCGACATGTAAACCGCGGGTAACGGAACCTATAAAACGCTGAAATGTTTGCACTGCGTTGCGTAAACTAACTGACAAGCAAAGAAATTTGCACGCTCTAAAAGTTCTAATGACAGCGCTTTTAGCGATGTCTTCCTCGGCGAGCTGGGTGTGGGAAAACGCGCGTATTGGATCAATGTTTGAGCACACACGGGCATATCTTTGGTTAGCCCTTATGCCCTGAAGGCGGCTATTGAGGACCGGTCGGGAACGGTTACGTTGTTTAGAGCGCGGTAGGGGCTAAATGGATGCCAGTCTCCTGATATTTTAAGCAACCTATATAGCGGCGACGCACACGGGCTCTTTGAAGGCCCAAATAAACCTAGTTCGAGCAAGTGCTAAAAATCGGCTTTATCGATTCGAAGTTTATCCGGGAAAATTCGTCGGTCTTTAGTGCAAACAAGTGGTCCTTTCGTGAGAATGTGATGTTTCGCGGCAACGGTTGCAGCGGCCATCGGCATGACAGCAACGAAGGCCTGTGGAAAACGGTAAAAATGCATTTGACTGATGGGTGAACTCATATGAGTCGCGAACACGGAAAGGATTGACGCAGCGTCGGTCAAAGTCCCAATGCCAGGGAGACAAGTTAAATAATAGAGGAGAGGTTATTGCTGTATTTACAAGCAAATCGTAGTGCTTCAGCTAATTGAGCCAAAGGATGGATATTTGAACTGCTGCAGCAAGGTGTACCCATTTAAAGAATCATCGCAAATCAACTATTTGCGTAACCCGGAGTTGACCATACACGAGAATGCTAGTTTCGTTGGCTGCGCGCAATGAGCTAGTCACCTGTTGACTAACCTCAGTGTATTTTTGTTCGAAACTGCTAACTTCTGCACCCGTGTCAACGAGGTAGCGTAGTCTTGTTTTCCGGTCGATAGCGAAGAAATGGCGACGGCGATGACCAGCGACGTCCGTCCAGCCTACGTGCTGATGGTCTGTTTCCTTAGGTTTGTCGATTAAAAGAACAAGAAGAACAGGGTGATGTGGCTTGCGAACAAAATCGCTTGTGGTACCAGCAACATGATGATCTAGGCGGAGACTTCCAAGTGAATCAACAACGAGTTCGCCTATTAGGACGAGATTAGCGATTACCTACTTAAGCTGAAATATCTCCGAGTCTTTTATTAAACTCGGCTATCTGCGCCCGGAGTTCCGGTAACTCAGCAGCAACGGTCGAACGGGCCTGGGCGTAAGATTCATAGATACGGTCGACGGCGTTAACCAACACGACCATGGAGCACCACCATCGGCAACAGCACGTGGCACATTTCACGAGGTAGTCGTGGTAACTACAGCTCCCGAAGAATATCATCATCTACAGATTTGGGTATTGGTAGTCTCTGCATATTTTTAACAGAGACGGCTTAAGAGCACCTAATTGCGTTTTGCTTAAGTGTTTTGTTACGCACTGTTGGCCGGACAAACCTGTATTTGCAAACGTGCGGCTTTCATCGTTTCATAAGTTTGCTGATCCCCAGGCAGATATAGCATGTCATAAATGTCGTCGACAACATGCAAATAGAGCGCGGTTGCGACATGTGAGTACTAGGCGGTAACTCGATTTGTTGACGTGCCATTTTGATCGAACAATTTAGTTAAATAATTGCGGAAAAAAGGCGTTTGAATTCATAGTTGAAGAGAAATTTAGCCATTGTCACAATCTTACTCATCCAAGGTATCCTAGTTTGCTTAAAGTGGCACCAGGCGTTGCTTCTCTCTGAGGCTTACTGGTTACTTTTGCGCTTATTCGCCATTTTAATCCCGTTTTATAGCCAGTTCTGCCTTTTTGTTTTGTTCTTTTTTATGGTTGTATATGTGTGTCTAAATGCTGCTCTATATTCATTTAAAGCAAGGTTGCCTTGCTAAAGACCAAGGCGGCTGAACACCTTGCGTCCTCGGTTGATGAGTCGAATACAGCTTGCGGCAATTCTGCCTGTTCAAGCTCCGTTACGAATTCAGCTGCTGGTTTGCAGTGTGATGTTTGCTCTCGCTGGTACCAGAAAAGTTATACCGGCCGCCGAGCGAATATGTACAATATGCCCTCATCCATTGAAAGCTTTCTGTTTAGATGTGCGGATTGTTGCCTTTATAAAGCGAAACTCCGGTCTTCTACCTGTGCTACATTCGAAACACTGGCATCCCGTTGCACAGTTGTTGAAAAGACGTTAGTCGAACGTGCCGCTTGCCTAGCTCAACTCTAAATTGGATTAGCTTAAGAACTCCTTGAATATTGCGCAGGTGGACGCTGTATCGTATTGTTCCTCGGCTGACTGCCATCAGTTATTGAAGCGTGCATCCTAACGGACCCATCAATTCACCGGAAGATAACTGGCACAGAGACCTCTCACGGCATTGTCGTCCCGGCCCAATGGAAGTTTATTCACGGGCTACTGCGCAAGAAAATAATTATCATAAGTGGGCAATTATAGCTTACAAACCCACCGCCCCAAACCGGGTGGTGATAAAACGCTCAAAGGCAAGTGTCTGAGCTCGAAACGCCACCTGGTGCTGCAATTTCCCACTGAGACATAAGGTGCCGTCGCCTTTTGTCCCACCAATCCCTGTCAAAAATCTATGTGGCGAGAAAAGTAGATTATGTGGATAAAACACACAACGTCGAGGCGAGACGAGGCAGACAGCATTGGGGTTTTCAGAAATATCACTGAATTCATTGCCGCTCTTCCCAGCGAGTGCATGCTTGATGACCTTGTTTGGCGTAATTTTTGCGTGACCAGGCTTTTACTATCAAGTATCCTTGGCGTTAATGTCAGGATACCCATCAGGTTGAGGAACGTTTCTGTTGGTTAACCAAATTCTCGACGCCGTCTCCTTAAGCTGGTTCGCTCCACACAGAAGCGCAGTGAGCATTACCGCGCTTTGCCTTCAAGTTAATTTTACCAATTTAAGTGTTCAACCAGGCCTTCTGTTAGCGCATAGGTTAAACTTAAAGGAAGCCATCCGAGGCCTAAAAGCCCGTCGTGCAGCTGCCGTGCAATGTC
The DNA here is from genome assembly GCA_944474145.2 of Dicrocoelium dendriticum. Lineage (NCBI taxonomy): Eukaryota > Metazoa > Platyhelminthes > Trematoda > Plagiorchiida > Dicrocoeliidae > Dicrocoelium > Dicrocoelium dendriticum. The sequence goes on along the minus strand of OX104068.1, from coordinate 115,709,019 downwards.
TCCGATTGGTGGGCTTTCAGGTAATCAGCCAACGGTCCATGTTCACCCTGCCAGAACCAATTCTACCTGCGCGCGACCCGGGGCTGATCGTTCTTAGGTCATCCAAGTAGTACTTAGTGCCGTGCGTAGCCTGAGAAACAAGATGTGCGATGCGGGTCTGCTCTTAGACGTACCTCGTCCAAATATACTTGCTTTCACTGAAACGTCGCTGTCGGAGGAAGTCACAGATGGAGTAGTATGTCAACCGCGCTGGGCCCTGTTCCGCGCTGACCGCTCCACTTGTTGTCAAGGGTGTGGAGTAGCCCTGTATATTTTTTATCACCTCCAAGTGTTGAAAAACAGTGCTATTCATGTTCTTGTGAAATTGGTAGAGGCTCTAGCAGTCGTTGTTTGTGCTTCTTCGGTCCAGCGTACGGTCGCGTTAGTGTATAGAAGCCCCATCAGCAGGTACAATGGAATCGTTGGGTTTATGCGCGCTCACTCTGCAAACACTTCTCTGGTGCTGGGAGACTTCAACCGCCCAGGGGTTGGGATTGACTAACTTGCAGTTCGGCGCTGAGGTCGTTCGGTGCAGAGCTGCTGGACTTGAAGAAATACTGCTCAGTCTACTTAAGAATTATTGCAAAGATATCCTCATGCTTCTTCTGAAACTCTACTTTATCAATGCATAACGCTTAATAACTAAACATTTGGAAACCTTCCATCAACATGCCACGGCATAAGAGTGGAAGCGTAAAATAAGTTAGTAACTATCGCCCTAGTAACCACATTTCTATTATCTCGCTAGTGATGGAGAAGTTGACTAAAAGACCCCTCATGAGCAACATTTATGCAGGCGAGCACATAAATGAATCGCGGCAGGGAATTTTAAATGCTCGGTCTTCTGCAACCTATCAGTTGGACATTATCAATTTAGTCACAATGGCCATTAACTCTAATCTTTCCTTTGTCATTCTTTACCTTGACATACAAAAGACGTTTGACAGGGTATTAATGTGCGCCTGCTGCATATGGTAAAGGAGTACGTGGTAGGCAGACCTCTATTAGACTGGCTGATTTCCCAAGTAATAGGATGTACACAGTCAGTTAAGATTGCGCGAACTGTATCCATCCCGGCTTCCGTCCCCAAAGGCGTGGTGAATAAGAACGTTTTAAGTCCTAACTTATTTTTGCTTTATATGATTATACCATGCAGGTGGTTACAACGCAGTCGCTGCCTATTCTTCCATGACGACGTAAACGTTGTTAACGGTTTTCCCCTAGTATTGAACTGTCCCCAATTATTTATATCTGTGAAGCTCTAGGAGTACTTAAAAGGTGTTGCGAACACTGGCAAGGGACGTTCTTCGCTCAACAAGCTAATGTCCTGACCCACAAATATTATATATCTGTTAGGTCCATAATAATAAGCGGCATCACTATCAAACGAAATGTCATAAAAACAGATCTCGACCTGCGCTACTCCATGGGTCTTAACTTTGCAGAGCAAGTTCCTTATCCAATGGCAAAATTAAGGGCCTTATCTTGCAACGTAAACCGTTGCGTAAAAACCGCAGCTGCAAGGCTAGAGCTTTATGGACGCCACGTCCATCCACATCTAGAATATCGCGCTTGTCTATGCAGCAATCTACAAAAGTCGAACCGTGTTCTTCGTAAACAAGCTCAGCAGCGCCTTAAAAAGCTTTTGACTTCCATCATAACCTGCGCAGAGTTACCGACAAAGGTACAACAACCAAAGACTTCCGATCTTTAGAAAGGTTGCATTATCCTTAACCTGTGCTTCTTCCATAAAACAATTCATAAAAAGCTGCACAGTAATCGCAGTAGTCTTAAACTAAGGTACGCATCTGAATTTAAACGCCAAAACAAGTGTCATTCCATTACCTTGCTAACGGCAAAGACGAGATTGCGATCTTCTTTCTACTTAATTGGGTACGTGAACGTATGGAACGGGTTGCCTTACGGACTAAGAGAAAACCAACACTTGCAGGCATTAAGGAAGCAGATAAAAGGGATTTTGCATTGTCAACATACAGAGCATCTTCAATGCCTGCGATTCTCAAGACCACTTTTTCGAAACTGACCCCGATATAGCTTGAGTACACTCACGATATAGTGCAGGATAGCTAAGCACCTTGAGCTCAAAACTCATCTACATTCATGGTCTTACCTTCATAACATATAAGAAACTTTAGCGGTATTTCTCGCACTCCTTTAGATTATTAAGAATAGAAAGCCGAGTAAAAGTTGACTTTAGTCTTTGGCGATCTCTTCTTGACCTGCTTGGGTTCTGCTACGGGCAATCTTACCTTATGACTGCACTATGAAAATGGTAAACGCCACCATAAAGCACCTTGTAATGGAAGGTTGATAGCCTATCCCCCATGAATTGCCTCCAGCAATGACCCCTATATTTGCACCTTATCCATTATCGCAATTACAACACTCGGGTGGTCTCCGTGGGACCAGTCGCACGCACCTTACAGATGCTTAGATTAGATTGCTGAATGCAAATGGTATTTAGTTATTTCTGGTTAATCCCTGATTTGCTTCGGTACCCTCAGTGATAGCTTGCTTCGAAAACTGCATGGGTAAAAATCTATCTACAACCCTCCGGCTTCTCATTGTTATTGGTAATTTTGTTAATGTTCATCATGTTCATCAAAAAGTACCGCCTAGCCTACGGACTGGCAGATTAGCAAACCCGTAGTTATTCCTCATAAGGATATTGCAGGGCAATAACGAAGCTATCCGAGCAGGCCAAATTAAATGCCTACATCTTACCTACACCTTTGTTCCTTGTCTTCAGCTTTACATTTTAGCACTTTCTTAAGTCTAAGACCCCTGGGACCATGGAAGAAAATTAGGCTAATGATCTTTGTGGTACGCCAAGTAAAGGCATCCCACCAATGATGTTGAAATCTTTTGTCGTTTCCGGTATCCCTATGGTAAGCATTGAAATCGTTCAAATCATTGTCTAACTACCAGCTTTAGACGTACCTCTATGTAACTTCATAGATGTCAGTTGCTAGTTAGCCTTACTTGAAGCGTTTTAATTAAGCCTGCTTACAAGCTATTTTAATCTGCCGTTTCCAAATATTATATGTATGCTTACAGCAAAATAATATTGATATCTTCCTTATTGTTAAGAAAGAGAACAGTTTAAAAGTTATAGTGCCTAAGAATCATACATTTTGTTCAACACTTATCCTCTCTTTATCCAATCTACTTAGATTTATCTGTTTTGTATGGGCCTATCACCATTGGCAAAACTAGTAGACATGTATCATGAAATGCAGATCCTCTACTACAACTACATTTGCTAGTAAAACATGTGCATTTCCAGGTTCTATTTCACTGGCATGAAAGCTAACCAACGAGAGAGAGGCCCCTGTCGCATTGCTGGCTGGACGTGAAGAAACATTTGACCACCGCTTCTCCTTATCTCGGCCGCCTGTGCATTATTTATCTTCTACATGGCACCAAAGTCTAAAATATCTTATGCGTAATGATGGGTAAACAAAAAGCTCCCAACATATTTTATTACCTTCTATCCTATCTTGATTTACCTTGGCACTCGTTGTTTATGGTGCTAGAGCAGCTCTTGCCAGGAAAACCACCAACTAAATAGCTGGTGCGACCCTACATACTGGTTAACCTTGCCACATGAATTAATACCGCCGGTAAGCTTTAGAACCAAAATTGGAGAAATAGCTCAAAAGTAAGCAAAATTTGCACAACGATGCGCATCAACACATGAGACATTAGAATCCCTCATGTTTGAGCAAGCTCAACCCCAGAAGTAGAGTTAGTAATACCATACCAACGCAGCCCAAATGGATTTCACGTTCTGAAACATTCTGCTAAAGTTTACTAAATTTTCCCATGCTCATTTCTTTATTATTAGTGACGAGCTTCTCCAGCGCACTGGTGTTGGAGACGTATCCGTTTGAATATAGTGAATTGACTCTAAGCGATAGGACGCAGGTTATCTAAGAAATGGGTGCGTTTTAAAGGCAAAAACTTGTCAAAAATTCCTAATGTTCTCCTGTATTATTTAGATAGTCCTAGCTCATGCAGCCTTGATATAAATTCACACCTAGAAGCTGAAAAGCTACTAAACTCTATATTACTAGTGGTTTACATTGCTCAGTATCCACTTAAAATGGTACACTGTGGCCTTCCAACCATGGATTGATAGGAAGTTGTCCTGTAGGCCCTTGCATAAATTACATAGCATGCTGAATTCGTTGTGCTTCCGCGAAATATTATCGCGTATTTCTTTATATTTGTTATGTATGCCTGAAAAGGTTGATTTTCGTCCACCTACGTCGAAACTAGTTGTTGTGGGGTATTACGGGCTATATTAAGCATTTCTGTACAGCCATGCCTATTTAAAACCTAAACCGCCTATCAAAGTTTTAAAAATTTTCTCTTCTTATATCCGTTTGCAAAGCGGATACTTATATTTAGCGCAAAAATTAATAACGTGGTTCGTAGACCGCTGTACAATGGTGAATACCTCGTGGACTACTGTACGCATTGCATTGGTTTTTGTTTTAAGGTAATCATGGGTAAAAATTGTTTTAAAAGCGTAACTTATATTAATTTTTGCATTGTTCCAGCCTTAGAACAGATTTTCCGATTTTTCTGAGACTTACTCTGGTTGAAATTTGGCATTAGAGATTAAATATAGCGCAAGAAATTTTGGTTTTATTTTTCTAGTAAAGTACGGCCCCCTTTGCGTCTAATAACAAAAGCGTTTTATTGTCTCTTGCATCTCTAGAACAAGTTTTAATCTTTTCATGTTATTTATACTTCCGCCGCTCTTATTTCTTTCCATGTGTGCACCAATAAATGTGACGAATGAGCGGACCGAAATAATCCAAACTTTATAACGAATGTGGTGGTGAATTGGATCCTGTATCTTAAGTAAGCCTTGCACAAATACGGCTCTGTGCAAATTCACAGCAAACCAACACAAGGATTTCAATAACATCTGAAGGAAGCGGAAGGTTTTCAAGGTGCGCGCGTACAACAGCTGTACACCTGGCAAATCCTATGCACTCGTAATGACCATCAAGCACATATACTTACATTTTGCCTACTCATATGCAAGAGCAAAGGATTAATGTAGACTTTAATCTGATCACTTACGCGCGCAGCATCCAGCCAGTCTAGAAATATACCTATTTATTTATTTACGCCAGTACCTTTACCTATTCACGACGTGTATTAGCAATCAGCAGATGTCCATTTTAGATATGTTTGTATAGTCACTGGACTTTGGAAATAATTTTACTTACGACTGGAATCTTGGCGCCTGCGCGCACATATGCTTGTCTTTCCGGTGTCTCCTTAACAAGCCTTGCCAAGCTACTACAAGTTGGGATGCAAAAATTTGGGCCGCGGATATTCAAGCGATGTGGGATAAAGCTAGGACATTGCCTTGGGTGCTATATGAGACCAACACTGTTCACATAGCCCAGAAAAAATTTAAGGCTTACCTCCTTGCCATTTCTGCACTTCACATCCTACTGGCGAAAGGGAATGAATCAAGAGTTCAGACTCGGTGGATAGATTCCGCGGTAAAAGGCCTGCTAAAGAAGCGGTTTAAATGCTAGCTGACGTATCAAACAACTTCATCGAACAACACATCCTACAGGTATCGATGGGTCAGAAATGAGTGTAAACTACATATTTGCTTGGCTCGGTTTCAGTGTGAAGACGGATTAGCTAATAGCGCCGCGACAAATCCAAAGCAATTATTGTTTACATTGAATGACGCTGCGGTGCAAACTCCTCCATTCCACCATTGCTTCGAGGATATGGTACCGATGCCTATAGCGAATAGGACAATGCATGCTTGCTTTACGGACCGTACTCAAGCGTTTTGTCCACAAAACAAATGCCCTTTGCAGAGAACTAGCTTCAAGCGCCTCTTAGGACTCTTGTCTAGTTGAAATGCCTTTTACTGAAACTCAAGTGGGTGTACTCAACTGCGGCTTCCGGGCCAGATTTTTTTCCCCAAAATGGTTCCACGAATTGGCAGTGTAACTCAGTGGACCTCTGACTTGTGTGCTTCAGGAATCACTCAAGCGTTGTGTCTTACCTACCGACTGGATGTAGGTTCTCGTCTGTCCGATTTTTAAATGTGGTGACATAGGCCCACCGACTAATTACAGGCCGGTAAACTGCACTAGCCTGGTCGTTAAGTTGCTTGTAAAGTTAGTGGGAGATACAGTGGAGAACCGTTTGAATCGGTTTAACCTGCTTAACGCTGAGCAACATGGATTTCGCAAAGGATTATAGTGTCAATCAAACTTGCTGGTAGCTCGTGTGAGCTGGGCTGAAGCCGTAGACAATGATCATGCGGTGGATGTGGTGTTCCATGACTTCGCCATGGCCATTGACACTGTCCCCAGTACGCGACTCGCAGTGACTGAGGTATTATGGAATACCTGGACCGGCTCTCCAGTGTGTGTAAGGTATTCTGGGTGGACGGGAACAGTGTTATCTTGTGGAACGTAGTCTCATTTTGACAAGCTGTCCTTGGCGGCCTACCGCAAAGCTCCCTCCTAGGGTGGCCGCTGTTCTCGGTCTAAGTGCATGACTTACCGAGGCAACTTGCGGCATCATCGCGCTTATTGCGCTGACCTAAAGCTCTGGAGTATTGCGGATATCCCTGGTGGTACTGTGGCTCTTCAAAGAGCTCTGGTTGGACTCTGGTGATGGTCTACCTTGTGGTTGCTGCCTATAGACAGGCCAAATATTTCAGTGCTGCATATGAAAACGCCTATTTTCTCATCACGTTAAATGCTAAATGGAAACGACCTTCGTCACGTGACTCAGCATGTTGAGCTAGGTGCTGTCCACTGTTGGACAATGCAATGTAGAAACACTGGGAGAACGCGGATAGTATAAAGTTACCAAATGTCGTGGTTAATCTATCGCTATTTTGGGAACCTAACAGCTAATATATTGATGAAGCTTTTCTCAAAGTTCGTGCTACCCCACAATAAAGATTTTATCCAGGCCTATCCGCCACGCCCTTTTCGGAAGAAAGTGGCACTAGAAAGGATGTTGTTGTCGGTACTAGATTGGTCGAGGGGTTACAAGGACAAACGTAAGCCGAACGTTTATGTAGTTTGGTGCTGCATGCAATGTATTGTCGAAGGATTAGAGGAGACCAAATCCTAACAGCCGCATTTTGACTAAATAAATAAATAAATAACTATTTTATTCTCGACGAACCGAGGCACGCCTTTTGGGCATGATCAGCACATTGCAATATTGTACATGATAGCATGATTGGCAGCACCACGCGCGGGAATAGTAGAGTTGGAGACAGTAGTGTGGGCCCGTATGGCCCAAAGGTTGTACGAAGTCTATGTCCATAGAAAGCGAGATGTAGAGATAAGAATCAGATCACTAATCTGGAGCATGTTGACGAAGAACTAGTCCAATTTACTTGTGTACAGTGTGCGGAACAGATGACTGAAGCATGAGGAAAAAGCTGAAAACATATTTAAGAATAGTGGCATGTCACTTACAAAATATGTAGGCGTGTTCGTACGAGAGAAGATATGTATATAGAATTTGTAAATGTGGTATCGGTCAACTTGCGAATGTGTGTTAGGGGCAATGACTTTATTGAGTGGCGAGTCACATCCGCCACGTCGCAGTGTTGTTAAACAAACATTTGTGGCTTTTTGTAGGGGAAACACTTGCCAGACGAAGACCCACCACGTCTTGGAACACTGCCGAATGAGACGGTTAGCACAGAATTTTCCTGGCCACCTAGTCCTGCTAGATTGTCTTGTCTCCGCGGGCATTGTATGAACCTGCGTAAACCACGGTCCGATGGACTTAGAGCGGAGACACCGTCATTGCGTCGTTTCATCGAGCATTGGATCATGCCTCCAGAAGATGTTGTCAAGGAAGCTGCGGTTAGGGGGTTTGAGCGTCCAGTAAATGTTATTGAGGTGCGAGATATAACCTTCCCTTTTTCATGTGGAGTTCCGACCTTTATCTATCGATTCTATTTGCCGTACCCTACATTACCACTGTTAGTACCCTCTTCCTTTTTAACTGATTTCCCTTACTCTTTGGTTTCGACTTTTCTACCTCTGTTTTGTACTTTATGTACCTGGCATAGCTGCGTTAGCTAATGCAAGGAACGTGGGCATTAAATTGTGGGCCCATGGTGTTTTTCGGATGTCTTTGTTTTGGTTCCATCAAGCAGTCGGAGCACCTCTATCAAGTCCTGGATCAACGACCCGCTCAAGAAAGAACGCTTACAAGATTCATTTAATCATTCCAGTCCCAGCTAAACTTTATCTCGAAATTAATGTACTCGGAATTAGTACGGTAGCAGAGGATCTGCGGTTCTATCTGCAAGTACTAGGCCTCAGGATTATGCTCGTGTTTGGGAGGTATAACGCGACTAAATATATTAACCTATTTGTCAGAATCTGGAATTATAATCTACATAGCAAAAGTTACTGAATTAACCTAATGGAAAGCCCAAATAGAATATTTTAGGAAATTAGATACTTGGACGAAGAATGTGGACGAACCTGAGAAGCAAATTTAGTAAACGCTCACCAATAGTATGTGCGTCACTAATTATTAAGCGGTTTTCAAGAGTTCTAACGCATTGTCCTAACGGCATTTATCCGAAAGTTTAAATGGCCGACTAAAGGCGTGCGGCAGAACACACGGCAATAAACTAGAAAAAGGTTTATTAGAAGGGTGCTAATTCTTAAGTCGAAAATAGGACGCCGGGAGTCGATTAGCCAGGGAGTAGGTGGTAGCCTGCTGAGCGTCATCTGAGAACCGACGTTCCTTTCGAAGCCCGCTGACCATGTCCGGAGGTTGTCGACGTGTCTCATGCAAACACGTGTGCCATACAAACACAAAAATCCCTTACATCCCGAATTCATGTGAAAACTGTAATTTTTATAGTATTTAAGATTTATTTACACAACAGCCGGGGAACTCTGCAGATCCCGACAGTCTACCTGTTTTACGTAGCCAAAACCACCGCTTCACCAGCCGCTTTCCTAAAGAAAGCCAGCAAAAGGTGAGGGGTTTTGCAACCTAACCAAATATTCTAACGTCAGCAAGTACACATTGTGGACCTGAATAATTTCCTTTAAGATTGAATTGCATCAAGCTTTCCGACCTGTTTGAGTCAATTATATCAGAGTACAAGAGCGGTAATCCTTTTAAGATCAGGCGATGATGGTTTCGAATTAATATCAGGGGGAAATGCTTCACGACCCGCGTTGTCGGCAGCTGGAACATGCTTCCCCATCGTTGATGAAATGTGCAACGCTTGACACCTTTAACATAGGTCAAAACAATTGCTAGAACTATATTAAAGTTACTTTTGCTCGTTAAAGAGAACTCAAGAAGTTTGAACGCACATAATTGCAACATTTTGCTTCGCTTTCTTTGCAGAAGCAGAAAGTGCAGTTGGAAGTCAAAGTGTCGGGCCCTCCGTTTTATGCCGGTGCAGGAAGCGAGACGCTCGTTAGGCGCTAGCCTTTACCCTTATGGAAACCTGACCTGACCTGTCCCTTTCCTCATGGTCTGTGCGTGTTTACTAATAAATCTATGGCATTATTCACCTTGCCTTCTCATTCCTGGGTACTGAGCTATGAGGCGAGGATCATGGCCTTCCAGCTAAGGCGATGGTAGACGAAGATTACTTAGTTACACACGGCCGGGCCAAACACGAATGTGCAATTAGCTTTTACGAAGTTAAACTGAGGTTTTACTCAGTAATAGCTTAGTGTTTGCGGCTGACTGACGCGAGGCATACGATCTCTATCCGACATTGAGCGCTGCAGTTTAGTTTTCTTTATGATTGCCTACGGCGTACGCAACCAATCAGATGACAGACGGAAAGCATTTACGAAGGTAAATGAAGCGCTGCCTTCGATTCCTGCTGCCTCATCTATACTTTGAAGGTGAGATAAGAATGCGTTTTAGTTAATAAGATGGCTGTTATTCGTATTGGCGCAGCCATCCTAAGAATTTTCGTCGTACGTACGAAGGATTTCCCTAGTGAATACTGAGGCTGTTCTTCATATTCTCGGAGCAATACTAATGTTTTTCGTAATAGTCAGGCAGGATCTTCCTATTGAATACGAAGGCTGTGCTTCATTATGACGAAGCACTACGGGGTTTGCCTAGTCCATAAGAAGGCGGTTGTTGGTAAGAAGGAGGCAATACGATGCTTTCGCGTAGCCCACACAAAGGCGTATCTTCGCATGTACGAAGCGATACGAAGGTTTCGCCTAGCCTACATGAAGTTTTGCATTCGTATGAACGGAATAGTGCGAAGCTATTCCTTAATCTACAAGAAGGCTTTCCTCCGTATGCCCGAGTTATTGCGGAGGTTTTCGTAATCACTACGAAGCTCGTTCTTAGTGTCCAGCAGCCCAGGTGACGAACGACCAGAAGGGCCTCACGGTTGGCGTGGAATAGGCAGTAAACCCATGCAATTAGCGACGCCCTAGCAGTGCATCCATTAAATAAGGAGATTATAGTGAAGTGTAAGCTACGTAATTACCAACAGCGGATTTCTTGGCTTCATTGCCTACCACCGTCTGAAAATATACGGAAGTTGCCACCAAGCAAATAACGCGTTGGTGGGTCGGTTACTCCTACGCGTTGGGATATTCCGACATCCATCGTAAGTGATGTCTGGAACAACCCTGGGTTGGCGGCTCGTGCAAAATAGTTGAATGCGGAACTGAGTGAATGGCTTTGAAAACGTCACTGACAATAATATCCACTGCGTTCCCACGCTTGATAAAGTGGGCGGAGGTCACGTTCACCATACGCCCTTAGGCGACCACAGTATAAGAATCGCCAAAGTACCAGGAAACAATGCAAGCACACCTTCAAAGGGTACAAAAATATTTTTATTAATATGAAAACAAATATTTACATGGTTGTATTTGTTTCATTAGTGATCTGGTTGTCCAACTGTATGATCGCTGAAGACTGCTATGAAAATTGTGCGGTAGAGCACGGATACTAAATAGTACCTGAGATTCTTGACTGCTCGCTTGTATTAATGTATGTCGGTGCATGCTGCTTCGGGGATTTGCAAACATGTGCAAACACAGTTCGCCACTTTGTAGCCCGTGCATCCTAACCGGTTAACAATAACCTTTATAAAACAAGATCATTTAAAGAATGTTTTCTGGTTTATCTTGAAGCGCAATGAATGTGTGCGTCCTCTTGAAGGGTAACGCGTTGTTAGTACCATCGAAGTTTATTGAATACAAATCATCTCTAGACATCACCCTTTAACCCTTGTACCGAACGGCCTCCAACACGTCGCCAAAGGTTGTGGACGGCCTCTGCGTAGTCTTTATCACGTACATATAAAACTTTCTCGACGGTTTTTAGCATCCGTTAGTTTTCCCCCAACTCAACCAGCTCAGGGACGGTGGAGGTCCGTAAGTTTAACTATGTGGCATGCATTGACCTGGTATGTCACATTGCCTGGCTCAAGAAGGTGTTGAGTTAAGTTAAAACTTATGGTTTCTGCTGCACGTGCCTAAGAGAGTTGGGTCGTTGTTTTTATCGTACACCTAAACCACCGCGCACCACGTACACCGAGTACCATTTTGCGGCCTTGTTCCCGCTTGCAAAATTTATCTGATTTAAACGTGTCGCAAGGATTCAGATCAACCATACCTGCTACAGCGTTCAGTGTGTCAATCACCTTATTTTCTGAGAAAAGACGACCGCCTGCCAAGCGTTTATCTAAGGTGACGAACGTAAAAGCTTACAGCATGATGCATTAGTAGTTTGAACGCCGACGAGAATGGAAAGACCGGCTACGGAAGCTGCTCATTATAAGGTTTTCATACGTAATAATAGCTTACGGAGTTCAGCAATTTCTACGCAAACATCAGCTTTACGATGCAGCGGGAACTGCAGCGCCAACCCGTCCAAGGATCATTCTGGGTACTTGACGTAGATAGCTTGTCCTGGCGCATGCGTGCGTCTTCTAAGTCAAAGGGTTTCCATCCACCGCTTCCCATGGGCGTGCTCTCAGGTGTCTGCAACACAAATATACCTAACCCTAAAATACCTCAGGTGATGGTATTGGTGATCTTCGCATAAGGACGGTGGAATCTGTGTCCGTGACCAAAGGTTGCTCGCCGTAGGATCTCTACACGTGGCGGGCATCAACTACCACAGAAATAAATGACAAAATTCCGTGTACCTGTAAGATGAAGAAATGTCACCGGGAATCGCTTACAATCGGTAATAGCATATCGGTGCTCCCACACAGTCTGGTGATATCCAACTTAGGGTATTTTAGGAAAAACAGCGTGTTGGTCTTCCTTCAGCAGCCACCCGCTGCTAATTGTGTCTAACTGGGGAACGCAGTTTTGCATGTAGTTGACCACGCAGCAATCCCACAGCGGCATGTCTACATAAGTCATGGAATGCATGGCTACCGCGTGCATTGAGGCCGTCGATGCCCTTCGCGGTGAATGGAAACAGAGTAACATGACATCATATGAGGAATGATGCATTTGTCTTACATATAAAGCGTCCATGGTGCGGTATACATATTTCGTACAAGACTAGCCAGCCAACAAATATCTATAAATAAATACGTAAATAAATTTTAAATTCTCGGGGTTGAGCGAGACATGCCAACAAGGCATGATCAAAGGTACAATCAAATCTGTAACGAGCAGATGTGATCAACGTTGTTCTTGTCATTGGAAAGTGTAAAAAGTGGTATAAGTTTGTGATAAATGTTCGACCTCACAGTTGAAACCCATTTTTAATAAACATGTAAAAGTTTAGTAATCACGTTACGAGATACTGGAATTAGTTTAAATAAATGTTGTGGCTTGAAGCAGAGACCTTGTGCTGTTAATCGCAGTCAGCTCTTATCCTTCTTCTATCTTGCAGTGTATGGTGCCTTCTATGGTCGCCTTGGGTTTCAGTCCTGGTCAATCAAGCGAAGTGTTCTTTGCGCGGGTAATTATCTGAGTTCCTAAAAATGGATTATTCAGTCGTTGAAGGATTGTTTCCGTCCAGTGGACGTATCTGTAGGAAACTTGGTAAGAGACGCAACGGACAGGAGCCGGCCAAGGAGAAATGGAATGAAAACCCATGCAAGGAAACGAATAGAATGCATCAGAACGTTGTGATTTGAAACGTTATGAATATTGTAGTTTTACCGTTATGTGTCGTATAAACTTTTTACACATGCGATTAACAAACGGGTAAACATACGGGTTATTAGGGGACGAAGTTAAAAAACTAAGCATAGGGAAAGCCATGGAGGCAAAGTCTCTAGGCATATCGCGCCCGTAATTCGCAATGCTGGGAACGCAAACTGGGCAAACGTAAAACAGGACCATCTGTGGGTGCCAGCGACAGAATTTGGTGTCAGTTACGTGGAGCGAATTGTCACAGGAAGCGTGCACACGGTGCGGACAGATCGAGCATTTGATGGCTTTGGAACGAGGCCCTACACGCTAAACGCAAATCGAGCAGATGTTCAGTAGCCATATGAACGCTTTGGGTGGAACCGAACTGATCGGCATGGGCAAAAGTTTGACAACAATATCTGCAACTTGACGTAGTTGGATACCTGCAGCAGAAGCATGGAAAGTGCAGCAGGTCGCTATTCGTATGCATGATAATAGAAAAATTTCCAGGATAAATATAAAATATGTGCCCCAGCCTGCGGCTAATGTTGCATTCTTGATGCTTCTTCACCGCAGTTGGGCTAAACTAGCTTACAATTTAACTAGGTCTTTTTAAACTGGTTAAATTTTATTCCATTTCTAGTTGAATTGTTTGGCTTAGCTGAATAATCTTTTATTAACTGCCCAAGTTGTTTACACTAAATGTGCTTATCATCGGTAACTTTGTTGTGTTTGCAGCATTTTTAAAGTAAAGTGTGGACATGTTTCCTTACCGAGGATTTCTTGCTAACCAACTTACTTCATATGCTAACTTAGAGAAGAGTTTTGCCACCTTATCTGTAGGTATTATTGGGTTTCTTTTATTTCTTCCTATCTCTTCAAATAATTGGCTTTTTGCTTTATATCCAGTTGTGGCTGCGCTTGATGGCATGCTGACAAGTTTCCAACCTCTGTTACCCACTACCTCGTCCGTACTGTCTCCAGGAGAAAGTTAGTCGTTACTGGAGGGGACGGGGTGCACGGTCCTTGTGGCCGTGCTAGGCTCGAAGGACGATCCATGCACACAGTGTGAAGCAGACTACGTTCCAGCCACCGTCTTGTGTGCGCTTGATTCCCCAAATACAGCGTGCTTGTGTTTGACTGTTAAGGAGTGGGGGCCGGCTCCGTTGGTGTAACATGGCTCCCATCCACATGCCTCGCGGTCATATTCCTTCGGGTTTACACTGGATATGGAGTTGTGCTTTTAGCTGTGAGTGTGGCAGCGCAAGCCATCCATGGTCTCTCTGTAGGCGCAGGCGTCCTGTGGCTGGCCACAGTGACAGGCAAATCCAAAACCAGAGTACCGCGAACCAAATATATATATGGAAGAAAATGCTAACACATGTGCATATATTTAGACGTAATGTTTAGTAATGCAATAGACATGGATGATTGAAAGTATCCTTTACATATGGAAATGTGATAACTTATCGGTCGATCGAGAAGTGCAATTATTTCCTTTGTATTTAAGCAATATACCTCTGTTTAAAATCAGCACTGCTAAGCATTAGTCGGCACAATAACAGGCTATACGCATAATATTTGCCACATGCACTTGAGAAGTGCAATGTCGCCATGCATGCTGACTTCGCATGGATAGCATGCGTTAAATGTTTTTCAAAAGTAATGCTTAAGTAGGCACAGCTTGATGCTAAAGAAGGAGCAATCCGCTAACTTTTTCACAATGGAAGTACGCTACATAATGTGCTGCGTAATAATGTGGAGGATAATGTCTGTCCATATCTTAACGGATATTATTTGCTACATGGCGTTGCTTGACGTAGTAGTACACGCGGGTAAGTACTGGGGTAAATCTTATATGGGTTAAAAGGAAGCTTATGCAAAACAACGGGCTGCTTACTAAAGCCACCATGCGCAATTGTTACGTACACAGAGGAGTTGCTTAATGAAATGCAATGGGAAGGGATTCGCGGCATCAAGGATATCCATAGCTGAAGGTGATGTATGTTTTAGTAGGACTGTTTATTATGGGCATGGAAACAGACCTTAGAAGCATATGCAATTACAGTTGCCTAAGTGGGGAGCATTCGAAGCGATCATAACCAGCAATTTGATAATACTGAAAACCGGTTGATATTTTGCGGTCACGATGGAGATTGGATTTGCATAAAACGCTGCAGTGTAGTAGCGCGGTATTGAATGAGTGCGCACTGGTGGCTGGTAGGGTTGCGAAACACGCTAAAGGACAGTGGGTGGCCCACAAAAAGTGGCGTGATGTCGTACACGAAGGAATGGGAAAACGAAAATTGTTAACGGTGTGGACTAACCAGGAGCATGAGAAAGTTGGTGCGAGCAGTTTTGATACTTGCGTACCGGTTATGCTATATGCGACTTAGGTTCTGTGACTTTTAACCTAGATATCGGCATTTCGAGTTATACCCCGGAATGTTGCTCTGACCAGGCCTCGCCAGCCATACATAAAATTATTTCTACCCTAGTCACCAAATCAAACTGCCCAAAATCCGTCGTACCATACACCGTGCAAAACGCACGGATATACGGCTCCCGACCGAAGTCGACAGCTTGCTGCTATTGTCAACCTGACAGCCATCATGAATAATACAGCTCCTTTTAATTCCACTATTGGATCTGCCGTGTCAGTGCTATTACAACGTACCAGGTCGCTCAGTAGGGCGAAACCCAGTGCAGCCCGGTTTTATAGAATAATACTTGGCATGGTTCACGACGCTCGATTGACCAAAAGCTTACGCCTCCTCTACATCAAGCTCGAATACACAAATATTCACTGCAATCAATCCAACACGGCTGGTTCAAGCCCAAATCGTAGCCTCTGTCGTCTTTAAGACTACAACCGACCCATCAGTAGCCGGCTGCTATCAGTGTCACACTGTACCATTACCGGAATGCATAACCGCAACAGTAATATCACATTTGCAACACAATTCCTTACCGTCTTGAAACGAATCTACTGCAGAAACTGACGACTGGCATACGGGACGCTGCGAATGCGACACGTACACACTATTCCTCCTCAACGCACGATCAATTAAAAATAAAATTTACCTCCTAGAACCCTACATACATTTGTCAAGCCCGCATATGTGGATGCGAACAGAATCATGACATTTTGCAAATGCTTCTGATGAACCACACCACATTCCAGGATACGCCTTTTGGTGTAATAGAGGTCTAGCGATTATACATTTTCATATTTCTAAGTGTACCTTACTATTCCGGTTTCCATTGTTTATGGTACAGCTTTGCTTTAACTGAACATAAATCGACAAAAGACCGTTCGGGTTTCGATCGGCTTTCTAGTTTCGGCTACGCGTGTTGGGCTGTCGACCGTTGGTCTGCTTGCCTCGTACATTGGTCATCTGATCCACGGCGTCGAATGCTCAAACCGTCTAAGTTATCGTGTTCTGAACCGAATCGTGCGAAAAACTGACGACCTGTTGAGAATCGCGCTCTACCAAAGTGAAGTCCAAAACAACACAATATAGACTAGGAAATTCGTATCTGCATTTGAGCGCTATTAGTTTGATATTGCCGATATATTTTACAGCAAATTTTAGAGAACACTTCTTCCCGTTTTTGATAGTGCAGGACTCGTTTTTCGTGTTGTAATCTTGTCGGATCACCTTTCTTTCAAAGATATTTCATAAAATTCTATTGGTCTCTCCTTCCCTGCCGTCGATTCATCTAATCCTCATGTTTGATGTTTTACATTTGGTAGCCCTTTTTGCATCCGTCACATGTATGCGCAGTTATTATTGTTTGCACTTGTCACTGCAAAACTTCCTAACATCAATGAAACTAACGGTATAGATTTGCTTAAGCAAATTGCGGCCCTTGCGACTTAGATCAAGCGTAAAGCCGCCGTTTTAAAGCGCACCACGGCTTCCGACGGAGCTAGAATTTGACAGCTACTCTCCGATGTTGAGCTACGCGATTGCATGCTGTCAAATTTATTCATGAACATGCGTACAATGGTCGGTACTATGAAGAATAATGAGGCTATCCCGCGGCAGCTCCGGATGACATGGCTTCCAGCAAACATTAGAGATCTTCTCGCTCTATTAGCAAATGATCTGTAATTAGACAAGATAGCATAGGCTGGCAAGAAGCTTTACTAGTGCTTTTTAAAAAAGACAGCAAGTCACTTCTTTGAGTCGACCGCTTAAGCCGGTCGTATGGTTGACCCAATTGCATCGATTACCGAAATGTTATCTTAGCTTGAAATCGAGACCTCGAGCTGTAATCTCTACCGTGGTGGAAGCCCTGGATGCTCCTCTCGAAGTAAACAAAGTCTCCTTCGGTGATCGACAAGTCATTTTCGTTGATACCATCATCGTTTTGGTAACGGTGCAAGGCATAGTCGACCTGGTTAAAAGCATCGGAAAACGTTCTACAAACCGCAGCAGAGACACCTGCACGCCAGTCAGTGATCGCGAAAGCAGGGTGTGGCAATTCTTATAGGAACTTACTAAGTCTAAGATTCTTCAAAACATTTGTACTTCTTAGTTGACACCGGTGCTGAGGTTAGCGTTTTTCCTAGTGCTGAAGATATAGCAATCTACTTCCAACTGTTTGACATCGTGGGGGGCTAACAATACCAAGGTCTATACATATGGCCAGATACTGCTGACACTGGTGCGGTCTCCGTCGGAGTTTTCCCATCGCTTTTCTCTTTGCTGACGTACAAAGCCCCGTAAATAATGTGGTCTCTCTCACAAATTCCGTCTTCTGCGTAACAGCTTACCGATATCAACATATACTGCACGATTATATAACAAGTTTGACCATTCCGTGTGAAGTCAAATCGATCAGTTCGCTTGGTCCTTGTTTGGCATTAACGACCGACAATGAGTTCACCAAACTACATCCGCAGTTCCTTGAACTTTAATAAAAAGTACCACAAGCGTTAATACCAAAACAACAATAGAGTGACCAAGCTTGCATCCAGCGGCTCTCTTTAGGAAAAATCAATACAATTGCTGGGAATAAGATTAACAAAAATAACTAGATAATAATGATGTTCATAAGTCAAGTTGATTTAATTGAAGACACAAAATGGTTCGATCAGTTATAGTCGATGATTGTCAGAGGCAGGTTCTTCAAGTTGGGACATTATGATGGCAAGCCAAGTTAATCATAGAAAAGAAACGCAGTACTTTTGAGCACACAAGTATGCGTTCTGGTGGTGAATAGGAAACACTTTTGCTGCTGCTAGTAAGCGGCATTTCACTGCTCGTGAAAGACGTCCAATTACAAGTTAAATGGGTTGGAAAGTTTGGTATGTGTCGATTTGGTGAGTAGAATCAACCGAACATTTCAACACGGCACATATCAAACGTTTTTACTGCCAACGGTGCGACGACCAGCATTGCAATTCTCACGTATTGTCGTAGACAACCACGTGGATATCCCTCCCCTCTAAGTGGCTTGAAATGAACAAGAAAAATAATATACAAAGTAAGCAGCAATCGATCAGGGAAGTCTGTCTTGGAGTTGATGCCTTACGGTTAGTGTCAAATTAAAATTTGTCGCAAACTTGCTGCAAAGCTAAATGGTACATAGCTCAAGGTAACCTAAGAACTCGTCCTGCGCTATTCTATCCCCTTAAACTGAAACGACAAATCAACCGAAGCTAGTTTATCTATCACTTATGGGTGCTCCATATTCCCCTGAAGGAACATTTCCGGATAGACGTTTCTATTAATTAGGCCAGTTAAGTAACGGTGCTCTTCCGCAATCGTGTCCTCACTACAAATCATGCTGACCCTTAAATTTAGCCATCCAATCAAGCTGCGTTTCTGACTTGTTAGGATACAGCTGGTAAAACCCATACATTGACCATTCAACCTCGCGTACATTGTACTCTCCGTTGGACCGACCTTTCTGATCTTTCACTTATCTGAACATATATACCATTTCCCACTTGCTAACATCCTTAACGCAATCGCTTACATCCTCAGGGCAGAATCTATCATTATTAGTGCAGATGCTTTCCACCTTACCGCAAAGACTATCATCCGATAATTATCGCACTTGCATTCACGTAGAATTGCGTGGGTAAAAGCTAGCAATAGAATTCGGTGTAGCGTTTAGACTTAAAAAGGTTACGCGCAGAATACTCAAGCTTTCGGAAAACTGTAGGAAAACTGTAAGACTTGCGTGAGACCAGCGTGTTTCAACTAAAGTATACGGCAATTAAGGCTACTAAACGGAGCTCAGATGGTGCACACTGGACCTCGCGCCCTCATTGGACAATGGTGGTGTCTGAGACATTCACTAGAGCGCGCACAGTCCCTGAGGGAAGGGAAACTCGTGCGCTCAGGGCATCGGGTATAGGGCTGAAGTGGAGTCAAGCCCCTTTTGTAAGTGAGCAACGGAGATGTCTTAGGCTAGGGCGCAATTGCTGCACGTAGGACAACAGTGAACCAACTTGGCTTGGTACTAAAATGGTGCTCTAAACTAGAGCCGCAGATAGGTTGTCTGGTTTTGTTACGTATTCAGGCTAGTTCGGTCGGCTAGCTAAAGACGCAGAAGAAGCTACCGTTTGACCTCAAAGTCAATTTTTCCGTAGCATAAGGAGCGCAACGATCTCAGTCGCAGAAGAATCGGTACCAATCACTACACGTAACTTCTTGTTTATGCGATGAAAGAGCACTTTTGTGACGGATACACAAGTCTAAGTTGAACGTGGGGTAGAAGATAATCATATTCCAAACTATTCGCCTCATATGAATCACACGAAACAAATATGATCGAAGTATACAGGACAACTCCCGGGTGGAATGATATAAACACCAATGGAACGATGAATGATGCATGCGATAGATGTTTGATTGCAGCATTGCAATTTCCTTTCAAAGGATATGTTAAACGGTGAATTATATTAATTTCCTCCTTGTTCCGCAAGTACGCAGACATGTAATATTTTGTTACGAAGGGATTACACTACAAACAGCTGGTCACGTTAAATATGGGATATGGTGAGCCAATGCACCCTACGGCAGTGTCCCCCAACCTGTGTATCGTCGTGGACTGGTCGACGTTTGCATATTGTAGCCCGGCCCGCTGAGGGTGTTTTGTTGAACGTTAGTATTAGATCATTTTTTGAGAAGAAATTTAATGTAATTCGTATTGAACATGAATATTGTTGTGTCGGTGCTCCACGACTGCTTACAATAACTAACAGTAGTGGGAACACCATCGACCGAGCAACAAACAATGTTCACGCTGCAAGCCAAACCGGCCACCAAGCGTCTGTCTGTGCAAATCAATGGCAATATTCAAATTAGAGCATATCACAGGCCATGCGAAAAGGATGGCATTCGATCAGTCAATGCTGGTCAGTTCAAAATCCGGAGGACCGATTAGTTTCTTCACGCACAAACGAAATACACAAAGTAAAAGCGAATAAGCGTAAGCTTTAGTGTCCATACAAGTTAATCCCGAATGTGAGGCAAAAGTGAACGTATGCGAGGAACCGGAAGAGAGGGCAGAGTGAGTAGGGGTAAGTGGGGCAAAACTCACAAAACAACGGGGTGCGGTTGAGTAATCTTACTTCGCTATAACAGAAACATACCCAGTTACACCAACAAATATATATAAAGGGATGTAATAGGTTAACTCACTAGAACGATAACTTACAGACAACCATGAGCGTGTTCCTCTGCAACCAAACTGCCCCATCTAGGGAAAATAGGAGACAATGACGCTTGATGTATGCTGTCCATATCTAATTAATTTGGTTGCTTTTTTCTGCTGCTCACACTGCATAACACCCCGCTTCACACGGCTAGGTTGTCAGAAATGGCAATATGCGCGTAATTCACTGTCTTTAATTGCAGAACACCGGCGAAGTTGTTTGTCACGAACGTACTATCAAGGTCACCGTCGTTCGCAAATTTAGTAGTGGTACATACTTTGTGATAGATGAGTAACAGGGCTGCACTTGGTTTCGCACCACTGAGCGACCTGATAGGCTGTAATTGCCCTGACACGGCAGATCCAATAGTGGAATTAAAAGGAGCTGTATTATTCATGATGGCTGTCAGGTTGACAATAGCAGCAAGCTGTCGACTTCGGTCGGGAGCCGTATATCCGTGCGTTTTGCACGGTGTATGGTACGACGGATTTTGGGCAGTTTGAGTTGGTGACTAGGGTAGAAATAAATTTATGTATGGCTGGCGAGGCCTGGTCAGAGCAACATTCCGGGGTATAACTCGAAATGCCGATATCTAGGTTAAAAGTCACAGTTTGTGTTTTAGAGGTTTTGGGTTGACGCGATCAAATTGGGACTCCGGTTCAGTTGCGTCTCTGTGTTTGGGAAACCGAATTTTGGTAGGCCGGCGCAGCTTAGCAGATATTTTGGAGTTTTTGGGAGCAAACACCCGTGTTGCGGTAAGCATCGTCCGGACGAGACTGAAACATAAATTAGTGCAACTGTTTGCGTACCTCTTTGACCCATTGAGCTATAGCGGTTTGTGCCTCCAGACCGCTTGAGGGCTATTACTACAATATTGGTCAGTGGTGTGAGGTCTGACAAAATCAGTCACCTGGTCCCCTAGTCTGAATATTTAAAATTTGATAGCGTCTATATCTCAAATGTAAATCAATGCTACCTACTTGCTGCCTTTGGAACAGGCTATTGATTCAAATGCTATGTTTGAGAAACCTAGTCGTCCTCCTGTTTCTGTCCAGGCGCCCTGGTATTATCACAGCCCACAGACAACCATGAGTATTTGTTTAGTCATACGCTGCATCTTGCCTTGTCTGTAGCGCAGGCTATCAATCGTCGCCTCACCTGCTGCATACAACAGGAAGGATAAGTGATGTTATGCTACTGCTGGTTGCTCCCTTCCTTCCTATTCCACCCTAGCCCCAATACTAACCTTTGTTCTATAATTCCTTAATGCATTTAAGGTAACCGATGTGTCACCGGAGTGGAACCATCTGCAGCACCTTTCAACAACACCCATTCCCTTATAAGACCAAGCTGTCCATTTTCCATGGTGGAGTTCAACGTTTGCACTCAAGGATAACTAGTTCAACAGCCTGCACTTGCACGGAACTCGGGCACACTGGGTAAAGTTGTGCGTGGTGTGCCCGAAACTAGGAACAGTTACTCTGATGGGGTTATTGAATTAAACGGCACCTGGCTTCTCTCGTTATAGATTGCACGCATAAGGCGAGGCGGACGAAGCACTCGCGGGTCAAGCTACTACGCAGTGTTACTTGTTCAGATGGTATATTAAATTGCAGGGATATGAAAGCAAAATTTTGGCGTATGCGCTCTTCAGAAGGTCAGCTGTGTGGTAATTATGGCTCAATTCCGAGCTGACTGACAACGGCGAGCGCCTGCTGCAACTTTGTGCGGAGCACCAGTTGTTTCCTGAGAGCACTGCGTTTAGCCACATTGGGTGCCGAGGTGTCATTTGGCGTCCTCCGGTGGCCGGTCAGCCATGAAACCAACTTGACCATATTGACATCAGTTTCAATTTGCGTGGTTCCAACCGGATTTGACGCTAATGCTAGAATACCTGCGGGGTAGCTGATACTGCCTTAGTACACTGCTGTCTCTCCATTTAACTTACCGGGAGGCGCAAAATCGTCTACTCCGTTTGGCAACTGATAAATTATCTTGGTTCTCTGTCATGCAAGTCTATCAATACGCACAGCCAACAACACTTTCGCACTATTTCCCTAAAACACTGAGCTTCTTTAGAATATTTTCCCGTTTGCCTTGTACAACGCAGAAGCAACTTTTTCCCACAAGTCAGGTGATATCCGCGAGGTAATTAAATCTGGTAAAATCAAGAAGAATCCTATGTGCTTGCTATGAGCAAAATGTGGTCAGACGGCCCATTAGTCGCAAACTAAAGCGGAGCCTACGTGCTGACAAAGAATCTTGGGGTGCCACTATGGCTTCAGAAATGTAACAGACAGGAGCAGTAGGCAATCAGCGCAAACTGTTCCAGGTGATCCGCATCACTGGTCTAAGGAAACTAGGTGACATTTAGACAACCAGAGTCAGTGCGTGTGCACTAATGCACAATAAGAACTTCGTATGGTTCGTTGGGCCAAACACTTTTAGATCTGATCAATTAGTCCCGTGCAGCCGCACCTCCATTGTCCCTGTGCGCAGGAAGAGCCACGGACGGTTAGTTTATATGCTACGTCCTAGGCCTTGGTCCGGAAAGCGATAACAGCCCTCCATCCTTTTCGTGACGCTGCCCGGATTCCATCCCACCAGCATCATTGAATGATGGAGGTGAGGTCCTCTGCAAAGCACTGACCTCCATATTCGACCGTATGAGGAATGAATAGATTTTTCCGGTTTACTGGAGCGGATCAATTATAAAGGCAACGCACAAGAAAGACAGTCGCATAGACCATGCTAACCACTGGGCTATTAGACTTACGCCAGTAGTGACAAAATTAATGCCTTTGATTAGCGTTCGTATCCTCGCTGTGGAACGGTATTTTTGGTTTATTGAAGAACAGGTAAGTTTCCACCAAAGAATTGGCTGTACAGAGTAGCTATTTTCTCTGCGGGAAACGTTAGAGCAGCGCCACGCAAACCGCAGATTGACAATAGCTACGTTCCTTGATATCAAGCGTGCATTCGTTTCAGTATATGGATCAATTCTGTTGGAAATACTAGCGCGGTAATGCGTTCCCACATATTATGTGAACATCCTACGTGCTCTACATTCAAACACTAAACGCCGCGTCTGTGTCTACCGGCCATAGCCTTCAGAAGTGTTGAAGTACCGCCTAAGTTTGACACCCTTCACAGAAGCAAGACGTTTAGCTACCGTTACGGAAACTAAATGAAAGGAAGCTGAAAATGGGGGAGAAACGGGACAAAGATAATGCACTTGAGTATGCAAAAACGATCGGGACAATGTGTCCACATTTAGATATACAATTCCGGAGTAAACATGCGTTCATTTATGGTAACGCAAATGAGGAATGGAAGCTTTAGAAAGCATATTAACGAAAAGCGAAATACCACGCAGGAAAGTGTACCGGATTAATAGGAAACGGCTCGTCGTAGTTTTGAAGCGATAGTGTTTGCTGTACTGGTCGCAATCAAAGAAGATTTGCAAATACGTTATGAAGGCTTTATAACGGTAATTAACTATATGTGATTTTAGGGATACGCAAAGTGGTGGTACATTTTTAACTAACTATGGCAAGGAGAATGTTTTAGAGCACAGCTGTATTTTTCCGTTTCGCTGCAATGGCTGTGGATGACAACAATTTGTTCCGTGGTATTTTTCGCACGTATTATAAGGCATCTTAAAAATTGGAGGATGCTTTGATGCGTTTGCAACAGCAGAAGTCTACCATATTTTACCAATATATGGCTTTTAACTTTTGCGTTATACCAGTAGAATTCAGTTCAACAGCTACCTAAAGATGTAAGTTACGGATGGGTAAAATATTATTGGGTGCATTGTAATAGGAAAGAAATACTGGAAGTCCGTACTTGAAAGCTTTGTTTTACTTCTTGTACATTCTGTAGACATATATCAGCCTGTGTTGTTAGGCGAGCAAATCATCATTGTAAAGGGAAGTTTTTCAGTAGACAGGTACGCATATTCTTGTGTATAATCACGCATTATACTTGGGGATTTCACTTTTATATGTTAGTAACCGGCACTTGCCTCCCCATTTGGAGCGGCAGGTGGTTGGTTTAATGCAATCTTACCGTAATACGGGAGAACTGCGGAGCTATGTTTTGGTAAGTTATAACCAAGGACTAAATAGACAGGACCTATGTTTATTTGGCATCGTTTGAGTGGCACTTTTAAAGGAAACCATGTCAACCTGGTAGCTGATTGGTTGACTAAGAATGGCATGGTTCATGTGGAAGCGGATAGCTAGCATATGTGGTTCCTATTTTTATTCCTGCATCGCTTACGTCCGTAGTACTAAATGCAGCGACATGCTTGTTGCAGGGGCAACACATCAATTGCACATTGTTGCTTTCATCCTGTGACACTGCATACTGATTGACGGTTTCTGCTTCGGTCTCAGTGTGTTCCATAACTTGATACCCCAGTAAACGGCAGGTAGTAAACGAGGTTGCTCGAGCAAGTTTGACAACCTTATCCAACACTCACTCAGTGAAGTCAATAGTGATAGATAGATGCCGAGCGCAAATGGAGAACTTAAGTTGCTGTGTCTAACTAAAATGACAGCATTTTCCGGTTTCATTACCGGTGGAACATTTTGCACGTGTGCGTGTCTTCCTCGAATACAAAGAAGGCTGATGGAATATTGGCAAAGCAATGGATGCACCGGTGTCTTTATAGCAGAATGTTATTGCATTTTATGATGTTACTTAGAGCTATACGGTTTATTACAAAGAGGCTCATAGATGCCTTCTCCGGACGTGGTTTCCATTCACAGAGAGTTGGACGTAGCATGGATGGCGCAAAGTGCGTCGATGGGCTGCTTTCGCGACTAACCGAGTGAAAATGCTAATAACCATCTAAAGATCACCAACTATATCGTAGCATTTGGTCTAGGATTATGTTTACTTTTGTGTCTAGCCTCTACGTAGAACTTAATACAGCTGGGGAGGTGTAATGGAAAGCACATACCTAGTAGGTGGTTAATTGCTCATATCACAACCACCTAGTTAGAGATAAAACCAAACCAAACGTGAAGGTAAAGAGGAAGCATATATGGTCGCCGACGCGCGTTACGATCAGCTTATTTAGGGAACAATACTAGGTCACGCTCGGACTTGCTACACGGACTAGAGGAGAGTAGGGAGTTGACCGGAATCGAGCTGATTGATTAAGCGAATCGAAATGCCAGCGAAAACGTAGTTACAGTACAAATCATTTGTAAAGCCATAATAGGGATGGGAACCATCAAATGAGTCAAATGTATATTAAATATATGTGTTTTTAAGTATTGTATATGGAAGATATTATCTATACAATTTTATAATATGCATTTTGAATGATATAAATAATAACTATAAATTACTGCTTTATCATGGTAAGCAGAATATATACAACTATTTACTTTTCTCTTATGTATAAATATGCTTATTTTGTAGGCACGTTGCGCTGAATAATACTGTTAGTTTTTATGATAGACTCGACATATTGAACATAGCTTTATGGCAGGAAACATGTGCTTATTCGTATTAAGTGATATAAAAATATGTAGGCTAAATGTTGCAATTGCATTTGTGGAATATGCTTTCTACGTTAGAATTTGTTATCCTTAAAGCTCATTTTAAACTTATCTTCTGCTGTACCATGTTGCGTTCTACTTAGGCGTTGCTCGTCTCGTTAACCCCTGTGTGCCCGATTACTGCATGCACTTTTCTTAACAACGCTTATTTTTTGACCTGACTTATGTACTCTTATGTACTCTTTAAAAGAGCTACATATATTATTTCAACAATAAAAAAACATTGCAATTACCTATTTATTAGTAAATTTTTTCTTTACACTTTATCATCCAAATGATTGATTATCACAAAAATTAATCATTATTTACCAAGCTACTACGGTCAGAAAGCTTATTTCGCACCTTCCATTCATTCAACCCCACTCGAAGTACAAAGACTACCCTATCAAGTTCCTGCTCTTGGTGATTTGATTTCACCTTACGCATTGTGCGGAGAATGTTAGGAAAGGAATTGATGAAGATCTTTCTAAGCAGATTTGATATTTCAAAACATGTTCACCCATAGAAAAGTTTAAGGCGAGGAGGAGGCTCGGGGACCATCCTGATGTTTTTTGTCCACCGTGTGATGATAGACTGGAACAATTAACCTGAGTTAATCGTCAACGCATAGAGTGAGCATAGTCTAAACAACTGTTAGACCCCTATCTGCTGAGTAAGCATTGTCTGTATTGTTTCCGCAGCGATCGTGGCATCCTAATGTAAATATATTTCGCAAGTCTCTGCGACATCCCTGCTTTGAAGGAGAAGTTATGGATCTGACGCAGGAACTACTTTCGGCTGTTTACAATTACAGGAAATTCAATGGAAAATCCTCGAGTTTCGCGAGTTAAAGCTATGTTGACATGACTGGTTTGGGCTGTTCCAAATGTAATGGAACACAACTTATTTGTTTGGTTTATCATATTCCAGATGGAACTTAAAAGCTTGCGCAATCAGACGGACCTTTCCAGGTATATTTAGCTAGTCCCACTCCTTCGTTCCTCGGTACTGAAGCTGGGTCAGGAGATTTATATCGGCCAATCGAATGTAAAAATATATGAAAAGATGAAGCAAGGAAATTTAAGAGAGAGACAGCCAAACACAGGGCACGATTTGAACAGCTCAGAAGTATCAATCTGGAAGATCTCAATCCATATATTATATATATATATATGCGCATCGCTGATCCATTATGCTTGATCGGTAAGTGATAAAATAGCTGTGCTTAGCACGTCTCTCAGCGTCATTGCCGATAATGCTGCATAACTTCCTAGACAAGCCTCTGAAAATACCGTCTACTAAAGCGGACAGTGCTTTCGAAAATCTTCTGCAGCATCTCATAAATATCTTTGGTAGCACGCTTACATCAGTAAAAATACAGTCCCAAATTAGCTCCAAATCACCTGGTCTTTCTGACAATTAAGCTAAAGAAAACTCTCAACTTCATATAAAGATAGCAACGATAAAGGCCTCAAAGTAACGTGTGCTACATATAAACCTTTTATCACTTATGGCTACCGTACATTGCGGCTCGTCTTTGCATGCCCCGATACCTCTCGTTCGACGCGATAGCGAACATTTATGCACGTTCTCAATTAGATGATAGGAAACCAGCATAAGCAATATGTTGGTATCACCGATAATATGGCGAAAAATCTAGATGTTTTCGGGCATTTTGTGATATACACAAATCAGCTGCTTTACGGTTAGCGAATAGCTTGCATACAAGCACGATCAACGCATTCGTTAACAACAGAATATATCGCTGTTTTGCAATGAGACTCGATGCCCTTTCATTAATATTTTCGTGGGCTTGAGAGCGGAAGGTAGCTTTATCATAGCAAAAGCAAACGATAAGCACTAAAGAATACGTATGACCTTGGTGCCACCTGCGGTATCTCGGTAGTATCAATCAGCCAGCGCAGGGTGAACATGGACCATAATATCCGTCGACATATTTAGTAGGTTTGCATTGTTTCCGCGGCACAATTAACTAATATTGGCACTGATATTGTTGCTCATTTCAGATTGCTTGTCGAGAGGGTCGACGTGTACTTTCAGATCATCCTACAAAATTAGGTGTTAATGTCGCATTTTCGGATATCCATATAAACAGCTGTATTTAAAGGCTCGCAGACCCACCGTCGGACTACACGTGTAGCGCCCTAAAAGATGACTGTTATCTTTCATGTACAATTTTATTGTTGACCGATTGTACATTACTCCTTCTTGTTTTAATCTTACAACCGGCTTGACATACAACTTTCTTGTAAGTTCCCGCACTCACGTGTACGCTTTTGCCTCGCTTCATCCGTCCGCTTCTTGTTGTGCCCCATTGAATACAGTCCGCTGTGTCCAACTCCAATTGCCTTCTGATATCCGCGCTTAAATCCGCGCCTTGTCTCGGACTAGTATTAACTAGTCCTTTACACGCGCCTCCTTTCTGAATAATCGCTACTGGTTCAATCAACTTCAAATCTGCTACCATTTAAGTTAGAGCGCTTATGATATAGTCACGCAAGGTCAGAAAGCTAGTAAGCGAGCAAGTGGGCTTACTGCGGACAAACTACGCGCAGCACAAGCTGAATTCGATCACATGCTTCATCTTGATATCGCCATACCATCTATGTCGGCACGAAAGCCCGATAAGCGCCGGAAAAGTTTCCCGAAGACACAAATTTCGGGCGGTTGTGATCGGCTCAGTTTATTCATAATGGGGCTAAATTCGGGTGCTCAGTAAAATTAGTTGTCACAAATCCCTATATGGCTGTAACACATTTGGAAGACCAGTGCAGGTATGCATACGAACGCAACGCTCGACGCTCTAATTTTCTCGTATGTACTGACAATTGCGGGGCCTCCTGCGCGCCTCAACTTAGTCTCCATTCGGACTTAATTCCGGCACGCAGTAACAAATTTGCAGCATAATTCTCCACTTTGCAGTTATCCAATTATTGCAGTTCCAGGACCACCTACAATCTCTGTCACCCAAAATGTTTACCTGCTATACGCCGCTACCTCATTGCAACCACAAAGACCATCAACGTGCATTACAGACTCTTCGTTTTTAGCACAAACGCGTTTGTGACAGAAAGAAATGTCGGCCGCTTGACCCAAATAGAAAGCTATCTGCATTCGTTCTACCGACCTATGACGCACGCTGGTAGTACTTTTACAACGCGATAAAGCAAAGCAATACTATCACTAAAATGCTTTATACAATGATATTAAAACGTAAAAAATGTAAAACAATCCACCAATGCAACGTTTTGTACTTTGGCTGGGTGATAGACATGACTTTGATTGATGAGTCTCTCACTCATTGTTTCTTTGAGTTCAAAGACGGAACATCACAACTGCCGTAATGTTAGATCATTTTGAGAAACATTTATGGATTACAGCGCCTGAAACCGAGGTTGTTTTTTGCAAGTAAATGGTCGTCAACCCTAGCAGTACGCCCCCTTAAGAAGTCTGTCAAGGAAATACCTCCCGGTTGCCGGAAATATGCCGTCTAGGACAATCCTATGATTGTCTCTTAAAATTACTAAATGTCCTCTCGTTTCTTCCGGTCCTTGTACAGCTGACTTAGCCATACGAATTCGCTCATTGCTAGATGCGCAGGACTATGGAAGATGCCATATAACTGACCTTCGGCGATCCATGTAGTCTGAATTGAACTGCATGATATGCAGATGATTGCGCATGCAAAGGAACTCATGCATCAAAAGTTCGAGACAGGCTGTAGCGGACTACTTAGCGATAAAATGTAACGTACTATAAACCATTTTCTGCATTAATCGAGTGTTTCTCGTAATTCCTCCCCAACAATGGTTAGTTGACGGAAAGCTGCCAGCTCTATAACATGGTGCCGTGGAAAGCTTGCCTTAAATTCCATGATAACCCAGGATCTACATTTTTCTTTTTATCTTACAGCAAATTTTCCGACAACAATATTAGTGTTGTGAGTGAATACCCGTGGTTCATGCTGTACGCCGCAGGGGGACAATACTACTTTATTTGAGTTTGTCATTCCGGGAAACGGCCCCGATTGCGAAAATAAAGGTGGGTGAATTTGTGACAGCATTTTACGTTTCACACTGCGCTCCATAGAGCAAGTGGCTTCGCTGGCCAGTGGCTCTAATTGTTCACTTAAAGGAATCTCCAGTCTTTTCGCTTTCGCATAGTCATCTAAGAATTGGATGAGTAGTGACATAGCGTATATTTTCCAGTAGCATTGGCGGTCCGCAAAATTAAAGTGCTGCGGTCATAGGTATCGGATTGTTGTTCCGTATCAATGTCTCCTATTGTCTGAAGGTAACTTTGGTCATGGAAAATGTCATTTTGCCTCCATCCAGGTGAAACTTGCCAACGCGACGCTGGCGCCTTCGAACCAAAACATATATATATCTATATATATCTAAAGTTTACATATGTACAAAACTGAAGGAGGTATAAAAATGTAGTACCGGTATTTTAATTTTGTAATCACGCTGGAAATCATAAACCTCTTCTCCCTTACAGAAAGCTCCAAAGTGTAAACTACTAGCATTCTCATCAACGTGATTTCGTATAAATATATTCTGATAGTTTTGCCGCATCCATATAGCTGAAGCCCAATTCTCAGGAATTATTGTACCTGTTCGTAATATCCCCAACGGAAATCCTTCTCCTGCAATTGGTAAATGGTAAAGAAAATGCCTCATATTTCCTCCGGATCGACAATGCGCTTTTTCTGCTTCACGTATTAATGAAAGAGAAGTACAGTTTTAACTGACTGACCTGCAGTCTATTTAAGATATAGAATATTAGATTATTTAGATAAGACTCAAATCTGTTTAATCTAGAAAAGCCTACCTGAGTTGGTTGCTAGTGCACAAGTCCAATATTGTCAATAATTTGGTTGAATTAGATACATATATATTTGCAACTGCAGCAATAATTCTGTTGTTTCGTTGCGATCAGTGTGGTACCTTGTTAAAAAACCGCCTCACGGCGACTTGCATCGTCCCTGTAATGAATGGGAATATATTGAAAAATTAAAGGAATTTCCTTCATGCTCTATTAAAACCAAAGGATCTACCGATATACGGCAAACATTTAGTGCAAACAAAGTAATGGTATATTTCTATTTCCTCATTTAATCTTAAGGCAGCGGATGTTATATGACAACGGAAAAGTGTAGAGTGTTATGTATGTGGTCGTAGTAGTGAGCCAGTTTTTCGGTGGTTTAAGTATGCACTTTAAGTATCTGGTGTTTGTGTTTCCATGGACAAGAGGTGAGATCACTCTCATATTTTCAAGGATGGTGAGAGATGTATTAACATTAGTTTAGCTTGGGAATTCGCCAATCATACATTCAACGAGGCTCGGGAATAACGGATTATATTATAAGTATAAATATATAGGTGTGATGGTTTGACATTTTAGTTCCTCCGTTGTGCATCTGATCCTGTCCGACGTTCATGAACAGTGGAATGTGTATGGCTACTGTAAACGGTGATCCTAGGTGCATGCATGAACGAACGCATAGTAATACAAGAAAGTGAAAGGGTTATGATGAAACATATGCAAATAGTATCCATGTTCCGCGATTGAAATAACATGCTCAACGTCATATATAACAAAATTTACGAAATAAACTGCTTTCATGCGGTGGCAGAACGAGACACTTGCGGGAGATATGGCATTGGGGAATTAATTTTATTAACTTATGTGCACCGGAACACTTGCTAGTGTCTTAATAATCGTATTGTACGTATTTCTTGATTTGGGTCTCTGGGGTCACATACCTCAGAGGTTCTGATACCTGCAACGACAAAGCATCTGGTGAAGCACGGCGTTGCTGGGCTGAGTAGTAGTAGTAAACAACGCCCAATTAAGCATGTGCTCTACAGTAATGCTTCAAATTCTTAATTGTCACTTAACCGCTAACATGTAGTCTAATTCTGCATGCATAAGGGATGTTGCCGAACGTTTAGCAATGTCGCAGGAAATATGCGAATTTGACATAATTTGTCCACGCACCATGTGTTGAAAAGCACACACATGATACCAGTTTATCGTCACCTCACTGATGACTTTACTTCTCATGAGTGCTTCGTCTGTTTCTGCAAATTGTACAACTTTGGCCACAGCTAATTACGTGCATTGTAACGTATCTGTTGCGCAACAGAATTACTTGTAAATTTTGAGCATGCCTGAGTTGGTGTGCCTTAATGAATTCGCGAATAAAATATTTATCTACTTATTTGTTTATACGTTGCACACATAGTCTCACTTGTGCTGTAGGCAATTCACGTTTAATACTAACTCCTTCATACCCCGCAGACTGCAGAAAATTTGTCGTTAATTCCACCAGGCAAGTTGTACACAAGCTCTAGATGGTGAGAGCTCCAACTCTTTTGGAAAATACAAAAGACTTAATGGACATGTTAATAGAATTTTGGTACATGAGTTTGGGAAAAATGCCATTGAGCATTGCCGTCAAGGTATTATTATTACTAACGGAAATCAGTGGTCCAAACAGACTTTTAACAAGAAACATAGCTAGTTACAAGTTGCAATTCAATGGATTGGCGGCAGTGTTCCATGACGTGGAGGGTTTTCCCCTTGGCAAGCCTTCTTCCTATAAAAAGCCACAAATGTCCGTTTAACAACACTTCAACGTGGCGTATGTGACTCACCACCGAATAAAGTCACAGCCCATAACTTCACACTGGCAGGTCAACTAGCGTCACAATTCTAGATAGGATCGTTACACTGGAACTTCTACATCTGCATATACTGTTGTCTTTTTACTTCCTATGATACGTTGACCTTTACCTTACATGTACACAAACACTATTGGCATATATCTCTTAAGCGTGCTCTTCCATTACCTTCCAATGGATCACTTCGGATTCTCAATCTATTATTAGCTGAGGTCCCGTATCTCATGACAGCCAAATTACTGTTTCGCATTTTCACCTTTGCACAGTTGCAATCACGGACATATGAACAATTTTCTACGGTCACTGTTACTGTTGCCATAAAATGTTTGTACATTTGTACATATCTGATCATGCCTCCATGGGCGTGCCTCGCATAGTCTAGCATAAACCATTTATTTATTTATTTACCTTACGAAGCCCGCGGAACAAGTCCGGAGGTTGTCGGCGTGTCTCATGAAAACACGTGCGCCATACAAACATGCAAATCCCTTACATCCATAAGGCATGTGGAAACTGCAACTTTTATAGTATTTCGGATTTATGTGCACAACAACCAGGGTACTCTGCAGTTACCTGCATCCTACCCGTTTTACGTAGCTAAAGGAACCGCTTCACCGGACGCTTTCTTAAATGAAGCCAACAATATGTTAGGTGATTGCAACCTAACCATATCTTCTAAGGTCAGCATGTACACATTGTGGACCTGAATAATTTCCTGTAAGAGTGAGGTGCATCAAACTTTTCGACCGGCTTGAATTAATTACATCAGATTACTAGAGAGTTAATCCTCTTAAGCTCAGGCATTGTTGGTTTCGGTTTAATGTCAGAGGGAAATGTTCACGACCCGCGTTGTCGGCAGCTGGAACATGCTTCCCCATCGTTGATGAACTGTGCAACGCTTGACGCCTCTCACAGAGGTCTAGACATACGTTGGTTAGAACAATTTCAAGAACTATTTTAAACTTACTTTTGCTCGTTAAATAGAACACATGAAGGTTGAACGCACATGATTGCAACATTTTGCTTCGCTTTCTTTGCAGAAGCAGGAAGTGCAAGTAAAAGTCGAAATGCCGGGCCCTCTCTTGTTTGCCGGTGCAGAAAGCGAGACGCTCGTTAGACGCTAGCATTTACCCTTCTGGATAGCTGACCTGAAATGTCCCTTTCCTCATGGTCTTTTCGTGTTTACTAATAAATCTATGTCATTATTCAGTTTATCTTCTCATTCGTGGGTACTTAGCTACGAGGCGAGCATCTTGGCACTCCAGCAAAAGCGATGGTAGACGAAGATTACTTAGTTACGCACGGCCGGGCGGAGCACGAAGGTATAAGTAGCTTTGACGAAGGCAAACTAAGCTTTTGCTCAGTAGTAGCTTAGTGTTTGCCGCCGACTGACGCGTGGCATACGAAGATCTCTATCCGCCATTGAGCGCTACCGTTAGTTTGCTTTCTGATTGCCTGCGGCGTACGCAACCAATCAGCTGACGGATGGAACGCACTTACGAAGGTAAATGAAGCGCTGCCTTCTTTTTCTGCCGCCTTATCTATATTTTGAAGGTGGGATAAGAAGGCGTTTTAGTTAATAAGAAGGCTGTTATTCGTATTGACGCAGCCGTCCTGGGAATTTTTATCTTACGTACGAAGGACTTCCCAAGTGAATACGGAGGCTGTTCTTCTTATTCACGAAGCAATACTAATGTTTTTCTTCATAGTCAAGCAGGAACTTCATATTGAATGCGAAGTCTTTGCTTCGTTATGACGAAGCCCTACAGGGTTTGCCTAGTCCATAAGAAGGCGGTCGTTGCTATGAACGAGGCAATAGACGTTGTTGTGTAGCCCACACAAAGGCGTTTCTTCACGTGCACGAAGCGATACGAAGGTTTCGTCTTGCCTACATGAAGTGTTGCATTCGTATGTACGGAACAGTGTGATGCTGTTCCCTAAGCAACAAGAAGACTTCCCTACGTATGGCCGAGACAATGCGGAGGTTTACGTAATCACTGCGAAGCTCGTTCTTGGTAGCCAGCAGTCCAGGTGACCAACGACTGGAAGGGCCTCACGGTTGGCGTGGACTAAGCAGTAAACCCATACAATTAGCGGCGCCCTATCAGTGCATCCACTAAATAAGGAGACTGTAGTAAAGGGTAAACTACGCAATTATCAACAGCGGATTCCTTGACTTCATGTGTCTACCGCCGTCTGAAAAGATACGGAAGTTGCCACCAAGCCAATAACGCGCTGGTGGGTCATTTAATCCTCCGCATTTGAGATTTCCGACATCCATCGTAAGTGATGTCTGAAAGAATCCTGGGATTGCGGCTCGTGCGTAATAGGTAAACGCAAAACTGAGCGAATGGCTTTGAAAACGTCACTGACCATAATACCCACTGCATTCCCACGCTCGACAAAGTGGGTGCAGGTCAAGGTCGCCGTAAGCCCTTAGAGGATCGCATTATAAGAATTGCCAAAATACCAGGGAACAATGCCAGCACACCTTCAAATGGTACAAATACATATTTATTAATAGAAAAACAAACCTTTACATTGTTGTATGTGGTTCAGTAGTGATTTGGTTGTCCAACTGTATGATCGCTGAAGACTGCTATGAAAATTGTGCGGTAGAGCACGGATAATAAATAGTATCTGAGATTCTTGCTTGCTCGCTTGTATTAATTTAGGTCAGTGCATGGTATATATATTTCGTACGAGACTAGCCAGCCAACAAATGTCTATAAATAAATACATAAATAAATTTTATCTTTTTGGGTTTGAGCGAGACATGCCAACAAGGTATGATCAAATAGGCACAATCTAACCTGTAACGATCAGATGTGATCAAAGTTGTTCTTGTGATTGGCAAGTGTAAAAAGTGGTATATGGTTGTGATAAATGTTCGACCTCACAGTTGAAACAGATTGTTAATAAAACGGTAAAAGTTGGGTAATCCCGTTATGTGACACTGGAATCAGTTTAAGTAAATGTTGTTGCTTGAAGCAGAATTCCTGTGCTGTTACAGTCAGCTCTTATCCTACTTCTAGCTTGAAGTGTATAGTGCGTTCAATGGTCGCGTTGGGTTTCAGTCCTGGTCACTCAAGCGTAGTGTTCTTCGTGAGAGTAATTATCTGAGTTCCTAACAATGGACCATTCAGCCGTTGAAGCAGTGTTCCATTCCAGTGGAAGCATCTGTGGAAAACTTGTTAAGAGACGCAACGGACAGGAGCCGACCAAGGAGAAATGGTATGAAAATGCATGCGAGAAAACGAATGGAAGGCAACCGGACAAATATTGTAGTTTTGTCGTTATGTGTCATATAAACTTGTTACACATGCGAATAACACTGGGGAAAACATGGGGTTATTAGAGGACGAGGATAATAAACTAAGCATAGGGAAAGCCATGGAGGCAAGTTCTCCAGGCATATCACCCATGTAATTCGCAATGCTGGCAACGCAAACCTGGCAAATGTAAAGCAGGACCTTCTGTGAGTGCGAGCGACAGAAGTTGGTGTAAGTTACGTGGGGCGAATTGTCACAGGAAGCTTGCACACGGTGCAGACAGATCGGGCATTTGATGGCTTTGGAACGAGGCCCTACCCGCTAAGCGCAAATCAAGCAGGTGTTCAGTAGCCGCATGAACTCATTAGGTGGGACCGAACCGATCGGTATGGACAAAAGGATGACAACAATATCTGCAAATTGACGTAGTTGGGTACCTGGAGCAGAAGCATGGAACGTGCAGCAGGTCACTATTCGTATGCATGATAATAGAAAATTTTCCTGGATAAATATGAGATATGTGCCCCCGGCTGAGGCTAATGTTGCGTTCTTGATGCTTCTTCACTGCATTTGGGCTAAACCAGCTCACAATTAACCTAGGTCTTTTTAAGCTGGTTAAATTTCATTCCAGGTGTAGTTGGTTTGTTCGGCTTAGCTGAACAATCGTTTATTAACTGCCAACGGTGGGTACATTAATTACGTTCATGACAGGTAACTTTGTCGCGTTTGTTGCATTTTTAAAGTAACCTGTGGACATGTTTCCTTATCGAGGATTCATTGCCAACCAACTTACTTCATATGCTAATTAAGCGAAGAGTTTTGCCACCTTATGGCTAGGTATTATTGGATTTCTTTTAATTAATTCTTCGTTTCAAATGAAGGGCTATATCTCTTTATCCTGTTGTGGCTGCGCTTGATGTGCATGATGACAAGGTGTCTACCTCTCGTTACCCACTACCTCGTCCGTAATGTCACCAGGAGGCAGTTGGTCGTTACTGGAGGGGACGGGGTGCACGGTCCTTTTGGCCGTACTAGGCTCAAAGGACAATCCATGCACTCAGTGTGAAGCGGACTACGTTCCAAGCGTTGCCTTGTGTGCGCTTGCTTCCCCCACTACAGCGTGGTCGTGTTTGACTGTGAAGGAGTGGGGGCCAGCTCCGTTGACGAAACGTGGCTCCCATCCACGTGTTTCGCAGGCTTATTCCTTCGGGTTTAGCTGTGGGTGGTGCAGCGCAAGTCACCCATGGTCCCTCTGTGGGCGCAGGCGTCCTGTGGCTGGCCACAGTGACAGACAAATCCTAAACCGGATGCTGCTAACCATATATATATATATATATATATATATATATATATATATAAATGGAAGAAAATGCTAACACATGTGCATGTACTTAGACGTAATTTTTAGTACTGCAACAGACATGGACGTTTGAAAATATGCCATACATATGGAAAGGTGATAATGCATTGGTCGATCGTGAAGTTCAATTATTCCTTTTGTATTTAGGCAATATACCTATGTTTAACAAGAGCACTGCTAAGCACTATTCTGCATAATAACAGACTATACGCCTAATATTTGCCACATGCACTTGAGAAATGCAATGTTGCCATGCATGCGGACTTCGTATGGATAGCGTGTGTTAAACGTTTTTTAAATGTACTGCCTAGGTAGGCACATCTTAAAGCTACAGGAGGAGCAATTTGCTAACTTTGTCGCGATGGTAGAACGCTACATAAGGTGCTGCGTCATAATGTGGAGGATAATGTTTGATCATATCTTAACGGATATTATTTGCTACACAGCATTGCTTGACGTAGCAGTACAGGCGGGTATGTCCTGGGGTAAATCATATTAGTTTAAAAAGAAGCTTAAGCAAAACAACGGGTAACTCGCCAAAGCCACCGTGCGCGCAATAGTTACATACACATTTGAGTTGCCTAATAGAATTGTTTGGGATGGGATTCACAGGACCAAGGATATTCATAGGTGAATGTGATGTACGTTTCGATAAGGCTGTTTTCCATGGGCGTAGAAACAGACCTTGGAACCTTATGTAATCACAGTTGCCCAAGTGGGGAGTATTCGAAGCGATCACGACCATCAATTTACTAATACTGAAAACCGGTTGATAGTTTGCGGTCACGATGAAGAATGGATATGCACGAAACGCTGCAGTGTAGTGGCGCCGTATTGAATGTGGGCGACGATTACAGACACACCTACTCAGCCAAAAGCCATTTGGTGTGGAGAACGCAAATCAATGATTGCGCAGTGGTGGCTGGTAGGGTTGCGAAACACGATAAAGGACAGTGTGTGGCCCACAAAAAGTGGCGCGGTGTCGTACACGAAGTAATGGGAAAACGAAGGTTGCTGACGGTGTGGACTAACCAGGAGCATGAGAAAGAGAGTACAAGCAGTTGTGATACATGCGTACCGGTTATGCTCTATGCGTGTTAGGTTGTAAAGCACGGAAGCATGAGCGAGCATGGTTAGTCTGAAGTTAGACGATTGGAGCAGGTTCCCTTACCTCTAAAAATGGCTGACCCGGCGATGCAGCTGACTGATAACAGCAAGCGACCTGTGAGCGAAAGATGAGCAAGAGCCGTGGTAGAGGAGGCGCATCAACGTAAACGTGAACCAGGTACTTGAGCATGTACAGGTTGCTGTATGGTAATTTATTAGAGCACACATGAATAAGGTACAGGGATGCGGTATATTTCAATTAGCCATCGACAGGCGAGCAAGCAGGTAAGCAAGAGACGCAGAAGAGGCTGTACTGTACATTTTGTTATTATTGCCAATGTGAAGGGTGTTTAGTAAGCCTATGTAACTGCCACAGGTATGGCACTAGTTTGGACACTTATGGAGACTCTATAGTTTTCCTTCCTTGCGCGCATACCCAGTGCACAGAGAGGTATTATATTTGCATAACAGAGGCGGCATACTCCCAAAATAACAGGTATACATGTTGGCTTCACGACCTTAGGCCCGTGTATGTGCAACATAGGGGCGTTATTATTGCCGTAGATAAAACCTCATGAACGGTCGTTACCTAACCCATGTACGCCCCAAGACTCTGGCATCAACATTACCAGGAGGAAAGTCTCAACTAATGGCTCCACATGTCTTCAAGAAGTGTTCTTAGTTACCTTTGTTTGTACCATAAAGCTTGTTGCATTATGGCGACAAGCGTTGAAGAAATGTTTGGCTACACAGACATCCAGGACCGTCATTTATTGAGTCCACTTTGGCGGCAGAGCGGTGTCATCTGTACCGACGCTAATGGAACCGGTATACTTGGCTTCACATGCATCGATTGAAGTGTTTACTGCGCCCAAATAAGTTGCTTGTCAGCTGATAGATTTAGCTACACTGGAAGTAGCAGCTGCAGAAATCACTCACCTTTCTGACTGCCTTATGAAGCTTATGTAGGTACCCCCACAGAAGCATCGAAATGGCTACTGGCAAAGTATCTACTGTAGGCATTGTGCGCCGCGCCAGCATTATTGCATAACGACATATAGATACGATAGCAAATATCCCTAACGCTATGAGCGCAGCAACAGACTTGGTCTAGTAGTGCTTCAAGAAGCATGCATGCAATGCAGAGTTTCTTTTTGTCTATCCTTGCATGCACATTTTTGCTACCCATTTCGCTACATAATCTACAGAGATATGGTAAAAATAGCATAACATAGCATCAAATTCAACTTGGTATTTTTTATAATTTCCGTCGCAGTTAGACACAGGCAGACAGCCACCACATATCCAGGAAAGCGCTAGACCGCCGCTTCATACTTGATATGTAACGCTTCCAAATATTCACGTCATCAAAGGGAAGGTTTTCGGCCCTCTTGAACCACAACGCGCCATTACTGAGGAATAGTTTATTGCAAATTGTACCAGCAACACACATGAAAGCAACATGCGTAGATGTAACACGAAGTTAACTTATGTATGCAAGAGGTACAGACGTCGTGCACATGCAGGCTGTCAGCCTGGATCTTTCAAACCATATATGTCCTGGAAATGATTACTGGAAATAAAAGCGACAGCGGGTTTGGTGCGGGATACATGCTCACGGATTAAGGCGGTGTCAACTGGCAACGGTGAAATAGGGCGCTGCGCGTTACCGATCACTTTCACATCAAAGGGAAACGTATTTATTACTAAGACCGCTTTCTCATGGGTGTGAGCAAATACAATTGAAACATATGCAAATGTTGTCGTCTAAGTAGGGAGCTTTCGAAGCGCTCATACCCAGCAGAGTAACAATGCCGAAAACGGTTGGTGGTGAGTGGTCACCGCAGAAAAGTGATATGGTAAAAATTCTTTAGTGTGATACATCAGTAGAGAATTTGGTCGACCATTACGGACCCATCCACTGAACCAAAGGTCAAGTGGTGCGGCGTGTGCAAGCCAATGCGTGGGCACTACGGGCTGGT
This sequence comes from Dicrocoelium dendriticum, assembly GCA_944474145.2. NCBI lineage: Eukaryota > Metazoa > Platyhelminthes > Trematoda > Plagiorchiida > Dicrocoeliidae > Dicrocoelium > Dicrocoelium dendriticum. Next base: position 115,668,150 of record OX104068.1, on the reverse strand, counting down.
AATGAGGCACCACCAGGCTTTTGGACAAAGGATAGCCCTGCAACGAGCCGTGGCGTCCTTCACGGACTAACCAGGTGCCTAAGCACGTCGTTGCGGCCAGTTGTGATACCTGAGTACCGGATACGCTCTATGGATGTGGGTTGTGAAGCACGGAAGCATAGGCGAACATCGTTTGACTGCAAAATGGTTCCTTGGAACAGGTACACTGACGTGTAAGCATTCAGGCACTGCCATGCAACAGACGGAGTACTGTGCGTACATGCGGTCAAGCTGCTGGGCCCGAGACGCAGTAGCCATGTTGCTGAAAAGGAAATCTTAACCACCCAATCTCCTATTTAACCCGTTTCTAACGGGATGCCTTTTAACTTGCATCAATGAAGTGCACCAAGACGGCACGCGGGAAACAGCGGTGGACTGGCGGGTAAGGAGCACAGGAGAGAATTTTCTAAAATTTATGTGTGAATCATATAACTTGTTACTTATTCGGTATCCAATGGTGATTCCAGTCAATGTTAATCAACGAGGTGCAACAAGGCGGCACACTTCAAACAGCAGGGGACTGGCGGGAAAGAGGCATAGCAGGCATTTTCCTTGAAATAAAGTGTTTTTCAAGTCACCACTTGCTTATGGGTTTTCCAAGGGTTTGCATGTCAACATTCATCAAAGTTGTGCAGCACGGTGGCCTACTGCAAACAGCGAGGGACTGGCGGTCAAGGGGCGCAGGAGACATTTTGCTAAAATTAAGTGTGGATCACATGACCATCGTCAAACGTAATAAACGAAATCAACTGCGAAATTTTATCCGACAAACCAAAGCGCTCTCAGTGCTTGACTAACTTGTACCTTGTATGGCATGGAGAAAGTCTAGATCCTACAACTGAAGTACATCGCATGCGAATAAGGCTAAGTTGTTTGCCTGCAACTAACTTCCCATTCTGACATACGCCCTAAGTTACCAACGGGAAGGAATCAATATATTTGTCTACCTTTGAACGCATTAAGACGTTTAGTAGCATTATGTGTAATTGTCCGGAGGATAACTCTTGGGTTGTGTTCAGCGGAGCGATCCTCGTCGTCAAGTGCGAATGAGCAAAACAAATTAGTGCCTCCGAGGCACCAATGCAATTAATTGCGAAGGAGGAATCAATCCCACGCGCGGTTTCGAGAACTTGTGAGGAATAAGGAATTGACCCCGATCTGTAACAGCAGTGGTTTTGGCAACTGAGGATAAATTGTGTTGGGTCTCATCGTCCTTTGGTTGCGGGAACCAGGTTGTCACAACCAACAACGATCATCGAGCGCCCCGCTTAGCCCCATCTCAGAGACGAGAGGCAATAGGAGGTTAAGCAAATTGTACGCCCGCAACCAAATCACTCAGCCTAGGACATCCCTGAGAAACCGTCCTGTGGCTCCGATACATCCGTTCTCGCCAGCCTACAACAAGTAACTGCTTATTCCACGTAGAGATTATCCGCGACAAGCTGTTCCCCAGATGGAGCAAAGACAACGTATCGGGCTGCTCTGGAACATCACAATACAATCCTTTTACCTTCGTGATAAATAAGCACAGTCCTGCAGATCACCTATAACCAATGTCGCCACACTCCGGCCAGTATCCTCAGCGCAGGTGCTTATGTTTATCGGTCGTCACTCTACCATTTTTTCCTAAATTCATAATAGCACCATGCTCACATTGTTATCCAAATCGGTGTCGTCTCTACGGTGCTTACTAGCGCCTTATTCGTGCCCGACCGCGGACTTCTCTCCTTCAGAAAATCTGATCGCTGGGATATTTACCTCACTACAAAATTATCAGCCTCTTAACCTCGTTCCTGCTTCAGGCTGTCTAGTACTACTGCCTAGAAACCTAAACTGCAGCCTTAGTCTGAGGGCCACTTGTCAACTCGTATCACGCCAGCAGTGCTCACGACAGTCGAAGTTGGCCCTGTATAATCCCCGACATGCAGAGAGTCTCTTGTTCACTGATGACACTAGTAACCTAGCCGCTGCTGCGCTGATCGTCCCTGACATCAAACTTGAGTGACATCTATCCTCAATCCGCCACTCCCCATTAGTTTGCTCACTCCCAAAACTGTCCTACTTCCCCAGACACTGCAACAGGCAAACGTGATGAAAATAATGCCATAAACTGTTAAATGATCTTTGTATAGTACCGGAGAAATGCATTTATCTTGTTTAAGTTAACTGCCGCCACTTACCCACAATCTTCATAGCTGGCCTCCACATTTATAGTAATGCTACCGGCATACATTTAAATAAGTCAGCTTCATACTTGCTTATACCCCAGCTTATACCTAAATTACACCTCATCCAAAGGTTTCCATTGGCTGCTGGATACCACGCAAAGAATTCTAAGTAGCTAGCCAAAAGCCCACTGGGTTAGTTGCGCGTCTCTGACTGCAATGTATATGTCTAAACGATGTATTCAAGCAGGTCGACGAGGTGACCAATAAGGGAGCCACAGTTCCAAATTGCAAGCGGTTTGCTCCCCACTTCATCCTCACTTTTCCTCAAATAATTAGTTTCGTCTAAATCAAAGGAGTGCTGATCGCTAAGGAAAACAGTAGTAGACAGGCATTAATAAATTTAAAATGCAACTGATGGGCAACACTGTCGCCCGGAAAACCTACCCTAAAGGATTGGTCCAATTACTTTCAGAGACAATGACTACTCCAACACTTCAGCTAATTTTTAACTGGTCTAACGCCAAAGTAAACCGCTCAAAGGCTTGGCCGTTTTAATTAGAAACCAGAGGTTAACGTCCAGGCTTACCTTTCATTACTATCCGTTTATATTTAACTATGCTAACAAGCAGGCTCAATTAACACTGCAGTACTCCTCAGTAACTTAAAGCACTGACATGCTAGAACCTGTTCGCTATTCCATCCCTTACTTCTGTCGACTCATACCCCTAAGTATTTTGAAAGCCTGCCTTATAGGGATGCATTTTTACATGGTAACTGTTGGTGCTATTGCATAGCGAACAGGCTTTTTCCATGGTGCCTGTGTTGGAGCAGGCGCAATGACACCGCTGCTCTAACCGCATGTCCCACAAATTCAAAGCCGACCTTTGCGTCAAGTTACCGATCCCCTTCAAAGAAACTGCTCGTTTCATGTAACTGTGTCGCAACTTCGCGTTTACCCTTCCAACGTGAGGTCATGTTACCCAACAGAGATGTTTACCCCATGCTGCAATATCTGGTATACTTCGGTGAGAAGAGTGGCAATACCTTTGCATCAAGCTACCATATCCCGTGGCTGTGTCACCCTTAACGCTGAATCATGCATACGCAACTGAAGCACTATGATATCCGCCGGCTTGATCCCGACTTGAAGTACTTTACCATGCAACCTTTGATGTAGATTACATGACAACACTAGTGCGCAACATGCAATTGCCGCAAGAATAGATGTTGGAAACCGGGTCCCAAATGTAACCTGTTGCAACAGAGAGGCCTCCAATATTCTTGTTGAATCAAGCTGTTCACCACCAAGGGAAATGCCTTGAGCAGCCTTCAAAAATGTAGTCCCGAAATTGCAGTGCACGTGAAAGTTTCTGTAAGGCATTATAGAGAAGCGGTGTTTAAATACATGGGCTCCTTATCCCACCGCAGCGAACTTCACCACACCTTCCAAAATAACTTCTCGACAACGAAGCTGTCGGTTGCAAAATCGTGTAGCATTCAATGCTTTACACCCACTGGACTCAACTGGGCAACTAGTGCTTGCGAGCAACGACATCCACTTACCAAAAATTGGGTTATGTGGTTTGGAACCTCACGTGCAATAGCGCGCTGTGCGATGATGTGTGACATCGCCTCAGAACTAAACGTGTTTTATAAACTGTCACCTGAGGTAAGTTACTCTGAAATTGAGAAGGTGCCACACCGTGCTAAACATAAACGCTGCACTTAACGCTGTAGGCTTGTTTACTGGACAACTTGTTTAAGTTAGGTAGAAGTCACCCAGGTTTACATAGCAATCTACCCAGCGTGAAAGCACAAGTAAGGGATATTAACCTGCCTTCTCAGGCTATGCGTCTATGCGGTAAACATGGTGCTTTTGATACAGGAGGCTGCGTAACCGAAGCAAACGATGTATAAGCTTTCGTGCACATAGCCATCCCGGGAACCCATCGCATGGCGACATATATTTGTATGCAGTGCTCGCTGTATGTTAAGTTTAGGGAATATTAACAGACTGACTGCGTATTACTGCTTCCACGATACACTGAAAAGAGCGCCTGAATTGCAAATTCCGTTAGCAGGATATATCTAATGGGTTATGAATACCATCGACGTTTATCTTCAACGTTAGGCTTCCATTCACAGATCGCAGTAAACCCAGGTTTATTCCTCCCCATTATATGCCGCGCTGGTTTTATGGAACCGCCGTTGGCACACGGCACACATCGCCCAATGAGCTACAATATCTACGGATGCTTCATCCTCCTCTCTCAGGCGGCAACGGCACATGTTTATAACGTAGGTCTCCGGTGTCCTCCGCTTCCTTCTTTTCACCTTAGAACCACCCCAAGTGGTCGTGCTTATACGTCCAACTTTCGATGAACGCACAGACGTTTATTGAGTCCGAACCTCCGTCACTCGCCATTACATGAGATTTCCGCTTGGCGGAGCCTAAGGACACAGGATTTCTAAACTACTTGCTGTGTCCCGTGACGAAACATCCCCGTGCACGTCACACGCACTAACGTCATGCTCCACGGTTCTTATGTTTGACATACTTTCCTCACCAATGTGCAGTCTACATCCTGCCATTCTCTGGCACCTGCTTCCCGTCAACCGACGATACAACTCATCAAAGTCCATCGGAATAGGTTCACTACAGTGCCGCGTAGTGCAGTGGAGCAACACACCACTACCCCCGGATATCACTTCGGCTAGAATCCTCGGACTCGTCAAGACCGCTACGTACCGCCTTAACCCAAGGCAGCAAGCCTGCGTTATCCATTCAGCCTTCACCTCCTCCGCCTTGCAAAGTTTAGTCACCCGCTCCACCGCGCGTAACTTCAGCACATGGCTAGCACCGGCTTACTCCGTGGTCAATTCAACCTATTGATTGCATGGAGCATTCCATCTGCAATCCGCTACAATACTAGCCATGGGTAATCCTTCCTGGCCCTCCCGTAGCCCATAAACGCCCACGGCATTCTCCATTGCAGATGAAATTCACATTCGCAAGCGTCTGCAACCACTTGATACCGCCGCCTCTGTGAATCGCGAGTGCCTTCCACCATCCAGTGCGTCCCGTACCATATAATGACCTTATCCCTGCGCTTCTGCAGGACCTCAAGGGCTGTTTACTAGCATAATAAAGAAACCGATTCAATATGGGTGTTGCTAGGGACAGCTAAAGATGGAATACATGGCGACACATTGTTTCTCCCTAGCGCTATTTGCCTGTCTTGCATCGACAAACTGACCAACTCAATAATCCCTGTGAATAACGATCTGAGGGTAGATTACACAAGCCACTCCATCTTCAGACGTTTATTCTTATTCGCTACCCTGTTCGTTGTCGCGCAACCGAAAAACGAACTACACGCTAACGAGGAGCCGCCCATGAGGATGCTCATGGAATCCAGGTACGTCGCACGTTGCGGTACAATTCCTCAGTCTTTCCTACAATCGCCCACACACTTCTGATGGAATGCTCTCATCACGTGGGCATTTTGAAAACAACAGTCGGTGCCGAAAAAGGTTCCTCAACTTTGGGCCTAGCCCACCAACTTCTGCACAGCGTTGGTACATATCCCGCATGAAATGAAACCGGCAGAACAAAACGGTCGCGTTGGGATTCTGGGACGTCCGATCGCCAACCTGCACCATGCACTTGTCCATCGCATGCGTTTGCACTGACGCCGTGCTAGGCGACATCTCAGTCATAGTTTCCACCACCTTTTTTAGCTGCGCGACGTCTCATTGGGCGACAATGCGGAAAAAATGAGTACACATTTCCGATACCATCTATTAAGATATAGTGCCACAGTATATAGCCGCTATAATTCAATTGGTGCGTCGCATCCGCCAACACACCTCGCCGTAGTGCGAAGATAACGATTACATGCATGACGGAACGAAAAACACATCTAACGGTGTTTCCCACACTCACTACTCGACATATGCCGGGCTTCTCCAGCAGTTGCGTAACACTGTATACACCCTACCTGCAGCTGCCAGTGACGACTTGTCATCGAATTTATGTCGTACACTGTCAATACTCCCTCAGGCTACCGGTTCATGTACCGCCAAATTGCAGGGTGCTTTTAAACACCGACACCATGCTGTTAAGCTCATGCTCTTCCGCCTCCGTCAATCGCTGATTCTGGGAATACAGCCACAGAGTACCCAAATGACAATCATGACTAAGCCGCAGATAAATTTTACCACGCTCGTAATACTCACCTCTCTACACGAAGGACAACCTAGCTTTGCAGTCAAGCATCCTACAACTGCGCGGTCATTTTTAAGCAACAATGAAATCCCGCTTTCCGCGAACGTTTTCCAGTTAATTATACGCGCACCGATGCTGCACATAATGACATCGATGGCCATCTGGCAAATCTTCCACTTCATCCGTTTGTATCGAATGCGAGTAACCACTGAACGTTTATCAAAGGTCATCGCAGTAGCCTCTTGAACTTTTTCACATCGCCCTCCATGTCCGTAAATTTTCGGGAATATAATCGGAACAAACAAGTGAACTTAGCAAACAGGTCTACCACGACGAGTAAGCTCGTACACTGCTACAAGAGCTAAACCCAACTGAGGCCTTTGGGCCCGATTTAATTTAGCCGAAACGGTTGCATTATTTGGCTGTGGAACCAAGTAGAGCGTTCACCATGGTTTCCAAGCAATCGCTGGATAGTTGTGCAATACCTTCCGAATGGAAGGAAGTTGTCATCCGTACCATCATGAAAAATGGAGACGAGAGTCTGCCTGCGAACCAGAGGCCAGCTAGTCTGAGAGTGTAGTAGTAGAACTCCTCGAGAAACTGGCAAGCGGTTTATTGAAGAGTCATCTGAGTAGATTTAATCTACTTAGCAATGAACAACCTTGAATTTGGAAGGGATTTCTGTGTTTGACGAATCTATCGGTGGCTCGCAAAACTTGGGCGAATGCAGTAAAAAGCGGCTACGCACTGGACGTGGTTTCGTTTGATATTTCAAAGGCGTTTGCCAAGATACTTCACTTAAGGTTCGCGCAAAGGCTGAGATCTACGGGTATCAGGTCTCGCCACTCATTGAATAACTGCCCGCTTGGATGGCAGAGAACATTGTGTACGGGTAGGCCGTCGTCGATCGATTGAGCAGACAGTCCACAGTGCCGTGACGCAAAGCTCGCTCATTGGAACGCTGCTGCTCTCTGTTAATTTGTATGAGTTACACGCCGAGCCTAAGGAACCATCGCGCATATTGGCTGATGAGAGGAAACAGTAAAACGATGTCGACATCCCGAAATGTTCCGAAAATACTCAAGAAGCATAGGATAAGCTTTGTGACGGATCTCATAAAGAAATAAGTAATAAATTTCGCGGAGTGCGATACACGCCTATGCAGGCATGATCATGCTTGAGGTACAACTGAATGTTGCGGAATGTATAAAGCATGGTGCAAGTTATCCATGAACATTAGAGCTGGGAGTTAATACGTGTATGTAGAACTGCACGCGTCTAGCACCTATTCCCGTTTGAATATGTGCCCATACAATCATAGTTGATCGCGTGGATAGTATGAGAATGGTTGAGAGCCAACCGTGGTGGGAGTGGGGTTGGTTGGTTGGGTAATCATGGTGCCGTGACTTTAGTTAGGGGCCAGTCACATCCGCCTCGTCGCAGTGTTGTTAAACAGACATCGGCGGCTTTTTATAGGACGAACGCTTGCCAGGCGAAATCTTACCACTTCCTGAAGCACAGTCGCTAAACGTTCGCTGGAACAGGGCAGACCCGAACCACGCAGTTGGTGTCATGGGGAAGTCATGTTTTCGTTGTCGATAGAGCAGCCTACGATTGCTGACAAGCCACAAGCAAGCGCTTGGAGGCTGGACAGGCGGACCAATGGTTAGGTAGTTATGGTGTGATTCAGGTATGTTGTGTAATCATTTGTTTTGAAGGCGCTTTAGTAGACTGGCCGTAGCTTAGCCAATCCAATGGACGCGGACATCCATATAGAATTGTCCTGTTATATTAGACCACAAAAAGAGGGAGTTAGTTGGAGGTCGGATTTGGTCCGCTTTTGTCTTTGTAGGTTTATTCGGCCGCGGAGAAACAGGCCAGATGGGATCCTTGGTAAGTTTCTGTTGATAACTTCAGCCCCCGGGAAAGAGAAGATAAAAGTAAAGAAATGACGAGCAGCGCAGACTACCAAGGAAACATGTGCAGACTTGTGGTATGAATGTAAGAGCCATGCATGTTACAACAAGGTAAAAGTGATACTTGAAGAGCAAAGAAAACATTTGTTATTTTGTGTTCTGCGATCACCTAAAGTTTCTATGCGGGAGAAGGTTGCTTAATAACTAGAAACAAGAATGGAAGGAAAAATGAGGACAAAGAGAAGGCGGTGGCAAGCGAAAGATAAAAGAGCAACTAAATAGGAAAGCATGGAAATGGATGCAGGTATAGGTACTAGTTGCACTGAGCTTACCTTTTAAGGTGGTTGGTGACTACAACAAAGAGATCTGCAACGCCGTCTGGTTACCCCGTCAAACTAAAAGTGGGAAGAAAAGATGCAGAGTTTTGAAACTCCAGGTCAGCAACAGCACTATAGGAATAAGCACCAGAGAGTAGGGAGGGAAATGGAGGTGTCATGTAAACAGGGACAGAGCCGCGCTTAGAGCCCAATGGTTTCAGAGCAATTACAATGTAAGAAAAGCTTGTCCTACTGCGTTAATCCAAGGACTGGTTACGGTTAGGAAATCAAAAAGTTTTCCACGAACAATCCGCTGTAGACGAGGCTTTTAAGCCTCAATGTAGTAAGCGAGGTAAGGAAAAAGTAAAGAGATGTGAAGCAATACGAGACGAAGGCATCAGGCAGACAGCAAGTAAGCCAAAGGAGGCAAGAGTGGAATAAGCGCATCAGAGTATTAAATGGCTTTAGGGTAAAATGGGGAGCAACAGCACTCACAACAGGAAAGATAATAGGATCGGTGGAAGTGCGAAACCTGAGTTAGTAAACCTCAGTCACCCTGGAGCCGTAAGAAACCAACCGAGATAGCTTAGACGAACCCGGATTAGGCTAAAAGAAGAGAATAACCGGCCAAACAGATGTAGGGTGAAAATTAAAAAGGCAAGCAGTGTTGCAAGACACAAACTCTGGGACAAAGTTTAGGAAAAGCCTCATATGGTGGCCAAGGAGAAGAAAGGTATGATTAATCAGTCGTTATTGAGCTAATCACAGGCGGCTTGCATGGATTCAAAATGTCGGGGTGCGGCGGGATCAAGAACAGCATAATCATACAGGTTAACAAGGGCTCAGGATGATAAGGCTTGGAAAGGTAGCGTGAAATAACCGTGGCCTGGTTGAGGATGGAATAAATACAACGGGTGAATCTGCTGTAGCCCAGGCTTTTAAGCCTCACTGGTCTAAGCTAGATAAGCAAACAGCAATGTAAGGTGCGGCAGTGTGGGACGAACGCAACTAGCTGACAACAAGCAAGCCAGCTGAGGCGAGAGCTGGATACGTGGCTCATTGATATAAGCGAAGCAGCGCATTAACATGGCTTTGGGTTAAGAGTGAGGAGGAAGAGCAAGCAAAGCAAGGGAAAATAAAAGGAGCAGCGGAAGGACCAAAGATGAGTTATTATACCTCAGTCACATAGTAGCTATCCGAAAACAGGCGAGCGAGCGCATACGAGACTAAATTTGGCAGAAAGAGCAAACTATGCGGCACAGCAAACGTGGAGGTGACATTTGAGGACGCAGGCAGAGCTTCAGAACACAACATCTGAGACAAAATTAAGGAAATGTCACCTACCGTGTTCAAGGGACGAATAGTGTGATGGAGCAGCCGTTACTGTGCTAATCCCAGGCGGTCTGCATATGAATATGCTGTAAACCAGGCTTTTAAGCCCTAATGGTCCAAGCGAGGTAAGGAAACAGCAGAGACAGGTGAGGCAATACGAGGCGAATGCATCAGGCTGACAACAAGCAAGCCAGGTGAGTTGCGAGTGGAAATAGTGGCTAAACCAAAAGCGTATTATTGCCTTAAATTGGCTTAAGGGTAAAAAGTGAGAAGGAACAGCAATCCATGCATAAGATAAAATGATCAGTGAAAGGGCCAAACATGGGTGAGTATACCTGTCATCTAGCAACAGTCGGGAGACAGGCGGGAAAACTTAGACGAGACTGGATTAGGCTGATGTGGGACAAGCTCTCTACCGAGGAAGGTGTGTTAGTGTTTGGTTTTGGCCCAAAATATATCAGGGGCATCGTAGTTCCACGAGCATTGTTTTCCGACGTGTTTTCGAAAATGTAAAAACAGCTGGGCCATGCGGGAATCAACAAACGTGAAGCGGCAGAATGTCAACGGCTTTGGTGGCCACATTAACGAAAAGGCGGCACGAACTTTTGCCAGACGTGTGTCAGAAATTTGCCGGTGCACTAATATACAACTAGCAGACCAGTTGCCGACTGATTTCACAGTCAGACATCCTCAGTCAACTGAACTTCAATTTCCTCTATTATTTGATCAGCCAACGAGACTCTCTAAGGTACTGTGTACAGGGTAGTTGGTCTTCTTAATATTGGCCAGTATCGTCACAGGAGTCAGAAAGCAGGAGCCGAAATACACGAAGCTGTATTATTCGGCGCATTGAGATTTAATACTACAGTTACGTTGGGAAGACAACTGGAGAGTGTCAGCGTAAATGGACATGTTAGATATGGGGGAGTTTACATTAGTTATTTAGGTATAAGCACTCGGGGTGAGGGAAATAGTGCTTTGGTTGCGCCGAACCTATACCGTTTACAGCTCAGTGCTCTGTAGGCAGTCAGAAAGTAGGAGACTGGTCAGAGGAAACCAGGTCAGCACACTGCGCTGGGTTATTGATAAGGTGTGGAATGGCAACTAGTGAGGGGAACAGATTGTTCGGTCTTCCGAACAATGACCGGTACCGTCAAAATATTCAGAGATGGTCCGCTGAAATGGACATGTTAGAGATGGAGGTGGCTAGGTTAAAATAGGGTGAGCAAGACTAGCAGGCTCTCAGAAAGAGAGGGTATGGCCAGAAGGCTAAAGAATCGTGCTGGTAGTCTGGATTAAGTCAAAGAGAAGCAGGCCAGTCGGATGAGGCTAGGGCAAGGCAGGGCACTGACAAACGACAGTCCACTGGAAGAGGGATTAAAAGCTAATAGCGTGATAAGGAGAGGACAGAGTCGGTTTTGAAAGGAGCCTTATTGGTGCTGGGTGTAGGGGCCAACAAGGCTCTTTGCGCATCGGTATTATTCCGCACAATTGAGGATTTGTATGAAATTCTATATGTGATCGGAGACCTTCTCCCACAGCTCGTCCTCAGGGATGCGAGTGCCTAAGATATCTGCTACCTTGGGAACATTTAGTAGTCTATTTATGGCCGTGGATAATTGCAGGATACTATCAGATGCTCTGATGGTTTCTGGCAACTTATTCCACACATGTGCCTATCTATAGAGGAAGAAGTTAAAACGTATAGATTAACGAGTTTTGGGTAGTAAGAATGAGTGTGGCTTTTTGCGTAGAGAATAACGCGTGTCGCCCAGCGGTTGAAAATATCTTTCAATACTTGTGTCTGATGTTTTGATTAGCTTATAAAGAAAAACTAGGTTGATTTTCAGTCTCCGCAGCCAAAGTGGTTCTAGACCAAGCTGCTTACAGCGGCTTTGATAACTGAGCGTAGCTGATCCTAGAAGGCGCTTAGTGAACGAACGCCGGACTTTCTCAATGACCATCCTATCACTTTTGCGTGAATTAGTAACCACTATCAAGCAGTACTCTACTATAGGTCTGGCACACAACTTGTAGAGCAAGAATCGCGACTCTAACAGGCACATTGAATTCAGTATATAGCCAACGATAGACAGGGCTTTTGCAGAGCTATAGCTCGCTCGTTCCGCAAAATGTAATAAGCTTGAGTAGTGCACACCGAGGTCGCGCACGGTAATGCTGTTATCTAGTGGTGTTCAGTTAAGAGTTAATATGTTTGGCGGTACAGAGCACCTGTATGAAAGGACGTTACATTTTGTTGGTGAGAATTCTAGTTTCAGCAGGTCACACCATGTTTCAAGAGCATGGAGATCTCTTTGAATGCTGGAGAGGCCATTACGTAGGCAGCTAGGATCAAATGCGAATACGGCTTTTATATTATCAGCGAAGAGGTAAGGAGTGCCTTGTTGGAAGACCGGGGATACGTTATTGATGTACAGCAAAAACAGCAGAGGACCTAGGACGCTGCCTTGGAACACCCTGCTGGTTACGGGTGCCTTTTAGACGTGGCATCACCCAGCAGCACTGAATGCTTCCGATTAGAAAGTTAAGAAGAAAATCAAGAAAGGAGGCGGCCAGAAACACCGAATGCAGCTAATTTTGTCAACAGACCATTGTGTGGGACCCGGTCAAATGCTCTTTTCCTATCAAGGAAGATGATGATCAGCGCTTGACCTAAGTCTATGGACTGCGTAACGTCGTTTAAGAATTCAAACTGGCAAGTTTGACAAGATTTAGCAGGCAGAAACCCGTGTTGGGACCTATTATTAAGGTTGCGTTGTAACAGAAAAAGAAGCACAGGGATATCTTCACCACCATAATTTAGTAGACTGGACGGTATTCCGTCTGGAACAGAGTTCCAGGATGGCTTGGCAGTTGAAATCGCAGAACGCACATTATTTATATCAAACTGTACAGCGCACACTGACTGGCTAACAGGTACTTGCAGGGCCTGGAAGTTTGAACCTATTTTTAAACACTGCGATTCTTTAAATTGTGAGCTGAAGACCTCACATAAAATTCTTGCGTCCTTAGAAGTTTCGTTGGAACTGTTCTTAAGGGTAGAAATCTGTCGTCCATAGTTATGGGTCCGAGAGGGCAGCAGCCAGCTGAGATTCTTAGCTTTATTTGCACTATTTCGTACGGATATTTCTTGGTTGGTTTGCTGCTGATTAGCTCTGGCAGAAAACTTATTTGCCATCTCGTTCGCCCTTATGCTGTGGGCAAAATTGAAGGTTTTGGTTAAGGATCGTCTAAGCTGACGCATTCTGTTATGCATTTTGGTTTGGGTCACACTTTTAGGTGAGTGCCTTAATAGATATGACATTGGAGCTAGGGAGTCGAGACAGTGAAGTATTTTCTCATAAAACAACTCAGCCGAGCGATCCACAGAATCAGACATAAAGAATTCATCCCAATTTCTTGAGCGGACGAGTACAGAAAAGGTTGTCCAGTTGACGCGTTTCATCTGGCGGTATACTACGACTGTGTCTGTTTCTGTTGTGGGGGCATTAGGTTGCTTTAAGTAAAGCGAGCAATGCACTAATCTGTGATCACTACCCGGAAAATCCCGGCCGACTGCCACTCGCGTTGATGGGATGCCGAGAGTAAATATTAGGTCAAGAATATGTTCCGCCCTAGTTGGAGCAGATACATGTTGCGTCCAGCCGCCTAAATTTATACATGCTAGTAGGCCAGCATACTTCGTTGTTGAAGCAGGTGAGAGGCAGTTTAACCCAGGCAGGTTGAAAAATCCTGCAACCAGTTTGTATTCGCAGAAAAACGTTGACGCTTGCGCAAAGGTATCCATAAGTGCTTTGTCACACTTAACTGAGGAATCAAGTGGTCTATAAGCACACCCAAATAATACCGTCGATCCTAGGATATCAGCCGTTATCCATACTGAATCCATCGCCTCAGCCGCGTTCATAGGTTTGGACAATTTTGCTGGGTATGTATTTTTAACATAAATGGCGCACCCGACCCCTCGTCTATGCACACGAGGCTGCATAAACAGCAGATAGTCAGGAAGTGAGTAGTCCTCCTCTGAAGCATAAGGGGAAAACCATGTTTTCGTAACAAATATTACATCAGGGGCGAGGAGGACAGAGAGAGGCCGCAAGATATGCATTTTATTTTTTGGGGATCTAGCACTTAAGGTAGAAGTGAGAAAGAACACTTGGGATCTACTAGCTTTACGGAGGACGAAATGAAGCCGTTGATAGTTACTTCGCTGTCTGCAGTAGTTGTAGAAAGTGACTGAGAAGGCATTGCAGTTTGTAGGTCGGCGAGGAGGAGTTTGGTGCCGGGATGAACCTGTCGCGGCTCATCCCCACCTGGTCTAAAAATACGCAGGTTGCGGGGTAGGAAGCCATGGACTATTTGGTCTTTTTATCTGGACGGGCGGCGGAAGTCTGAGGGATGTATCAGGTACACAACATCCTGGATGTGCATGAAGTTGCTCGGAGTTCTTTTGATTACCAAATGTAGCACTCGCCGTAGGTGGATTGGTTACGATGGTGGTGCGCGTTGCCGTCTTACATGTGTCTGATGTATGCTTCGGTAGTGTCCGTCTTGGTGGGCCAAATTAAAGTTGCCCTGACTTGGTATCATTGCTCAACAATCATTGCTCACAATTCAAAATTATATTGCGCAAGATTCTATTATCGCCTGTTCCCAGTTTGATTAGGGCTGGGAGTTTACTGATCATTTTGGCCAGCCTCTCAACGTGTACCGAATTTCCCGCGATACCGTTAACCTTAAGGTTTAGGCTCTTAAGCTCGTCCGTCGATATGCCATCCGGAACATTAACTTCAAGTACACTGCACACCACATTGTCCCAGCCCGACTGCGGCGACTGGTTTTCTACGGATCTTGCTATATTTAAGGCTTGTGTGGGTGACATGGCCATCGTAGTTGAGTGACTAAGTGTATTTGCTTTGCAAGCCCGTTTAGCACTGGATGCTTTTGTAGTGTTAGCCACAATGCTGTCTAAGCGGTCAGATGTAGCTCGTTGTTTCTTGTTGGATGCGCTGGGTCCTCGTTGCAGAAAGCCTGTTGATGTTAGGATTCGTCGCTGCCCAAGGTAAGCTTCTTTTCAGCGGCCCGAACGTAAGCTGGCTTAGCATTGTTGCATTACGAAGTTGTTCACGGTTAGCTATGAGAGTACGCAATACTGCATCCCCTTTGGCGTTCAGTTTGATTGGAGCCGCAAATTGGGTTACACGCTTAGTCAGTCTTTGAACCTGCAGTGCATTCTATGCGATGCCATTAACCGCAATGATTGCACGCCTAAATGCGTCCACTGATATATCGTCTGGAACGTTGAACACTAGTGCGCTGCATAATCCATCCCCGCACGCAGCACTATATGGTGCTAGCGTCACCGATTTCTTTATTCTCAAAGTTGGTGGCGTTGAGCCCAGCGGCCCAGGTGAACTCGGTGGTGTGGTCCATA
>OX104068.1:115622067-115652656 GCA_944474145.2 Dicrocoelium dendriticum | reverse complement strand
TTACTGCGATTTGCATTCAAACTAACGGAAGGTCTGGTTGCACACTAACGTTGGTACCTTTGAGCTTGAAGGCAAATCTCAGTGAAGCTATTCGCGCTTCTGGCGTGGAGAGGACCACCCTAATCAGACGGGGTCGAGGATTTGGGTGAACAACCGGGACGTTCCGAAATCTGATGAGCTTCCTGACAGTATCGCCAAAGAAACTATGTGGTAAAAGCCTTGTCACGCAAATTTTAAGCCAACCAAAATCATCAAGCATGTGCTCGTTGGGCAGAGCGGCAGTGGATAGAGTGACGTTCATGAAAAACCACACTGCTGACTGTGTAAGAATCGCCTCAACGAGGTGTATTTACACCACATGCTCTACCATCCACGCCAAATGGTTGTTTGACAGGAATCAGTGGGACCGAAGGCGACGACACCTCTTGTCTCACTGAGGGAATTGCAACACCAGGTGGTATTTCCAAATCAGGCGCTTGTTTCTTGAGCATTTTATCGCCTTCCGGTTTGCATGCGGAGGGTTTTGCACGCTTTCCTTGCCCCCTTACGCTAATTCTTTAATGACCCGGGGGCCCGTGGCTCGCCTTCCATTTGGGGCGGGACAACAATGCCGTCCGAGGCATCTGTGTCAGTTACAGTCACGTGAACTGCAGCGTTCGGTAGGATGAACGCCTATACAACGGTTGGACTATCAGCAAAATGCAGTCATTTACAGCATCCACATTCGCAATATTCAGGGATTTCATAATTAAATCCACTTTAGAGTTGAGCGAGGCAAGAGAGGCAAGCTCTGCTAATGCCATCTCAACAACTGTGAATCTGGATGCTAGTGCTTTGGATCCAGCAAAGGTGAAAGCCGGAGCTTTGCTTTCTGAGCGCAACAATCAGCACATCTAAACAGGTTTTCACTGGATGATAGCGTAACGTAACGTACGTAATCTCAACAGTCCAGCAACTAGACAGAGCCAACAAAGCGCTCATCAGTTGAATGATAGCATATTGTACTGATTTGCTCAGAGGCCGGTACAACTTTAGTGAAATCAATGAGAAAAACCAGCACACTGCATACCATCAGATGAATCCGTGACTGGCCTTGAACAAGCAGAATTGTTGCAAACTGCATTTGACTCAGCAAACGGGGACGCAAGGGGTTCATCCTCCTCGGTTTTTCGCAAGACGACTATGTTGATGTGGAAAACAATGTAGAATTTCAAAGCACGTATACAACCGTAAAACGACTGCAATAAAAAGGCAAAACAGGGTGCAAAACGGGATTAAAAAAGGGAACAATTGTAAAAATACCGGTAAGCGTCAGGAAAACGCCTTGACAAGTACCACTTTAGTCCATCCAAGATATCTTGGATCAGGGGAAATTTGACAATAATCTAATTTCGTTTTAAGTGCCCATTCAAACACTATATTCTACGTTATTTCAGCTAAAAACTCCATCAGTATGACACGCCAAAAATTAGAGTCACCGCGTAGTAGTCACAGAGCGGCAAGCGTCATTGTGGCACGCCAGGTTGTTCATTGAGTTCATTCAGTTGTAGAGAGCAGGAGGGAAATCCCTTGTCAGCCCCATCGATTCCGTATCATACTGGGTTTGATGCGAGTCGTTGCGTTACGACGTTCCTCGAGGGTTCGTCGTAATTGCAGTGTCAGCCGCAAGATTTCGGCATTCTCAGCAAGTGTTTGTCTAGCAGCCGCTTGAAACTGTCCTCGGATGGAGCGTCCGCAATTTTTTCCGGTAGGCTGTTCCAGTCATACACCACTCAATTGGGTACGGTTACGTCCTTGCTAATTTTGTGTCTTCTTTGCTTTAACAGTTTCCATGTGCATATACTGAGCTGCCAAGGTCCACACTTTTTCCCTCCAAGCTTTAATCCCTGGGACTGCGTGCATCACATACACTTGCTGTCTGCTGCCCTAATTAGGTGTCCACTAGCAATTATAAGGCCACACCTAAATGCCATTGCTCATCCGCGACCCCTAATTGGCCGTAGTACAGCTCTCTCACGAACTTCTCCCGGCTCAGGACTCCTTAATTATACTCCATTAACACCACCCCATGATTTGATTAGCTGCACGTCGATGCGTCGTAGTCTATTATGCTCTAACTATCTAACAACCTCTTTGTATGCTTGCGCTTTACTTGTCCGCTGCCATTCTACCATGAAACCACTCTTAGCTTTCTTCTGTCGTGCAAACGTATCCAGCTACTCAGCATAAGCCGCTCTTCTGCCACACATTTCTAGACCTTTATCTACCCACTACTTGCTGTATTGTCTTAGGCAATATTTTTGCATGCAATACTCCAAGTCTCGGGCTAGCAGTCCATGACTCTATCCAGCCAGGCACTATTACCCTAGCACTCTGGCTGCTGCGGTTAGGTCTCAGGTTCTGATGTTCACAGCGACCTTAATGTACGCATATATTCTGGCTATTCGCGGTCCTTCCGTCAATTAGCCCTTCTTAACTTTTTAATTCGGCACTCTCTCTCACCTGGTCAGTACAGAGACGCCCCTTAGCTTCTCATTTAAAGGTGTTCATTCCTCAATTACTCGCTGCTATTTTTGCGAAACTTACCCATGTATGAGTCCAAAAGACTCACTGGCTTTCCCTGGGTCAGCATATTCTACGCTCCCCAGCGAAACTTCCCACGCAACAGTTGCATCATAGCAAACGGATCCTGTGTTTTCTTTGCTTAACGGCGCAACGCTCTGCATCCAAGGTATACGGTAGCAACCAACCTATAGGGCTTTGCTTCCGATGCATATTCAAAAGACACTTTTAGCATAATCATTGTTACACATTGTACATCATATGTGGAACTTCTTGGAGGTCTGGGATCGGAATGTGAAGGAGCTTGTGCCTGGGACAGGACATAGAAACCCCCGAGGACCTACATAGAACACGGCTGTACAACAAGTGGATAAAAATGCACTCACTAACATGACCGTCGTCCAGTAATGGTAGCTGGACATGACGCCTTTATACTCCTGCGAAGTATACATAATCCTGTAAATTCTAGAAGCAAGAAACGGAAGTTTTGCTCACCTGGACACGAAGATGACGAAGGTCTAACCCTCCATAGGCCTCAGCCATTATGGCCTCCCCGACCAAAGATAACCTGTTCAGCTAACAGAGGAAATTAGAAGGCAATTGACGGCGGTTAACCGAGTGTTATATCAGTCGACGAGCTGCTCTGCCAGTTTTACATTAGTGTACAAACGGATTTCTGACAGTGTTTCAGGACGTGGTGGGTTTTCGCCTGGCAAGCGTTCTCCCTATAAAAAGCCACAAGTGTCCGCTTAACAACACTGCGACGTGGCGGATGTGACTCGCCACTGAATAAAGCCACTGCCCACAACTACATACTGGCAAGCCGACCTGAATCCTAAAGTAATATTTTCCTGACAAGTTTTCTCTACAAACGGAATGCCCAGCCTGTTTACACTACGCCCACTATAACCCAACTTGTCGTCATGTTTTGACGAATTTATACCTCAAGATTAATTTTACAATTTCCAAAGCTTGGACAACTTTCAGCTTATTGCCGATTACATACATAGCAACGTGTTTGTTGCGAAATATAAATTGCTTGTAAACGTTGATCATGCCTGGTCAGGTGTGTCTCGGAAATTCGAGAATATACTATTTATTTATTTATATATTTATTTATTTATGTGTGACCTCGGATGGAACAGTCAGTGTTGGGCCGAAAGAATTGTTGTAACTCACTTCCAAGTTCCCCTCGGTGGATGCGCCTAATGTAGATGAGATCACCCTGGCGACGGCGGAGCTCGAGGGAGAACAGATTTAGCTGCTGGAGTCGAAAGGGGTACGGGAGATCACGAAGCCCCAGAACAGCTTTCGATGCACGTCTCCGAACCTTTTCCAGCAGAGGGCATTGAAACTTTGAAAGCGGATGGATGGCTGGTAGGCCATATTCTAAGTTTGGACGGACGTACGCAGTGAACAGCGGTCGGAAAATCTCGTTAGTCGTTCGAGCGAATGAACTTCTTAAGGATCCTACCAGTCTCCTTCCAGTGGCCACCTTCTTTAATGTGTCCTGCGTCGTTCTGTGGTCAGAAGTCACGATAAACCCGAGATATCTCGTGGGTGTTATTCTTAAGGAAAAACCCACCAATGTGATATGCACCGTGGGGTTCGGTGCCACCCATTGGGAGAACAGCGCATTTATCTCGGTTTACTGGCAGTTCCCACCTGATGGACCATTCGTGTAGCTGGTCTGGAGCCCTTGTAATCTGTACGCATCCTCAATGCAGGATACTGTTGACCAAAGCTTGAGATCACCGGCGTAGATCAAGCAATCGGTTTGCAGCGCAGCCGGTAGATCATTAATGTACAGTTTGAAGAGCTCTGGTCCAAGCACTGGTTCTTGGGGATTGCCACTTGTCATAGGCACTGGAATAGAGAGGGTTTGGTTCACTTGTACGCGCATTGTCCTACCCCTTAAGAAATCGGCAATCCAGGAGAGAAGATTTCCCGTATTGCCAATTCCCTGGAGTTTATGTAGCAGTCGTACGTGTGGAACCTTATCAAAGGCTTTGCTGAAGTCGATGAATATTACGTCAACCTGTTTCCGGGTATCTATGGCTTCTGCTCATGTTTCCCTTGCGATGAGTAAGTTAGTGATGCATGAGCGTGCTCTCCGGAAGCCATGTTGAGCAGGTGAGATGAGGTTTAGATGCACACAGTGTAGCTGGAGAGCGCACTTGACTATCCGTTCCAAACTTTTGCGTACGACTGACGTCAGACATATTGGCCGGTTGTTCAATGAACAATGAACAATGATTGATCACGGGATAAAAGCAAGTGTTTGACACGTCCCGTAGGATGGTAACGGTGAATATGAATATGATGCAATTAAAATATGTCTGGGTCATCTATCGAACGTCTGCCGAGATGAATACTTTGATAATTAACATCAGTGTAAAATGAAAAATAAATATGGCGCGTAAACATTAAGGAAGACACTGGGGCGCAGTGATAGTTGAGGTAAGGAGTGAGAAAATAAAATATGGTCGCTCACTTAGGTCCATTTGATACATTAGTCCTGTTGACAATCTAGACGGCTATATTGTTCCTTCAACTTTAAGCAGTTACATCTGAGCTGCGTGTTGTGGCTAAGTTTCAGCAAATGGCGGCATACGTGGTTGGGGTCACTCAATATCTGATACGCTAATATGAGATCTCCGCGCAGCCTTCGATAACGTCCGCTGAAAATTCCCAGCAACTTCAGCCTTCGGTGGTAAGAGTGACACCGAAGGCCCTTCACGTTCTTTGTTGCCCTTCGTTGTGGTGCCTCGATCATTTCTAGGTCGCGCTTCAACCAAGGTTGCCAAGCTTGGATAGCGGATTCAACATGGGGTCGTAGGTAAGAATGGTGCATCATTGGGAAGATTGACGGGTCAAATCTCCCGATTGCCCTTCGCAGCATGCCGACATGCTGGTTGCCTCTTTTCGCAGCTACCTCAGCCTGTTTTGAACAGTTGAGGTCGTTCTGTACGATCACACCAAGATCACGTTCCTGGGAGCTATTCTGCAATTCGTTTGTCCCAAGTATGTAGGTGTAGTTATGTCTATGGCGTAACTGTTCTAACGCGACATTTGTCTACATTGAACGGTAGAGGGTTTTGGACTGACCAGTTCGACGCTGTGTTAAGATCGTGCTGGAGCCCTTCATGGACATCCGGTCCTCTGATCCTTCGCCATATCTTGATATCATCAGCAAAAAATAAGAAATCGGAAGTAATTGATCTCGCCAAATCGTTAATGAACACCAAGAATAGACGAGGTCTTGTTTGTTTCCCCCTTGTATTTGGGCAGGACGGTGCCTGCTTTCCAGCCTGTGGGCAGGCAGCCGACTCGAGGGATTGCCGAACCACTTGGCAGAGGGGGTGGCGACGTACTCAGCTATCGTTCTGAGGAAGCTGGGATGCAATCCGTCCGGGCCTGGGGAGGAGTTCGGGTCCAGTTTGAGGAGTAGCTTAGTGACTACCTCGGGGTTACTCTCAACTTGGTCCATAGAGGAGTGGTGTGCAGGCAAACCGTTGCTGAGCAGTGGTGACTCCACTGAGTTGACCGAGGAATATTGCGCAGCCAAGAGGTTTGCATTTCCATCATCACGGTAGAGAACAGTACCTTCCTTAGAAGAGGACAGAGCGGGGATTCCACTACCAGTTTTGGCATTTCTCTTCAAGTAGGCAAAAAGTTCCTTGGGACAGTTTTGGGATTTCTTGGCCAGTCTATGTTCATGCTGTAGTCTTTTGTCCCGTTTTCTCAGGGTGCATAGGTTTCTGATAGTTTTGTACTCTAAGTAGCTTGATGTCTGTCCTGTGCTCTTGAAATGATCCCATAGTTTTCGACGTTTTTTCATTAGGGATCTTACTTCTTTATCAATCCCTGGGGGTCCTTTGGATGGTCTGCTCTTGCAGCTTGGCACAAACTGTTCAATGAGCCGCATCATCATAGATTTAGGCGTTCCCATGCGTCATCAAGCTTCAAGGATTGCGGATTACTCCAGTCCATGTTCTTTGCAGTCGTTTTTAATCTGGGCTGGTCAGTACGCCAGAAAATTCTACGCAGTGTCCCCTGATCGTGGATTGTGAGGCGTCGTGTCCACGTAAAGGAGACTGTACAGTGATCACTCGTCCCAAGAGGTCGGAGGATCGTTAGATCTGAGACAACAGATGGTGCCTAGGTGAGAACCAGGTCGAGAATGTTTGGTGTCTGATCAGGGATCATTCGCGTTGGTGTCAAGACATGCTGCGTCAGGTTGCACGCGTGAACGGTATCAAGGAGACCAAACTTCAAAGGAGTCAGGTGAGAGCTCACTCTGAAGTAGGTCCCAGATTACGTTGGGGGCGTTAAATTCCCCCATAAGGAGACAATTTGTTCCTCTGCTGTTGGTTTGCACGAGACGTAATAAGTGTGAGCCAGGTGCTGCAGGGGCTCTGTAGACCGCCCCGACCATCAGCGATTGGTATCCGTCATGAATTCGGCACCACAGCATTTCTGACATATTATCCTTGTCACAATCGGTTTCGACAATGTGGGCCCTGAGGTGGTTCTTTGTGTAGAGGATTGCTCCGCCTCCAGACCTCCCACCAAAGCGACCGCATCGAAGTAGCTGATATCCTGAGTCAGATATGTCAGACGAAAGCCAGGTTTCGGTGAACGCCATTAGGTCCGGTTGCTGTTCAGAGATAAGGAGTGGAATCTCATCTAGCTTGTTTCTGAGACTGCGCACATTCGCGAGTATTACCCATAGTCCGTTCTTTATGTTTGAGGTCCTGGAAGAAGGAGGATTGGCCTCCATCGAGCTCCATGAGCTTTTCTGCCTATGTGACAATCCACCGTGTAGATCTGTTTCTTTATTTGCGTGCCGAGTTCGGAGCTCGCAGTCAGCTTGCCTCATTCGGACTCGGTCCTCCGGGGAGGTTTTTCAGAACGTAGGTTTCTCCCTTGAGGCGCGGGGTCCGTCTCAGGATGCGTTGGCATTCTTCTTCATCCTGACAGACGATTTTCAGAGGATGAAACTTGGCTGGGTCCTCTTGTTTTCTGCCAAGGCGAAAAGCAGAGATTAGGTTTATTCCTTGCTCATGCCCATCAAACAACATGTAGACCATTCGTTGAGGGAAGAATGGTCGTCGAGCATCCTTTTCAGCTGGAGTCTCTTTGTTGGATTCCAAGACGTTTGTGATTATCAGGCAGCGGTTGCGAACAGGCCGTTTGTCTCGTTCAGGTGATGCTGGCTTTGGTGGACATTTCTTTTCTCTGACGAGTTCCTCAAGCTGCGCTACTCTATTTAAGACGAGCTTTAGTTCCACATTTTTAGTGCTTGATTTTATCTTGGGTCGGGAGGAGAGCTTCTTTGAGTCCTTGTTCTCAGCTATGGTTGTCCTTGTTTTTGCTGAGGTGCTTGCGCTCGCTACTGCGGCATAGGACTTGCATAAGTCCATTCCCGTTCTCACTGGGCAACGGTGTTAAGTCCAACGTGGTGGTGGACGCCCGGCTTCGTTTCCTTTCGGTGTAGAATACCCAGACGACGGCGGACACACTGCGGAGTTAGGCGTCTTGCTGTCCGAGTTACAGATGGCTTGCTCGGAAGCAGTATGTGCGATGAAAGGGTTCGTAAGAAGTTGCTTGTCGCTGACCAATATTAGACACGAATCGCAGTGAAAGTTGACGCTTTTAGAGGTAGTGCGCTGAAGACATTGGTAAAGATCATTAGCAATGTTACAGCAGACTATATGCATCCATCTGTCGCACCGTGCGCATTGGACGGCCTTTGAACGTGAGGTGACACCCTTCCCACAGTCCACGCACATGAATGTCATATAGTCCAAAAGAAAAATTTGACTGAAGGCAAATTTCGTCAAAAGTGTCTATTCAAACACTTTGTTCGCGAGAATTTCACCTAAAAGGCTCGAAAGTATAGCGCTTCAGAAAGAGAAGTTAACGCGTGGTACTCACAGAGGGTTTTTGTTGATAAATGAGAAGTTTGGGCTTTTGGACCCCAGTGTGTGGCTATTATTATGTTAACGCCGTTGTTAATATGCCAAGGAATGGTATATATATCAATTTACTGTACGGTTTAAATGGATTACTGTGGCTAATCCTTTTCCCGCTTCGAGCGAAAGTAGCCATGGTGGATGACTTTTATGCATTCCGACATATCTTCAAGGGTCCCTGTCTGGTTTTTTCAGCGATTAATGAGGACCTAAAACGTTTTCAGATTGAAAAGGCAACGTCGTTCATTCGTCGGACCGTTACAACTGCGAAAGCTTACCAAAGGGAGACTGGACAAGTGCTACCGGAAGGCTGCCAGTACCGATATATTCATATTGTGTGCGAGCATAGCAAGCGATCGAAGGTTGCTGGAAGGCGGTATGTGTTGTGCATCCGCTTGATGAATATATTGCAACAGATACCCGTGTAACACTTGTCCTACTCGGTTCTCTGCGGTTGTGATGGGGACCGTTACGAGGTTGGTCACGCAAGTCTTCGCCATTCGCACAGTTTTCACATGGGGAAGCCTTGGTTGTATGCCAAAAGTCGGCTGCAAACTGCGGGTCAGGAAAACATGGTGCTTAACCTGATGAAGACTTTTCGTCGGACGCAGGAGTTGCGTGCATTTGTGCGTCTCCAAAGAACATGGTTTAACAAGGCGCGGTTGATATGACATACGGCGGCGTTATCGTGACGCTTGTGTCACTGAAAAGTAGGAGGTTACGCAGCCATTGCGAAGAAATGGTCAAGTGAAAATTGTGCATGAGAGGATTGAGGTTCGGTACCTGTTTTACGTCCCCTCGCACATGGTGGAGTTGGTGGGCCAATATGGTGAGGTAATTTTGACGGACTCCACGTATCAGAGCAAGTACGGTGGTTACATCCTGTGCATTGCTAGTTTGTGGGCGTTAGCAGCCTTAGTATGAGCTCCATTTATGCGCTTTGACAAATGAGTCTGAGGCTACGTAAAAGGATGCAGTCAGAAGTGTGCGGGAGTTGGCCCCCGGGTTTGACCGTGCTCTCACCTTGGTCATGAACAGGTGCGCGGTGCAAGTGAATGCGTTTCCCAGTGCGTATCCCAATGCCAACCTAGTCTTCCTGGTACACATTATGCGTGACCTGCAGCGGCGTTGTTCTCACCTTCCCTTCTGTAACTCGGAGGATAAAAGGGCTCTGTTCAACGTGATGCGATCGTCGTTGTATACGCACGATTGTGCCCATTATCATTGGTTTATGGAGGGTATAGCGGTGCGCCCTCCGCTGTCCTAGTTAATGCTGCCACTGCGCCTCCTCCCACATAATGGTTGGACACACTTGCTGACATGGCAAGGAGCCGTATTCAGTGGCGTTCGTGCTGTGAGTTTCTTTGTCCCACCCCATCCCTCTTAGTCTTCCTCTCCAACCACGATCCCATTAGTTAGCATTATATAACTTTGAATAGTAATTTTTATACGCAGAAGCCGGCTGGTAGCTTAGCGGAATGATGCCATCCGTTACCAGTAGCTCAGCCGGCTTGCACCAGTTGCTTTTTCCTCTTTTTTCTATGTATTGCGGCACTGTAGCTGAGTTGTTCCCTACCTCTGGCTAACGTATGTGATGATGCTGATTATGATGACGTACTGCCACTGCCATATGCGGCAAGATGGATACCTAGCCACCGGTACCATTGCAATTCATTGAGCAAGTCCCTTTCAGAGCCCAAGTAACATGCGCCGCCGTCCGCCGTCCTAGTTAACGCTGCTACTGGCCCTCATCCCACGTACTGCCACCGCCATGTGAGGCACCATTGATAATTAGCCACGGGTACCATTGTATTTCATTGACGACTTCCCTTTCAGAGCCCAAGTGAAATGCGCCGCCATCCTAGTTAACACGTCCATTGCGCCACATCCCATGTACTGCCACCGCCATGTGATGCATTATTGCTACATAGCCACAGGTACTATTGGAGTTCAATGCTCACTTCTCTTTCAGAGCACAAGTAACATGCGCCGTCCTAGTGAACGCTGCCGCTGGCCTTTCTCCCACGTACGGCCAACACAACGTGATGCATCCATGAAACCTAATCCCAGGTATCATTTCATTTCAATAATGACAGCCCTTCCACAACCCGAAGTTACATGCGCCGCCGCCCTAGTGAACGCTGACACTGTCTTCTTACATAAGTACTGGCACCATGATAGCGTTCAGCAGTGATACAAGAGCATAGGTAAGGTTGGATTTCAATGATGACCTACCTTTCATGGCCAAAGTACATAAGCGTCGCCCCTACCGTCCAGGTTACCGTTGCCCCTGGCCCTCCTTGCGCCGACTGATACCACTATACCAGGCCTTACTGAGGGCTAGCCAAAGGTGACATCCAATTTCATTGATGGCCTTGCTTTCAGGGACATGGTACGCATGCGGTGCAATCCGCCGTCTTCACTACCGCCCTTGGTCACCCTGTGATGTATGCGCATTTGCTGTCTTCTGCCATAGCACCGCGTCCGGTCTTCCTTCGCTTTCCACGTGCGTCTACATTTTACCTTCCTTAGAGAACGGAGCAAAGGCCCTTATTAGGGCCACCCCATGTTATTGTGGCTTGTCGTCCCAAATCGCATCAGACACAGGCAAATTCTGAATGTAACTTGCGGCGGACTATAAGCCCACAGGTTTAGTGGGTGGCTTCGTAACCTTCCACCAATATACGGGCCAATTCCTCTATTATGACGTGCGAGGCAACACTGCAGGGTATGCGAACAACCTTCCCGTCCATTAAGTACGTGGCACGTTTGCCTTATGCAGTTATTTTCAACGATGCACATGCCGCTGTAACCGTACCTTCTTGGTAAACCGTGCTACCTTGTTTCAATTCGCCTTTCTAATGGTTACCTCCTTTCGCCCGCATTTCGTCCTCTAATGTTTCATGATGAAGCATTTTTCAGTGTTCTCCCTTGGTGGGTGCTGAGCTTTCGCAAAGCTCCCCACTTATACGAGAATATTGGCATATGGTTCGAGCGTTCCTCTGCCCCTGCCTACAACCATCCACAACCTTACATCCACATGGCGTATATTAGTACAACGTAGTCCTGCGCATCGGTTCCCATTCCACTGCCATTCCGTTGCTCCAATGATTCTCTTCCTAATCAGTACGTCATGTTACCCTTTCCAGTAGCTTGTTCATTTATAAATAAAATGCAACACTAAGAAGTAACGCAACACCAGCTGCATCTTCAGTTAGGAAAAATGCATACAGAGCACTATGTCTTATGTATCTATTACGTTAAGCTCTACCGAATTCCATCTTCCCTTGTTCACGGCATACTCCAGATTAACGCCGTTGCGCTTCCCGAGGCAGTAACCTCTAAACTTTTTTAAAAGTTTAAAGAACCCCTTTCATATCAACAAATCTTAAGTTCCGGACTGAGTAACCGTCACCTTCGACGCACACGTACCCTTACTTGATGCAAAGTCATCTATTCTTGCGTGAAGCAATACTATTCCATTTAGGACATCTGGCAAGAAAAGGCTGCTGATCACAAAAGCGAACAGATACAGTCCCTAATATTAAATAAAACATTCCTCGGCGTCCGAAGTCGTGTGCCACAAAACCAGTTGCAATTAAACATAATTTTTATCAGGCAACGTAGCAGTTCCGTAATCTCTTTAGTTTCCCATTTTCCAAGTATTATGCATCAGATATGCGGGAGTTAATGCATTTACACACAAGCATAAGTACACGTATGCAGTTCTTACTTATGAACATACCAGTGTCCCTTACTAACTTCATGTTCATATATATATACATTGACGTACGGACCGGAACTCCAGTGCACGCCCGGAGCGACGCACTGCACTGGTCGCGATGGAGCTGCCGCATTACCATTTCGATATGGCGGCGCTCAATGAAACTCTGCTCGCTGAACAAGGTAAGTTGCATGAAGCAGGTGCTTGATACACATTCTACCGGGTGGGAGACGCCGCCTGAGCACCACGTGATCATGGGGTCGGATTTGGAATATCCGATCGCCTCCATGGCCAGCTGGTGTGCGTACTAACAAGCCTCATCGCGCGACCGATGACTGTGCGCCTACGACCCGGGAGAAAAGGTTTGCCACTTTCATAAGCACGTACGATCCGACAAAGTGTTGTCCAGACGACACGCGTGATCAATTATACACTCAGCTATCGGTGACAGGTCTTCGCCGAGGAGCGACTGACAATTCTGCTGGGTGAGTTCAACGCACTTGTTGGGCGTGATGCATCGATGTGGACAGAAGTTATCGGCTCGTATGGCATTGGTTCAGCGAATGAGAACAGTGACAGGTTGCTGTCACCCTGTGCCACTCACGGCCTGACGCTCAGGCACTCTGGGTTTGCACTGAGTTCGAGTGATATAGCAACTTGGGCGCACCCGCGGAGTGGTCATGCTCACCTGCTCGACTATGTCATCTTACGTCAGCGTGCTATACGTGCAGTGCGCATGACACGTGTATTGCGTGGAGCTGAGCGCGGCACTGACCACAATTTGGTGCGCACCAACCTGTGCATATATTTTCGTGAAACTGTGTTTTGCACTCCCGCCGTGAATCGGCGTAAATATAACATTCTCTCCCTCGGTACTGTTGCGAAACCTAGTGAGCTGGAGCTGGCAACGGCTGCACGCATGTGTACTGTGGACTGCATAGCCGCATTAGGCGGCCTGTAACATCACTTTCGCGACCAGGTGACAGCTGCCTCCGAGGAGACCATCGGCTGCGCAAACTGTACGCGGCCTGCTGGATTGATGACAACAATGCGACTACTGGCGCATTGGTGCCGGGAAAGAAAGAAGCATTCGCCTCACATGCGGCAGACCCCAGTGACTTGAGAAAGAAGTCAGTTTCGAAAACTTCGACGGAGCCTGACCAGTGAGCTTTGTCGCACTAAAAATGCATGATGGACGGAGAAGGCGAGGCAGATGGGATACTAAGCCGAAGGCCGCCAACACAAGGAATGCTTTGACTCCTTGAAAGCGGTGTAGGGCCCGAGATTGGAGCCGCTGGGGAAGCGGATCGATGGTAGTTCAGGCACTACCTACACACCAAATGTAGACATAATGCAGATCTGGCAAAACGCTGACTGTCTATTGAACAATCGTTCGGAGATCGACTGGCTTTTATTGATGGGCCTCAAGCAGCACGAGGTGAAAACGAGTCTGGTGGACACGACGATGCTGGATGAGTGGCAGAGAGCACTTGCTCAGTTGTGAAACGGCAAGTGTGCCAAGGCCGACGGAATCCCGCCTGAAGCATTGAAACCCGGCGGACCCACGTGGTTGACTGCGCTGCACCAATTGGTGCAACGTGTATGGATTAAGGACGCGGTGCCTTCTAAGCTAATGGATGTCCTTTTGCTACCACTGTACAAGGGCAATGGTAGCAAGCAATGATGCACGAATTATTGTGGCATCAAGTTGCTGAGTTGGTTGAGCAAGGTGATTGCCCAATCCTGATCCACCGTCTCGTCCGTCAGGTTATGGAATCTAACGTGGCGGAAGAGCGGTGTTAATTCCTTTCGGATCGCAGCACTACAGATATGGTGTTTGCGGCTCGTCAGTTGCAGGAGAGGTACAGAGAACGACACAAGGCACTGAACTCGTTTTTCGTCGATTTTAATAGGGTATTTGGTACGGTGAACGGCGAGGCATTGTGGCTGGTGTTGAATAAGTTTGGTTGCCCGCGTATGTTTGTAAACTTAATTGAATGTCTGCACAGTCGTACGCGAGCGAGGGTGCAGCTGAGTGAAGAGACCTCGGATAGCTTTGCAGTTGTCTCTGGTGTGAAGCAAGGCTGTGTCAGTTCCTGCCCTATTTAATATATATCTTCATGCAATGATGTGCTTTTGATGCCGCTTGTGCTTACGGTGTTCGTGTGAGGCACCGTATTGATGGTGGGTTGCTGAACATCCGTCGTTTCGGGGCGAGAACTCTAGTCTGTGAGGCAGCTGTCCGTATGATGCTATTTGCAGACGACTGTGCGTTGTTTGCACCCAGCGCGGATGAGTTGCAGCACATGACTGGTGCTCTGTCTTTGACAGCGGCCAAATTCGGACTCACCATCAACACAAGCGAAACTGTCTGTCTCTTTCAGTCTGCACCGGAGGTGCAACCATCATTATTGCCGCGAATCAGCATCGGTGCTGAAGTATTAGAAACCACCTCTCGCTTTTGCTACCTTGGGAGTGTGATGTCGACTGACCAGCAGCTATACAATTTGCTGCGTATTTGTGTCACGAAGGCAGCGGCGACATTTGGGAATCTAGATTACCGAGTCTGAAACAACCATCTGCTTAGAGTTGGCATGAAGCTGATGGTGTACCAATCCATGGTGCTGTCCGTTCTTCTATACAGCAGTGAAACGTGGAGGACGTACCGTCGGGATTTGCGATTTCTGGAATGGTTCCAGCATCAGTATTTGCGACGGATTTTGCGCATCGGATGAGGCGACATAGTTAGTGACACGAAAGTGTTGCGCCCAAGTAAGATATATGCAGTTAACTTCATACTTTTGCTGAAACACCTGAGGTTGCTCGATTATGTGAGCCGTATGGATTGGACGCGTATACCGAAACAACTCTTATATGGTCAGCTGAGTAGTGGGGAGCGGCATGTGGGGAAACCAAAGTTACGTTACCATGACATGGTCAAATTAAGCCTCTCAGGTTCTAAGCTTGATTGCAGGTCATGGGAATCGAAGGCGATTGGTCAGCGTGCATGGCGCGAGCTAATCTCCAAGGCAGTTGCGGAAGTGCGGTAGAAAGTTCTCATACATGTAGAGAGGAAGCGGCAAGTGCGGAAGCGGCAAGCACCGATGGGTTGTACTCCATCGACCTCAAGTGCATGGTGCGGTAGCACATGCGATCGAGAGTGCCTGGGTCAGGCAGGTCTAGTGAGCCATGAGCGAGGCCACACGGGACCACTACTGAAGCGACGACGGGTCCTGCAGAGAACGTAGACAGAACCGGCGCAGCGATCGTAGGCGCGCTGCATTCGAGTTACTAACCGCGTGCTTGCATGCTTACATCCGCCAAAACAAGAAGGTTTATCCACTGGGACTGGTCGACCCATCTTCAATAGCCAGCTGGTATAAACGCTTGATCCTTTCTCCGGGAGATGAGGAACCCACACATCGTTCAAAATGGAGCTCTTTCGGCCATTCTGGAGACGCTACCTTTACGAGGTGTAACCAAATGGGTTTATCTTGCCTCATACTCACAGTAGAATAATTTACTCACCTGGAATAAGATATTTACATTGGTCCCCTGTTCCACCACCGAAGACAAACGATTCTGGCGTCATTACCTTCATTGCCACAAGCATTCCGATTCTCCAGTCACCTGGAGCTTTTCTGACGTCCTTTCACGGACAGCGTTGCGCTCGTTTAAGTGGCTTTTTCGATGGCCGTCCAGGGAGTGTTCACTTGGCCATGGAGGCAATCACACTTACATTTGAAGGAATTCCGAATCCATTTTGCGGAGAATGGAATTTTCGCCTGTTATGGCCATATTCAGCTACAAGAAACAACTGCACTGACCGTCCCCATGACATGCCCAGCGTGGATAGCTGGACACGGTTTGCGAGCCAGACAAGAATATAATAGAAAAAGCCGGCCTTTATTAACAATGTGCTTACCAACCTGCATCATTATCATTGGACACTGCGACCCTTTTACATCATTAAACGGCCCCAACCACTACTTCCGGATCATTACTTAGCCATTCGGCCAACCAACGAAGAATTTTGGCTGTCAACAGACTGCGAATAATAGAGTGCATAATCGGTCTATACGTTGCATAGATGAGTAGCACTACTGTTCAACGGAAGATACGGCAGTGTTCCAGGACGTGGTGGGTTATCGCCTAGCAAGCGCTCTCCCTATAAAAAGCCACAAATGTCCGCTTAACAACACTGCAACGTGGCGCATGTGACTCGCCACAAAATAAAGTCATAGCTAAACATTTCACACTGACGCAGTCCTCAGCCTTCTGCATCCAACCTGTGCAATTGATTTTACTATGAAGAATGCTTTGATGGAGCATATCTCATCCCGACTTCGTAATGGTCATTGATTGCACCAAAACCTTGTTTGGGCTCCTGTGCTCATGGATCACTAATTTACTTGTGGTCGTGCTAGGCTCGAAGAGTGGTTCAATGCAGTCAGTGTGGAGCGGACTACGGTCCAGCCACCGCCTTATGTGCACTTGATTCCCCAAATACAGCGTGTTTGTGTTTGCCTGTGAAGGAGTGTGGGTCGGCTCTGTTGATGAAACTTGGCTCGCATCCACATCCCTCCCGATTTTCTTCCTTCGGGTTTACACTGCATATGGTGTTGTGGTTGTAGCTGTGGGTTTTGCAGCGCAAGCCAACCATGGTCCCTCCCAGGCGCAGGCGTCCTGTGGCTGGCCACCGTGACAGGTAAACGCGAAACCGGATGCCGACAACCATATATATATATATATATCACTTGAGAGAATGCGATTGGTTTACACACACTCCTTACCCAACGATTTACCACCTTCCCTTTCTCCGAGGTCTGGAACTTCTTGGGGATCTGGGATCGGAACGTGAAAGAGCTTGTGCCTGAGACAGGACATAGAAACCCCCAAGGACCTACATAGAACACGGCTGTACAACAAGTGGATAAAAATGCACTCACTACCATGACCGTCGTCCAGTAATGGTAGCTGGACATGACGCCTTCATACTCCTGCGAAGTATACATAATCCTGAGAAATCTAGACGCAAGAATCGGAAGTTTTGCTCACCTGGACACGAAGATGACGAAGGTCTAACCCTCCATAGGCCTCAGCCATTATGGCCGCCCAGAGCAAAAATAACCTGTTCAGCTAACAGAGGAAATTAGAAGGCAATTGACGGCGGTTAACCGAGGGTTAAATCAGTCGACGAGCTGCTCTGCCAGTTTTACATTAGTGTACAAACGGATTTCTGACAGTGTTTCAGGACGTGGTGGGTTTTCGCCTGGCAAGCGTTCTCCCTATAAAAAGCCACAAATGTCCGCTTAACAACACTGCGACGTGGCGGATGTGACTCGCCACTGAATAAAGTCACTGCCTACAACTACATACTGGCAAGCCGACCAAAATCCTAATGAAATATTTTCCTGACAAATTTTCTCTACAAACAGGATAACCAGCCTGTTTTCACTACGCCCACTAGAACCCAACTTGTCGTCACGTTTTGACGAATTTATAACTCAAGATTAATTTTACAATTTCCAAAGCTTGGACAACGTTCGGCTTACTGCCGATTACATACATAGCAACGTGTTTGTTGCGAAACATAATTGCTTGTAAACGTTGATCATGCCTGGTCAGTGTGTTTCGGAAATTCGAGAATATACTATTTATTTATTATTCCGCCCATCCTTTTTCTTGCACGTCGACCGCATCAACAGCTTACCACACTGCAACTTAATATGTATTTACAAAACACAACCTATACAGTGGCCCTCATATACTTCGGATTATTAATCATCCATCCTAGTGTATTGCATTGCACGGCAACATAGGGCTGCATTTCTAAGACAAAATATCACATACTGTCTCTTTTCTAACCACTCGCGTACAGTTATATACTAACCTTCCACTTTTTCGACTTCGCAATTAAACATATATCAGCATATTTTCCAGCTTTTTAGAGTTCCTGCAATCCTTATGCACAGTTTTCGCAAAAAGTAACCCTATTAAAACTCAGACAAATAACGAAAGCAGCTTTCAGTTGTCCTGATGAGCAACAGCCCGTATTCGAAATACCACGGTTGGCGGCCTCCACCGTCCCGGAATTTTCCAGCCCATGAGGCTAGCAGCCAAGTTTAAGCGGAGGGGTCAGCTGACCAGCAATTTCGCATATACACCCCTGGACATTGCTAGATTACTGTCGTGTCCCCAAAATGAGACTACACAATGATCCCTTTTGCCATAAGGCTGAAAATGGCTAGAGCAGAGATACCTGATGAGCCAGATTTGAGTGCAGGGAGCTGGAGATTCCCCCTTATGACTGTGTAAACTATTCTAGTATATATTACATTATGGCTTTGTTATTTATTAGAGAAATAAGCGGTTTGTCTGATAGAAAGTTGAGCGAAACAAGAACACGACATCTGCCGTTGGCACGCGAAACCCCACTGCGAACGACGCTCCGTCAACGCACTCGACGCCCACCTACATTCTTCCTGGCTAGCTCTCTTTATGTGCCCTAGTTTTAGCATTAGCTAACTCTCCACCCGTCCAATAAATTTTTCCCTAGCTTAATTTTGTGTGCTCTATCTATTGCCTCTGTTTGGCCGTCTAGTCTCGTACCAGATATATGGAGCACGATCATCGCGCTATAATTGGTGAACCCGAAACTCTTTTTGGTGAGTTTGATAATAATATTTCTTTTCAAATCCGGTAACGTATTCTGTCGACCAATCTACTTTTACTTCTTACTAATTGGGTTCACTTCGCAAGCTCCGTAATTTTTCACCATGAAGGTCATTCACTGGGATTCTGCCGATCAGTGTAGTGTGTTCTCTGTCCATATCCCGCCTTTCTGAGAGACTCATCCTGAGGCCAGGTTTAATCTACTAGAATTCAGTTTATCGTCACATGACCTTAGGTCTGACTGCCAAATTTCACAGCGTTGTCGCAACGCTTCCTCCACAGTTTGTTGATGACCTAGACCAACACTTGGAGCTTCCGGAGTATCAGAAGAGGTAAGGTGAGCCTGAATTCATAGTCTTAAAGCGGTTCGTCATATGAGGCCATGCACGCGTTACGCGGCTTCTTAACGAAACCGATCTAGGTGATCGAAAATCTTCTCAGTTGCTGCAGAAGATGCGGGCTCTAGCTAAGCCTCTCTCTGTTGGCGACGCTTTCCTTAAACAGATGTGGCTTCGTCGCCTGCTACGTAACATGCGTAATCCATGCCTGAAAATGAGGCGCCGCTTGCTCAGCTCGCCGAAACTGCCGACCCTATTTAGGATTACAGCGCCAAAGGATGGCAGATTTAGTCTACTTCCAGTACGGCGGTAGCAGAGCTAAGACAGCAAGTAGCGGCACTTTATTAACCGGCTAGAGAACCTAACGCAGTCCAGATCCAACGGCCGAAAACCTTCCAGTAATCGCACTCTTCCTAGTTCACGTTCGGAATCGCCCTTAGGTCAAGATATTGTTGATACCACAAGTGCTTTGTTGTTCAAGCCAGGTAGCGTCGCCCGCACTGTTCCTGCAAGCGCAACACGCATGGAAACGTACCGGCTAGCACGTAGGGGCAACGGACGTTGCTGGATGCCCCAGTCGCCTATTCTTTGTCCCCTATCTCAGTACGGGAGCACGCTATCTCGTTGACACCGACGCGGAGGTCACCGTTATTCCACGTGATGCTAATGATGTTATTGAAGAGGCGGCAAGTTCATTGCGCGCGGCATACGGCACCACCATTCGCGTGTATGGTTAACACTTGCGCACACTTAATTTAAACCCACGACATTCCTTTAAATGGATTTTTCTCGTTGCAGATATCCAAACGCCAATTCTTGGCCTTGACTTTATGCAGCACTTTGATTTACTTGTTGACGCACAGCAACGCCGTCCGATCGGTTGTCAAACAACTCTGGCAGTTATAGGTAATTTAACCGGCATTTAGTCCACCAGTCCTGCGTACGCCAAGCAACCGAGCTCACACATCTGTCAGATGTTTCATACTAAGTTCCCGCAAGTCTTTCATGCAATGGCTTCCTTTCTATCCGCCACTGATGATGCAAAACATCAAACCGTTACCAAAGGTCATCTTGTTTCCGCCAAAGCCAGGTGAAGGACCTTGGATAAGCTAAACATTGCTCGCGCAGAATTCGAGCACTTGCTTGAACTAGGCATCGTTCGCCCGTCTAAAGGCCTACCGGCGTCGCCGCTACACATAATGCCAAAAAGGTCAGGAGACTGTCCTCAATGTGCTGGTTACCGCGCGCTCAATAACATTACTGTTCCGGACCGCTATCCTGTTGCTCACCTTCAGTACATTACGGTAAGCCTACGCGGCATCCGGGTGTCCTAGAAAATTGATCTGGTTCGCGCGTATCACCGGGTGCCACTTTCTGAGGAAGACATACCGAAGGCTGCCGTAATCGTGCCGTTTGGGCTCTTCGAATATTTACGTATGCCTTTCGGCCTTTGCAAAGCAGCCCAGACTTTTGTAGGATGCATCGATTCAGTCACCAGAGGTCTAGATTTCGTCTATCCATGCATCGACCATTTCCTAGTCGCCAGCGCTTCAAAAGAACAACACGCAGAAGTTCACAAGATAATTTTTGTTAATAGCATCACTGTTAACCCTGACAAATGCTTATCGCTGCAGCATGACTTCGAGTTGCTTGGCTACTACATTGATTCTTATGACATACGGCTTCTAGACAGTAGAGTCCGCGCCATCAGAGCCTATCTCGACCCGACTACGTTAGCCCCTATTCGCTGTTTGAACGGCATGCTCAACTGTTATCAACGTTTTCTTCCACAATTTGCCCATTAGCTAAGTCCAGTAACAGGCCTATTGCTTGCACGTAAATCGGTCAAGGGGAAATGAGTGCTGCTGCTGCCGAAGCGTTCAACGCCAGCAAAGAAGCCTTATCCAAATCCGTTAGGCTTCATCCTTTCGATCCGAACGCTCCTCCCAGTGTTGCTGTTGATACATCGGACACCGCCATTGGCGCCGTCTTACAGCAACATACAAATGGATCATGGAAACCGTTTGATTTCCTACTCTAGGCTTTAACAACTCGCTGAAGCCTAGTACAGCACGCTCAGTCGCGAGCTGCTGGCCGTTTACTCTACCGCCCGACATTTCCGACATGTCCTTCAAGGTTACACCTACCTTATCTACACCGAGTACAAGCCGATTAAAAAGGCATTCGAAATCAAGCAGCTCGACACTCACCACGTGAGATTCGTCAGCTAGATTACTTTGCCTAATCCTCGACTGATATCCGACGTATTTCTAGTCAATAAAATGTCGTCGCTGATGCTCCTTCAACAGTGTCTGCGATCGGTCTTGCAGGGCAGGCAATCGACTTGGCCGCCGCGTACCCAAACAATCAAAGATTTTTGAAACCACGTGCTTCCCCTTTAAAGACGTCCGCGCACCCCTTGCTGTTATCTGCGGGTACTATTTTATGCAACGTGTCTACGTGACGACCTCGACCCGCCTTTCCAGATACATTTTGATGTAAGGTTTTCGGCACCCTACACAATATCGCCCATCCAAACATAAAAGTTACGGCTAAGCTTGCCTCAGAGGGATAAGTTTGGCCGGGAATGCAACACTATCTTAAGCGCTAGGCACGCAACAGTCTCACCTGTTGGCAAGCCAAGGTTCAGCGGCACGTCTCCGCTCCGCTTAGTTGCTTTCCGTCGGTTTCAGCGCGACTTGCCCATGTCCATCCTGACATAGTGAAAACTCTGGCCCCATCCAGAGAAATGGTCGACCTTGTGACCATGATCGATTTTTGCACCGGTTGGCCCGAAACCGTTCCTATCCCTGAAGTAGCTGCGGAAGCCGTAACACGCTTTCGTCGAGCGCTGGGTCGCTTCACAGGCTGTCCAGCCACGGTGACGACAGACTGCGTTCGGCAATTCGAAACTTCGGCCTTTAACGATCTTCTTAAAGTCATTGGACGTTGACGCATTCGCATGACCACCTCTCAGCCGCAGGCGAAGTACATGGTTGTACGTTTCCACAGAAAAATAGAAGCCACCCCTAGCTCCGCCAATGCGGTGCGTTAGACTGCGGTGTTGCGTATGACCGCTCCGGCGATCCTATAAGTCCTAAAGGAGGATCTACCTTCGTCTAGCGCCGAGGGAATATATAGACAAACACTGAGCTTACCTGGCGTGTTCTTTTCCGATAATCCCAGAATTTCCTGTTACGACGCGATGTACGCAGGTCGGCTTGCCACTACCATGCGTCACTACAAGCTTCACGACGTTAGAGAAGAACGACGTAAAGCTTTTTTCCACAAAACCTGCAGCGTCGTCCACTCGTGTTTCTCCGCCTTGATGGTATCCGCAGACCATTGGAGCAAACTTAAGTATGTCCTTTAAAGTTTTGCAACATAAGGACCGTGGATTTATCATCGACCATCACGGTAAACAAGAAGCCGTTACGAGTGACCGTCTCAAGGTTGCTCGCGAGGAACCTGAGCTAGATGCAGACACTTGCTCGTCTTCTGACGAATCAAACCAGACTATGATGGAAGGGCCTTCTTCCAACATCTCTGTTGTAAGCCTCACCATCGATCCAAGCTTTCCATTTTAGCTGTGCCACTTCCCAAATAACCCAACCCCACGTCTTTAGCAGTTCCACCAAATTGCGATCCGGTAGGACGTTTAAGGTGATGCCCTCGTCTACTCCACACAAATAGACTAGGTCGGGTAGGCGCGCTCAGTGGCCAGTGCGATGGAGGGATTAGATATCACTTTACATTTTTTTCATGCTTTCCTTTT
Source organism: Dicrocoelium dendriticum (assembly GCA_944474145.2). Taxonomy (NCBI): domain Eukaryota; kingdom Metazoa; phylum Platyhelminthes; class Trematoda; order Plagiorchiida; family Dicrocoeliidae; genus Dicrocoelium; species Dicrocoelium dendriticum. The sequence continues at coordinate 115,629,604 of OX104068.1, read as the reverse complement.
CCCTTTGGGCCAACAACGTGCAAAAACGCTATAACGTCGTCAAAAGCTTTTGAAAACGCCATAAGCCCAACAAAGCTTTTTGAAAACCCCAAAGGAATGCAATATGTTTCGAAACCACGAAAGAGATTTGCGTTTTGCTTGACTACTACCTGATCCCGTAAGCGTCCCCCTTACTTTTGCCCCCACCTCCACCGTCACTGCTCTTTTTCGTTTATCTTTCATGTGCAAACCCGAGAAGATGACGAGCCTGAAGTGAACTTTGAACTTTATGCACTTGCAAACATTTCACGCCTACCAACTTCCCCCAATTTTTGTTTTTGCATCGTTAGGTTGGACACGAGTGGGAGCTTACTAGGGTCTGTTCGCCTGGTTCTTCCCCAGCAGCTGCATCAGGTTTCACTACCTAGTCTCACCGATGGCAGACCCGCGGCGGATAGCCCTCAGGTAGATTTCGTGGTCACACAGCGTTTCCCTTCTAGTAGGGGCTGTGTTGTGGCCTGGTGACTCGCCCGTATGACGGTGTAACCTATTCTAAAATAACTTAACACTATAACTTTCTTATGTATTAGGGTGGTTTGCATGTTGGAATGTTGTTCCCGTTTGTTTGAAACACGAACAAGACATCCGCCTTTGGCGCGCGCGACTCGACTGCGAACGAACCTCCGTCAAGTTGCTTAACGCCAAACTACATTATCTCTAGCTAGCTCTCTTCTTGTGCTCTATTTTTAGCATTAGCTACTCTCCACCCGTTTAATAAAATTTTTCCCTTGCTTACTATTGTTGGTTCCACCCATTGCTTTTGTTTGGACGTCTAGTCTCCTACCGGATATATAGTACACGATCATCGAGCTATCTGAGCACAAAGTCAAGGATGTGTGGCACATGGCCTGCAAAAGTCGAGTAAATGATAAAACGGGTTGCGGGTTACATTACATTCGAGGACTGTCTCAAACCAAAACGCATCCAAGAATCTGAAGAGGAAGTAGAACGAAGCGCATCCCAGTGTAATGCCGGGGCATTGGATTCACCTACAATCAAGCAATCATGCCTCCCATGTAGCCCCATACAGTGTAGCAGATGGAATCCTGACCCCACATGAGATCGGTAGATAACGACGATTATGAGCGATCTGAACCCATCGTGGACCATAAACCAAAGAAATTTGATCCCATCGAGATCACACATGGCTTCCACGGTGTGAACTTTAAGGTCTGACTTCCAGTAAAGAACAACCACACCCCGGATCTCCCTCCTGGACGGTCTGCCCGGGATAGTCGAGCCTGGAATAAATACCTTCGCGCCTGAAATATCCAAGGAGAGCCAAGTCTCCTTAAAAGCCAACACATCGGATTCTTTCTTTGAGATCATCCGTAGAATCTCATCCAAGTTGCTTATCAAACTACGCAAGTTCGCACACACGCATTCCACTCGTGATTCTCAGTGCACCGGAAGAACGAAGATTGGTCTCCCCAGAGTTCTCGTTATTCTTTTTACTACTCCATAATCTACAGCGTGATAATTGCTTTCAACAGCTGCCCGTCGGATTCGTATTTCCCCAACGGCCTTCATCATTTTAACTCGAATTTGGGGAGAGTACTATCGAAACATAGAATGTTTCTCCCTTCAAACGGGAGGTTCACGGGAGGATACGGCGGCACAACTATTCATCTTGGCTGACCACCTTTAGCGGGCGAACTTTCGAGGTCCTCCTGCTGCCAGCCGAAGGAAGCGCGTAAACAAATTTTATACCCCTTTCTTTAGCATCGAACATTTAAGAAACCATCCGCCTCAGAAACGCTTGGTCCTCTAATATCCTTTTAGCCGAGGATTCCTTTTTAGACTCAGGGGCGTTTACGATGATCAGACAAAGTTCCCCTCGGGATTTTTGCTTCCTTCAACTTGCTGCGGCTTTTGGGCAAGGAGTTACCTTACACATGTTCTCCAACTGCTTTGCCTTATCGCTAACATGTTTTAACTGGGACTGCGAAGACTTCGGATTAGACCTACGTTTTGTAACCTCCTTCGTCTACACAATATTTAGCGGACACTGGAACCATGGACCGGAGTTATGTTGCTGCACGCTACCACTGCATAACTCCTTTCCTTGCGTTCATTGAAATGCAGGACAATGGACGATGATGCTGGGGATGAAACAGAAGGAACAAAATTTGGAAATCCAGGGGAAGTATCCGGACCAGATGCAGATGAAGGCAACATAGGGAGAAACGGACCATCCTTTTTATTTTGCAAAAAATGCAGGTAGGAAAAAAGTGGGACTGATTGAAGGTAGGCCATTCAAAGCAGCGTGACACTCCGTCCACTCCGACAAGGGCCACAAATAAAGCCGACAACGGAGGAAGCAAACCTTCTCAGTGGATCGTACGGATTTGGACCGACGTTACAACATGCAATGTGAAGCCATGCTTCTCAGAAGGAACACTGTACAGCTTTCGAGCGAGAAGTAACAGCCGTACAACAGTCCAAGCAGTTTGAATTCATTGTATCCCTTATGCAGTAACTTCAGAATGAAGCCTCAAAGTAGGAACGATAGCAACGGAGTAGGCTATCCGCATCACAATGTGTACATTGAAGATACACACGAGAATTTAGCATACGTGGGAATACAAATGTTTGTGAAATTTAATGCTGCTGTTTTTTATTTAGGTGGATAACCAAGTGCAGTTATCAGACGTGGCGCGTCTTTGAAAGCCAACATTTGTAGCAGCAATCAACGGACCCTACACAAATGTTCATTGCTTCATTTGCGTGTAGAGAGCATTAGGGGAGACCCTTGTCAGCTCCGGAGATTCCCATTCATTGCAGGTTTGACGCAACTTGCTGTGACTAGGTAAGGCTCTGGGGATCGTCCCCGTTGCAGCAGGAGCAGCAGAGCCCTGCCGTACTCATCAGATGGCAATCAAGCAGCTGTTTGAAACATTCCTTTGTCGGTGCATCAAAAATGCTCTCCGATAGGCTGTCCCAATCATTCACTACACGAATTGATAGGACAGACTCTGGAAGGAAGTGAAGTATTCGGCTCTTGTACAATTTTTTACTTGGCTATGGAACCAGTTACACTTACTTACATTTGAAGGAATCCCGAATCCACTTTGCGGAGAATAGCGTTTTTACATATTAAAGACATGTTTAGCCACAAGGAACAACTTCATTCACCGACCCCATGACAAGTCCAGCGTGGATAGCTGGACACGGTTTGCGAGTCCAACAAGAATATAATAGAAAAGCCGGCCTCTATTACCAATGTGTTTACTCACCTGCAACATTATCATTCGACTCTTCCAATCCTGCATCATTGAGCGGCTTCAACGACTGCTGCCGTATCAGTACTAAGCCATTCGGCCAACCAACGAAGAATTTTGGCTGTCAACCGACTGCGAATAATAGAGTGCAAAATCGGTCTATACGTTGCATAGCCGACATGCACTACTGTTCAACGAAAGCTACGGCAGTGTTCCAGGACGTGGTGGGTTATCGCCTGGCAAGCGTTCTCCCTATAAAAAGCCATAAATGTCCGCTTAATAACACTGCAACGTGGCGGATGTGACTCGCCACAAAATAAAGTCATAGCTAAACATTTCACACTGACGCAGTCCTCAGCCTTCTACATCTAACCTGTGCAACTAATTCTACTAAGAAGAATGCTTTGTTCGGCTGGATAGCCGAACAACCTCCTCGTGGTGACAGCTGGGTTGTTCGGGTTTAACCCGTTCCAGCAAATAGTTCGGCGGCAGTGTTCCAGGACGTGGTGGGTATCGCCTGGCAAGCGTTCTCCCTATAAAAAGCCACAAATGTCTGCTTAACAACACTGTGACGTGGCGGTCGTGACTCGCCACAAAATAAAGTCACTGCCCCGTGGATATCTGGATAATTCTCTCCAACCCACGGACACCAATCTCCTACTCGCATATTGATGACAATATCAAACATTGAAGATTGGAGCAGCACAACTACAAGCACAAAATACACAGCTACATACACATACACACACAATGACATACATACATACCCCTTACACAAACACAAACTGCTATGGCAAACATATCGGAGTTTTGCACATTCTTGATCATGCATCGTTATGTCAAAATGATCATGCCTGTAAAGGCGTGCCTCACCTTGTTGAGAATAAAAGATTTATTTATTTATTTAATTATTTATCTATTTTCTCGTAATGGTTGTTGGTTGCAATAAAACCTTGTTTAGGCACCCGTGCTCACGGATCACTAAATGGCGAAATTACCCCCAACTTGTGTTTTGATGGATTTTTGCGCGCCACAGCGCCATAACGTTCCTTGGTCTGACTATTACCTGACAATATGCTCGCTCATACGGACTACATCTTTTATTTTATACCTCATTAGGACGAAATATTTTAACATTCCAAAGAAGCTATGCTTGTATTCATATTTGATCACGCCTTTACAGGTGTGTCTAGTTTTACCGAGAATATACCATTTATTTATTTATTTCCACTTGTGGCTACTTGTCAAGTTTAAGTTCAATTTCTGGTGGCACTGGAACAATAGGATGAATCCTGTAAGTGTCTCTTCTTGAGCAGGTCGTCGATGCAGGAGCTGATAGGCGTGCTCCGACTGCTTGATGTGCTTAAAACGGATACACCCGAAAAACACCCTGGTCCACCAATTTACTGCCCACGTTCCATACATTAGCTATCTTCGCTTTGTCAGTTACGTGAAGCAAGTAAGAGGGGAAGATAAATGGAAGGTTAAGAGTAAGGAAAAGCAGTTGAAATACGAGACTACTATAAATAATGAGGGAAAGTAAAGAAAATGGTATGGAAGTATGAAGATGGGCACTAGTCAGGGAAATGGATAGGTTTCGTGGGGCCACCGAAGAACATCTAGTTGAAGCACAAAACCATTAGCCGTAGCCTCCTTGACAACATTTTCTGGGACCAAGTTCCAGCGCCCGATGACGACGCGCTAACCGTGGCTCCGCTCTAACTCCATCGGACCGTGGTTTGTCCCGCTTCATATAATGCCCGTGGAGAGTACATAATCTAGCAGGACTAAATAGCCAGGGCAAAGCAGTGCCAATCTTCCCCGTCAAAATACCTTAGCTTAGGGGTAGGTCCCCACTAATCCTTCGATGTTGCATTGAATGCATCCCCAAGTAAGTAGGCGTCTGGGATGTGTTTGTCCTCGTAACCCAACGACCAACCTAGTACCGACACGCAATAACATTTCTAGTTCCACTTTGAGCTGGGCAAGGCATGGTGAACAGGCATGGACGCAATATTCTAGGTGGGGTCACACAAAAGCTGTGAAGAGCTTCACAAACACATTAGCGGTCATGGTCCCGAAAGAACGATAGATAAACTACAACATCCGAAACCATTTACTAGCCGTCTTATTCCCGTTGTCTCCAGAGTGTGGTGTGGAAAAGTGGACAACAACTATATCAACCTGGTGAGCCAAGAGAGAAAGTTCACTCCCAATGAGTACATAACATCTGAAGGAACCAGACGCCCCCATTTGTAGCACTGAACAATTTGTCTGGTTTATGGGCAACAACCACGAGACAGACTACTCCCAGAGTCTATCCAAAGCCCGTTAAATAGCCACATGATGTCCAGGGATATAAACAATATTCCAGAGCTTTAGGTCATCACCAAATAAGAGCGATGGTACCTCCAGCCCCTCGGCAAGTCAATCACGTAGACGCAGAACAGCAGCGGACGTAGAAGCGAGCCTTGTGGTAGACCGCTAAGGAAAGCTTTTCAAAACGAAAAACTTCTTCCCACACGCTAACACCGTTCCCGTCCACCCAGAAAAGCTGAAACCCATTGGAGAGCGCGACCAGCTATTCCATACGACCTCAACTTCAGTCAGAGTCGCGAATTGGGGAAAGAGTCAAATGCCTTGGCGAAGCAAATGAACACCACATCCACCGCATATCCACGGTCTACTGCTTTAGCCCAGCTGTCACGAGCTACCAGCAACCTCTATTGAGACGAAATCCGTTTGCAATACCATGTCGCTCAATGCTACGCAGGTTAAACCGATTCCAATGGTTCTCCACTGTACCTCATACTAAGTTTTCAAGTAACAACGACAACGCTAGTCAGGCGGACAGGCCTGTAATTGGCTGGTAGCTATTTGTCCCCGCGCTTGTAAATAAGGCAGGCAGCAGCTCCCTTGCAGTCGAAAGGCAAGCCACAGCTTTTGAGTAATTTCTGAAACATACAAGTTCCACTACCCGTTCTAGCAACGATTTTAGGGAACAGTATCTGGCCCGGAATTCTTAGTTGGGTACCGTCACTCAGCAACCGGAGAACTTGGGACTCACTTACAGGATTTTCATCCAGACAGTTGTCCTCAGAGCGCCTTGAAGCCAATTCTTTGATTGGCGTGTATGCTTCGCGGACAAAAAAACGTGACTAAGGCTCACCAAACACGCATTACTTGTCCCAGTTGCTATAGGCATGAGTTCCATCTACTCGAAGCAATGGCGGTATGGGTGAGTTTGCACCACAGCGTCCTTTAACGCAAGCGATGAATTTCTTGGGAAGTTTCGAGGCAGTATCAGTCAAGCATTTTTCGTACTGAAGCCGGGCCAACCTAAGATGCTGCTTGCATTCATTTCGAACCCACCGACACTTTTAAAACGTGCTGTTCGACGAGCTGTTCCGTACGCTGACCAGCCTCCAGACCGCTCCTTTATCTGGCCCAAGCCCGCGGAACCTATCCACAGAGGCTGCGCTCTCGATTCTGTTCTTTTTGCAATTGGGATATGGAGTGCAGATATATCGACGCGGTAAGCCTTAAGTTTTTCCCAGGGAATGTGCACAGTGTCGGTCTCAGATATCACACCAGGCTATGGCCTAGCATTATCCAGCAACGCTTGGAAGTCCGTGGCTCAAACGTTCGGATACCAATCGTTAGTAGCTTGGCAAGGCCTGATAAGGGTACACCGGAAAGGCAAGCCAATATATTCGCTGGCGTTAGGCGTGTTGTAAGCGATGGCTTTAGCGAAAGTGACTTAGCATAAACAAGCACTAATATGGGCAGCTGCTGATTCCTCATATACCTAATGGAGAGGTCTAGGAGCTGGTGTAGCGGTACCTGCAGCGTTAAGCCCAGCAGTCCTTTACCACACGAACCAGCGCCGAACTGTAAGATAGATCATCCCAACAAACTTCTGGGAGGTTGAAGTCGCCCAGCATCAGACACTTTTTCGTAGGTTGAGTGGGTATAAACGCAATGATACCATTGCACGTGCACATGGGGCATCTATAAAATAACAGGACCGTAACCTGAACCGAGGAAGCACAAATCAAGACTGCGCGAGCCTCAACAGATTTGGCAGGAGCCTGAAAAACGCTGGTCTTCAATACGTCGAGGTGCTAACAACCATAATGACCTAGACCACACCCTTGACAGTAAGTGGAGTGGTCAGCGCGGAACAGTGGGTAGCCTGGCTGGCTTTTCCATCTGTGCGTTCATCCCACGACCATGTTTCAATGAAAACGAGTATACCTGGACGAGAATTGTCTACC
>OX104068.1:115604330-115621584 GCA_944474145.2 Dicrocoelium dendriticum | reverse complement strand
AAGGTGATGGAAGTAGTCGTCGCTGAGGCTTCAATGGACTACCTAAACACTGCAACCTTCTGGCACCGGAACAGCATGGCTTCCGTCAACACTGGTCATGCACCACCAACCTACTTATTGCACGTGGTAGTTGGACGGAAATGGCCGATGATGGGGTCGGAGTCGACTTCATCTATCTGGATTTGTCCAAAGCTTTCGACCGCCTTGATCACCGCATCCTACTTCAAAGACTACAGAGTTAGGGAATCGGAGATCCTGTACTTGGTTGGATTAGCAACTTCCTTTACCAAAGATATCTTCAAGTACCTGTTAGGGGATTACTCTCTAACCCAATTGAGGTGGAATATGGTGTCCCACAATGCTCAGTGCTGGGACCGCGTGTATTCCTGGTGATTATCAACGACCTGGCAAGAGTCATCTCCTCAAGTTTCCTGCTTTTCGCCGATGACATCAATATATGGCGGGCGATTAGTAACCAGCCAGATCAGGATTTGCTGCAACATGACCTAGATTACATTTACGAATTGTCAAAGAGGAACAAGCTTCAACTGAACATGGCTAAGTGCAAAGTGATGCATCTCCGTCAGCAGCCGTTGAGCGCTTACAATATTAGAGACCACACCTTGGCGAAGGTTTATCAGGAGCGTGATCTAGTTTCATTGGTAAAGGAAGATCTCGGGTGTTCAAAACAAGCAGAGAAGGCGATGAAAACCAGAAATCAACACTTCGGCCTTCTTCGCAGAGCCTTCGGTCTGTTTGAACCCTCAACCTTTCCCCAAATGCTTAAGGCCTATGTGCGACCTCACGTGGAATATGCTATCCAGGCGTGGCAGCCGTGGCAAAAGCAGGATATTGTTGCTCTCGTGACTCCTCAAAGACGGGCAACTAAGAACGTCAGGGGCGTATTTCATCTGTCCTATCAACTCAGACTGAAATCTCTAAGAATGTACAGCAGTCGATATCGGCTTTTGCGGGGTAATCTCATAATGGTTTACTAGATTCTGAAAAACCCAAACCACAATTGCCGTCCGCTGCTGGAATCGAAAGACAACACTAAACTAAGAGGCCACCCTCAGAAACTGACAATTCATTATGGCCAGCTTGATGGCCGTTGAATTTTCTTTTCTCCCTGCGTGTGCCAGCCTTGGAACGCCCTCCCTAACTATGCCGTCTCTGCTCCCAATCTGGAGATATTTAAAAAAGGTGTTGACGATGCATTGTCTCACTTACATTTCATTTTATGATTTGTTAGCCAGGGGCTACAAAACGCAATCAAACGGTGTCTTGCAAACCGCTTAAGCAATGGATTGATGGATTTATAAGTTTAATACGCGAACCTCTCCCCTATTCCACAAAAGCCTATGGTGAGTCAACCACAACTCTTTTTAATTTAGTATGCCAATGATATTCGCAAAAACCTCCATCCTACGGGACTTGTTAAGGGACGCTTTTTACCCGTAATAAACCATTGTTCCATTGTCTTTACAGGGACTACATTTGCAGATTATCATTCTGATGATTCCAATTGCCTTTCAAAAGTATCACACTTTTGGCTATTCGCTGAGATGCCCCAAGCTCGGTGCATAGACAAATGGGTTACCTCCTCGAAACACAGTGCCACAACTTACTCACTGGATTGTATCTACTGCGATCGCTTGTTCTAACAAAAAAACAGAAACTTCCATAATAATTATTTTAATTATCCCGGACACTTGTCATCAAATACTTGGGTTCGACGCCTCACATTCTTGCAACAATATTTTCTTACCTCTCTTAATTTGGACCTTTCGGATGGCTTTATTACTGGACATGGTGACAATTTTAAATAATGATATCACCTGTGGTGGAACTTTGCTGCTTTCTTTGGACAACCTGTGCTTTTATGTGGACTGATCTCAGAGGTTCGGCCCCAGTACTCTGATACTCCACTCATGGTTATAAAAGCGCCCATACAAACTTACTGTGGATCCTGCATTTGCATGACTTAGGATTTTCTTCCGATGGGACGAATTTAGTCAAAAGGAACAACTGCATTCTCTACCTGACATTTCAAGCTGAAATACCTGAACATGAGGCCTTCATACCAGCACCAGTATACTACAAATTTTAAGCTAAAGTCAATTAATTCGCAAGCCTTGCACACCTGCGCAATCCATCACCCGACTTTCCTGGACATCTTATTTCTTGACCGGTTTAAAGATGAATGGCTGGCCTGCAGTATGAAACTATGTTAGCCAGCGCAGATAACTGGTGCACACACTACTGCGAATAGCCGAGTGTACGCTCGGCCCGTAAGATACATTGCCGGTTATTCATTAGCATACGACGGATTGACAGCAGTGTTCCAGGAGGTGGTGGAGTTTGCCTGGCAAGACTTCTTCCTATACAAAGCCAAAAATGTCCGTTTTGAACACTGAGACTTGTCTGTGGTGGCACGCCACCGAATAAAGCCCCTGCCCCAAAACTCATACTGGCAAGTTAAGCAAAGGAACCTTCCAAATCATTTTAATGTATTTTTGATTTGTACACTATAAAGACACTTTTCTGTTGCAGTAAACCTTTCCCACTCGATGTATTACGCTGTTGCCCACTCTTTAACATAGATTTCCGAAACATCATCAAATAATCCGTCATAACCAGCGCATCCGTTATATCGGTAGCCTCTGTATATTGTGCGAACAGTGTATTTCAGGCAAAGCAACATGTCTCTCGCGGAAAAGTTTCATGTAAAGTCCAATTAATGCGTAATGTGATGCACTTCGTAATATTCGCGAAAAAATTATTTATTTATTGATTCAGTTGGGGCTGATCCATTATTTGTCGACAAGCCTAAGTGCCTTTATTAGCAAGCTATTAGCAACCTATGGTCATCCGACACTTAACCTAGACCTTGTTATTCGGCGCACGATTCACTGACCATTCACCGCACCTGAAGTCTCCTTTGCCCTTATAGGCATTACTTGCAAATTCATTTCCATTTTTTGGTCGATGGGAATCGTCAGAAGATTGTCAAATACGCAACGAAACTCAGTGTCCGTGGCAGCACTGCCGAGGTCGCATTACACCAGTCTACGTCTTTCCTCTGTCCTCACCATAAAACGCCAACCGCTCTTCTCCGTATTCTGACCACGTTCAAACAATAAACACAGCTTTGCTCTGTGGCACAAGAAATAAAGCACCACATACGAAAAAATGGCTTACCAGTCTCAAGGCGTCCACTGCGCCTACCGCCCCAGAAACTTAAGGAAGTTACGGCGAAGTGGGAGCACATGCTTTAACTTGGAATAATCCGCCCTTCTGCCAACCTTTAATCCTCTCCCCAACACTTGGTCCCAGAGATATCTAGTGACTGCCGCTCATGTGTTGATTACCGCGCACTCAAATGGCTAACCGTCTCAGGTAGGGTTCACATCTCACACATGCGAGAACTTACCGCATGCCTCACACGTAAGACGAACTTCAAAAATTTTGATCGATTTAGCGCCCAGCAACATATACCTGTAGAATAAGTTGTCCTTTCCAAAACAGTCGCTATCGCTTGTTTCGTCTTGCTTGAACTTTGTGTGTGACCTGTTATAGGCGTTTCCAGTTATTAATTATCTCGTTGACAATTTCAGCGTGGATAGTTGGACACTGTCTGTGCAATTGCAAAAGTACACTAGACAGAGTATAACTGAAGAGAAAACAAACGTGGTCATTGGAACCCAGTGGAGGTGCGTACGTAATATCACAAAAAGTCGAGTGGCTTAACAAATACACGGACTGGAAACAGTCGAGTTGCGGGTTCGACCCCTGCCAATGGTCTGATAGACTGCGCAATGCTGATGATTCCCGAAAGGAGCAACCACGCGCACAGTGCTTTTCCGGGAGTGTGGAGGCTGTCTGATTGAGTCTAGATATGACGAATTTCTACCTAGAACATTCAACTCCCCTACTGCTCTACTGTAACCAGTACGCAGACCAAACCGCTTACAATGCCAGAAGATAATTGGTGGCTAAAGTTTGGTAAGTTCGTCGCATGGTGAGGGGGACACCCTGTCCTCTGCACGGCAGTAACGTGTAAGTCGGTGGATAATGAGCGCCGCCATATCACATCGAGTAACTTATTCACGATGGTCGTTGCCGTCCCCCGTAGCTCAGTGGTCTCAACCACGGACTGGCAATAGTCGAGTTGCGGTTTCGAGCTCTACCAAGGGTCCGATGGAATGCGCACTGCTGATGAATCCCGAAAGGATGAAACGCGCGTACAATGCATTTCCGGGTGTGTGGCGGCTGACTGAGTGAGTATAGATGTGAGGAATTTCTACCTAAAACATTCAACTCCCCCTGCTCCTCTTCTGAATTACAAGATCTAAGGTAGACGGTACTTGGGCGTCTATGTACTTAGAGGATAGACCCATGAACGGACGCAGCGGTACTTGTAGCGTAAGCTCAAGCAAGTCAGCGCCGAATGTGCCTGATGCGGATTAGCAAGAAACCGGTGCACAGCAAACATCAGGGAGGTTTAAGTAGCCAAACACCAACCAATATTTTGACGACTGGGACGCGTGAAGTCAAGTACCTATTTGAAAACGCTCCTAGGGCTTGTGTACAAAAACACAACTGCAATCACAGCCAACAGAGCCTTCACGGTTTTGCCTGTCGACTGAAAAAGCACATCTTCAAAATGACAACTTGACAGCTATCATATAGAGTGAGGCCCCCTTCCTGCCGGTCAGTGGTGCGATCGCATCTAAATGGTAGGTAGCCAGATAGATGTACCCACTATCCGTAATGTCATGAAACAGTTACGTTTCATTGAACGCGAGTATATGTGGACGAGGCCCATTTACAAGCAGACCTAACTCGCACACAATATTACTTATGCATACATTACTTAAATCCATCTGAAGGTATTTGCTTGATCCAGGCCTGGGTCGTGCGCTACAGAATGGCCAGTGGTAGGGCCAAAACGACCTCTGGCTGACCTCCCAAATCCCACTAAGCGGAGACCTTTTTCATCAGCTCCTCGCCTGCCTTTAGGTCCATGATGGCCACCTTTAGCTTCAGCATACTGGCCAGCGAAAGTTCCAGCTGAACACTAGTACTTGTACCTTAAGGCTTAAAAGCAAACCTTACGGTGCTTTGCATTCCTTCGCGGTAGCGAGTACAGCACGAAGTAGCCGCGATCGAGGGTATAATACAGTAACTTGTGGCGTTCCCTAGTCTTAACAGCTTCTTGACAGTAAATGCTGGAAAACGAGGCGGAACTAGCTTCGTTACGCAAATTTTAAACCTCTGTAGGTCGTCAAACATTCGTTCAGTAGGGAGGACATCAGTAGGTTCCTTCGCGTTTCGGAATATAAGGCTACTATCCGTGAAGGCATTGCCACGATGGGGTGTATTAACCTAAGGGACTTTGTTTCGGCACTTGGAGCGCGTGGCTGTAAACTGGTGATGGTACGGTCTTTAACCTCTAAAATGATGTGGCAATGGCAGCGTCTTATTTCGTTCCATTGTCGAGGTCTTACTATTTTTCGTATCCTCGATTCCACCGAGAGGCATTATGGCTGATTTGGTCTGCGTTTTCTTCTTGCTAACGGGATCAGAGCCTACTGGCGCTTCTTCACTTTGAGCAGTGTCAAGCAAACTGTCAGATCGTAAATTATCGGTGAGAGCCACAATATCCGGCAACTTCGGCTGACAAGTAATGCGTGTGGGAAGCTCCGCATTCGCTCAACCGCCAGTTGGTTTAACAAGTAACTGCGCTTGGCTCGTTTACGTTGCCGAGACCACAGAACCTCTTGTTTAGCAGAGGGCTTACTTTAAGCGCAAGGAATACTTGGACCAGCAATACGGCATTGTTCAGAGAAGCCTTAGCTACGACGTCCCGAGCAGCTGTATTTTTGTGGTCGGTAGCCATCTAGACGAGTGGCATAATAATTGTTGCCACAAGTTGAATTCCGGTGTAGGCTATCAAAGCTTTTTTGTTGGAGACCGGAAGCGTCGTCTTGAGTAGAGCAAGGTTAAGGCGAATATATGAGAATATCGAGAATGCTTGCTCTACATTTCGCAATCGTGTATCAAGGGATTTGTCTCACGTAGGAAATGCCGCGTTGACTTCCTGGCGGATGCAGCAATTGTCATAACTGTAATGCAGCATTTCGCTGGAGGCCAGCGCTGCATACTGCTCTGTATTTAGGTCCGTACAAATCTGATGGTACCACCGGTTGCAGACGTCGCACTGCATACCGCGGGAATCGTCAGGTACTGGTATATTGCAGCTTGGATTGCCATAAAGTGCGATAACTTCAGAATCCAAGCCACCTGGAACACAGCCGCGGTGCATTGCGATGCCGAAATAGTGGAAAGCAGAGTGGAATTATAACACTTATACAGTAGTTAAAAGTATCCAATATAAAGTCGAAAGCTGGGTGCAAAACAAGATTATACCTTAGAGACACCAGAAACATTACAAGTAAACGCTACAAACGCCTCAACTAGAAGCGCTGTAACCGATCCAAGATAAATTGTATCAAAGAGAATTTGGCAATAGTCAACTTCCGTAACAGGTTTTTATTCAAGCATTGTTTTCCACAATATTATAGCTACAACGCTCGATCAGTATGGCACGTCAGATAGTCTAGTTAGTGCGTAGTGGTCACAGAGCTGGAAACAAATAATGTTTCATACAGGAAATGTTGTCCGTTGGGCCAAGAGAGAAAAATAAAACGGATTGAGCAAACTTCCAAGGAAATTTATCAGGTGTATGTCATGGCATAAATACAAAACAGGTGGTAATTTTGTGGTTATTAATCAGTGGTATGGCTAGATATGTTATACATCGGTTCTGGTCTTTTGCATGCAATTACGATGCCCGAAATTTTTCGAAGGTGAGCGACAAATGCTCTCCGAATTGGCCTACAGTACGCAACAGTTGCCTTGTGTGGAAACCGGGAGTATCAGGTTTTGTCAAACGGTGAATGAGTTGAGGGAATCTGAAGAACATAGTAAGTAGTGAAATATGCTACTGAGAGGTACATGGAGCAATCGGTTGACAGCGGTAGAACCTACCATGCGAACACGCATTAGAGCCAGTGGAGTTGCTACGCCGGGTTAGAGACTCATGAAAATGAAAATGTAACATGTTCATTAAGCGGATGCCGGAGAGACAGCTGGGTGCCATTGTGAGACGGAGAGTCAGAGCAGCTGCGACGAGAGTAGAAGAGACCATATTCTATAGCTGTAGCGAGAATACGGTTGCAAAGCCTGCTCTGAAAGGGACCTGGAATATCGGAAAAAAGATAGGGAATTCTACAGAGCAGCACACAAGTCAAATAGACGGCGGGGGAGCGATACCGGAAGTCGGAATAATTGTGAGGAAGCAACTGCTCGCTGGCGGAGATGTTGCTCAGTAGCACTGAATGCGTTCAGTTAGAATGGTAAGCTGAAAACCAAAATGGTAGGGGGCTGCAGCTATGTTGCTAATTAAAACACCGAGTAGTACCCGGACAACTTTAATTTATATGCAGAATGTCAATGACTACTACCTGATCCACGTCGGTTGATTGTATCACGTGGTTCAAGAAATAAGTTGGCAGGTTTGAAAGGCTTTTTTCGGCAGCAACCTGCTTTAAACCTATTGATAAGATTCCGTTGCAGTGTAAATCAAAGCCTCACTTCCTTATTATTCATTCCAATAGTTGAGGTGTAAAGGTTATATGACGTATAAGTCTACGAAAGTCAATATTTTGGCGGCAGCCTTCTTTGTGTCGTGGCACGATGATAGCTTGCTTCCAATTGGACGGGTAGTGACCGCTCCTAATAGTAATAGTAAAGACATTGAGGAGGAGGACTGGATGGTCAGGTCCTCCTAGTATTTATACGGAAGAAAGAACACTATCTAGACCTGGGCCGTACGACAGTTTCAACTTGCTAAATGCTCGTTTGATGTTGCTTAATTCAAAGTGAATAATGTGCATTTGATGTACAGTGAACTTGGAAACCGCATTTGTCAACGCTAAGTCAGTGCTGATGAGGGAGTTACAAAAGTATGGGTTAATATAGTCGGAGAGATTGACCGCGGTTGCAACCAGCAATTTATCACCAAACACAAAGTCCCTAGTCGGTATACCTTTGCTACCACCCGGCTGCTTCGTTAGTCGATTAAGAGAACTTGGCTTATTATCAGTCCCAGGCCTTTCCCGTTCAGCTGATTTAAGCACATACATTTTGAAATTCTACAGTCGGTAGGTAATTCGTTCATACTGATGGTTAGCTGAAAGGAACACCTTTTGTTACGCATACTAAGCATACTTAATCAAGAGTCGGAAACCTCCTTATTTTCCCCGGTTTATTGTATGGAAGTTTAGGCAGTTCCAAGAACTGTTATGTATCAAGTTGATCGCAGGTCTATATTGTCGGCGAGGTAGTATTCCTTACAGGAAGATGCTCGGAGTAGGAATGAAAATGTTTTCTATTTGGGCGCAGGAGGGACCAACATACATCATATATTCTACTTTTCGGTAAGGAAATTTTGGTGGCGCAAAAGAGAGCTTCACTTTTATGTGCTCGCTGCCCGGTGTGCTTTCTTACACGCTGGATCGTGCATGGCATAGTCGCGTTACATTTTCTAGTCAGTGCATTTACAATGAGTCCATTAATGCGTACAAATAGTATATACATGGGCCCACTAATTGGGTGGTTCTGACTGACTGAGCTAAGTTACAATATTTATACTGAAATCTCCAGCAATAAAGTTATATTACGTGAAAGGAATGTTAATTCTTCGAAGAGCTTGCTAATTTTGTCAACTCAAGCCAAGAGGTGCGCGTAGATTATAAAGCAGCCTACCAGGGGGTTAAGATTTTGTCAACAATCTTAATCAACATTGAGACTTCAGTACTGCCTAGAGCTAACTTTTGAATATATGATGCATCGCACTCGCAACTCGCACTCGCACTCGCACGCGCACGCGCACGCGCAATTGGCAACATATAAAGAGCTTTCTCAGAGGCTAGGTTATTCGCACTGAAAGGCGGATGTTCAGGAGCACAAAATCAATACGGTGGTACACACTGACACCGTAAGCACAAGCCGTAACGAAAGTATTAGACGACATGAAATGTAGATAAATATTAAAAGGGGCAGGGACCAGTAATATCAACATGAAGTGTCCAACAGCGCAAAAATATGCCAGGTGTTCCACTCTAAGGTGGACAGCTATGGCGGAACTCAAAGTTCAAATAAACGGCAAGAGATTGATTAGCTGGCAGTCTGATTAATAATTAATTATGAGCGCCACGCTATTTTAGGCTCAGGCATTGAGTAATAAGTATAAATTGTTGACAACGGGGTGAGAACAGACAGCAATATTTGCAAAGGCTGTAGTGAGAAAACGGTTGTAGAGCCGACTCTATAAATGATCATTAGTAAGAAAATACTACAGAGAGCACCGGCAGACAAAGCTAAGATCATCACACCTAGGTGTTCTTCTACAGTGGGACATACAACTCTACTCAGTTGGCAAATAAGTGTAGAGGTGCTTGCCTTGTTAGTCGTGAAGCAAACGCCGCGCGTTATCTAGCCATGTGGCACGTACTAGTAGATATTCAAATTTGAAACCAGGAGCTATAAGAGACTGGATTATTTATTACAGCTATGGCGAGACAACAGTTTCAGAGCCAGCTCTGAAACGGATCGGGGCAGCAGAATATATTGTGCAGCGGCCTTAAAAGTACTGTGTTCCACCCTGGGGTGGAATTCTACAGTGAATCATATATGTCAGAAAGACGATAGAGAAGAGTAAGGATGCTTGCCGGATAATTTAAAAGCAGGAGTCGCTGACAATCTTATGAAGATGCATATATTTAGAGGTATTCAAAGTTAATCTCCGGAGTGAGGGGAGACGGGACTTCGTACTATAGGTGCATTGAGGAAACGCTTGGAGAGCAGCTCTGAAAGGAACGTGGTGTAGCAGGATGGTGTGAGCGGCATCGCCAAATGTTAATAAGTGTCCCAGAAGGGCTACGATAGTAAAAAAGACAAGTCTAACAAGGAAGAGAAGCGTTGTGTTAGATGCTGTATTTAGTGTGAACCAGGAGGCACTGGCTATCGTATGATGAGACGTAGACAAATAGTTCAGCAGCGTTAAGAGTTGGGGAGCGTAGGGTAACGATCACACACTGCTGCTCTAGTGAGCAAACAGTTGCAGTCACCTATTCAAACGGGAGTGTAAGTATCCGAGTAAGCTTGACATCAGAGTCAAAATATACTAAGTGTTCCATTTCAAGTTGGCAGAGAACCGGGTGTAGGGGCCGTATTGACTGTGAAGCAAGAGCCGCTATATATAGTAAAGTAAGACACTGACTAATGGCAGTTAAATGTTAAGAACAGTAGCGAGGATAAAAAGGACTATATTCTACAGCTATAGATGGTTGCAAAACCAGCTCTGAAAGTGAATAGTTTGCGGATTAATCTTCGCACCAGCGCCAGATGATATTAAGTGTTACACTTTATTGTGGAAGTACACAGTGACCTATTTTAGCTATATAGACGGCAGAAAAGGTTAATGTTGCTTGCGGGTTAAGTGTAAAACAGGAGTCTATGGTTATCTTAAGATGAGGCACCCACTAATAAGCATTCAATGTTGTAAACTGTAGTAAGAAGGGACACGACTGCATACTAAAGCTGTATCGATAAAGCGGTTTAAGAGCCAGCTCTATTGCGAACGTTGGGTAGCAGAATTATATGGGCTGCATCGCAAAGATGTACTTTGTGTTCTACTCCAAGATGGGCTACAAAAGTGAAAAATACATGTAAAACAGACAGCAGAGATGAGTGTAGATCAGCATCGGATTAGATGTGATGTATGTGATGCTTACTATCATAACATAAGTCATAGAAAAGTGGCAATGGAATGATGAAAACAGTGGAGAGAATAGACGGGAGTACATACTAGAGCTGTAGCGAGAATACTTTGGAAATCCTAGCGATAAAAGGGAAGTGGAGCAGCGGAGTGATAAGGGCAGCATCGCCGAACGGTACTTAGTATCTAACCAAAATGGACTTCTACAGCATATCGTATAAGTCTAGCAGCCGGCATAAGATATTTGTGGTGGAAGCCAGATGTGTTGCGAAGCAGGAGTCAAAATTTATCGTAAGGAGACGCATGGAATAATAGACTAGCAAAGTTACTAATTTGAGCGAAAATGCTAGCGACTGCATGCTACAGCTGTAGTGGAGGAAACGGTTGCAGTCTCACCTGTACTCAGGACCACAGGTAGCAGACTGAAATGCATAGTAGCGCCAAAAGCTACTAAGCGTTCCGCTGCAACCCGGACATCTACAGTGTAATATTCATGTCAAATAGAGGGTTGAGAATATTAATGGTGCGTGCCGGGTTAATTGTGGAGCAGATGTTGCTGGCTATCTTAAAACGATGTAAGAATTGAAGTTAGCCTGCTCGGATGGCTTCGTCACTGCTCTGCAATATCCTATATGAGGAATAACTACGTGTTTGCGAATCTGCTATTCTTAGGCTAGGCTGTAGTGTTTATTGAAATTTGTACACGATGACGAAGTGACTGTAGAAACAGAGAAGTTGCAGGATTGTGGATACCAATTAGCCCATGCATTCATTGGATCAACGTGTAAGTGAGGGAACCAAAGTAGGTCAGGGACTAATCAGTAATAGCTAAATAAATTTTGCATTCAGCATTCTAATGTTAGCACTTGTGAGATGCATGTGAATGATCCGACTGAAACATCCTTAATATTGTGATTGTGGTAAATAAATGATTAAATGAATAACTATTTTTCTAGACAAAGCGAGGCACGCCTTTTTGGCATGAGCAGCTTACTACAAAATTGTACATGATAGCATGATTAGCAGCACCAAGGGCGGGAGTAGTATAGATGGAATCAGTAGTGTGGCCCCATACTGCCCAGAGATTGTACGAAGTCTATGTTCACAAGATGCGAGATGTCAAGATAAGAATCAGATCACTAATGTGGAGTATGTTGATGAGGAACTAGTCCGATGAAGTTGTGTACGCAGTGCAGGTCAGGTGAGTAAACCCGAGGAAAAAGCTGTAAACATTTTTAAGAATAGTGGCGTGTAACTGAACAAATATATAGGCTTATTAATGCGAGAGCAGATATATGCATAGAATTTGCAACCGTGGTATCGGTGAACTTGCCAATGTGTTAGAGGCGATGACTTTTTTTGAGTGCGAGCCACATCCGCCGCGTCGCAGTGTTGTTAAACAGACATTTATGGCTGTTTGTGAGGAAAACGCTTGTAGACGAATACCCACCACGTACTGAAACACTGACGACTGATGATATGCTAGTGAAAAGGTTGCTTCTGATCGATTACCCTCGCGGATATTCGCAGTCACGTTTCACTAAATTGTTTCCCATGGTTGTGTAGAATCCTTCGGAGTGGACCTCACATGTCTGGGGCTCTTGAAGCCGGATGCCTCAGGTGACTTGTATTGAGTTGTTTAGTTTTCTGGGTTCCTTTAATGTGTCAGGGTTTCGAAATTTGAGTAATTTATTTGTTCTGTATTGAATCTGTGTCCAGGGGAGCGTCACAGGTATGTCCTCAGAGGTGTTCCGTACAGGGCTTGTTATCCTTTAGAACAAGGAAGGGTAGGAAAACGAATAAAAACAACTGGTCGTTGATGAAGACAATTCATGTTGGTTATCCCTTATTCTCCCTTATTGGATGCTGTTGTGGTAGCGTGTAATCTTTTGCTAGTGCAGTCATAGAGCGGAATTGTCTATATGAGAACGCAAGTAGATCATGAAGATATCATTTTAGACTGAAGTCATCTTGTAATCGGACAGCTGCTTTTAAACCCTAGACAATGGATGTGAAGGATACGATTAACGCCTCTTAGGTGATTAGAGAGTAATGACAATGAAGGTGGTTGAGTTGTGGGCTTGCGGCGCTTAGACGCCATGCACTACATCTTGGGCGTCCTCAAGTTACAGCAAGGCAAGTTTCGAAGAAGTGTCTTGCGAATCGCAAAAATGGAAGGTGCTTTGTGTATTATTAAAACGTAGGAAACTTGATATCTCCTTTATGAATGACTGCAAGTTTTGGCTTTCTCTTATTCTGGAAGGCAACCTGTTCCATATGTTTACTCACATGAATGAGAAGAAAAGAGATCAGTCTCTTCTTTGCACTTAGCAAAGGAACAGAATGGCACTTGTTTCGGATTTTAGGTTCAGCTGCACTCCTTAGTTTAACACCAGTGCTACCACTTTGCAGCTTCCTATGAATTAGCTTATGTAAGAAGCACAGATTAAGGATAATACATCTTTGCCATAGGGGCTGAATTATTAAGTTTTTGCACATTTGTCGGGAACTCAGCGTTTGTTATGACGGAGTGAACATCTTCGTAAAGTGCCGGTCCGAATTCTGTAGGTTGCTGCATATAAAAGAGCAATATTCCAGATGTGGCCGGACGTGGCTCCTCTCCTAGCACGCGATGAAGAAAAGTCTCCGTTACACTTAGCAAGAACTTCGTTCTACTTCGTTAATGGCGAAGCCCAACGGCGGCTAATCTTCATTATGCTTCTTCACTGACGAACCATTACGAAGTTTGGTCTTTCCTTTGCTACGTAATTGACGAACCTTTATGAAGTTCAGCTAACGTTCGCTTCCTCACTTATGAAGCAAAACGAAGATTAGTGTAATTGGAGGGTCAAGTTTGGATTACACGTTGAGTGATTGGATTGCGACATCGAAACGCGTCGTGGCTGTGCAGTGTTTTCGGGTGGGCAATACCCAATTTCCATCTACTTTGTATACGGTCCCAGCGATCGCCGTGACTAAGGTTCATTTCAATATGAAACGAAGTCCATTAAATTGAGGTTGCGTGTCGCGATCTAATCACACAACGTGTAATCCAAACTTGACCCTCCAATTACTCATCTACCGTTGTGACAAAAAGCATTGCCCATCGTGACCCGGTAGCCAAAGGGGTAGTAGTGTTGGCTGCTATTCCAATGGTCGTGGGTTCAAATCCTGCTGTCTATACGTGATGAGATGAAATTACATCGAAACGCGTCGTGGCTGTGCAGTGTTTTCGGGTGGGCAATACCCAATTTCCATCTACTTTGAAGATTAGTGAACTTTTATAGTATATAATAAGAAAAGCCTCAGCAATGCTTTGTCATTACAAAGACTATCCTTCCTATTAACTAAGGAAAACCTTCGTTTGACTTCGTAAGTGCCGTCCGTCGCTCATTCGAGTGGTTGCGTACGCCGTACAGAAGCATCTGAACACGATGAAATGTACCGCTTATTGGTTGATGTAGAGTATCTTAAGCCCCCTGTCACCCAGCCGCAAACACTAAGTTTTTGTAAAGCGAAATCTCAGTTTACCTTCGTATTCTGCCCGGGCATAATTAACTAATAAATACTTTGTATACCTTCATTTTTGTTAGCAGGGTTTTATAAAGTTCTAGCCTTGAATCTGCAGATGTATGTAACGGTGTTTTTGAAACCATAATCACCTTACCCTTGCCACTTGATAATAAACTTGCTCTGCCCAATTGAGGCTCATGGAGTAGCGCAAGCCTAGCGCTGTTTGTATGACATGCTGTTTGATAATGATGCGGTTTATCGTTAGGGACCCGGCAGGTATAGAAAATTGGTTGGTCAAGACATTAGATTTTTGATCGGTGAACGACACTTGCCCGTGTTCGCACCAATTTTCTACTGCGTTGCGAACATCACATTGTGTTCTTTACATCTTTGCTACAGCTCAGACTGTGACTACTACGCAGGAAGAAAGTTCTGCACGCGCACAGCCAAAAGAGAGATCCGACAATGCGTATTTCAAGGTTTAGCGCAAAGTACGGTGATTGGAATGAAACACGGATAAAGTAATGATGATGACAGCTATCCGATTGCAAGTTGAAGTTTAGATTAATCTAAAGCCAACTAGACGAATACCGAAAGCGGGAAGCAGTTAGTTAGTAAGCACTATTTGATGACAAATGGAAATAAAATGATCGCTAAAGAAAGGATGCAATCAGACAGAATTGCTATAATTGTATAATAGCCTAATGGGACTAAAGTGCTCATAATACCATAGTCTGAAAGCCACAAAATCGGCTAAGCTTGACTATTACTGTGCCGTGAAATGTGGGTCGTTATACCGAGTACCGTTATAAAGATAGGGAATTACTTACTATTAAACGGCAACATCCGCAATGTAAGACATATGCGATTATGAGGTAAAGAACAAATGCGTATAGAAATAGATATCATGCGCATAATAATGGAAGTGATAGGCGCGAAAAGGTTAGACTATAATGGTCCGAGAACCGCCACACTACATTTGGCCATCGAGACTAAGTTTTGCGTCTCAATGGGATTAAGCAGTATATTAGCAATGGGATTAAAAGTGACGGGCGATAACAGGAAATGGCAGGTTTTGAAAGTGGTACACCGTATCGATAAAGGTGAAATCAGACAAATGGGGCTATCGCCGTGAGTAGAAGAGCGAAGTCGCTGCCAAATCAATATCGATAATGACACTGAGGAGACCTGTCAAACAAAACTAGCTTAGAATTTCGTATAATCTCCTTAGTACCTAAACAATAAAAAGGAAATCATTTTATATGTTTTAGGGGCACAGTCAAGCCAATCAAATTTATGGTTATGGTCATTACCTTGATCAAGCTACTGAAGGGAACAAAGTGTTGTAAAATTAGCTTAGGCGGCTTATTATGATTAAGAGGTAAATTTAAGGAAGGACAAAGAAAGAGGTGAACATAAATGGACAGGTTAATGGTGGAAGTATCTATATTCATAAATGATCCCTAAGTGGAGGAAAGATAGCGCTGAGCCTGCAGAGCCTATACTGTATACTTCGCCTCAGATTTGGAAGCACTCAGAAATAAGTAGACTGGTCCACTGAGACCAGGTCAGAGTGTCACATTGAGAGCTGGCAGTCGGATGGAAGTGAGACTGAAATCGGTGAGTACCGTTAGGAAAGGAAAGGGTCCGGGTGAATAAAGCTTTATTGAATAGAATTGAAATGGCCGAGAAGATTCTCGTGGTAAAAGGAACAGAGCATTCGGTCTTCCGAAAACTTGCCGGTAATTTCACAATAGTAAGCGGGAGGTCGAAGAGCGAAAGAATTATCAGAGAAGACTGGATTAGTCGGCGTATTTTGAATGTCACCTGTGGTTGTGGTGGAGAAACAATCAGAGAAGCTCATCAGAATTGAGCAAGCTACAGATGGAATAGGCTTAATTATTAAAGGGTGGTCCAGTTTATGGGGTTTTCCATGTAAGGCAAACAAAGCGCTGCTTTTGCACAACCTAATTTGTTTGCATCGTTGTAGTCTTAAAAGCAGACAGAGGGTAATAGAATGCTCAGCTGTAACTAAATCATGGATGAACCTTAGGAACTGGCAGTCCGATTGAAGCCGGAAGGAAAAGGTTGGGCATTGTGTGGAAATGTTAGGGTCGGAATGGTTAAGCTTAAGTGATTAAGAGTGGGAAAGCAAAAGAGTTTTTAATTGGGAATGGGAACAAAGACTTCGGTATTCGGGAAAGTAAACTGTAACATCACGGTATTTTGAGAGGCCAGAATGTAGGATAGCAATGTATGATTATATAAATAAATAAATGATTTCCGAATACTTGGAGACAAACTGAATCACGTCTAGACAATAATTTGCAAGTGATTGTATCACAACAGACACGTTACCTTGTACAAAAGCGCGGGTTACACAATATAGAAAAGTTACTGAAATGGCGGAAGCACTGGTCAGGAAGGGACTCGTTAACGATGTGGCAAAAATCTGGATTTAATTTGTAGAAGCTTAAGACGTGTAGTGGTGCCGGAAGTCAGAACCAGGCAATTATCTTTATAGTGTAAGATTCAAAATATTACACTGAGGTAAAAGGTTAATCTGGTCAACCTGTCAGTGTGAGTTTGTGGGCAGTGAATTTATTCAGAGACGGGTCAAGTCTGCAGCTTTGCAGCTTTGGTAAACGAACATTTTTGGTTTTGTTGGGTGGACGCTTGCCAAGCAAAAGCCCACCACGTTCTGGAAAACTGCCGTCGATTCGTTTATTGGTATTGCATAGCGGTACTGCATACAGACAAATTATGCTTTCGACTACTCGCAGTCACAAGAGCTGCAAAGCTGCGTTGAATAACCAAATTGCTTAGTCAAGTTCCACCCTTGGTCATTGGATCTGTTCGAAACAAGAAGTGTACAGGAGAGTCGGGTGAAGGATT
>OX104068.1:115582490-115603840 GCA_944474145.2 Dicrocoelium dendriticum | reverse complement strand
CTAGACTAGGGGTATCAGTAAGATAGGGCTGCGTACTCCAAATATCTAAACATTTCACATCAAAGGTGGATTCTACAGTAGGAACTGCACAGTATTAATAGACGGCAATAGAACACAAAAGAGATGAACCGGCTTGAAATTGGAATCGGGCAAACGTATCCAAACGAACACTGAAAATGGACTATAGGGGTGGAGGCGATTAGGATTGCGGCAGCGGCAAAAGTGATACTAAAATAATGCAACCTCAAAGTAATTTCAAAGTTAAATATAAGTCGCCAGCAATAGTCCATTAGGATGCAATTTACCAGGCGAAGGCTTAAAAGTCACATTAGCGCATTAACTTTTTTCTCGAACCCAGGGGGTCTCAGTGGTTGGACGGAAGACACTGCACCCTGCCGACCCGGCATGCAGATGTCGCTCAGATGTACAGAATTGCAAGTTCGCCATGCTACGGAAGCGGCGATCGTCACTGCTTCTGCAATAATCCTATATGCGGGAATACACTACGGTGTGCGAAGCTGCTATGTCTTCATGGGCCTCGGCTGTAGTGTTTACTGACACTATTGGTAAACCGATGACGACGTGCCCTGTTGAAACCGCGACAGTTGCGGGGTTGTGGATACCCAATTAGCCCCACGCCTATCCATGGGTCAACGTGTAAGTGCGGAACCCCACGTAGGTCCCAGGGCAACTAATCCGACACTAGCTTACCATACCCTATATATGCCATATCAGCCTTCCACATGTTAGCAACTGTACAGGATGCCATGTGAATGCATCCGGACTGAAACCATCCTTCATATTGTGCTTGTGGTAAATAAATGAATAAATGAATAAACTCTTTTTCTAGGACCACAGCGAGGCACCGCCTTTTTGGCATGAGCACGCTTACTAACAATATGTACATGATAGCATGTTAAGCAGCACCAAGGGCGAGAGTAGTATCGATGGAATCAGTAGTGTGGGCCCATACTGCCCAGGTTTGTACGAAGTCTATGTTCACAGAATGCGAGATGTACAAGATAAGAATCAGCTCACTAATGTGGAGTAATGTTGATGAGGAACTAGTCCGATGAAGTTGTGTGCGCACTGCAGGTCAGGTGAGTAAACCCGAGACAACGCTGTAACACATTTTATAAGAAATAGTGGCGTGTAACTGAACAAACGATGTAGGCTTGTTACATGCGAGAGCAGATATCATGCCTAGAATTTGCACCCGTGGTATCGGTGAACTTGCCAATGTGTTAGAGGCGATGACTATATTGAGTGCGAGCCACATCCGCCCGCGTCGCAGTTGTTTTAAACAGACATTTATGGCTGTTTGTAGGGGGAAACGCTTGCAGACGAATACCCCACCCACGTTCTGGACACTGACGACTGATGATATGCTAGTGAAAAGGTTGCTTTTGATCGATTACCCTCGCGGATAGTCGCAGTCACGTTCACTAATTTGTTTCCCCATGGTTGTGTAGAATCCTTCGGAGTGGACTTCACATGTCTGGGGCTCTTGAAGCCGGATGCCTCAGGTGACTTGTATTGAGTTGTTTAGTTTCTCTGGGTTCCTTTAATGTGTCAGGATTTCGACGTTTGAGTAATTTATTTGTTCTGTATTGATTCCGTGTCCAGGGGAGCGTCACAGGTATGTCCACAGAGGTGTTCCGTACAGGGCTTGTTCTCCTTTCGCACAAGGGAGGATAGGAAAACGAATAAAAACCAACTGGTCGTTGATGAAGACAATTCATGGTGGTTATCCCTTATTCTCCTTTATTGGATGCTGTTGTGGTAGCATGTAATCTTTGGCTAAGGTGCATAGTCTTTGAGCGGTAATTGTCTATATGAGAGGAACGCAATGTAGATCTCTGTAGATATCAGTGGTAGACCTAAAGTCATCGTGTATTACGGACCAGCATGTTTTTAATACCCTTGGATCATTGGGATGTGGATGGGGATACGAATTAACGCCCTCTCTTGGTTGTATATGACAGTAATGACAGCGATGGTGGTTGAGGCTTGTGGGCTCTGCGCGCCGCTCTATGATGCCATTGCCACTGCACTCGTGTGCGTCACTCAAGTATTACAGCCAAAGGCACATGTTTCGGAATGAAGTGTCTTGCGAATCGCATAATATGGAAGGTGGCTTTGTTGTTGTATTGTTGTCATACAACATAGGCTTACTCGAATATCTCCTTTTTGATTGACTGCCAAGTCTTTGGCTTTCTCTTATTCTGGAAGGCCACCTGATTTCCTTATGTTTACTTACTTTGACTGAGAAGAGAAAAAGATGTATCAGTCTCTTTCTCTGCACTTAGCAATAGGAATATCAAGAATGGCTCGTGTGTTTCGGGATTTGAGGTTTCAGCTGGCGCTCACCTTAGTTGATACACCATCATAGTGCTACCTACTTTGCAGCTTCCATGTTTGTAAGCTAGCTATATGTTAAGGTGACAGCTAGTTGTGTATAATATATATGACATCTTTGCCTTAGGGGCCCTGGATTATTAAGTTGTTTTTGCTTACATTTTGTTCGGGAATACTCAGCGTGTTGGTATGTACGGTCAGTCGGACTACGGGAACAATCTTTACGAGTATAGTGCACGGATCCGTTTTCCGCTAGGTTGACTGCATTTATAAAGAGCAATGTTGCTAGATGTGGCGCCGGACGTGGCTACCTCTGCCTAGCACGCGATGAAAGAAATGGCCTCCGGTTACACTAATTAGCTAGAACTGTCGTTGTACTTTCGTCGTCAAGGCGAAGCCCCATCGGGCGGCTGATAATCATTCGATTATGCCTTCCTTCGCCTCAGGGAATACCTATTACGAGAGTTTGGGCCTTTACTTTTGCTACGTCAGTCCACGGAGCCCGTTTTTGGAAGTTCAGTCATCCATTCGCTTCGCCTCATCTTATGATGCAAAACGTAGCGGATTAGTGTACATTCGTGGTAGTGCGATCATAGTTCTGAGATTATCACAGTGTGAGTGTGAAATTGGCTTTGGCGACAGATCGAAATCGGCGTCCGGCGCTGTGCAGTGGTTGGCTGGGGCTGCGAAGTACGATGGGCAATGCCCAATTTCCATCTACTTTGAATACGGTCCCAGCGATCGCAGTGACTACGGTTCATTTCAATGTGAATCACAGTCTATTAAATTGAGGTTGCGTGTCGCAATCCAATCACACAACGTGTAATCCAAACTTGACCCTCCAATTAGTCATCTACCGTTGTGACAAAAAGCAGTTGCCCATCGTGACCCGGTAGCCAAAGGGGTAGTAGTGTTGGCTGCTATTCCAATGGTCCTGGGTTCAAATCCTGCTGTCTCCACCTGATGAGATGAAAAATTACATCGAAACGCGTCGTGGTTGTGCAGTGTTTTCGGGTGGGCAATACCCAATTTCCATCTACTTTGAAGATGAGTGTACTTTTATAGTTATCTATAAGAAAAAGCCTCAGCAATGCTTTGTCATTACAAAGACTATCCTTCCTATTAACTCAGGAAAACCTTCGTTTAACTTCGTAAGTGCCGTCCGTCTCTCATCCGAGTGGTTGCGTACGCCGTACAGAAGCATCTGAACACGATGAAATGTACCGCTTATTGGTTGATGTAGAGTTTCTTAAGCCTCCTGTCACCCAGCCGCAAACTCTAGGCTTTTGTAAAGCGAAATCTCAGTTTGCCTTCGTATTCTGCCCGGGCATAATTAACTAATAAATACTTTGTATACCTTCATTTTTGTTAGCAGGGTTTTATAAAGTTCTAGCCTTGAATCTGCAGATGTATGTAACGGTGTTTTTGAAACCATAATCACCTTACCCTTGCCACTTGATAATAAACTTGCTCTGCCCAATTGAGGCTCATGGAGTAGCGCAAGCCTAGCGCTGTTTGTATGACATGCTGTTTGATAATGATGCGGTTTATCGTTAGGGACCCGGCAGGTATAGAAAATTGGTTGGTCAAGACATTAGATTTTTGATCGGTGAACGACACTTGCCCGTGTTCGCACCAATTTTCTACTGCGTTACGATCATCACATTGTGTTCTTTACATCTTTGCTACAGCTCAGACTGTGACTACTACGCAGGGAGAAAGTTCTGCACGCGCACAGCCAAAAGAGAGATCCGACAATGCGTATTTCAAGGTTTAGCGCAAAGTACGGTGATTGGAATGAAACACGGATAAAGTAATGATGATGACAGCTATCCGATTGCAAGTTGAAGTTTAGATTAATCTAAAGCCAACTAGACGAATACCGAAAGCGGGAAGCAGTTAGTTAGTAAGCACTATTTAATGACAAATGGAAATAAAATGATCGCTAAAGAAAGGATGCAATCAGACAGAATTGCTATAATTGTATAATAGCCTAATGGGACTAAAGTGCTCATAATACCATAGTCTGAAAGCCACAAAATCGGCTAAGCTTGACTATTACTGTGCCGTGAAATGTGGGTCGTTATACCGAGTACCGTTATAAAGATAGGGAATTACTTACTATTAAACGGCAACATCCGCAATGTAAGACATATGCGATTATGAGGTAAAGAACAAATGCGTATAGAAATAGATATCATGCGCATAATAATGGAAGTGATAGGCGCGAAAAGGTTAGACTATAATGGTCCGAGAACCGCCACACTACATTTGGCCATCGAGACTAAGTTTTGCGTCTCAATGGGATTAAGCAGTATATTAGCAATGGGATTAAAAGTGACGGGCGATAACAGGAAATGGCAGGTTTTGAAAGTGGTACACCGTATCGATAAAGGTGAAATCAGACAAATGGGGCTATCGCCGTGAGTAGAAGAGCGAAGTCGCTGCCAAATCAATATCGATAATGACACTGAGGAGACCTGTCAAACAAAACTAGCTTAGAATTTCGTATAATCTCCTTAGTACCTAAACAATAAAAAGGAAATCATTTTATATGTTTTAGGGGCACAGTCAAGCCAATCAAATTTATGGTTATGGTCATTACCTTGATCAAGCTACTGAAGGGAACAAAGTGTTGTAAAATTAGCTTAGGCGGCTTATTATGATTAAGAGGTAAATTTAAGGAAGGACAAAGAAAGAGGTGAACATAAATGGACAGGTTAATGGTGGAAGTATCTATATTCATAAATGATCCCTAAGTGGAGGAAAGATAGCGCTGAGCCTGCAGAGCCTATACCGTATACTTCGCCTCAGATTTGGAAGCACTCAGAAATAAGTAGACTGGTCCACTGAGACCAGGTCAGAGTGTCACATTGAGAGCTGGCAGTCCGATGGAAGTGAGACTGAAATCGGTGAGTACCGTTAGGAAAGGAAAGGGTCCGGGTGAATAAAGCTTTATTGAATAGAATTGAAATGGCCGAGAAGATTCTCGTGGTAAAAGGAACAGAGCATTCGGTCTTCCGAAAACTTGCCGGTAATTTCACAATAGTAAGAGGGAGGTCGAAGAGCGAAAGAATTATCACAGAAGACTGGATTAGTCGGCGTATTTTGATTGTCACCTGTGGTTGTGGTGGAGAAACAATCAGAGAAGCTCATCAGAATTGAGCAAGCTACAGATGGAATAGGCTTAATTATTAAAGGGTGGTCCAGTTTATGGGGTTCTCCATGTAAGGCAAACAAAGCGCTGCGTTTGCACAACCTAATTTGTTTGCATCGTTGTAGTCTTAAAAGCAGACAGAGGGTAATAGAATGCTCAGCTGTAACTAAATCATGGATGAACCTTAGGAACTGGCAGTCCGATTGAAGCCGGAAGGAAAAGGTTGGGCATTGTGTGGAAATGTTAGGGTCGGAATGGTTAAGCTTAAGTGATTAAGAGTGGGAAAGCAAAAGAGTTTTTAATTGGGAATGGGAACAAAGACTTCGGTATTCGGGAAAGTAAACTGTAACATCACGGTATTTTGAGAGGCCAGAATGTAGGATAGCGATGTATGATTATATAAATAAATAAATGATTTCCGAATACTTGGAGACAAACTGAATCACGTCTAGACAATAATTTGCAAGTGATTGTATCACAACAGACACGTTACCTTGTACAAAAGCGCGGGTTACACAATATAGAAAAGTTACTGAAATGGCGGAAGCACTGGTCAGGAAGGGACTCGTTAACGATGTGGCAAAAATCTGGATTTAATTTGTAGAAGCTTAAGACGTGTAGTGGTGCCGGAAGTCAGAACCAGGCAATTATCTTTATAGTGTAAGATTCAAAATATTACACTGAGGTAAAAGGTTAATCTGGTCAACCTGTCAGTGTGAGTTTGTGGGCAGTGAATTTATTCAGAGACGAGTCAAGTCTGCAGCTTTGCAGCTTTGGTAAACGAACATTTTTGGTTTTGTTGGGTGGACGCTTGCCAAGCAAAAGCCCACCACGTTCTGGAAAACTGCCGTCGATTCGTTTATTGGTATTGCATAGCGGTACTGCATACAGACAAATTATGCTTTCGACTACTCGCAGTAACATGAGCTGCAAAGCTGCGTTGAATAACCAAATTGCTTAGTCAAGTTCCACCCTTGGTCATTGGATCTGTTCGAAACAAGAAGTGTACAGGAGAGTCGGGTGAAGGATTTTGCAAGCGCAATGGTTTTTAAAGTTTTGCACTTTGGCTTTCCTGTTGATTTGAAGAGTTGATCTGGGAGGATAACTAAGTGTGTCAGCAGAAATGGACAGGTCAGAGATGACAATCAAGTGAGGGAGATATTGTGCTGGTTAGGCAGAGCGTAGGTCGTTTACGTCTCGGTAGTCCGGAAGCAGTCAGCAAGCAGGAGGCTTGATTTATGGAAATATTTCAGAGAGTGATACGTTTAGATGCGCTGACGGCTTCTATTTGCTTAATCCTACATGAGCATATCAAGAGCGGTAGGAGTTAGAGCGTATGGAAAACCTGTTTATGTAGGGAGAATGGGTGTTCATTTTTGCGAAGGAGATAACGTGTATCGCCAAGCAGTTGGGAAAGCTCTCAATATGTGGATTTGATGTTACTATTAGCTTATGTAGGAAAACGAGCTTGGTTTTAAGTCTTTGCGTGCAAAGAGGTTTCAGACCAAGCAGCGAGTATAGGCCTTGTGATCTGTGCACATATGTTCCAAGAATGCGCCTAGTAAACGAACGCCGATTTTCGCAATGATCATTTGGTCCATTTGGCATAGGATAGTAACTTCTACTGAACAATACCTTACTATAGTTTGGGCACAAAGTTATAACATATGAATCGAGAGTCTAACAAGCTCAATGATTTCAGTTTGCTGCCAACGGTGGACCTGGCTTTGGCATATCTATAGCCCGCTTGTTCTGTAAAATAATATACACCGAATGTAGACCGAGGTTGTGCACGGTAAATTACTGTCTAATGGTGCAACTTTGAGAGTTAATATGTTGGAGGCATATACAACTTGTTGTATAGGAGTTAACATTTCGGTAGTGAAAACGCTAGTTTTCGAATTGCACCCCAAAATTCAAGAGCACAAACACTGCTTTGTATGATGGGGCCGCAATCAAATAGCCAGCTAGGGACAAAGAATATTACCACGTTTATGTCGATAACAAGAAGGTATGTGTACCGTGTTTAAAGATCTGGAATTCAACATTGATAAATTATGAAAAGAGCAGAGGATACAAGGCGCTGACCCGCAGCACTCCGCTTCCTATGGAAGACTGATTGGATGAGATGTTGCTCAGTAGCACTGAATGCGTTCAGTTAGAATGGTAAGCTGAAAACCAAAATGGTAGGGGGCTGCAGCTATGTTGCTAATTAAAACACCGAGTAGTACCCGGACAACTTTAATTTATATGCAGAATGTCAATGACTACTACCTGATCCACGTCGGTTGATTGTATCACGTGGTTCAAGAAATAAGTTGGCAGGTTTGAAAGGCTTTTTTCGGCAGCAACCTGCTTTAAACCTATTGATAAGATTCCGTTGCAGTGTAAATCAAAGCCTCACTTCCTTATTATTCATTCCAATAGTTGAGGTGTAAAGGTTATATGACGTATAAGTCTACGAATGTCAATATTTTGGCGGCAGCCTTCTTTGTGTCGTGGCACGATGATAGCTTGCTTCCAATTGGACGGGTTGTGACCGCTCCTAATAGTAATAGTAAAGACATTGAGGAGGAGGACTGGATGGTCCGGTCCTCCTAGTACTAATACGGAAGAAAGAACACTATCTAGACCTGGGCAGTACGACAGTTTCAACTTGCTAAGTGCTCGTTTGATGTTGCTTAATTCAAAGTGAATAATGTGCATTTGATGTACAGTGAACTTTGAAACCGTATTTGTCAACGCTAAGTCAGTGCTGATGAGGGAGTTACAAAAGTATGTGTTAATATAGTCGGAGAGATTGACCGCGGTTGCAACCAGCAATTTATCACCAAACACAAAGTCCCTAGTCGGTATACCTTTGCTACCACCCGGCTGCTTCGTTAGTCGATTAAGAGAACTTGGCTTATTTCAGTCCCAGGCCTTGCCCGTTCAGCTGATTTAAGCACATACATTTTGAAATTCTACAGTCGGTAGGTAATTCGTTCATACCGATGGTTAGCTGAAAGTCATTCTTCTGGTTTTCTGCGGGAACACCTTTTGTTAAACATACTAAGCATACTTAATCAAGAGTCGGAAACCTCCTTATTTTCCCCGGTTTATTGTATGGAAGTTTAGGCAGTTCCAAGAACTGTTATGTAGCAAGTTGATCGCCGGTCTATATTGTCGGCGAGGTAGTATTCCTTACAGTGAGATGCTAGGAGAAGGAATGAAAATGTTTTATATTTGGGCGCAGGAGGGACCAACATACATCATATATTCTACTTTACGGTAAGGAAATTTCGGTAGCGCAAAAGAGAGCTTCACTCTCATGTGCTCGCTGCCCGGTGTGCTTTCTTACACGCTGGATCGTGCATGGCATAGTCGCGTTACATTTTCTAGTCAGTGCATTCACAATGAGTCCATTAATGCGTACAAATAGTATATACATGGGCCCACTAATTGGGTGGTTCTGACTGACTGAGCTAAGTAACAATATGTATACTGAAATCTCCAGCAATAATGTTATATTACGTGAAAGGAATGTTAATACTTAGAAGAGCTTGCTAATTTTGTCAACTCAAGCCATAAGGTGCGCGTAGACTATAAAGCAGCCTAGCAGGGGGTCAAGATTTTGCCAACGGTCTTAATCAACATTGAGACTTCAGTACTGTCTAGAGCTAACTTTTGAATATATGATGCATCGCACTCGCAACTCGCAATCGCAGGCGCACTCGGCAACATATAAAGAGCTTTCTCAGAGGCTAGGTTATTCGCACTGAAAGGCGGATGTTCAGGAGCACAAAATCAATACGGTGGTACACACTGACACCGTAAGCACAAGCCGTAACGAAAGTATTAGACGACATGAAATGAAGATAAATATTAAACGGGGCAGGACATAATATACAGCCTTGCTTCACACAAGAGACAAGTGTGATTTGTTCTAAGGTCTTTTCACGTAGTTACACCTTCACATGCCTACCACTATGCGGACATAAAATTAAACCTCCCTATTTACTTGGACAATCAAACATATCTAATACCACACAAAATACCTTTCGGTTCACTGTACCAAATGCTTTGGTAAAATCAACAAAATGCGAGTACAACGGTTGATGTCGCTCTCTGCATTTCTCCTCAGCTGACTAGCCACAAACATCATGTCGCTGGTGCTACAACGTGAACATAATCCACATTGATCATTCAACAAGTTCAGTCCCACAAAGCGACTGACGAGGCAGTTGAGTAGGATTCCGACTTTCAATTTGCCCAAACTGCTCAGCAACTTAATAATACAGGCGCTCGTTGCGAATTGCGCTTCTACAGTAGTAGAACAATAACATCCTTTAGCTTAGGAGGTAGTTCCTCCGCAAGCAACACGCGTTTCACCAAGTGTTGCAAAAGCAGTCAAAATCGCAGGTCCGCCGTGTTTCACCACTTCAAGGTGGAACACGTCAACTCCGACAAAATTGGCGTTTCAAAACTGAGGAACTGCTATCTGCCTCTCTTCTACTGTCGGTGTGTCTACCAGACTTCAGCTCATACTGCTTCAGGCCGTTCAATGTAGATCGATCAATCTACGAAGCTTGGTCCAAGAGGTAGGCAACGTGATTTAACCCGATCTGCGTTATGTCTGCAGTCTGGATGCATCACTGCAAACCTAAAGGATCATTGGAAATTCGCAAACAGAGAGCGGCTGCTCGCCTTTCGAAGCTGTGTTGAACGGGTAGTTACGTCCAGCAGGTTCTATTGTCCAACCAGTATTGGGCATCTTCCCGATTGGAAAGCACGAAAATCGTACGTTGCGACCAGATGATCGTATGTTAGTCGGCGACTATTGTCGTGATCCATAAATGTGTCTGCCGGCATCATTTTAGGAGATATTGGATATGTCTTAAAAGAGGTCCGGGCGCGGTCTTCGTTGTGGAAGCGCTACATTAACCAAATCCAAGGAAGAATTATCGTGATGTACAGCGCGGCGATAGATCGCTGTTTTGATTTTCTATTACGTGCTTTGGAAATGAAATATCATGCTGAGCCGTAACGGCATGCAACCTAGCGCTGGTGAAAGAAAATTGCCCCAGCAAAGACTCATTTCCAGCTATACGCTAAAGCCAAGAACTTGCTTACAAGTTGATCCAAGACGGTGGTTGTACTTCAAACAACTTAGGAAGAAACCTGATTAGAGCTAACGGTTTCTTGAGCGAAAACCAGCTAAGGACGAGGAAATCACTTTCACGTAAGCATATACGAAAAAACTTGAAGAAGCGGAGCTCATGTTCTACGCGGCTGATGCCTAAGGTCCAGGAATGATATCGGTCTAAAGATCAATGTTTATTTGAAACCAATACACATGATTTAACGTGCACTCTGCTAGTGCCAGCGGCACAGTGTAAATTCTGCACCTAGGCTGGGTACACCTCCTTTTCTGAGAATAGACGCTGGTGTTTCACTTACACACACTATTCGACCGTCATTGCAGAAGATTGGCTTACATTCTAATCCAGCCGTGCTCGACAAACCAGGAACACATTTACGGGAAATATTTACTTAATACTTGAATTATTCATGACCATTTTTAAGCCTTTTCTTGTTCCTTCTGTCAGGGACGCTCTTATTTCTTTCCAAGAGCTAGCCAATATGTCGGACCACTGAATGGTTAGAACGGTCCAAATGGTTTGGAGTGTAATCCAGCGAGAGAAGAATCCTGCTTCATAAAATAGGGTGCATAATTACAGTCTCATGTGCGCAATGGCGGCACTAAGCTATCATGAATACCATAAGAGACGTAAAAATTAGCGTTATAAATCTACTGAGTGAGACACGAACGCATTAAAATTCCTTGCTTCACTCTTTGGTATTGTAAACCGGAACAAGGTGCGAATACAATTACTGCCAGCAGCAACAAAGTAAGAGCAGGTTATTTGGAATCATAGGAACTTGGTCAGTGGTTTAAACAGATTCTAATTATTCCCTAGCAATTTAGCAATATATATTTACTTATATTTCAAAGGTGACATGTTGCACCCATCCTCTTTAACAACCTTGCACCAGACTGCTTTGTGAACGCCTAATACCCCGCAGCCTTCTAGAGGGAGCATCCATTGTTGCACCTGAAAATATACTGCCAGTATCTACAACATTAAATTTTAATGTTTTCCTAACCTCCTTCAGTCCATTTGTTTTTCTGACTGTATTTTCGCTTTGACGAAGTGCTTTGGTGAGTCAGGGCTTTACCGTTCCATGCTCTTATTTATTTCCTTACTATTTGTTATAATTGAGAGAAGGTCTCTTGATATGATTGCACAATTGACTGATAAGATTTTCGCTGGCAATGTTGGAGCACGCCTACGATGACGAGTTGTAACGCTGGCCAATCAACGGAGTTGCGCTGACCTGATGACGCTAGCTTAGCCGGTGATACGGAAAATTGAGCGAGCGGGTAAAAGATCCTAGCCGCACGTGGTCGGATAGACGCTGAGCC
Source organism: Dicrocoelium dendriticum (assembly GCA_944474145.2). Lineage (NCBI taxonomy): Eukaryota > Metazoa > Platyhelminthes > Trematoda > Plagiorchiida > Dicrocoeliidae > Dicrocoelium > Dicrocoelium dendriticum. The sequence continues at coordinate 115,591,859 of OX104068.1, read as the reverse complement.
CTCGAAACGGACGCCCACGAGAAGGTGTTACGATAGACGTGCGCTAATGACTTAGACGAGAAGGCTGGCCAGCTAACGACTCACACGAAATCACGTGATCAGGCCGACTCGTAAGCAAAGCGGAAGGAGGACAGGCGGTCAGCTGGTGGCTCTTTTACCACCAACAAAGGGCGAATCACAGACAATGCTATGGGTCATAAAGTAAGGGAAAATTTCTACCATGACTAGGTGGTAGTTTGTAGAAGGCCAATGTCAAAAGGTGCGTAGTTGGGCCGCGTCTCATAGTGACTGATCACTGCTACGTTGTTAGGAAAAATTGGACCCCGCTTCCCACAACCCTTCTGCCGGGGTTTCTACCACGTTTTTGCGGGAATTTTTGACCGGCCCGCAACACTATTCCTTGTAGCCTGTAGAATATTTTTGTCCAACTGCTCCATATCGTCTACTGTCCCTAATCGTTGTTTTCGAGAGAAATACAGACGCCACCCCGCAAATATGCTGCAGGCAGTTTAGGATCACGTTGCTAACACAGGATTCTACGTGGCTAGAAATTGTGCTTTGAGACACTAGAATAGTTTAGTTTGGAACATTAAGTACTAACGTGAATACATGTTGTTTGGATTCAATTACTTTCGATGTCTATATTCTCAAATAGTTTGGTGGCACCAGTATAAACGCTGAAGGTTCAATGGTGTCTGTAACTCCGCAATATTATGCTGCAACGCACCTGAGAAACTTTGTCTACCTCAAATACCAGGAACGTTTGCGCCCTTACACACCGAAAAATAAACCTACTGGAATGTCTGACTGAACTAATGGGGTCTAAATATTATCTACATGTTTCAATAACCTATAGCGTTTACACTTAAGCCGCATCAAAAATATGTTTATATTTGATTTTTTGTTTACTGCGACACGTGAAAGGTTTCTGGTTTTAAAAGTGCTAACGACGGTAGGCCTTGCCAAGAATGTATGTCCGCAGCGCACAAACGATAAAATTTTCCATTAGGATGACTGCTCGATTGCCCATTCCAACTGTCGGTTGTGACCTGGGAAGACCAGGTGCGACAAAACTTGGACGAACTTCAGTTTAAAAAGGCTTAAGTACACGTGTGAAGTAAATATAATTTTCTGTTCACAAATTTCATCCATAGTAGAGGGAATCGTTTTTCTATTCGCAATGACGCCGGCCTGAACAATTGGTGGCACTACGAAAATAATTTGACTAACCCACTTTCTTTTTAAATGCGTCTATCTGCGACTACCACACGATTAGATTGCAGTTACGCTGCAGCAGTTTCACAATATCTCGTGCTTCTGAGTGTACGATATAACTGAATATGACGAATTTGTAAGTAGACGTTGAGGTTAATGATGCATGTAACTAGTTACGACCATCTTTCCACCTATTAACCCTACTGCTCATTCATGCTTTTGCGCTAAACCTCATCTGTTGCAGTAGCATTGAGGCACAAAACATTCGGTGAATGTACCGACAGTGCAATGGCCAACAAAATTCGTCTCTGGGTACAGCGCATCCAAGACACAAGGCCTCAGGGCCAGGTACACGAGAAAAGTAAGCACCAAAATTTTATACACATCAAATTTGTGAAAAATTTCGGACGTTGGTTAAAAGACCCAACAAGCTAGAGAGCATAAAGGTTGTTCCCGAAACAATACAGATTAATGGGAGTAGAAATTATGTAGTACAAATGGAGGAGTGTTGCAGATATTTTACTTTTCGCCCGACATTTGTGTCGAGGGATTCAATTTTGCCGATAAGTGCGCACTTATCGGGCGGTCTTGATGCCAGGCTTATGCTAAGCTGAGGATTTTGCGTACGCAAACATGGCGGATATTTTAATACAATGTCTACAACCAATAATGTGGCGGAATCTCGCAATTACTCATCAGCGCTACTAACATTGTAGATGATTGGATACCATAGAAAATCGTTGGTTTCTATTTTAATCATTTATTAACTCGCTTTTATTAGTGATATATTGCTTGTATATATGCTTGTAAACTTTTTGACCTGCGCATGTCTAATACACATCTTCCTTTAACGTGTATTTATTTTTGTTCTCATTGCGTTCGAATATGATTATTGGGTTTTACTATTCGTTTTGTGTTAACTTGGAATCCTATATCACTTACCTTCGGCACATCTGATCTATTTCTGTTCCGATTGTAGTAGGAACATTGTACTTTACAATAAATTTAAATATATATATATATATGTATCGGCTGACATTCATAGCGAAAGCTTTAGTGCTGCATTAATTAGCTTTTATTTTCTATGACCAATGGTTAAAGTAGGCATTTTTTAATATTGAGTAAGAGTGCATTTATTTTTGGTAACTATTTGAACACAGTACATATTAGGTTACCGAACTGTAGACTTTATGAATTCCATAGGTTTTATAATGAAAAGCAAAGCGTTGATCAAACAAAGAATTAGTCCTTTTACCAAGGACAGAACAATTGGTAAATACAGCAAGCTATTTGTCACAAAGAAATATGAATGATCAATTTCTGCCCTTTGACTTCCTGTTTACCAAGGATTTCTGCAGCTCTATGAATAAATCAGAAGCGTTTGCTTAACTTCAAAACCATGAAAATCGTTGAACGGCAGGTAAATTTGCAACAGAGAAACGACATACATTATGCGTGATCGCTGGGATAATAATACCAGGAATTAACTGCAAACATCGAGCAAAATTGACCAGTGCTTTATCGATGGACCTTCTTGACAATTTAAGTATTCTGTCAATTACTTATAAGTTTTATCTAAAGCAAAAGAACTTTTATTGTCAAATTGGCTTTTCTAAAATGACAACTGCTGATTTTAGTTAATTACATAACCTAATGACAATTTATTTGATATTAATTCAATTATGCATTACAAGGAATTTAAGAAATGTTCTTCAAAGTTGACGTAATAGGCTCTTCTGTTATGACTGTTATCGTCAACTGGATACTAAACTGTATAAAAATTACTCCCATTGCAGATAGAACTATACTACCCGGTACTTAATTTTTCATATATGAAGGGTTTAAAACATATAAGCAATTCATAAGTTCAAGTATTTTCCGCCATTACAGTAAGTATCCTACACCATTTGTGTCCAAACTTTGACTCACTATTTGCACACAGTAGTTGAAACTCAATACTGCGGACATCCAGATATATAAAATGGTGAAAATGTGCTTATTGAATACATTTGGAATACAGGCTGTTACAGTAGTCGTCCTTTAAGGCTAGGACGAAATCCAGTAAGACATATTCGGTCTTCCTGACAATAGTGATAAGTCATGCGACGAGTAAAGGAACAACATTTTGAAATAATTGCTGCACAACTTTTATTTAATAGATCGGCAGACCTTATGGAGAACGTGTTGCAGTTAAATGAACCAAATGTATTATTTTTAGTTTTTGCTAACTGTTTTATTTGTTTCGTAACAAACAGGATTTTGATTTAGGCCCATTGCATAACTGTTAAATACTTTGATGTTCTACTGTTTCTTAGGTGCAATTGGCTTACAGCAATGTTAACTGAAATCAGTACTTCAGGTACTGCAAATTATCAGGGTTTCAATATCCAACACTAGTAGGGATGCAAAGCACCTAATATTTTTTATTTTAAGTTATGTAATTGTAATATATAAGTAAAGATTTTACAGACTTATAAGAAGTATATTGTCGGCAAAACGATACATTCTTGCACGAACTGCCGTAGCCTCAAACATAACGAAACTTACCCTAGAGATTTGTAACGAAACCGTTATATTTGCACCCTTGATCATTGAATGCGTATAACATTCTACGATGTGAATCAACGTAATTTGGGTAGTCAATTAAATAAACCGGTTTAATAGATTTTAATACGTGCAAGAAGTATTTGCCTGAGCTTTGTGGCGCATTAACGTAAACTTGTCGATCACATGTGGGAAACATTTTGGTGTAGTCATCTTGATAGTATTCCCTTGCCTGTTTTAAACAAATTGAGAATAAGATAAAGCATTACCTTTAAAAAATTAAAATGTCGAAACCATTACAACAATTTACTTTTTGATTTGCCATTTACAGCTATTGATTTTATTTTCTACTGACTGCATTTAAACAGTACACTGAATCCACTCATGTCAAATAAATTTGGTTGCTTACATACACAGTATGTAGTTAAATGTAGTGGTGTGCACATTTAAATATGTCGGAAAAACAACTATTGCTAATGAAAGTAACTAAAATGATCTACTTTAGCCTACCATTGAATCGCAAGTGCCCAGTTGAGGTGTAATCAGCGAAAACTTTGATAAAATCCTCACGATGTACATATAACCAAGTGCGCAGATCAACGCTGCATGTGCCATTGTTTAAGACAAGACAAATTTTCCAAGTAATACCTCTGTACATTATTATTTTAATATACAGCATGGCACCAAACGTTTGCTGGCACGAAAACAACAAGGCTGTATTTTTGTTATTGGATAATTTGCATTTATTTATTCCACTTTGTGTATTGTATGTATCGAAGAAACATACTAGGTAAAAGGCATTATTTATAATGACCTAGCTACCTGAACTAGGGGCTTTTGAATTTAGGCTAGACCTTGCAGAGTAAACATGTTGCGTTTAAGCTTTGGTGTACCACACGTTTGCATGAAAGGCTGCAGGCAATAAAACGCATTTGGACATAATGCTAACCTCTAGCTATTTAGGTCAATAGAAGTGCATCGGAAATGTAATTTTTCCTGTGATTACATAGGCCATACAAAAGTTTTGCTGCGGCTTAGGCAAATATAGTGCTTATTAGTTACGTTAAACAGTATTTCCAGGCTGAACGCGCGGATAAAAAATAACTGGAAACGTTTACTTGTTAACAATTATTACCTTGGCACCATGCTAAAACACATTCCGGCAGTTTAATTATTCTTGACGTTCATTGCTTATGAATCTGCGGCTAGTTAATATTTGATTACTGCTCAAATAAGTCTTGCTCCACAATTGCATGCAAGACCTGCAACAGCATCTTTGTGTCAGTACATAACTCAGCTTTTTGTCAATTGAAGAAGTATCCTGCTCTTTAATATATTAAAGTGTGGTCCGTTTTCATGTGGTATAGGGTGTACCATTTTCTCAGCGCATCATAAAATTTTATGAAAGCTTTTGCGTTGTATGGCGAATTAAGTAAAAGTGCCCTGCGAGTAGTTATGTTCAGTCACCCTGTTGCCAAAAGCAGGGACGCAAATACGGCTTATTAGAAGCAGCCGTGCGGAATAGTGATATTTTTCACCGGTGAAAATAACCATCTCTCTTACTGTAGATGTCATTTGCAAAAAAATAAAAAGGTTCTTGCTCAGATTTGGCCATACTTAGTCCAGCAACTTATCTACATATATTTTAGGTTCTAGCATGGTTATTTTAAATGATATTGAGTATTATTAATTCTTTTTATGATTCATCATTTGGCTAGCCTTTCCTTAGGTAGTGTTATGTTGGCCAAGCAGTTAGTTCCAATTCTCCAATTAGACTAAGCGTATTAGTGCTTTCGTCCAAATTACTCAGTAAACAGTCCATTGATGCAAATTTCCAGTATGTGGGTTCCGGCACCATTATCGGTATGTAGTATTTGCTTGCGCCATCAGATCCCGTGACAGCCGCATTATTTATTTTGTCATTTTCAGTTTCCCCAAAGCTTACAGATATTTAACTACCGCAACAGATTGTTGATATTTCGTAGAGACACCCCGTGTCGCAATGGCTTAGTTAAAGCTAAGCAAATTAGACAAAAGTTTTCATGCGGTTTCTTCCGTTGGAACACACTGTAAAGCAATTACTTGTTGCATTACTTAGTCGCAGCCCGCTTCTACCTGATTGTGCCACTTTAAGCTGTATTCCTGCACATCTGCACTTTTAGACTATGCGTTCGTAGTAGTCGTTGTTTCTTAGCGGACCCATGTTACCAACAGCCCATTAAATTTTCGTTTCAGGTGCCTCAGCGGCACATCGCATCAAGTTTATGTTTGAACATGACAACTGCATGTTGCCGACGTGAACAATAATGGGCTACTTTCTGGTCCTAAGATTTTAATCCCTCAAGAACTTATAAATCTGAGCACTTTAAAATGCTATACTTTCTCGTGGCCAACAATGACCGGAAATACAATCAGCCAATGACATTTGCTTTGCTTTTTTTGCTTGCTTGCTCAAAGGAGGTCGTCTTTCATAGTGACGACATTTTACTGCCATAAGCTTTGGCTCGACGAAGTACCAAATATTTTCATCTACACCTCGAACTCTTGGGAAACTTGAATAGATACCAATAAGCAGTTTTATAACAAAAACTAACCTTTTGACAGCCATCTTCATCAAGTGGACCCGAAAAATACAACGCTAGATAATGGAACATACAGTTTACATGAGTTATGTTGCCTAATTTTCGATAGAATGAAAACCGACACCATGTGTACGAAATCAAGCGCCTTATTAAATTACACATCTTTAACTTAGAACGGCCTAGTTAAGAGAAATCTGTAGTTAGTTATATTTACAAATACATAAAGAACGTAGATATTATGGGGAATGCAGACCACAATCTCTGCGCTCCAACAAGATGGTATCAACGCTGAACAACTTTGTCTAATAGACAAAGCAAATTAATTTATTAACAGTCGAAATTAAGGTTTCGGTATTATCCGATAACGGCATACATGCGCCTCCACTTGTGAAGAAAGGTTGTTTGCATTAAAGTTCTTCCCAAAACCCGATTAATGAAAGACGTTGGTACCGTACCGCGCTCTGATAACAGGTCATAAATTTAAGGCATCGCAAACAATTTATTTCCTTTTACAAACAAGTAAACACACTTGCACTGCGCCTCGGTAATTACTTACACTGAAGTTTTGATTTGTAGTTTAAATTCTTCGGATCGGAGCAGTATGCCGATATCCGCTTTGCGAGTCAATCAATTTAATCTGGACTACTGGTTGCTAGACTTATGCTCTCTCCTCAGAATTCCACAGCTGATGTCAAAAGTACACTGTTATATCCCTTACTGATATAACTGCATATTTTTTCTACCGTAGTCACAGGTATGTAAAACTCACCGAAGTATTCATTTTGCATTCCTTAAAACATAACAGTTACTTAATTATTATATTTAAATGCCACTAGAATTTCAGTAAACTTTGAAAGCAAATGTGTATTGGGAGTAAGTCGCACATTAAAGGGACAGTGAAATGCAAACCAGTTCATCTGTTTGTTTACACCAAAACGAAGCCTGCGCTATAGAACAAATACCATAAGTAAATGCACAAATATTTGTTTAAGAGAAGGTAACAGTTTACACTTTAAGCTGGTGAAAACTGCTGTTTCTTCTACTTGCTATCTACTTATCTTATGCAAGCGCTCAATCATGAATAGTTTCTCCAAAACACCTCTGAATTGCAGTTCACGATACTTAATAATCGGTTTTGTACGGAGTAAATAGTTAAGGTTCTTTTTGTCAGTGTATGCTGTCGAGTTAAACTACGGCCCTTTTAGTAACAAACGTTGAAATGTTAGACTTGTATTCGTCTAATTATATGAACGTAAAAGACTTTATGTTCAATCTTTAATTACACCTTCCAAGCAATAAAGACTTACCTTTTTGAAATAAAGCAAGCAAATATGCTACATCATAACTGATGCACGTGTCCATGTTGGAGTTAAACAATGATTCTGTTTTCAAAGCAATCTCTGCATTGTTCATTGCATCAAGTAGTATTCCGTCTAGTGAGTTCTTTAACTCCAAGTTTACGATTATTGCATTTCTGTATGCAAGTTTAACTTGATATACACAGTTGTAAAACGGTCCAGTTCGAATAGCAAATGTATACTTTTGTAGAAACTTCAATGTAAAGAAACGTTGGCATGATTACCCACTGTTAGTTCTTGTGTATCGGATGATTTGTCCCTACCAGTGCTTGAACAAAGAATAGATTACCAGCGCTCATTAATTCAAATGCAGCGAAACCGTGCCGTTGATAAAATAGATGTAATAGTTACATTACAGTAACTGCGTTCTATCCTTAGCAACGTAAGCTGCCTAACTGGTGCTACCGAAAGTGTATGGAACAAGACGCGGCATGATTCCGTAAATGTTACATTGAGTCATATACACAGAATAATGCCAAGCCGATTAGCGTCCTCTTCAAACGTTAAAGATTTGCGTGAAAATTAGTGCCTGAATTGTTATTGTACAGTCAGGTTATATTGACACGCTTAGTCTGCTTGCTGCGTTCATGGGTCATCGGAGTACCACGGCAAATTTTCGCAACGACTAAAGGTCCGTCTTCCAAAACATATGGTGCGAAGAATCGACGGTCAACCGATGTAGGCACCATCATTGTTACACAATAGACTGGGGAGTATTTTATGCATGTAAGCTCATTTATTTTTGTATTGCCACTACATATTCAAAATGCACGTGTTTCCTTATTAAAAGCGCGGGACTCTGTTTTTGTGCTTTTACTTTATCAGCCCAATTTACCTGCAGTGGCATATCAGAAAAATTTGTTGTTCTCTCCTTTCCGGCCATCGATTCCTTTCATCCTCTTGTGTGGTTTTTATCATTGTAAACCCAATTCGCCATTGTCGCATTTCATTGCAGTCATTAATTTCGCAAAATCGCACTACTCATCTTCCCTCCCACACTGCATATGAAGTTATGTATTAGCTCCATTCGATTCAGGCCGATGCGACATACAACAAGCTAGAAGCCGGCGTTTTAAAGCGCATCACGGCTCCTGACGAAGCTAGAATGCGACAGCTACGCTCCAATGTTAAGCTATGCAGTCGCATGCCGTCAAAAGTACAAATGAACGTGCGCAATTTGGTATACGGATAAGTGCAAATAATACGAAATAAGAGTAGATTAGGAATAATATTAGGAAATAAAGAATACGATTATCATACAACTTAAGATGATGGTAAGGTTAAAATCCAAGTTCTTTGGAATGAAAATACTGTGGTGTGATCAGAAATTATCGATGGTTGTGGGCGGTATGCTCCTCAAAATTGGTCCTTATAGTAGCAGGCCAGAGCAGGAAAAGAATCGGAACATCGCTTTGAGCACATAAGTCTGGGTGCTGGTGGCGGATCGCAATTACCTCAGCTGTTGCTAGGAAGAGACATGGTAACGTTCTGTAAGACGTCTAGATAAAAGGTCAATAGATTCGTGTGGTCGGTAAGTGTCACATTGATGACCTGATCCGGTTCTAATGATCACACCGAATAAAGTTTCACCTCCAAACCAGGTTGTGCGGCTGATTGATGGCCAACCGAGTATCTTGCTTTACTGAAGGTCAGGACTAATATTCTTGCAT
>OX104068.1:115304424-115582088 GCA_944474145.2 Dicrocoelium dendriticum | reverse complement strand
AAAAAGATCAGTAGCAAGTGCAGGTGCAATATGATAGGGTAAGGTTTGTTGACTTGTACTCGGAAAGGCGGTAATCTCATCCTGACTGCCTGCGTAGGAAATGGTTATACTAAGCTGTCGTCTACGTTAGTGAACGGGGAAGGTTGATGGGGTAGAGGCAACTGTGAAATCCGGTGAAGGTGAAAGGCCAACAGTTAAATATCGAAGGAGAAATGTGCTTTCTTACCGGCAGTACAGCTAGGCACTGCCATCATGGTCATACATACCATTTGTGAAGCTTTGCCACAAATTGTACAACGGGCTCCTGGTTGCGCACGCAAACACTTGTGATGGTAAAATAAGCGATTGTGTGCACAGCGAACTGCGTCAAATACAAAAGACTTGCTGCATGTGAAACACCAGTCTGCGTACTCCATAATTTCTGGCCAACGCGGTTGTTTCTTTGCACTTTGGAAGTCCGATGAATCACCAATTATTCCGTTGATCCTTCGCAGAAGCTCTTAATACAGTTCCAAACATCCGGATGGATTAACCTCCTCAGCACTTCTCAGACGATGTACAAGCTATGCAATTTTAGATATGGCTGGTTTCTTAACGGGAAGTTTTAATGTCCGCACCTGCATGGACTCCGTGGCTAGGTTGTAGTCCACCAGCCAGCAAATGCAAATAGGTATTTGGCCTGTAAATGGGTGCACATATCAGAAACGGCTGACTTGTCGGGTACGCGTGCTGCTTGTATGGCGTCATTAAATGCACACACGACAGCCACATGGTTTCATAAAATGGACAGATTCATGTTCCCAAGGAGCAATCGATGGTGAAGCGGTTTCCCTGGTGAAATATCTCAAACTATGCAGGCGTCAGCAATTTTTATTCACATACCACTTCTTCTCCAAGGTCCGAGTAAACTGTTGGTAACATGGGTTGTGCTAGGTGGCGCAGCACTAAGTTGCATTCGTAAGTAGTTAAGAAGCAAACTACGCGATGAACGTATGCGCCGCCTTCGAGTAAATGACGTCTGTCACCGAAAAACGCCGCATGCATCCGGGACTCTTTCAGGAGAACTTCCGAATGCTCCCAGGCTTTCAGAACGGTTGCAACATGGCCCTTTGATGTGTGCGTAAATTTCTTCAACCATAAGTTGGCATTCTCAACCCGTTTGTTCGTTGTATTACCAAAACGCAAAGTCCAGCTTGGGCGTGTTTCGCTCACGAGCATTTATGTACAACCAGTACAAAGTAAGGTAGCGCACAAACCGGGGGTCTGTTAGTTGAAGGAGATTAAAAGCTTGTTGAATCTAAAACAGGAATAGTACATACAGAAAGAGATTGTACTCAGTCTCCGTGTCCGAAGTTTCCATGCGATGAAACAGATAATGCTACCGGTTAATGTTTGTCTACATAGTGTAATGAAGATTTCTAGCGTACATGCTTCCTGATGATCTGGCGGATGTGGAGGTAGCACAATAAAAGGTCCCTTTGAAAAACTGCGCGCGCTGCACGTATTTGAGCAGCCATTTCCTCCATCATTACTGTGCTGACGGGAACAGCATGACCTATAAGATCCCAAAACACTGCGAACAACGTAAGCAAAGATGCGTAAGCTTCCCGAAGCAGAAACATGTAAAATATTGACCGGCCGTAACCCATCCGTCAGTTAGTAAAAGCTGGTAGATGTTGAAGCTGCAAGCAGCAAGTAAGGCCGCTATCAATTCTTACTTCAAACGGTTAGTAACATGGGTAGCGTCTACACAAACGACATGCCAGAATCGGCGGCGCAGTTCTGTTTACTGATGCCGAGCGAATAATAAGTGTGTACACAGGACTTCCCCAGCAATATTTCGCGCAACTCCGTCTTCCTCCACAGACTTGATAACCAGATGCAATTTTGCTGCATGTAGTAAAAACCATCATAATACGCCTACACTCAACGCCAGGTCGTAATTTACGACGAACCTTGCGAACATCATGGTTGGTACTAAGCTTTCCGAATCGAACCTCGACGAACTGCTTGACGTCGCTTGTTGGTGTGTTGTAGCAGAAAAGGCCAAGAACTCACCAAACTCATCGTCCGTCAGACGGCGATTGATGGGGTGTCGCTCAAAGAGAAAGCGGGTAACTGGGTGATTGTGAGACAGATCGAAGGTTGTGATTTCCAGCTTGCGTCCTGTTATGATGAGGTTCACGCGAGCTTAGCAGTTAGTATCACGTGAGCTGTAAGCTTTATAATAATAGAAGCAAAAGCCCAGTAAACACGTCTCATTCCTTTACACCTGGACTTGCGACGTGCGTAGAGGACACATCGTTAAATGACACTGTCATACACCTCCCGTGACACGTTACGCTTGCTGCTGCCGTAGTACACGAACATGACTAAATGAAGAAGCTAAAAGCCTGAAAACGAACCATTAAACTCATCAAAACTGTCAAAAGCACGCCCAATAAAGCTTCTCTGGAAATCAGACTCCAAGGCGTACGGATTCGAAAATACGGTTCCTACATTCAAGTTCAATTTCAAGCGGGGCTGGAACGATGGGATTATCCGCTGAGTGTTCCTTCTTCGGCGGGTCGTTGAACTGGAAGTTGGCGAACTTTGAAATACTGATGGACCTAAAACAAAGAACGCATCCCACCCTGTCCAACTAATTGATGCCCACGTATCCTGCCATAGCAGTCCTGGTTGGGCCGTTTACGTGAAGTCGGAAAGAGAAAAAAGTCAACCCGGAAGGCAAAAAAGAATGTAGAAAAAGCTAAGCAAGTGGAATACCAAAATATTTGCGTAATTAAAAAAGAACTGAAAAGAAAAGGTGAGTCAATTAGGAAAAAGGAAAAGTTTGCTGTTACCACCCAAGAGCCTCGAGCTGGAGAGCAAAACCCTTAACCGTAGCTTCCCTAACCACGTGATCTGGAAACGAATTCCAGCGATCTATAACTCGGCGCGACAGTCGAGTTTCCGTCCTAATCCTATCAGACCGTGGTTTATGCAGTTTCAGTGGGTGACTGCGGAGGCTGGGTAACGTAGCGGGACTAAATATCTCAGACAAGTCCGGGCACATCTTACCCGTCAAAATACGATAAGTGCGAATCAGGTCCCCTTTTATCCGTCGGTAGTGCATTGCGTACATCCCCAAACTAAGCAAGAGTTCAGGATACCTCGGCCCCCGTAGACCCTGCACTAACCGAGTGCCTACTTGTAACACCCACTTCAAGTCCATTTTGTCTCGTTTAAGACATGGTGGACAAGCCTGAATACAATATTCCTGGTGGGGTCGGACGAATGTCGAACACAGATTCACAAACCAATTGGCCGTTAAGATTCCAAAGGTGCGGCGGAGAAACCATGCCATACGAAACCCTCGACAAGCAGCCTTCTTCCAGTTGTCTCCAGAATGAAGTGCTGATGCGTGTATGACTCCTAAATCAACCTGCTGAGTGACAACAGAGTTCACGACCGCCGACAAGACATCGGGTGGGAGGGTTTGCAGTTCCGATTCAAAGAACAGAGCACTTCCCCTATTTATGGGCATCAACCATAAGATAGACCATTCCCAGAGCCTATCCAAGGCACGCTGAATTGCCTCAGGACCCCCGGGATATCCACAATATTCAAGAGCTTAAGGTCGTAAGCAAACATTAGTGATAATACCCTAGCTCTCCCAGCAAGTCATTTACATAGATCGCGAACAACAATAACCTCAATACCTAGTCCTGCGGGACGCCCCTAAGGACAGCCTGCCTGAGCGAAAGTCTACGCCCCACCCCTACACGCTGTTCCCTCCCCTCAAGGAAGGTAAACACATATTGAAGGGCGCGACCAGATATCCCGTAAGATCTCAACTGTAGTGAGAGCCGAATATATGGAACGGTGTCAAAAGCTTTCGAAAAATCTACGAATAGCATGTCTACAGTGTGGCCGCTGTCTACTGCTTCGGCCCAGGTTTCACGAGCCACAAGTAGCTTAGTCTGACATGAAAATCATTTGCGGAATCCATGTTGCGCAACACTGAGAAGGTTAAATCTATTCAGGTGGTTTTTCACTGAATGCATTATCAGCTTTTCAAACAAGTTGAGTATTACGCTTGTCAAACTGACAGGCCGGTAGTTCGCGGGTAGAGTGCCGTCACTGCCCTTAAAAATCGAACAGATGATTGCCTATTTCCATTCCGAAGGAAGGCTGCAGCTGTCCAGCGACATTGAAGGCACGCATGTAAGAGGACCACTCAGCTCAGTGACCAATCCTTGCAACAGATTCGGATGAATTGAATCAGGACCGGCAGCTTTAGAGAAATTAATGCCTTGCAGTAGCTCGAAGACCTGAGTCTCCGTTATGCTAAATTCAGGTAAGCAATCATTCTCTGGAACTATTGAAACCAATTCAACCTGTGGTAAAGAGGTCTCCAGAGCGAAGAGCTCAGTATACGAATCAATTAGTATACAAGCCTTGTCCTAGTCAGTTTGCGCACGGGTCCCGTCTATTCGAAATAAAGCTGGTATAGACAGTTTTGCCCCGCTGCGTCTTTTAACGTAAGCAAAACCTTTTGGGATTAAATGCGGCCGAGTCCGCTAAACCCTGCTCGTACTGGAGACGAGCAGTTCTAAGATGTTGCTTACATTTATTTCTCAGCTCTCGATAACTATCATACGTACTGTCTGATGGAACTGGTTGGTATGATCGCCAGCATCCAGACCGTTTCTTGAGTAGGTATTTGCCTGTGGTATCTATCCATGTTGGCTTGCCCTTAACACTCTTTTCCTAATGAGTGGAATATAGGGAATGGAAAGCTTCGTAAGATATGCCTTAAATTTATCCCAGGCTACCTGGACAGTGTCAGCCATCCAGATCACACAGTTCAGAACTGAAGCCTTAGCTCGCGTTGTACTAAAGTCCCCCGCCAAAGATTCGTAAGCAATTTCAACAGCTGTCCTTTGGTGCCTTGAATGAGCACGTCGAAAGGATATTCATGAGTGATCGCTGGACCCTAGAGGTGCACCGTATGTAACGTCAGTCACGAAGTCCAGGGACTTAGCGAAACGTAAAGCTAAAGTAGATGGTATTTGATTGTCCATATACCTAGTGGGAAAGGCCACGAACTTGTGCAAAGGCACTTGGAGAGTCAGTTCAAGAAAGTCTGCACCGGGGGTTTTTATGCCGAATTGCAAGAAAGATCAACGCAACAGTCTTCCGGGAGTTTGAAATCCCCCAGTACTAAACACGTATTCGCAGACTGAGTGCGAGTAAAGTCAAGTATCCTCCTGGAAAAGCTTCCAGGACTTTTGTATATCACTACAACTGTACACTGGGTGGCGGAAGTGCACAAAACAGCGATAGGGCTTCAACAGTCTGATCCGACGACTGGAATTTGCAGCTTCTCAACACATCTAAGTTACAGTTCACATACAGTACAACGTTCCAGTGTAACGATCCTATCTGGAATTGTGACGCTAGTTTATCTGCCAGTGTGAAGTTTTGGGCTGTGACTATATTCAGTGGCGAGTCACATACGCCACGTTGAAGTATTGTTAAACGGACATTTGTGGCTTTTTATTGGGAGAGCGCTTGCCAAGGGAAAACTCACCACGTCCTGGAACACTGCCGCCAATCCATTGAATGGCAACTTGTGACTGGCTATGTTTCTTGCTGAACGTTTGTTTGCTCGGTTATTCGCAGTCAGGTTGCGTCCCATTTTTTGCTGGCTGATGACATAGCTGGTTGCCTATTGCGTTCCTGGGTCCTGTCCATTGGTAGGTCGGGTACTAAACATTCTTTTTGAATATGCTGTGTTGATCCTTTGCAGAACCACGTGAAATCTTCTCTCATTATGTATATTTGCCGGGAAGCGAAGAATTCGTGTCCAGCTACCCTCACTGGACATCGGTGGTAGGGTGCAGATGGTTAGAGTGGAAGTGAAGCCATGGCCCAGGTACGTTTTTGTTGGTTATTTTGTCCCATTCCAGACGGAGGCAGTTCCTCAGTTCAATCCCGAATCTCCGATGTTCACGACCTCAGAGAAAAGGGAGAGAGGAACAGGCCGAGAGAAGACCGAAAAGGACAGTCAACCTACGTAGCATTGGATCAAAATCCTACTTTAAGACATTTACTTGAGACAACTAGTGTACAATGTGTAACAGATAGTACGCTAAAGATGTTTTTAATTACGCAGAAGGCATGGCTTAATAGGTAAAATACTTTCATGTGCATAAGGATGAAGAGCAGGATTCCGGTAAGAAATTCATGAGGTATAAGCTAACGATGTTCGAATTCTACCTGAGAATAGTCACGATTGGTTGTTATCGGAAACCAAAGGACAGTGATGATGTGGTCGTATTTATATATGCTCTACGGGATAAGGATTTCCTAAGACACAATAACTATAATGTACATGGGTGTATGAAGATAGGTAGCTGAGCATACTAGAAGCAGACTAAGATTAAATGGATATGAAGGGAAGACTGTATTGAAGGTAAGACGGTCAAAAGATAGCGATAATGGACCGGGTTTCAGTGGCAAAAAGTGCCTGTTTGGGTAAATCATTCTAGTTACTATTGAAAAACAACCGTGTCAAAGGATAGGACAGCAAACCAGCTAAGATGTGAAAAACTATACCAAGAGAATAAACATTCTACAGAAGGACTGACCCATAGCGAGCTACGGGTATTCGCAAAGTTGAATAGAGCCTACAGCCACCAGCTGCTGCTGATCAGAGATAGTGGCTATGGGAAAGAATGTATCAGTGGCTGGTTTAGCCATATCATTAAAACGTTTGACCACATGCTGGATCCCTACAGTTTAAATAGGTAAATGAACGAGCGAGCGGTTAGAGATAAATACCTTCCAGAAAAAATAGGACAGTAAAGAAGTGACTCCATACTTACATGGGGCCAACAATGACTAGCTGTTGTCAAGAAAAGTAGACGGGAGTAACACGAACGACGGATAACGGCGCGCTAGGAGAGAGATAACTGGCCAGCAATGGAGTTCGGATTAAGCCTTCAGTTACTAGTGGATCCTGCGGTGGCACATAATAGGTCAACAAACCAGCTGAGCTGTGATGCAAACAATCCAAGTGAATGAACGTTGTAAGAAAAGAGTGACTCCTACCGAGCTCCGGATATCCGCAAAGTGTAATTTAGGCTATGGCGACTAGCTGTTGCTAAGCATAGATAGTGGCACAAGAAAAGGATGTATCAGTGGCTGGTGTAGCCATATCATTAAGCCGTTTGACCACTACGTCGGTTCTCCGATCACGCTCAGCAGGCTACTACCTACTCCCTGGCTAAGCAATTCCCGGCGTCCTATTTTTCGACATAAGAATTAGCAACCTTTTAATAAACATTTTTCTAGCTTATTGCCGTGTGTTCTGCCGCACGCCTTTAGTTGGCCATTTAACCTTTCGGATAAATTCCGTTAGGACAACGCGTTAGAACTGGTGAAACCCGCTTAATAATTGGTGACGCACATACAATTGGTGAGCCTTTACTATATTTTCTTCTCAGGTTCGGCCACATTTTTTGTCTAAGTATCTAATTTCCTAACATGTTCTATCTGGGCTTTTCCTTAAGTAAACTTAGAAACTTTTGCCATGTAGATTATGAATCCATATTCTGACAAATAGATTAATATCTTTTGTCTCCTTATACCTCCAAAACACGAGCATAATCCTGAGGCCTAGTGCTTGCAGATAGAATCGCAGCTCCTCTGCTATCGTATTAATCCCGGGTACATTAATTTCAAGATAACGTTTAGTTAGGACTGAAACGCTAAGATGAATCTTGTAAGTGTTCTTTCTTGAGCAATTCATTGATCCAGGAGTTGATAGGGTGCTCCGACTGCTTGATGGAACCAAAACGAAGACAACCGAAAAAACACCATTGGCCCACAATTTAATGCCCACGTTCCGTGCATTAGCTAACCCAGCTATGCCAGGTACATAAAGTACAAAACAGAGGAAGGAAAGTCGAAACCAAAGTGTAAGAGAAATCAGTTAAAAGAAGAGGGTACTAAAATTGGTGATGGAAGGTACAGAAAATAGAATCGATAGATGAAGTTCGGAACTCGACATGAAAAAGGACAGGTAATATCTCGCAACTCAATAGCGTCTATTAGACGCTCAAACCCACTAACCGCAGCTTCCTTGCCAACATCTTCTGGAGGCGTGATCCAGTGCTCGATGAAACGACGCAATAACGGTGTCTCCGCTCTAAATCCATCGGACCGCGGTTTTCGCAGCTTCATACTATGCCCGCGGAGACAAGACTATCTAGCAGGACTAAGTAGCCAGGAAAATTCTGTGCTAACTGTCTCAGTCGGCAGTGTTCCAGGACGTGGTGGGTCTTCGTCTGGCAAGCGTTTTCCCTACAAACAGCCACAAATGTCTGTTTAACAACACTGCGACGTGGCGGGTATGACTCGCCACTCAATATAGTCACCGCCCCTAACATACACTGGCAAGTTGACCGTTACCATATTTACAAATTCTGTGCATGTATCTACTCTCATTCGAACACGCCTACCTATTCCGTTAGTGACATGCCACTATTCTTAAATATTTTCAGCTTTTTCCTCAAGCTTCAGTCACCTGTCCCGCACTCTGTACACAACCTAATCGGAGTAGTTCCTTATCAAATGCTCCACATTAGTGATCTGCTTTTTATCTCTACATCTTGCATTCTGTGGACATAGACTTCTTGCAAACTTTGGGCCATATGGACCCACACTACTGTCTTCAACTGTACTACCCCCGCGCTTGGCGCTGCTAATCATGCTATCATATACAATATTGCAATATGCCGAGCATGCCCAGAAAGCATGCCTCGCTTTGTGAAGAATAAAATAGTTATTTATTTAGTTATTTAGTCAAACTGAAACAGTTAGGATTTGGGCACCTCTAATCCTTCGACAGTGCATTGCATGCAGCCCCAACCTACATAAACGTTCGGCATGCGTTTTCCTTGTAACCCCTTGACCAATCTAGTACCGGCAACAACACCCTTTCTAGTGCCACTTTGTTCCTAAAAAGGCATGGTGGACAGGCCTGGATGAAATATTTATTGTGGGGTAGCACAAACATTGAAAAAAGCTACACCAATATATTAGCTGTTAAGTTCCCATAAAAACGATAGAGTAACCATGATATTTGGTACCATTTACTAACCGCCTTCTTCCAGTTTTCTACATTGCGGTGTCGAACAAGGGACGGCCCCTAGCTCAGCTTGCTGAGTCACGTGAGGAAGTTCCTTTCCATCCAGCACCTAACTTGTTGAAGAACCAGGTGTTTCGATACGCAACACTGAAATATTTGGCCAGTCTATAGGCAGTAACCACAAGATGTACCATCACCAGAGTCTAGCCGGAGCTCTTTAAAGGGCCCCAGGACCATCAGTGATATCCGCAATACTCTAGAGCTTTAGATCAGCACAATAATTGCGATGATGCTGCAGGCTGCCCCGGTAAGTCATGCACTTAAACCGAGATCAGCAGCCACCATAGGAGGGAGCCTTGCGGCGAGCCGCCAAGGACAGCTTGTCAAAAGGAGACTACTTTCCACAAGTTAACACTGTCCCCGTCCACCCAGAAAAGCTTACATACACTGGAGAGCCGGTCCAAGTATTCCATAATACCTCAACTACTGCAAGAGTCGCGGATTGGGGACAGTGTCAAAGGCCTTGACGAAGTCATGGAACACCACATCCACCGCATGTTCATTGTCTAAGGCTTCAGCCCAGCTCACACGAGCTACCAGCAAGTCCGCATGACACTATAATCCCTTGCGGAATCCATGTTGCTCAGCGCTGAGCAGGTTAAACGGATTCAAACGGTTCTCCACTGCATCTCCTATTCACTTTACAAGTAACTCAACGACCAGGCTAGCGCAGTTTACCGGCCTGTAATTAGTCGGTGGGTCTATGTCACCACATTTAAAAATCAAACCGACAACAACTTACATCCAGTCGGTAGGTAAGACACAAGGCTTGAGTGACTTTTGAGGCACACAAATCAGAGCTCCACTGAGTTACACCGCCAATTCGTGCAACCATTATGGGGGAAAGAAGCTGGCCCGGAAGCCTCCGTTGGGTACACCCCAATCAGAGACCGGGGAACTTGAGTTACGTTCAAAGGAATTTCAACTAGACAAGAGTCCTAAGAGGCGCTTGAAGCTAGTTCTCTGCATAGCGTATTTGTTTTGTAGACAAAGACGCTTGAGTATCGCCCAAAAAGCAAATATGCATTGTCCTAGTCGCTATAGGCATCGGTCCCATCTCATCGAATCAATAGTGGAATGGAGGAGTTTGCACCATCGAGTCGTTCAACGTAGGCAATAATTGCTTGGGATTAGTCGCGGCGGTATTAGCTAAGCCGTCCTCACACTGAAGCCGAGCCAAGCTAATATGTAGCTTGCACTCAGTTTGGACCCACCGATACCTGTAGGAGGTGTTGTTCGACGGCGTTGTTTGATACCTTAGCCAGCATCAAAACTGCTTCTTTAGCAGGCCTTTTACCGCGGAATCTATCCACCGAGGCTGCGCTCTCGATTCATTCCCTTTCGCTAGTGAGATGTGAGGTGCAGAAATGGCAAGGAGGTAAGCCTTAATCTTTCCTGGGCTATGTGAACAGTGTAAGTTTTATATAGCAACCAAGGCAATGTCCTAGCTTTATCCCACATCGCTTGAATGTTCGTGGCCCAAATTTTTGCATCCAAACTTGTAGTAGCTTGGCAAGACTTGTTAAAAAGACACTGGAAAGACAAGCGTATGTGCTTGCAGGCGCCAAGAGTCTAGTCATAAATAAAACCATTTACAATGTACAGTGACTCCACAAACATATCTAAAATGGACATATGCTGATTGCTGATATACCTCGTGGGTAGGTAAAGGAACTGGTATAAATAAATAAATAGGTATATTTCTAGACTGGCTGGATGCTGCGCGCGTAAGTGCTCAGATTAAACTCTACATTAATCTTATGCTCTTGCATGGGAGTAGGCAAAATATAAGTATATGTGCTTGATGGCCATTACGAGTGAATAGGATTTGCTAGGTGTACAGCTGTTGGGGCTGTACGCGGGCACATTGCAATCCTTCCGCTTCCTTCAGACGATATTGATCTCTTTGTTTTTGTTTGCTGTGAAAGTTGCACAGAGCCGTATTTGTGCAATTTTTCTTTAGAAATAAGATCCAACTCACCACAACTTCGTTATAAAGTTTGGATTATTTCGGTCTGCTCATTCGTCACATTTATTGGTGCAAACATGGAAAGAAATATGAGCGGCGGAAGTATAAAGAATATGAAAAGGTTAAAACTTGTTCTAGAAATCGCACGAGACAGGGAAACGCTCTTGTTAAGAGACATAATGAGTAGCCGTACTTTATTAGAAAAACAACCAAAATTTCTTGCGCTATATTTAACCTCTAATGTCAAATTTCAACCAGAGTAAATCTCAGAAAAGTCGAAAAACTTTTTCTAAGGCTAGATTATTGCAAAAATAATAAAAGATACGCTTCTAAGACAATTTTTACCCATGATTACCGTAAAACTAAAACCAGTGCAATACGTACAGTAGTTCACGAGTTATTCACAATTGTACAGCGGTCTACGGATGACGTTATTAATTTTTTTCGCTAAATATGGCTCTACTTTGCAAATAGATATAAGAAGAGAAAAATTTAAAAACTTTGTTACGCGGTATAAGTTTTAAATAGGCATGGCTGTACAAAAATGCTCTATATAGCCCGCAACACCCCACAACAACTAGTTACAACGTAGGTGGTCTAAAAGCAACCTTTTCACGCATACTTAACAAATATAAAGAAATAAGCAATAATATTTCGCGGGAACACGAGGAATTCAGCATGCTATGTTATTTTATGCAAACGCCGAACGGGCAACTTATTATCAACCCATGGTTGGAAGGCCTCAGTGTACCATTTTCAGTGGATACTGAGCAATGTAAACCACTAGGAATATATAGTTTAATGGCTTTTCAGCCTCTAGGTGCTTGGGAAGTTTCTATCAAGGATACATGAGCTAGAACTATATAAATAATACAGGAGACTATTAGGATTTTTTGACATGTTTTTGCCTTAAAAATGCATCCATTTCTTAGATAACTTGCGTTTTATCGCTTAGAGTCAATTCACTATAATCAAAAAGGCTACGTCTTTAACACCAGTGCGCTGGAGGGGCTTGTCACTAATAATAAAGAAATGAGCATCGGAAAATTTAGTAAACTTTAGCAGAATGTTTCAGAGCGTGAAATCCATTTTTGTCTGCGTTGGCGTTGTATTTCTAACTCTACTTCTGGTGTTGAGCTTGCTCAAACTTGAGGGATTATTATGCCTCATGTGTTGCTGCACACTGTTGTTCAGTTATGCGTACTTATGAGCTATTTCTCCAATTTTATTTCTGAAGCTTGCCGGCGGTATTTATCCAGGTGGCAAGGTTAACCAGTAGCTAAGGTCGCGCCAGCTATTTGGTTGGTGGTTTTCCTAGCAAGAGCTGCTCTAGCACCCTAAACAACGATTGCTAAGATAGAGCAAGATAGGATAGTATGTAATAAAAACGTTGGCAGCTGGTTGGTTACAAATCATTACGCATAACACATTTTAGGCTTCGGTGCCATGTAGATGATAAATAATGCACAGGCGGCCGAGATAAGGCAAAGTTGTGGTCACATCTTTCTTGATATCCAGCCAGCCAGTGCGACAGGGTCCTCTCTCTCGCTGGTTTGCTTTCGTGCCAGTGAAATAGAACCTGGAGATGCACATGTTTTACCAGCAAATGCGGTTATATTAGAGGATCTGCTTTTCATGATACCTGTGTACTAGTGTTGCCAATAGTGATAGGCCCATATATAACAGGTAAATCTAAGTAGATGGGATAAAGAGAGGATAAGTGTTAACCTAAATGTATGATTCTTAGGCCATATTACGTTTAAATTGGTCGCCCTCTTGACAAGATGGAAGATATCAGTATTATTTTGCGGTAAGCATACAGATTATATTTGGAAACGGCAGATTAAAATAGCTTGTAAGCAGGCTCAATGAAAACGCTTCAAGTAAGGCCAACTTGCAACTGACGTCTACGAAGTTACATAGAGGTACTTCTAAAGCTGGTAGTTAGACGATGATGTTAACGATTTCGATGCTTACCATACGGGTACCGGCAGCAACAATAGATTTCAACATCATTGGTGGAATGCCTCTACTAGGCGTACCACAAAGATTATTAGCGTAATATTATTCCATGGTCCCAAAGTTCTAGGACTTAGGAAAGTGTTAAAATGTAAAGCTGAAGACAAGGAACGGAGATGTGGGTAAGATGTAGTTATTGAAGTTTGCCTGCTCGGATGGCTCCCTCATTGCCCTGTAATATCCTTATGAGAAATAACTACGGGTTTGCTAATCTGCCAGTCCGTAGGCTAGGCGGTACTGTTTGATGAACATGCTGAACATTGGCAAAACGACCAATGAAAACGAGAAGCCGGAGGGTAGTAGATAGCTGATGACCCATGCAGCTTTCGAAGCAACGTGTCACTGAGGGTACCGAAGCAACTCAGGGACTAACCAGGAATAACTAGATAACATTTGCATTCAGCAATCTAATCTTAGCACCTGTAAGGTGCGTGCGACTGATCCCTCGGAGACAACCCGAGTGTTGTAATTGCGGTAATGGATAAAGTTCAAACATATGGGTCATTGCTGGAGGCAATTCATGGGGGTTAGGCCACCAACCTTCCATTACAGGGTGCTTTTGTGTTGGCGTCTACCCTTTTCATAGTGCATTCATAATGAGGGATTGCCCATAGAAGAACCCAAGCAGGTCAAGAAGAGATCGCTAAAGCCTAAAGTCAGCTTTTACTCGGATTTCTATTCTTAATACTTTAAATGACTGCGAGAAATACCGCTAAATTTTTTAGGTGTTAAGAAGGTAAGACCATGAATGTGAATGAGTTGTGAGCTCAAGGTGCTTAGCTATCCTGCACTACATCGTGAGGGTCCTCGAGCTACATCGGGATCAGTTTCGAAGAAGTGGTCTTTCGAATCGCAGGCATTGGAGATTCTTTGTATGCTGACAATGCAGCAATCCTTTTATCTGCTTTTTTAATGCCTGCAAGTGTTGGCTTTCTCTTAGTCTGTAAGGCAACCTGTTCCATACGTTCACGTAACCAATTAAGTAGAATGGAAATCGCAATCTCTTCTTTGCCCTTAGCAAGGTAAAAGAATGGCACTTGTTTCGGCGTTTAAATGCAGGTGCGTTCCTTAGTTTAAGACTACGGATATTACTGTGCAGCTTTTTATGAATTGGTTTATGGAAAAAGCACAAGTTAAGGATAATACAACTTTTCCAAAGGTCGAAAGTCTATGGTTGTTGTACTTTTGTCGGTAACTCTGCGACTGCTGTGATGGAGTCAAAAGCTTTATAAGGCGCTGCTGAGCTTGTTTAAAAAGAACACAGTCCAACTATGTAGATTGCTGCATAGACAAGGGCAATATTCGAGATGTGGACGGACGTGGCGTCCATAAATCTCTAGCCTTGTAGCTGCGGTTTTTATGCAACGGCGTACGTGGCAAGCTAAGGCCCTTAATTTTGCCACCGGATAAGGAACTTGCTCCGCAAAGTTGAGACCCATGGAGTAGCGCAGGCCGAGATCTGTTTTTATGACATTCCGTTTGATAATGATGCCGCTTATTATTAGGGACCCAAAAGATATAGAATATTTGTGGGTCAGGACATTAGCTTGTTGAGCGAGGAACGTCCTTTACCATTGTTCTCAACACCTTTTAAGTGCTTCTAGATCTACACAGATACAATTAATTGCGGGTAGTTCATTACCAGTGAAAAGCCGTTGACAACGTTTACGTCGTCATCGAAAAGGAAGGAGCGACTGTGTTGTAACCTCCTCCAGGCTATATTTATATAAAGCAAAACAAGCCAGGACCAAGAACGTTCTTATGCACCACGCCATTGGGGACGGAAGCCGGGGTGGATACAGTTTGCAAAGTCTTAACTGACTGTGTACATCCTATTACATTGAAAAGCAGCCAGTCTAATAGAGGTCTGATTGCCACGTACTACTTTACCTTATGCAGCAGGCGCATATTGGTGCCCTGTCAAACGCCTTTTGCATGTCAAGGTTAAGAATGAGAAAGGAAAGATTAGTGTTAATAGCCTTGGTGAATAAATTGATGGTGTCAAACTGACAGGTTGCAGAAAACCGAGCACTTAGAACTTCATGCCGCGATCCATTTTTGTGCTCGCCTGTATAAAGGTTACTCATGATGGGCATTTTAGTCAACTTCACTATCACTCGCGAAATAATATAAAGGTGGTTACTAGGGCGCTATTTACTAACTTCCTGTAGGGTTCCACCTTTACTCCGTAGCATGGTGATGGAAGGTTTCCAAACGGCCAGGTATTAAGCGTTATGCATTAATAAAGTAGAGTTTCAAAAAAGCATAATGATATCTTTGCAACCATTCTGAAGTAGACTGAGCAGTATTTCTTCAAGTCCAGCAGCTCTGCACCGAACGACCACAGCGCCGAACAGCAAGTTAGTTCATGCCAACCTCTGGGCGGTTGACGAATCCCAGCACCAGACTAGTGTTTGCACAGTGAGTGCGTATAAACTTTCAACCATTCCTTTGCACGTGTTTATGGGGCCTCTATACACTAACACAACCGAACCCTAAACCGAAGAAGTGCAAACAACCACTGCTAGAGCCTCAACCGATTAGACAAGAGCCTGAAAAGCACTGTTTTTTAATACATCGAGATGATAACGAATATACAAGGCTACTCCACTTCCTGGACAGCAAGTGGAGCAGTCCGCGCGGAACAGTGCGTAGTCCGGCAGTCATAATTCTTCATCTGTGACTTCTTCCGACAGCCACGTTTCAGTGAAAGCAAGTATATTTGGACGAGGTTCGTCTAAGGGCAGACCCGCCTCGCACATCTTGTTCCTCAGGCTACGCAAGGTACTGAGTACAACTTGGATGACCTATGGACGATCAGCCCTTGGCCGTGCGCGGGTAGAATTGGTTCCGGCAGGATAGAAAAAGACCGTTGGCTGACCACCTGCAAGTCCACCAATCAGAGGCCTTTCACGCCAGCTGTACGCCGGGCTTTTAGGTCTCTGATGGCTTCCTTTAAGTTTAACCTATCCGCTAACAAAAGATTTGGTTGCACACTTAGTTTGGTAACTTTAGTTTGAAGGTAAAGTGCAGTAATGCTCTCTGCGCTTCTGAGTGGTGCAAAGAGACGGCGTCGAGAATTTGGTTAACCAAAAGAAACGTTCCTCAACCTGATGAGTATCCTGATATTAACGCCAGGGATACCTGGTGGTAAAAGCCTGGTCACGCAAAACTTACGCCAACAAAGGTCATCACGCATGCGCTCGCTGGAAAGAGCAGCAGTGAATTCAGTGGTATTTCTGATAACACCAATGCCGTCTGCGTAAGAATCTCCCCGACGTTGTGTATTGTCTCCAGATACGCTACTTTTCTCGCCACGTGTTTGTTTGACAGGAATAGGTGGGACAAATTGCGACGGCATCTCATGTCTCACTGGGGGAATTGCAGCACCAGGTGGCGTTTCCAGCTCAGACACTTGCACTTTGAGTGTTTTATCACCATCCGGTTTTGGGGCGGGGGTTTGCAAGCTATAGTTGCCCACTTATGTTAATTATTTGCTGGCGCAGTAGCCCGTGAATAGACTTCCATTGGGCCGGGTCGACAATGCCGTCAGAGGCCTCTGTGCTAGTTTCTTCTTGTGAATTGGAGGGTCCGTTAGGATGCACGCATAGTTAACTGATGGCAGCTAGCAGAGGAACAGTCCGGTACAGTGTCAACCTGCGCAATATTTAGGTATTTCATAAGCTAATATACTTTAAAGTTGAGCTAGGCAACAGGCATGTTCGACTAACGCTTTTTCAACAACTGTGCACCGCGATGCCAGTGTTTTGAATGTAGCGCAGGTGAAAGGCGAGAGTTTTGCTATATGAGGGCAAGAATATGCACATCTAAACAGAAAACTTTCATTGGATGAGTGCATATTGTACATATTCGCTCGGCGGCCGGTATAACTTTTGTGGTACCAGCGGGAGCAAACATCACACTGCATACCAGCAGCTAAATTCCTAACTGAGCTTGAACCGGCAGAATTGCCACAAACTGGATTCGACTCATCAAAGGAAGACGCAAGGTGTTCAGACGCCCTGGGCGTTAGCAAGGCAGCCACGGTTTAATTTAATAAAACGCAGAATTTAAACACACCTATACAACCATAAAACGAACAAAACAAAAAGGCAAAACCGGCTATAAAACGGGATTAAAATGGCGAATGAGCGCAAAGTAACCAGTAAGCCTCAGGGAGATGCAACACCTGTTGCCACTTTAAGTAAACTAAGATACTTTGGATGAGTAAGATTGTGACAATAGCAAAATTTTGCTTCAACTGTTAATTCAAACGCCATTTTTCCACAATAATTTAGCAAAATTGCTCGATCAGTATGGCACGTCAACAAATCGAGTTACCGCGTAGCACTCACATGTCGCAACCGCGCTCCCCCGCATGTTGTTGACGACCTTGATTACTTGCTCTATCTGCCTAGGGATCAGCAAACTTATGAAACGATTAAAGCCGCACTTCTGCGAATACAGGTCTGTCCGGCGGACAATGCGAAACAAAACGCTTAAGAAAAAAGCAATTAGGTGCTCCTTAGCCGTTTCGGTTAAAAGTATACAAAGACTAGCAATACCCACCTATGTTGATGACGATATTCTGTGAGAGCTGTGGGCACAACGACTACCTCGTGGAATGCGCCACGTGCTTTTGCTAATAGTGGTGCTCCATGGTCGTTTTGGCCAATGCCGTCGCCCGTATCTGAGAATATTACGCCAAGGTTTTGCCGGTCCATTCGACCGCTGATGCTGAGTTACCGGAACTCCGGGCGCAGATGGCTTAGATTGATAAACGACTCGGCGACATTTCAGTTTTAGTAGCTAATCGCTGATCTCGTTTCAGTAGGCGAACACGTTACTGATTCACTTGGAAGTCTCCGCCTAGATCATCCTATTGCTGGTACCACAAGCGATTTGGTTCGCAAGTCAGGTCGCGCCCTTCTCCTTGTTCCTTTAAGCGACAAACCTAGGGAAACATACGATGAGCACGTAGGCTCGACAGACGTCGCTGGTCATCGCCGTAGCCTTTTCTTCGGTATCGATCGGCAAACGGGACTACGCTACCTCGTTGACACAGGTGCAGAAGTTAGCATCATCGCACGCAAGGCCACTGAGGTTACTGAACAGGTGAATAGCTCATTGCGCGCGGCCAACGAAACCGCCATTCTTATGTATGATCATCTCCGGTCTACGCACAAGCTTGATTTAAGACGATCTTTTAAATGAATACTTCTCGTTGCAGCAGTTCAAACATCCATCCTTTGGCTCGATTTGCTGCAGAACTACGATTTGCTTGTAAATACAGCAACCACCTCTCCTCTACCGTTTAACGTGTCTCCCTGTCATTGGGACTTTGACCGACGCTGCGTCAATCCCTCCCGTGCTTGCGACCCAGATGAATCCACCCATCGGTCAAACGCATTTTGACCGTTTCCTACAGCCGTTCAGTGCTGTCAAGCCGATGGCTGCTGCAACAGTTGCCGCGAAACATCACACTCTCAAAAAGTACCACCTGTTTGCACTAAAGATCAACGAATTATACCGGATAAACTTCGAATCGCTAAAGCCGAAGTTTAGCACTTGTTCGAACTAGGTATATTTGGGCCTTCAAAGAGCCCGTGGGCGTCGCCGCTATACATGGTGCTTAAAATGTCAGGAGACTGGCATCCATTTAGCCCCTACCGCGCTCTAAACAATATAACCGTTCCAGCCCGGCACTCAATACCGCGCCTTTAGGAAATAAGGGCTAACCTAAGACGAGCCATGTGTCCTCGAACATAGATCTAGTACGCGAGTACCACCAGATCCCGGTCACCGACGAAGACATAGCTAAAACCGGTCATTAGGCGTTTTAGTGCGTACGAATTTCTTAACTTGCCAGTTAGTTTACGCAACGCCGCACAAAATTTTCAGGGTATTATAGGTTCCGTTACCCGCGGATTACACTTCGACTGTCACTTTAGCGACGATATATTATACATGTCACGTGTTTCATGTTTATGTTGTTAGTTTGCGAGTGAGCAGATAGCACGAAATGGTTCCACCTCGCAATGCCAGTCTTTTTATTGCCTTATTAAGAAGGATAAAGGGAACTCTGCGTTACATTTTGCTTGTGTTGAGGGTGAGCCGCCAGTTGGCGGTTTTTGAAGCCAGAACACTAATCAGGTGCTGAAACTCAGCCGCGCTGTGTGCAAGCAACACACAATCGTCAACAAACAACAACATATGTTTGGTTGTCACACAGCTTGGGGCTAACGCAACGAAAGAACGGATTTTCAGCAACCCACCAACGTTTCGGGCCTCTACACGAAAACGGTAAGCACAAGCCGCGCCGAAAGCTTAAGACAACGTTACAAAGATAAATATTAAACAGAGAAGGAGCTACGACACAGCCTTGCTTTACAGCAGCAAACTCAGCATGGTCATCAACTGACTAGCTATTCAGCTACACCTACGTCTGCGTACCACTATGCAGACATTTAGTGGAACTTAAAAACTTACTTGGACAAACAAACTTACCTAACACCGGCGACAATGCCTTGCTGTTCACCGTATCCGATGCTTTGGTGAAATCAACAAAAAGGAAGTAAAGCGGCTGGTGACCAAATCTACCCCGCCTGCAACTGAAGAGCCGCAAACACCATGTCTGTAGTGCTGCGACCCATACGAACTTCACACTGCTTTTACGCCACGTTAGATTCCACAACCCGACTGACGAGACTGTTGAGCAAGATTCAGGCAGTCATCTTGCCCACGCAACTCAGCAAGTTGATGCCACGCTAATAGTTCACCACTGCTTGTCTTCTCCGTCCACCAAGCAGTTTGAATGCGACGACGTTCTCAGATCAGCGGCCGTCGAATGTACCGAAACCTACTTTTAATCTCTAAGTAAGTGGCGTACGCCACATGTAACTAATGCTGCATTCCTTTCCGACACCTACGCGCCAATCTTCGCAGTGTTCTCATGAAACCCGTCTGGCCGCTTTCGGTTTGTTCACATGATGTTCACCTTGGCAGCACCTGTCAGCTGTCTGCAAATACAGTGACACAGGTTGCGCAGTAAGGCTAGGCATTCCACATGACACAGGCGTGCAGCTATCGCCTTTTCCAATTTAATACATTACGCCACAGTGCAATGGAGGAGAAGGTTAATTTTACGCTAGTTTACGGCGGCAGCACTGTACGGAGATTTACGGAAATATGTGTACCCTTTGGCCCGCGCAAATTTTAGAGCAGGGCCGCACTCGGCTACGTGCGGAACATGTATCCTGCGCAGTTCAAGCATTTCGCGCTTGGTTACGTTGACACAATCGAGCAAGTGGGCGTGCCCACTCCGTGAATGCGTCCAATATACTGTATTTCATACACTCAATGCAAACCGAGTTTTCGTGATTGTCAGGCCGTGCTTGGCACACATTGAGAGCCGCCTGACATCAATCGCATTCGCTGTATTAATGCCATACTGACTAATAACATCTGTCCACACCGGTGCATCAAGCCAAACGGACGTAGTGAACTCACCAGCAGAAATAGTCTGCCGCTTCTCGGCGCAGACCGTTTCACGGAGGATAACTGAGTATGAAATTGTTTAAGCGTGTCATCAGGATAACATATGGTCGGACCTTACGTGCTAATCCAGCGTGATCCAGCGGTTCTAAAACGCAAAACTTCCTGTGTAGGTTAATAAATATTCACTGTTTATTCCACTACCTGTACCCTTGTTATTAGCGCTTTCCGCAACTCCAATTTCGCTCCAAGTGTCTACTTCTGCTTTTCGGCAAAGATTTGGAGCAGGCAGAAAACAAGTTTAGTTTATACGGAATCGCATAAGAAGTAAATCATAATAACAGAGAAGTCCATGCCCACGCCTTAACTACTGTTCTTGCATCTGAAAAGGACTACAAAAACTGGGATACCTTCCCTGTAAACCAGCAATATTGATACCTTACTATTTGAGGATAATGCCAAGGATTAGCACCCGACTTTGCAATTATTCTTAGATTTTTCCATCAACATTATTCCTTGACATCTATTCATCCCCACCCACCAACTTAAAGCACTTTGAGCTAAGTGACGAATTAGGTGTAAATAAATTAAAAAGTATGTTCTTTCGTCTAGGACATTGCAAAGCGCACCTATATATGAATTAAATCCAGACACCAATGAGCCCACATGTGCTGCATTCTATGTTCCTTAAGACGGTGGATCAGCACGTCGGTATTCCTGGTTGCCAAAGTTTTCGGCGCACCATAAGTGTAGGACGCATTCCAACGCTTAAACCTGGGTACCGCGGGTGCCGTTTAAAAGGAAAAGATAGTCGGGATCTAGCAAGCTGCTGGCAAAGCTGTTCGAAATCGATTAATTTTAAAATCATGGATAGCATTCATCAGAGCTATCCCTCTTTACCTGGAAGACATGCATATACCCCCTGCGCTTAACATGGTTTCCGGTAGGCACGTTAATGTATTATTAGGTTGCTTGCGCCCGGGAAACATAAGCAAGGTCGCTAAATCCCGTTAATCGTAGAGCTATCGTTTTCGTCCACTTCAGCAGGGCAATTGACAAAGTTCTTCATGGACTTCTCCCAAGCAAAATCCGGGGAGATCGTTTTGCTGGAAAGATTCTCTCCTGAGTCGCTGACTTTCTGTAGGGTCAAAGCTTGCAACGATAGCAAACGATCGCTACACCTATCTTGTTTCTATGATAAGTATAGTCACACAGAACATTGTACCTGGTCCTGGGTTTATCAAAATCTACAGCAATTATGTTCCATAAGAGCACTAAATTGTTTACCTCATAAAGTGGCTGGCTAGCCGAACAACCTTCTCGTGGTTCCAGCTGGATGGTTCGTGTTTACATCCTTTAATCAAAGAGTTCGGCGACAAGTTGCTAGGACGCGGTTGGCTTTCGTCTGCAAAGCGTTCTCCCTATACAAAGCCACAACTGTACGTTTAACAACACTGTGACGTGGCGCTTATGACTATCCACTAGTTAAAGTTACTGTTTGCTTATCCGGACAACCTCCTCAATTTTACAGTCATCAGGCAACTATTTAACACTGGTGACACGTTCAAAGCATCAAAAGAAAGAAAAATATTTTTGAATGTCATAAACGCAGCTAAAACGTCGACGTGCACGCTTACGTACATTAATGTACCAACCTATGCGACAAGCCTTTTGTTCCATTTTACTTTAACTGATCGCATTTTATACTCTTATATGATCACGCCTGTGCTAGCGTGCCGCGCATAGTCGAGAATAAATATTTTATTAATTTACTTATTTACATGCTGCTAGTCTACAGCTGTGGCTATCCGAGTACAAGCTTAATGATGCAGACCTGCTACGGACAACACTGAACCGGTTGCACTGCTTGCTAAGTGTTCTTCCCTCCAGATTTATAACCACGACCCATTTGATGTTTATCACATTGTGTGCTTATAGCGCAAAATCGCAACCTTGGAAAGTGTCCTAATAATGCTTCTACCTTCAAACTTATACACGATGCAGTTGACCATAATATGTTGCTGCTATTTACAAGATACGCTTTTCTATGAGAAATCCTTTTCCCAGATAACTCAGAAATATTCCGACTCCTGTTTAGCCTTCAAGATTGACCGATACTTTCTGACTGCTTGCCGTGTTTTCCTATATGACCAATCAATTTTAAAACTTACCCCATAAGGAAATTCGGTTCGTCGTCTGGAAGAAACGTTTCTTTGGCTAACGGCCTGAACATTTGTGTAAGTCCTTGTTCAGCACTTCAACATAAACAACATGATATTTTAGTGGATAGCCTTTGGGCGCGTTTACTACTTCTACAGACGGGCAACACGTCACATACAAAATATATTTACTCATGCACCAACCTACTAAAGATGGCAAGACTTTGGGTCAGGACAGGAAAAGACTCACGGCGAAACACGCAACCCCCTAACAAGCGTGCAATAACGGAAACATTGTACGCAAATCCACTGCATTTGAACACGCAAATAACCACACAACAAGAAGCATAGCGTTCTAAGTTGTCATTAAAAGGAATGGTAGTATTGTTCCTGGAAGTAGTGGGTTTTCGCTTGGCAAGCGTTTCTTTCATAAAATGTCAAAATTCTCAGTTTACCAAGACGGCGCCTGGACGGAAGTGATTCGCCAACGAATAAAGTCACAACCCATGACTTCACAATGCCAAGTCAAGGAGCGTCATATTTCACTATTCTTTAAGCGTTTGTTTCTCTGACGCTTCTACAAGTGCTTATTTCTTACTTCGGCTGCACCATTGCGTTTGCGTTACACACACACGAACCCAGTAAGTCGTCTCAATTCTGTTGATCTTGCTCATGAAAGATAAATAAATAAATAAACATATATTGCTTGACATCTGTTAGCAACTGTTCTAGGATTGTCCGGATCATTTTGTACAAAAGTCCCAAGCTCTTGCACGAATAAAACACATTCTAAGACTAGTACATACTAAATGTCAAAGCGTGGGTTATCACGGTTTAGTAGTTTTCACGGTATGGCATCGTCAAACATTCCGTTGATATTAATGCATACACCGTCAGTCAGTTTCCTTGCGATTGTGTGTTATTCCCTGGAATCTTATATATTTGTTTTATGGGGAAGGTCAGTGCTGTCGAGCCAATTTCTTGTTATTAATGATACCACATTCAGCGGTTAATTGCTGCATATGTAAACAGCCCGATTTATACCACGCGCTTGGAGGAGAAAGGAGTGTAGAGAGCAGAAGGGGTAATAGTTGGACAAAAGATATCTTCCATCACGGTAAATAAAGGAATTAAATATTTTACAAGAAGTAGACTAAATAGAGCAACGTAAGGAACTTCTAAAGTATGTAAAATTCTAATTCAATTATACGTTAACCAGTAGTAAGTGACTTTGAGCAGAACGACGTTAAGCTGATAGACAAAATAAAAAATAACAGTCATTCAATTTAAATATATAATATAACAGCATTTTAAAGCATTATACTCTGTAAACTTTGATTGCTTGATGTGCTAAAATTAACATAACCGAAAAATCAGCAGTCGTTTGTAAGTTATTCATTGACTGCGTGTAGCGCCATTATTTTCCCATGCTGAAGTGACGCATTTGTTTCGCTATCAAATACGGTGTAGAACAGAAATAAAAGGGTGCATGATCTGGCGTCATATCTTTTAAATTGTTAGGTGTATCTAAAAAGGCGCAAGTGGCTCAAGATTACCAGCAGCCGATAGGAGCAAAGTAGTTGGCTAAGAAGTCTTACCATTTAAGCGTAGGCAATGCAAAAGAGATAAAAGGAAGAAAGAATTGCGCTGAGCAGCTTAGAAACCATGTAAGAATGTTGCCAATACTCAAGAGATTTCAACCTGGCCTAATTAGTTTTGAGTAATAATGCCACTTCTTAAGGATTCTCATAGGTACAGAGAGTTACAACGCACTGTAGAGTTAGAAGCACCAAATATTTGTAGCGTAGGCTAGTAGCAAACATAGCTGCGGAAATACATACGATTAATCTATCTGCATTAGTCAGAGCGGCGCGTGAATAAGTCAGCCCATTTCAGTCAATAAAGACTGAAAAGTTTCACGCTAAATAATGCATGGTTTATAACTCCTACAATTTTTCTGTAACCACAGTTGTATGGCTCCCACAATTGACACATATCCGAGGTTTGTCGCCATGAATAGGCAACTGACTGTCAAAAAAATAAGCGATTTACTATTGAGCGTAAACCTTACTGCAGCTTGTATATGTGGTGAAACAACCACTATTGTTAAGATAGCTAGAGCTTTCAAAAGCAAATCTTTAACGCGCTTTTCATGTTAGTGCATTAGCTGGTTAACTATTTTACAGATTTTGTGGTTCATCACTTCTGTTATGTAGGTTTGACGCAAGTGTTACCAATGTAGGCTAAACCGATTATATGGGATGTAGCGTTGACAATAGATCAGCTATCAAACTAGTGGTTTGTTAAACCGGAGCCGTTCCAGGCATTCGTGGTCTATTCTTTGCTGATGTAGTGCCGCCATATTTGGCAGAATGAGTATGTCAACTGATTTTTTACCAACACTACTTGCACGTACTCAGATAATCTATCGCTGTTATTTAGTACTGATAAAAGCATACGAAACGTGCGCATCTCGCATCATTTGTCGGCTCGACGTTTTATTCAAAATAGCAAATTAGTTTCCGTGAAGGTGTTGCAAAAGTGGTTGGTCATGTATTCGCATACGTCGATTGCATCGGTAATTATCCCTTTATCGAAAATTATGTGGGAAATATTAAGGAAATCTATGCGGCCAATTCGAAGTTGCATTAGTCTGGAAGGAGGCTTTAGTTGGTTGTTGCTTCTAAGCACGGTGCTTTCAGTTGATATATGTACCAGGTTAAGCGATTCGCTTCCGATGCTGAAAATTTCGTTCATATGTATTATGTGATGATAGTACTTGGTGTTGTTGTAGATGGGGTGTATTTTCCTAAGCTAGCCAGCCAATCTGCGTACGGTGGCGTCAACGGGCGCCTGCACATTTCTGACCGTGTTCCGTTTTGGGTAAAGAATTCTAAGCTTTTATATATTTCGCTGGTCGCTTTATTTGTACGGGTAGCTCGAACGAAGTCAGTTTAGAGTGCAACTTAGAGAGGTAAGGAACATTATTTTCAGTAGAAATCGTGTAGGGGTTTCCGTGTACTACCAATAGGATTCTGATAGTTAGGGAAATTAGGAAGTTCCACTTTGAGCCTCATTAACTTGCTGTCACAACCTGGAATTTTGTCCAAAGCGGAGGATTAATCATTGCAAGTATATTTGTAAATACTAGGTATAGGTTTTTGTGTTTAATTGTAGGCGGATACACATATTTAGTTCATGCATGTATGAAAACATTGTGAACTAAGTCCTATGGCTGGAAATAAGGGACATAGTGAGTCACCGGAAGTTTGCGCATTATAATCTCTGCGAAAATTCTCTTATAAGTAGGAATTCATCACATCCAGACTGACGCAGGCAGCCGTTACAGGCCCAGAAAAGCACCGTACGCGCATTCATTTCTTTTGTGAATCGTCAGCCGTGGGCTTTTCATCGGATTCTGTTAGGGCAAGGATACGACTTCGGAAATTGTTTTACAAGTTCTGTAAAAGTAGAAGTTGAAATTTATGGTGGGATGCACACACAACTGCTCGTAAGTCTAGGCTGGTCTCCGAATAATTAATTCCAAACAAAATCTGGATTGTTAATTGGTATAGTTAGGAAATATGATTCACGGAGGTGATTGTTGACGTGTATAAGGTGGTCACGGCCATTTTGCTTGCCACATCCATCACAGTAAAGTGTGTGCCAGGTGAGGTGCAAAGACGCATAAGGTGAACGCCTTACCTTTGCTTTCAGAAAAACATGAAGGTTTATGAACAAAACAAAGTGGTTTATATAGTTTCATTCGGTGTCTGAGTAATCGACCGCTAAGGAAAGACAGTATATTAGTTGTGGTCGCCGAGGCCTTTCGATTTTACCCAAGTTCCTACAAATAGTCAACGCAGGTAACTATGGCTTATGCCTTCAATTAATTAGATAACGGACGAGAAGCAATTGTCGTGGTAAGGACAGAGTAGTGTAGTACAAGTTTTGCAGTCAATGCGCAGCACACATTTGTTACTAGGTCTATTAAAAACACCCAGCGAATGGGTACCAGTAGTTTAGATTTATCTGCAGCATAGTAGTAGTATAACTTGTGTTCAGGAGGAAAATGTGGTTGGCGCAGGTGAGGAGGCAGATTGTATTTTAGCATGCTGCATAAAATGTAGCGGAAGCTAGCAGTCAGAAGTTAAGCAGCTTAGTCCCGTTAAGCAGTGAGATTAAAAGAGTAATCGTATACCACTGACTGGATCACTGCACCTACGGTGGACAACCTATTCACGCTATCGGTTTGGTTTCCTCGTGTAATTACGGCTTGCAAAATACCTTGGTGCGTAGGGTCTCAACCTGAATAGACTGTGGTCGTAGTAAATGAGGTGTTTGTGTCTTCAAGTGATCCAGTCGCAAAAACTATGATAAAGGCTTAGCAACCGTCTACATATATTCGAAGGACGTTGTTTTGGAGCTATTAACACTGTCACGGAAAAACCAATTTGGACCGCTGCGTAGTATGAGGCATGTATCGCATTGCAAATGAGCTACTTCTCGGATTTGGTTCCGCACCGAGTGCAGGTGCTAATTGGCTTAGCCGGGACTTTTAAGAAACAGGAGACGAGACGTTCACACTAACTGACTACTTAATCATATCACGTCTTGGAGATATTCTTTACTGTAGTGACGTGTGTCACCGTAGCTGGTACCATTTTAGGAATTATAACAGAATAGTAAGATAATTTCTTAAATGACAAAATGTAACAACTTACTAGGCGATTTAGGCAAACAGCAAAAACAGAGTAAAACCAAGCGTTGACTTAAAACAAGTGGTAGACTTAGCGACTAGAGGTTTAATCTTATTTTGCTGTGGCAATATCACGAGTTAGAAAAATCGTTGTAATTGCGCCTTAACAGGCTTGGTGATTATAAGCTCATTTTGCCTTCACGTAATGCAATTCTGTTGTCTGTGTAATGATAAGCTTGTTTTGCAGGCCTAAAGGTGATGAACATTGGACAAGTTTGACCGATTTTTGACCTTTTAAACCTTTGTTTACACAAGAATCTACATATAGTTCACACATAGTTACAAGAATGCGTTTGTCATACTTCAGCCGCACTCGATCTGGAAGTTTTATTATAATCCCACTATAGGTGGGACTAGCGCAATCCTTCAACTCAAAAGCGATAGTGGTTAGCAGAGTATTCGTTTATTTGATTTCTACGATGTTTCAGTTCACTGTAGCAGCACTAGAAGCGAACAGCTGCACCTTATATTGTATCACCATATGATTTAGCCAAGCTGAAGTTGGATACGAAAAGGTTAAGAAAAGGTACTTTAGTACAGTGCGTAACCACACACCTAAACAACTATCCCCTTGCTCGCATTTATTGCTTGTGGCTGACGATGTACACCTAAATATTAGTGTTCATGGACAAAATTCTTGATTGGAATTGCAAAGGCGATCCATAAGTTTAGTAAATCGCCTGCGATATATTCATAAAACTTTCATTATTCTAGTATTACGCATAGTCTAGCTTCTGATTACTTATCACTTTGATATTTGTTATAGGAAACTTAAACGTATAAAGCTTTTTAACTCAAACACCTAAGGTAGGTCGATCGCAAATGTTCTGTAACATAAAAATCAAAACCAGGCTGTCGTGCTATCAATCCAGAAAGGAGGTAGTTCTGATTAAAGACGGCAAATTCTGCCGTAATAAATGCTGCATTGAAAACGTCTTGTAACGTGTGAGTTAACCTTTATTTTCTATGATGGCACGCCATTGTATCAAACAGCTGTACCTTTTATTTAACAATAATCAAGCGTAGATGAAGCAAAAACTTGTCTAGCTTGAAGTGCCGGCAGCAAAGCTTAACAGTAAAATAGTGGAAACGGTAAAGCCTCCAGTTGTTTGCTCAAATATGATTTCAGACCATTAAATAGACGCCAAAACGTGTGTCATTTTAGGTCTAACAACGCGTATTCGCATTGTACTGTGGTCATTTTTCTGAACCAGTTTTACGCCTAAAACAGCGATCATTTCATTTTCTTCGGCCGTCAGTAAACTTTACCATACCTGCAGGTTAAGGTATCATAATCACGCTATCCACATGATCTTTCGTTTTCTTTGGGTACTCTCCTTTTTGGTCGAATGCATTACTGTCAACATTTGTGCTACAACGCACAGTGGTTGCATAAAAGCGTGGGTTGCTGCTTTCTGTATAACACTGCAAGGCACATGCAACTAAACAGCGTCGCGGAAAGTATGTGCCCTTTGCCCTAGCAGACGGGTTAACGATTTTCCAGTAATTACCGATTATAAGGTTTTATCGTAGTACCAAATTTTTGGTAGTATTTCTATTACTCATTTTCCACATTGTTTTCAGTTTCCATTTAAATCTACCCACTAGGTTGCATGCAAGTGACCTTCTATATCATGTTGGTTTTTGCTAATTAATGTGCAGGAGCCAAGCTAAGGGAGACAGGTACAACATTTAAGGTCCAGTAGGGTTAAAATGTGCCCGCTTGCTCAGATTTAACAAATTATGTTGGCTTGACAAGGGCGAATAACACACTCAAATGCATTAACGAAAGCTGCTTATTAAATCACTAGAGAGCACCATGTAAAAGCATAAGAGAAAACTATTTCGTTGGGACTATGATGTTGCGTGCGTACTTAACCAAAGTTGCTTAACACAATAGTAATGGCCTCTAGCCAACATTTGGGAGAATCCTAAGCACCAGTTTTTCCCGCACATGTATTATACTTGCCTAATTACATGTTTCCTGCTAAACAATAATAAAAATTTAAATAGAAACCAACGATAAGTTCTGTGTTTAACCCAATCTACAGAGTTATACAAAGATCCAAGCAGTTCCTAATAGTCCACCGTAAATGAAAGCAATCGCCATTATCACAACAACTCAAAATACATATTAAAAGCGGCAGAAGAACTAAATGTCCATAGGTAAGATTGTAATATGATTACGTTAATTAGCGCTGCTTCGAAGTGTCAGTTCGATTCATTTGAATGCAATATCTTTACTCTTGCTGTAAGTCTTCTGAAAGTGCACGTATAGCAATCAAATATTTAGGGATCATCAATCCTCCACTACAAAGTTTTAATATTCTTATCCTATATTTGTCTGCAAATTTTGCTTTCATTGCTATCAGAGACGCCGTCAATTATCACGTATAGGCTAATTAACCAGTAAGCTTATGCTCAGCTATTCTCCGGAGGACCTGGCAACGGTCTCCAGCCCGCAATAGTATGAAGGTAAGCTGCACCGCTAGCTAGCGTCATCTAATAGAATTGTCAGAAATAAATAACCAAGCAGCCTATGAAGTATCCATTTTGCATTTTAGCTTTCCTAACTACTACGATCTACGTGCGCCTTGGCCACGGTATTGCTGTGAAAGTTCAATTAGACGCCTACGGTATTCGCAATAGGTTTATCAGTTGAGCATTCTTACCACCGCTGCGGTGGCCTAAATCCATTCCAAACCCCATTAATTCTAAGGACATCACGTTAAATTTGTTTATAGAATTGACACACCGTTTTT
This sequence comes from Dicrocoelium dendriticum, assembly GCA_944474145.2. Taxonomy (NCBI): domain Eukaryota; kingdom Metazoa; phylum Platyhelminthes; class Trematoda; order Plagiorchiida; family Dicrocoeliidae; genus Dicrocoelium; species Dicrocoelium dendriticum. The sequence goes on along the minus strand of OX104068.1, from coordinate 115,551,727 downwards.
CAAGTCAGAACCTTCCGCCTGGTGGTTCTATTTTCGCCGCGCTTAATAAAAAATGTTAGGAGGCGGAATATATAATTCGGCATGTATTCATAAACATCAACTAGTGACCGATTAAATATGTAACATAACCATAAACTTTTCGAAATCTTTAGAGGCTGGATGAGTTCCAAACCTTGCGAAGGTTTTCCTATTACTATGCAAATGTGCTCTGCGTCTAGTTCTTTAAAAATTTATTCATGCACATGTGTGTTTCGTTGTTTAAAACGATAGATCAATATTATTTGGAACCCGATTATAAAACCTATTCGTTGACTTTACTAGTTTGATTGAGAAGAATAATGTTTTACTTCAATTTCCTAATGCTCTTCGGCGTTCGATTATGTCCAGTTTTAGGTGAAAGTTTTGGTAGGTCTGTTTTATAACACGTAATGAGCATCGATATTGCTTATCCAGAAAAAAATGCCATTAATTTTGACAAAGATCCCCGAAACCTGCATTAGGAACAGCATTCTTATTATTAATGTACAAGTAAAATCTTTTCACCTATATTTGACAATGTTAAAGATAAATTATAAAGTGTTCGCCATATCTTAATCCATCAATTATTCTAAGGCCCTGGAGGTCCTTAGGGGTCCAAACGAGAGAAATAACCATATCCTCTTATCAATGCTAAAAAATTAACAAATGCCTTAAGACACCGGAAAAGGTTAACTTTTTGAACTCCTTGCTTAAGGACCGTTTCTTGCTACTTGGTATGCAAACCGAATAGTAGGTATTTAAAGTAAACTTTTATTAGCTACTGTAAAGATACATAACAAGGAATCGTGATGTAACTAAATACATGCATATTAAAATTATTAACGTTGTCCGACTGTTATAGTTCATTACATAAGCATGCCTAGACATTGGCTATTTGCGCCAAAATAGTTGCAGACAAATAATCTCGTTTTATTGTATTAATGGCGGAATTAAGTAATGTTAGTTTAACTAAGACATTGCTTTCGTCTTGTTAGTGTTTGCATCCTCTTGTTAGTAGACTAATACTGGATTAACCATACCTAACTATTAATGCGCTCTTATTTGGTCCGCCTACAAATATCAGGACTGCAAGTATTTTCTTTAATTTAAAACTAGAGTGCACGCTGGGTCAAAATAAAAGAAAGTGTCGTATATAACACACTTTGTGTTCATAGGTGTAGTTTATATCTATACATATATATATATGTATATAAATTCTGATACAGTGCTTAATGCTGACGCTAACGTTGCCTTCATGCTGCTTCTTTACCGCTGTAGAGCTAAACCAACATACACGTATACTAGATATTTTAAGCTGGATAAATTTTATTCCAATTTATTTGGTTCATTCTATCTACCCGAATAACCTTCTAATAACTTGCGCATTTTGTTTACGCTAATGGTGGTTATTTTCCTTAACCTTATTATGTTTGTGGCATATTTTAAATAACTTGTGGCCATTTTGTCATTTCCGCGCATTCGTTGCTTACTAAGTGGCTTTCACTGCCAAGAGCGGAAAGTTTGGTCCGCATACTCATATGTCTTATTTAATTTAGTTACCTTGATATCACCTTTTCAAATGATTGGCTGTTGATTGATATCTCCGGGGTGGCTACGCTTGGTCTGCATGTTGACTAGTTACCTACCCACTACCTCTTCCATACTGGCTTCAAGAGTCAGTTGGTCATTGCTGGAGGGGGCAGGATGCAAGGTATTTGTGGTCTCGCTAGACGCAAACAGTGACTCTATTCTACCAGTGCGGAGCGGACTATGGTCTAGCCACCGTCTTGTGTGCTCATGGTTCCTTAAATACAGCGTGCTTCTGTTTGTGGATGAAAGTTTGGGCCGGCTTCTTTAAGAAACGTGGCTCCCATCTACGGGCCTCCCGGCCTTATTGTTTCAGGGTTTCACTAGAAATATGGGTGTGGGTGGAACTGTAATTAGTGCAACACAAGCCACCTATGGTATATCTGTAGGCGCAGACGTCCTGTGGCTCTCCTCGTGGAGGTCGCAGTGACAGGCAAAGCCAGAAACGAATGCCGCCAACCACGTCTGGGCATACGGCATGCACGATTTTCAAAACGGATAGACTGTAATGAAGCTGTGCATATTGGATGAGTGAGGGCTGGCTGGGTTAGTTAAATGTGGTTCCTATACATATCACACCGAGTCTTATTCCCTTGTGCTTACTCTGGACATGGTGTATATCTCTAGAGCTGTGGGTGTCTGATCAGGTCTTGTCAGGTCAATTTTCCGCAACGGTATAGGCTACCGCCTAACAAGCGTCCAGCTTATTGCACCGGCAGACAACCAAGGACTCCCAGTAGCTGGGCTTCCGCTTGCTTTTCTTGATTCTGCAATAAAAAGTATCAAAAGGGAACCATTTTGTAACTTCCTCCTTCATGATTTCTGTACTGAGCATCAATAAGTTTGCAATGTTTCTGGAAAACGTCTTAACCAACCATTGTCTAAACTTCTCTTGAAGGCATCAACCGCCATACAGTTCAGTAAAGAAGGGGACGCTTGTTCCAAAAGCCGACAATGCGGTACGCAACGTAGTTCCCCTGCTATCTAGTCAAGACTTACGAAGCCTCAGCTTAAGATTATTACTTCCCTGGTGCTCTGATGTAGCTGGCTTAACCAAACCGGTAGGCTTGATTCTACTAAGGCCCGTTATGATCCGAAACAACTCTATTCGATCTCATATCAATATACGCTTTTCCGGAAAAAACAATACTAACCTCTTTAGACTTCCATCATACGGCCTAAATGTGGGCTCTTAATCTTGCTAAGAGCTAGCATCTGCATCTTATCTGTACAAAGCATGTACCTCCGGAGATACAGTGCCCACGCTTAGATATTTATTATTCTAAGTTGGGTCGTTCCACCGCTTTATATAACGGGAGGAATACCTGCGAGCTTGTGTTACATAAGGTCCACCTAAGGCGGAAGCATTCGTGTTGCGCTTTAATAGTAGCAGGCTAATATTCTGCTGAGGGTTTGAAGTCATTCCTAATAATGAACTCTCCGTCGCATGCTTTATCAACAAGCTGCAATATCATGGGACCAAGAAACGTTTGCACTGAAACCCCAACATTTCCAGAAGTCAGCAGCTGGCATTTATTGGTGTTAAGGGGTAAATCCTATACGACAAACCTCACTGCTACAGTGCAGAGAACCTTGGACTGTGCGTCTACTTAACACCTGCCAACCAATACCAGGTCAGGGCAAAAGATATAAAAGTGGTCCTTAATGAGATCTGCTAAGTCAGTAATAAATATGAAAAATAACGGGGATCTAAAACAGAGTCCTGGGAAACTCTGCACTGTGCAGTGCCTATACTACCCATGGCATCACCGACTCTAAGGTTAACGTTTTTCTGAAAATATGCTTCTGTCAAAGTCAAATAATAAGGATAAATCCCAAAACAGGCCAACTTTATTGGTAGGAAATAGCAAAATACCAAGGCTTTGCTGAAGTCAAGATAACAACATCTTTACTTCAACCTCAGTATCAAGATAACGTGTTAGTTTATCCAAGAAGCCCAAGACTTTGGTAAGACATGACTTTTTCTTGACAAGCCGTGTTGTTTCACTTTTACAAGTCATGAGCAGATAAGTATTCACACATTCCACTTTTGTTAAGCTTCTACAACCTTTAAGCAACATGCTTATTGGTCTGTCGGGGTTGTATTTGACAGGTACATACTTGGAACTCCCTTACGTATCGCCAAGACGGATACTTCTTTCCAGGCTGGTGGTAATCTGCATTCAAAAAGGAAAGTGTTGGAGAGCTATAAGACAGGGTGTTGCAGTAGGTCAGCGAGCGATTTGACAATCGCAGAATGCACCTTGTTTAGTACAGCCAAGTTGAGGTAGTCTAAGCTACGCGTACACTAATGAACTCTGACAATGTTAGCGGAGTGGCTGTCATTGTTCTTCCAGGTAGACGATGTGGTTTTAATGGAACTGAACATCTCTCATCCACACGATGCATTTTCTATAAGACATGCAGCAGCAACTCTGCCTTACGCGCATCATCTAAAGCATGACTCTTGTTTTCCACGGTCAGGTTACCTACCCCAAACCTAATTGTTATACAACATGTACTTCGTTTTCGCATTCTAAACTGATCGAAGCTCAAAGCAATACTCCGCTTTTCTTTGCCAGCTGGTCGACACATTCCGACATGTTTTGTAATGCAGCTAGTGTAGAAACCCTCCAAATACCTAAAACATCTACCAAGATTTGTTCTGCCGATTAATCGCTTGGTCTACTTCTCGGAACTACCAACGCGGCTTTGCACCACGTTTTTTGGACTCAAAGGTGCAAACTGGTCTTATGGCTGGACAAGCCCATTTTCAAGCAAGCATCAACGGTGCCCTAAGTTTGCCTCTTCTGTTTCTGGGAACCAGTCTATTTGCAAAGCTCGGTTCTGCCACACACGTCGGTGCTTTGTTGAAGATTTTTTTGAAGTTATAGAGAAAGTAGTCACACAGTTTTCACTTTTACCGATGGGAGCATCACACAAACGACCACAACTGGTTATCAAAAGGATTAGTGTTGAATTAGTACGACCAACTTGGTTTCCTGTCGGAAAGCTATTATGCTGGATGTAGACACTTAAACAGCAATTATAGTGGGTCTCACGCCAGAGTACCTTTGCTTCGTTGCATGGACCCAACCTGTATGTAAAAGAATTAAGTCACCAGTGGTCATCAAGTTCGGTACAGTTGCCGCTGCTTGATTGAGCAGGCAACTAAGCTCACGATCTTCCACTCGCGTAGAGGATGGACTACGATACACGCACATAAATATTTCCAACCGACCCGCCAACATCAGAAAGCACGGAACAACTTGGATACTACATACTGGCAAGCCGACCAGAATCCTAATGTTATATTTTCCTGACAAGTTTTCTCTACAAACGGAATGCCCAGCCTGTTTACACTACGCACCCTAGAACCCAACTTGTCGTCATGCATTGACGAATTTATACCTCAAGATTAATTTTACAATTTCCTAAGCCTGCACAACTTTCGACTTACTGCCGATTACATACATAGCAACGTGTTTGTTGCGAAACATAATTGCTTGTAAACGTTGATCATGCCTGGTCTGGCGTGTCTCGGAAATTCGAGAATATACTATTTATTTATTTATTTATTTAATTCGAAAAGTGGCCCTCGATAAGTAAAAGCACACCCCACCTGATTGAAGGCCAGGGCTGTCCTGTGCAGCGCAAACTATCCGTGGTCTACTTTGGGTGCAGGCAATCTTGGCTTGCTCTGCTGAGGGTATATTGACACGCAAATTTGGAACGTGATGCTTCCAACTATGTAGGAACATAGGAGAATTATATGCATGTCAAGTTAGCGACATAAGGATGGATAAGTGTTAACAAGTAATAGTTAAGCCATATATTTAAAAGAAAACGTTAAAGAACGCGGTGCTTGATACAAATAACTTTGGAAGGATAATAATAATGTGTGTTTAATAAATGTTAGGAATAGTACTTGAGGATGGTGACGTTGATGGAAATAATAGTAACTCCCAAAAGAGACCATACAACAAGCACATTTAAATAGCCTTAACTCTGTATATGACCGAATGAAAAATTTAAAAGAAATATATTTCCGTACACGACAATACGTATATATTCCTATCCAGTTAATTGTGTGCATTTTAATGTAGATATATAATAAAAACCGTTTTATTATGTTATACATAAACGTCCCCAGTGAAATATGAAAAAATGCATAGTAGGTCTGTAAGCATGTAATTGATCATATAAATGTATATACATGTACATTATGTGTTTTATAGAAGCTTATATAAAACAGCGTGCCTCTTGCTGAGGCCGTTGTTGCATCCTTTATGCTTCTTCACCGCAGTTGGGCCAAAGCAACTTACACTTAAACTAGGTCTTTTTAAGCTGCTTAAATTTTATTCTACTTTACTTGGTTTGCTGTGCCTACCGGAATAAACTTCTATTAACCAGCCACGCTGCTTACTCTACTTGCAATTACATTGGTAACTGTTGTGTTTGTAGCATTTTTAAGTAACTTGTGGACAGTTTTCACTTACTGCGTATCCGTTGCTAACTAACTTACTTCATATGCTAGTTTAGCGATGAGTTATGCCACCGTATCTTTTTGCATTATTGGAATTGCTTTATTTCATATTGTCGTTTCAAGTGATTAGCTGTTACTTGATATCACCGGTGTGGCTGCGCTTGATGTGCATGCTGACAAGATGCCTAACTGCCTATAACCCACTACCTTGTCCATACTGGGTCTAGGAGACGGTTGGTCGTTGCTGGTGGGGACGGGGTGCACGGTCCTTGTGACCTAGCTGGGCTCGAATATCGGTTCCATGCACTTAGTGTGGGGCGGACTCCGGTCCAGGCACCGCCTTTTGTGCGCTTGATTCCCCAAATAGAGCGTGCTTGTGGTTGCCCATGTGGGAGTGTGGGCCACCTCCGATGATAAACGTGGCTCCCATCCATATAACTTCCGGTCTTATTCCTTCGGGTTTACACTGGATATGGGGTACGTGGTTGGAGATGTGGGTAGTGCAGCGCAAGCCACCCATGGTCCCTCTGTAAACGCAGGTGTGCTGCGAAAGACCACATTGACAGGCAAATCCAACACCGGTTGCCGCGAACAATATAAAGCAGCAACTTTAAGGATAAGGAGACAAATATAAACGCTTATTTATGTAAAGCTGATTCAAAAGCAGATGGAAAGTTTGGAGTAAAGTTAGTACAATACTGAATGTTCCTTTGCACGTGCACAAATATATAAATATATAAATTACAGTATCATCATCATCAGCATCAACAGCAGTACACCAGCCATTTGAACTGATGCTTCGCTACCATACAACGATAAGGAACTGTGAAATAAAGAATAAGAAGAGGGAGCGAAGGAGGACTTACCTGAAAACCTTAATGCCCTAAGCAAACATTCAGGGTCAAGGCGCATACACCTTGTGTAGACAACGTACCGTCACAAACAACTGGCTATCGTGCAAAGATTAGGCGGCATCGGCGAGAAAGCTTTCTTGCAGCTTTCACTGCCACGCGTCATAATCAGCCATTACCCAGCAGATAACTCAACACCAAACACACTTTAAACAGGCAATCCAATTAGGAGACGGCAGCAGACGCGCCACTGGTGTCGGTTGCGAGCCATGTCCTGTAAAGTCTCGAGCCAAGCACAAGGTGAGTCATGTGGACTCCAATCCGGAAGGCGAGACGGACCAACGGCACCCAGTTTGGTCGTCAGTTACTTCATTTCCGGCTGCCAAGTCACTTCTGTCCACCTTGAGCCTTGCGCCATCCTACACCTGGTAGACTGAACAAGATCCTCCTAGGTAAGCGGTGACCAGGCATGCGTGGCAAGTGCCCGAGCCAACGCAACTTATTCAGTGCTATCTGTTGTTCTAGGGAGCTGGCATAATTATCACCACCTAGTACTCGCCTACGCACATCATCGTTGCGGACAAGCTGGTGCCATCCGACACCAGCAATGCTTCGCAAACAACGATGATCGAAAACTTAAAGGCGCCTCAGATCTTCAGACCGATGGGGCCAAGTTTCACTACCATACAGCAGAACGGCCCTCACTGTGGCCTTGTATACCCGGCCTTTCAGACGGAGAGAAACTCCCTTCTGTCGCCAAAGATGCCGCAGGTTAAAAAGGCAGCTCTGGCCTTTGCGATGCGTGAGCTCACGTCAGTTTCTATGCGCCCATCATTGCTGATGCAGCTGCCAAGTTACGTGAATTGATCAAGCGCTTCGAGTTCTTCGTTAGCAAGCGTCAAGGGGTCATCAAGTGGCTGGTGGTCCTGCAGCAACACTTTGCACTTTGGAAGTGCGAAGTGCATATCAAATAATGGGACCACTCTGGACAGGCTATTCAGGGTTGATTGTGCCGCTGCAATATCATCGAAAAGTAAGACGATATCGTCCGCATAATCTAGATCAACTAACCTTTTACCAGCCAGCACTTCAACGCCTACATCCGGAGATTCCGCAAGGGAGCACTCAATGAGAGAATCCACGACGAAATTGAACAAAAATGGGGAAATCGGACAACCATGACGAACGACACTTGTAGTCGAAAAGCTATCCGATAGGACACCGTAGACCCTGACGCGGCCTGTAGTGTACGAGCATAGAGCATGAAGGATGTTCATATATTCCGTGGGAACACCTTTTCGCGCAAGTATTTCGAACAGAATCGATCGATCGACCGAGTCGAACGCACTCTTGAAATCAAGGAACACGGCTATTGTTCGTCTGCGGTATGCGTGGCGCTGCTCTAGCACCTGCCGCAAAGTGAATATATGGTATATACAACTTGCAGTTTACTAATCCGTGATTCCCGTTCCACAGTGAGGCGACGAACGATAATCGAGGCAAATAACTTTGTCACAACTGGCGTTAGGCTAATACCCCTGTGGTTAGAACAGTCTGTGAGACTGCCCTTTTTGTATTTGCCACTATAAACGATTCGCTCCAATTAGCCGGCACACTCTTCGTTCCAGATACGTGCGAATAAGGAGGTCAGTGCCCTGCAGATGACCTCACCTCCATCCTTAAAAAGTGCAGGTGAGAGAGAATCCGGGCCAGCGGCACGAAAACGGTTGAGGGCTGTGATCGCCTTTCGGACCTCTGTCTCTGACGGAGGCTGTAAACTAACCGTCCAGGGCACGTCCTGCATCATCTGAGTAGGAAGAGGTCCGGGAGCAGGGGGCCAGCTGAAATGATCTTGAAAGCGTTCCGCCCAACGAGCCATACGGCGCTCCTTATTGTGAATCAGCGCACCCGCGCTGTCTCTGATTCTGTCACCGACGCCTGGTTTTCTGGGACCAGTGGTACGGATTAGCTGGAAGAGCTTGCGGTAATTGCCTACTGCTCCTGCCTCCTCCATTTCTTGAGCCCGACTGGTCCACCAGGCTTCCTTGTCAGCACGTAGGCTCCGATTTAGTTCACGTCTAATAGCCCGTCTGGTCACATTGTATTCAGAACCAGCCGGGAGGTGTCTTTTAGCTTCAAACAGTTTCACGGACCTCTCGGATATCCAGTGACTGGTGCGTTTACGACTGATAGTGCCACAAACAGATGATCCTGCTTCGTTCATAGCGGCCGAGCTCCTATTCCACTGAAGTTTAGTGTCATTAGGACAAGACAGCGAGAGTTCGGTATGCAGTGCTTCTTGATAGGCTTGCCTGACCGAGGGCTTTGACAATTTCTCCGTTGCCAATGGGGGAGACGCTTTTTGCGTCTCTCGGTAAAGTTCATGGAGAAACGACAACTCACCAAGGCATGATCAGAGTCGACACAGGTACTCCAGTATGAGCGGAAATCCAGAATGGAATTGCGCCATCTGTAACCTATGGCTATGTGGTCAATTTGGGTCCAACGCTGGCCAGCTACAGGTGGACGCCAAGTGGCACTTCGGCGCCTACTGTGTCTAATAGCAGTGCTACTAAGAAACAACTGGTGCTCCGCACACAGTAGCAGCAGACGTTCGCCGTTGTCAGTCCGTTCAGAGTTAAGTCCATACTTACCACCCGGCCGAGCTTCTGAAGAGCTCAGGCGCCATACTTGTGCGTTCATATCCCCTGCAAATACTATAATATCTGAATTAATAGCACTGCGTAGTAGCCAGTTCAGTTGGTGATAGAAAGTGTCCTTGACTGCATTAGAACTGCAGTAGGTGGGAGCATAAACGGAAATCACAAACAAGCAGCGTTTTGTTTTACTTCGTGAATTCACCTTAGCTGATGTCGTCAAATGGGCTGCCCATAAACGGCTGTTCACTGGATACCAATCAACCAACGATGACTCAGCATCGGAGCTGAGAAAGATACCTACACCAGCTTGACCCGTGAGTGCCGTATCGGCGTCTGCGGATGCGTGCAACCAATAACGAGAGGATAAGCCGGGTGCAGTCAATTCAATAACCCCGTTACGGTCATTATTCCTACTTTAGGACACACAACACGCATCAACACCCAGTGTGTCCAAGGTGCGTGCGAGTGCAGCCTGCTGACCTGTTTGTCTTAGAGTGCAAACGTTGACTGTCGCCATGGAAACGGGACAGCCTGGCCTTATAAGGGAATTTGGCCGATAGGCGTCCGATAGGTGCTGTGGGATGGGGGCTGCAGATGGTACTACTCCAGCAGCATCTCGGTTGTTGTCAATTAAGCTGGGAGTTATAGTAGGGAGGTTAGTAATTGGTGCCGGGATGGGAGTAAGAGAAAAAAGGTGGAAAAGAAAGAAGTGAGGCGCCAGCAGTAGCATGTTTATGCTTATCCGCCCTGCTGTATGCAGCAGATAAGGCGACCCTTGATAATCTGCGCGACGGCCGATGCAGGATGAAGTTTATGTTTGAAGAAAATGTCATGGTTGTATGTGGGCTGGGATACTGCCAGGGCGCCCAGACCTAGACAGGAGGACGATTAGGGTCCTCATCCAAAGTCTTTGGCTCAAAAGCCTGTCCGCAAGGCAGCGGGGAGGTGGCAATGATTTAGTTTTACAGAAATGAACGCCATCACATTTCAAACCCCCATCCTGGAGGACCAGGAGACTGAGTTTTCTGATCTCTCACCATTGACCAACCTGGTAGGAATAGCTCTCAAAATGCTCGGAGGCATCACCCAGTATAGCTCAATGGGTCAATGAGGTACGCAAACCGTCGCACCACGTTAAGGTCCAGTCTCGTTGCGACGGATAAATAACAGCAGCCGTGCATTGTCAGCCCCGGTGGCACAGTACGTACTTCTCCTGTAGTTTTGAACGAAAAGAAATTATCTGGTTTCAGGACATACAACGAATTCACTAAATTAAGTAGGCGAAATTTTGCTGTACACAATTGTATGTCTGATACCAGACTATAATGTAGCACGTAATGCAGGTTGCCATATGGGAACTTTTATGAAAGGAAGCGTATGCGCCCTTTTAGGCGAGGTTGCCTATGTGCGACGATTTACTGCACAAGCTATACTTCAACTGGTAGGTCCAAATCGCCTAGGTGTGATGATGATTTTGATAGGTATGGACGTTTCAAACTTGCAAAACTTCCCCTTTGTAAGATAGTGTATGCAACGCTATGGAACAGCAAAGTCCAGGCATTAATAATGATGCTTGCTCTCGAAAGGGCCATCGTTATGTTTACTTTTGTTAATAGGTTAAACCAAATAAAAAAAGTTATTCAAACGTCTCTAACGAGTACATTCAACGAGAAAAAAGTAGCTAGGGCATATGTGGACTACGAAAGAGGCTGCGAATTAGACTTTTCTCCCTGGAAAGGGAACATCACGACGCTTTTGCTTTTTGCATGATTTCATCACTTGGAGATCCTAGGCCACGAACCCGGTCAATTCGTTTCTTGGTCTGAAACTCTACCACTTTAAATCTCAAGTAAGACGCGCAACGTTTGGCATAAGGGCAACCGAGGGATTAAATGACGGGTTGCATTATACGCAGTGTGCTTGGATAACGACTTGCAATACATATGTAGACCTGAAGCTGTACTGTAGTAAATTTTGCTCAATTCGAGCAGCGAGACCGCAGCTACTGAAGATGGAAATTGAGTTTTACCTGACGAATAATTTTAATCGTCAACGGCCGTCAACCTTGGCCTTGTGCGTTGAACAAAAACAAACGACCTCTACTTTGAAATGGCTCACCAAATAATAGGGTCTACCGGTAGCGCAGGTTGTACAGAAGGCGGTTGTCAATTTTGTTGCAAAAGTATCTTTACCAATCTAGGTGACTTCCCTATGCATTGGGACGTACCGTGCAGTATTGTTATCTATGGTAGGTACATTTTAATAAAATGTTGTAGCTAGTAACATGTTCTCACTATTCAAAACCGGTTTCGCGATAACCGTGTGGTTAGGCGCAGCTTGGCTCTTTGACAACGTAGACAGCGGCGGCGCGTGTCTAGTTGATCACTAAATTCTTAACAACGAGTATGCGGGGTGTTTAGCTTTGCAGGGTTAGTGTAACCGCGACGACGTTTCAGTTTCTTGGTAGTTGGTCATAAAATAAGCCGTGCATACATTCTTCTTAGGTTATGTGAAAAGGGTTTTAAGGTACACGGAGAGTAACTGAATATGCACGCGAGAGCTGGCCAAAAGATATGTATTGTAATGAAGTAGAACATGCAACAGCATAGCTAAAAGAAAATAGCTGTACCTGTATATTTATGGTGTAGCATGTTGGATGCCGCTTAAACGTTCAATATAGGTGGCATGCTAACCATTTGGGCATGCTATGATAGCAACGAACAATGTAAGCATAGAATGTATAGGTCTCAAATAATCAAGAAATGTACGTAAGCGCGTAACTGTAGTGACGCATTAGTGTTAACGCAGGATGCTACCTGATACTTACTGTTGCTTGTGTAAATTTCGCCGGGATAGGGTAGCCACCTTTACACGGGTACTTGTCAAAAGTTAAATGATTGACGCATGCAACTAGGCAATCCACAACGGGGCCCAATGCAAGATTTGCCTGCATGCTAAAACACTAAATCGTATAAAGAAGTCTTTCTGAACGCAAAGACGTTAGTACTAATAACATTCAATATCCCGCACAGCCTCTTGTTATGTTACTGGCAGTATTTATGCATGTTTACTTACGATTCCTTCCTAATCACAGCGCTAACATCCATAAGAACACAAAGTTGAACTTGGAAAGGCGAATATTTTTCCGCATGAAATGGTGGTATTAAGCCAAGTATTGTTCCATGTTTTACCCTGATTCGCTATAACAGTATAAGACCAAGTGGTCTTTAAATTCTCAGTTAAACGCGCCACAGCCCATACTGCGTACAAAATTCATGCCGAGTTTAACATCAACGAAGAATAGCGGGTGATAGCGGTGGGTTTTAAAACTACTGCTGAAAGAATTTTACGTAGCCATGTTGAAACTAAAAAGCTTTTGCTCATTATCATTCTTCGCATAATGGGCTAAATAGTAAAGGTCGTTATGAACGCAACTCAAGCTCTGTTTCACTTAAGTTTGCAAACGGAAATGTTGCCTTCCGTCTAAAGACTGTCATCTCTTGTGATAGCTTTGCGGCTTCTGTCGTAATTACATGACCTGTACACGAAACAGAAGTGATTTTCCTGCGCTTAAACGGCTCCTTAGACGATACGCAAGTTTTTAGTGCATGTTTAGCTGTGTACAGAAATGCTGCAGAATACTGTAACCGTTCCCAGCTAAGACGATCGGTTAGCCAATAATTCAAAGATTATTGATGGATCTAAAACACAACATCTGATTAGCCATCGCTTCAATCGATTAATGCTCACAATTACCTCCTTCGCATTCCCTGATATGCGGGTCACGTAAAGTGAGCAAAGGAGACGTATATAAATTAAGTGTCATAAATAAGGACAGAGGATTGGAACCAAATAGAAAGGAATGAGGTAAGTTACAAAAAAGGAATTCGGGTTACGATAGTTGGAGTAAGTCAGGAAAATAAAGGAGTTGACTAACAAAGAGTGCTCGTCGACGTCGCTTGATAGACAAACGTCCGAACTAAGGCCATTGCCTGGCGGAAAGCACCGTCTCGTATACTACCCGCGACGATCAGATAATCTTGCAAAACTCATTGGCCTAGATAAATCTGAACAAAACTTGGTAACTAAGCTACCGTTAGGTTCACACAAAGCCAGTTTAAATGCACTGATGGCGCATTCAAACTAGGAAAACGCACGGAGCATGTTTGTAACTGTTTAGTCAAAATGGAAAAATCCAGTAGATCAAGTTTCAGCTTCCGCTTATGTCTGGACAGGGCAACGATAACCTGATTTTATACAATATTTTAGTTTAAACGGAAGGAAAGCTGGTAACCCTTTAACGAACTTGTCGACGGTCGTGCTTCCTAAGGCACGGTGCTTTGACATCAACATACGGAACCTCAAGTTGCCGTCTTCAAGTCGGCGCTGGAGTATAAGTTTAAAGACATTACAATACCTAGATGAAGCTGGCTGTATACACTGAGGTGTTTGACCCAATCGCCTAAATAAATAAAATATTAATTAAAAAATAAGTTATTCTCGAATACTTCGTGGCACGCCACATCTGGCATGCGCTCACTACCTTAAAGGGGAACTAGCGCCCCTGAGTAGGAGGATCGGGATGTTATATGTTTTATCAAATGTAAACATCTAGTTAAACTAAATCATTCATCAGTTAATGATATTGTTTGTGGCACCCCTATCTATACTAAACTTGTCAGCAATACCTCTTTCATTGTGAGTGCACCGTACCATGATATCTAAGAGCGTGAACGCGTCCACAGGGAATACTCACTTACGCTCCGAGCGAAAAATTGGGTTTGCAAGCATTGGACTGTATTTCCGTTTAGTCATCAATCAACGAAAGCAACATCATGAATCGCTCGGTATTTTCAGACTTTAAGACAGTGAATGCACTGCCGGTAACCAGCTAACGAATTTGCAATAGCAGAATGACAGTTTCCTTGCGAGGGACGCAGTGCATATTCATACGCAAATTTGCATACAATTGCATAATTTGCATACGAAATAATGCGCAGCCGGCAAAAGTTAGATCCCTCAAAATTTTAGATGCTTGCCGTCGTACCACAGGATGTGTACTAATAAGAGTTATGCACTTGAAAGTGCGTGTATTTCTAAAGACCCCTACCATAGATGCTACCCTGCTCGAGGTGGGCGTATATTAGTCTTATCACTGTTCCATTGTCACAATCGCTAATCCGTGAGACAACGTGCAGTGGTACCCTTGGTTATAAGGCCATGAAAAGCGGGTAATGCTCAGCAGGTAACAACGGCTGGCTCGTGTGTGCTGCAGCAAACCAGGGCGCATAGACAAGCCGCCATACAATTTCACGCCCTGAATTGCGGCAAGTAGATCAGCAACGTAGGTGAATGTATACAACGTGGAATTTTATCTTCCGGGACCCGGCCACAACAGCGATGCAACATTGCCTTCGCCCCTGCTATCTGCTTTGCTCAGCAAGCCGGAAACAAAACCAACCACGAAAGCCTACTAACCGAAGGATATTAGGATGAGTACATGGTTAAAGTTATACATGGCATGCTATCATCTACGGCTTCACACTCCTGAGCTAACACACACCACTTGTCTGGAAAGCCTCCAAACTTGCTAGGGGTAGCTAGGGGTTAGTTATGGCTACCTGTAGTCGCGGTTTCACGCTTGTTGTAATGCAAACCGTGTCGTGCTAGCAGACTGAATTTATTAGCATCCCACGCAACATAGCTGTGCTACCGCCTACCGAGTAACAAACCGCGTCATAATGTCAGACAAATAGAAACCGTTTCATCTGCTTGAATTACGGCTCCGATTAAATGTGCTTTCAAATTGAGCCTGCTTCCTTAACGTTCGAACGTGACTTCGTTCATAGTGTTTTGTTTTTGTGTCTACTTAAACGATTGATACATATTAAATTCTCGACTGTGCGACGCACGTCACGAACGCATGCCCATGTAGATGCAATTGTACAGACCTTTATGGCAAACGAAGTAAAAACAGTAGAAAGTGGTTAAGATATCTACGATTAAAACTGTGCCAATATCATAAGTTGATCGGCGGCTTAAGTTTGTTAGCTCATTGCTTGGTGAGGTGGCTATCCTGTCCTCTGCCCGGCGGGAACGTGTTCGTTAGTGGATATTGAGCGGCGCTATATCATATCCAGTAACTAATTCACGATAGTTGTTGCCGTCCCCCGTAGCACAGTGGTCTCAACCACGGGCTGGCAAATGTCGAGTTGCGGGTCTGAGCCCTACAACGGTCCGATGAAATGCGCAGTGCTGACGATCCCGAAAGCATGAAATGCGCGTACATTGTTAATCCTGGCGTGTGAACAATGTCTTATTGTGTCAAGATATGATGAATATAATAAAAGTTGCACCAAAAGACTGTCGATTTTAGGGTTATACATAACAAGCGTATTTGGCACTGTTGCTAGAGTATCAGGTCAAATATTAATAACGGTCATCCAAAAGGTGTAATATTTTACAAAATATTTCATTTCATAGTTCATACTTTTAATTCTACTAAAATTGAGACCGACTTTATTGACAGCTAATGTAGGCAGTAAAATGGGCCTGGAATTAAGTCAGGAATGAACACGGAACATAAACTTTGTTATGAACAGATCAGTAGATTTAGTAACACACTTATTTTATATGGTTGGAAATTCAGTTGCAAGCAGGTGTTAAATAGCAGTCTCATTAATAGGCAAAATTTTATAATTTTATCCATCCAGTTACCGTATTATTTGACAAGTGTTTACATTTCCCCCAGTTACTGGAGTTCAAATGCAAACAAACGTAAGGGCCTTAAACAATGGAGCTGATTGTTATCTGGTAAGCATTTTTGTCTGATTATGGTTTGACTTGGCTTACAGGTGCATATAAACGTAAATATTCTACCTAACTTATTTCACCCCTAGCTAAAGGAAAAAGCACGAGCACTGTGGACGAATGGTACATTTCAAAACTGCTTTGTTCTCACTACATTGGAGGTAGCAAAAAACCTATACAGCATAGTCTTTCGCATTTTCGTAAATGGTGATACGCTACAGGGCTACAGTGAAGATATGCCTTATTTTGCAAAGGCCGCTTTGGTCAATAGACGTTTAAACAACGACCGCAGATTCTGTTACACCGTAACAGGGACAGAGTGGATGAAAACAGTTCCTACATTGGGTAAGAAATATTAAACACAAAAATACATACGTATAGCTTTAGTTAGAGTTTTTATACTCCATTAGATTTCTCCATAGCAAAAGAAAACAAAAATGGTGTAAATATATTCTACTTAGTTACAAAGAAACAAAAAAGATTAAGCATTTACGTATATAAATATATAAAAGTAAAAGTTGTATTAAGCATACAAGTACAGTCTGCATGGATCTGCAAGCTGCGATCTGCAGTTGGCATCATTTGTGTATAAAAATGCTGCCAGATCCATGAACCTAAACGTAGCAGATCCGTCTACAGCACTCGTTCGACAAACTTGATAACATTTGGTCTGTTTAAAGCAATAAGTGATCTAATTCATATTGGTAACGTGCTAATTTTGGTAAGCAATTTCCGTATACTTTCAAAAATGATGGTGCAGGTCACAATATCTAGTAAAAGCATTTAAAAGTATTTACACCAATGCTTACATTCTGATAATTAACAACTCAGAATTATGTTTCTTTTTCATATACTTCAGAAACAACCTTTGATTTCAAAGCCTTTTACCCAGGCAACGCAAGCAATGCAACTTGCAACACGGTTAGTTTTTGGTTCAAATGCACGGCAACAATAACCAGGTGAATGATTTTCTGCTTAAAGCTATGTTGATTTTGTGACGCAAAAATTAATCCAACGTGGTATAAAAGACGGGAACCGGGCTATAGCCAACGGCGGAAACTTGGTTACGAGCAAAGTTAAATGGAACAGCTGGTATCAATATGGAAATCGCAAACCTTAGCAATAAACTACTGAGGTTGCAATAATAAAAGGAATGCATTACTTAAGATTATAAATACGCACGGTGATGCGAAGTTAAAAGTGAATTTATTTACTGTAAGCATTAAAACAAGCCCCCGGAATTTCCAAAGCTAATAATTGTAGCTAAGTAAAGGCATGTGAAGTGAGTGCTGAACGGTGAAATATGAATCTTTTATAATAAACATAAGGCTATTGCAGGTCAAGTAGGAATGCAAAGTATTGAAATGTTTTTGCCAATGTATGTTGTCTTACCCTGCATTGTGTACAGTAATTGATCGTTTGTGGTGAATTCTTCTGAAAAACATTTTCCGCATGATGGAAGTTATGGAAACGAAACGTGGGACCTCCGCAATTATGTTGTAATTTGACACGAGATTGTTTGAATATTGAACATGAGCAGCGAAGGAGGCCCAAAAAGCGTATTATTTTAAAGGATTCAATTTAATTGAGAAATTAGTAACTGCCGTATCTGAAGCAACTATAGAAAATGATAGGCTTAAATTAGCCTCCGGAAAACAGACATGAAACATTGAAATGCAAGTGCAGTACAGTCTAGTCGATTGACGTATATATAATTGTAGGTTGCAGGTTGCGAACGCATCTGTGCACAATGACATGCCGTCTTGTTTGTTTGTATATTTCCTAATAAAATTACTAGCGTAATTACGAATGAAAATTGCCTTGTATATAATGCATACACCTTTGACTAGGATGCCGTGTGTACAACAGCAGGCAGTAAAATATATAGAAGAGCAAATTGCCATAGATATATAGCTTTATTTACTTATTTTCAAATCTATATATATATATATAACTGGGGATGTTGATAACTATATTTTATACATCATTGCATATACAAAGTTATAAAAACTTTCATAAAGTAATGTATGTATTAATATACAGAAGACCTTGTCAATAAATGTACGCATATTTATACGTAGGGATGAATTATTCGAGGTATATTGATGCTTGCAAGTGTAAATTATAAAAGGATGTGGAGCGGAACTCAAGTCCCGTTTGCGACTAGAACCAGTAAGAACCAGTGCAGTTAACAATTATTAAAAAGTGAGTACGTAGGTGAGCACAACGTGTATTGAAAAGTGCTGCAATCAACTGGAGGCCAATTAGCATGAGCACAGAGCAAGGTAGCGTACAAATCTTTAAGCTCGGTATTGAACCATACTAGCCGACAATAAAAATTTAGAGATTGGTAAGTAAAACTATAGTAAAATCTAATGTCAAGTATACCGAAAGAGTAATCTGTCATTTTTACTACGGGTCTCCCTCTAGAAGGCTAAATGAATGAAGCCTTGGATAGAGCCGTCAGGTGGGGATAAAGTATGGGTAGGCAGGTAGTGTAGTAGGTGCAGTAGGCGCACGTGGACAAACAAGGTACGCGTGGAGTTCGTTAAGTCCCAGCTTTTCGGTTATTTCCTATTAATTATTTGGATGTGAACTAGAGTACACTATCGGTGGGCCATCAGAGCAATATGGTCAGACACCACAAATGCTAGTTAATTAAGAAAAATGGCTGATAGTCCATTCCCACTACTGCGGCCGGTCGGTACGCTTAGAAGTTATCACTACACGCTCCGCACTCTGAGTCCACGGACGTAAAGATGCTCGTCCCACGAAGTATCCCGGATGTCGTCATTGGAGCATACCAGTCTTTGTGGCAAAAGTAGTGGGGCGTCGCGGTCGTTTGGAGACAAGGTTATGGTTCTGGAGGCTTTCGGCAGATGGCTCAGGAATTTCAGTTTCTCAGGGGACTTAAGTTTTGGAACGTAAAACTCTGGGAGGGTGGGATATGGTTGTGATAGGCGGCATGACGCCTCATGGATAACAGGGAATGTTTGCGAAACAAATAGGTGAAAACATTTTTTGGTCTTATCTTAAACCAAAAAGACATTTAGATGCTTTGCCGTTTTGCTAAAAATTTGTGTATGAAACACACGCTTAAACTGAAAGGTGGAATATGTACAAGTCAAGGGAGTTAGCAAAGGCTAACAAAATCTAAAATGTGGAATAGAGCTTTGAGCTCTTTACCGCGCCGGTCAGTCGCTTGGGGTTGGGGATGGTTTGGCGGAGGGTCAAGTGTAACAGAGAGGTCCAATGGGCCCGACGCAAAACATACATTTGCTGGTGGAGTTAACTTTGCGGCTGTACCAAGTAAAGTTTGGGGCGGAACTTCGGAAAAGGCCTCCATAAGACAATCCATGGACACAGTAGTTCGGAGACCATTCTGACCAAATTTAAATGCCTGGTAGTTCCTTGGAGATTTCTGTAAGGGCCGGTGTGGGGAGGATGAATGAAGGCGTTACACTGCGTTTGTGTGAAGGAAAACGTGTGTGTAGTTAGAGAGTATAGTGTGCTGTTGCATAACTCTGGTTGGCTCATAAAAGGCGGTCGGGCGCGTTGTGCGCATACGTTGTGAGTGGGAGGCTGCAAAGTTTGATGGTGGCATAAGGGATGGAAAGCAAGGCAAAGGAACTCTCCTAGAAGCTTATGAATCGTGCCGTAGACCATCTCTGCTGGTGCGCACTGCAGGTCGGCTTTGTTGCCGCTGCGGATACCTGGACGTACTAACGGCATGTTCGCTTCAGTTAGGATCAAAAGTAGCACAACGGAGGATTTACGCTGTCGTTGGAATGCTTCGATGAGGCCATTCGCCACAGGTGATATGCCATTGTATGGGTACAGCGGTTGCTTAAGTAGTTGCAGAAAGTATTAAATTGCAAAGGTTCAATAGGCTTTCCGCGGTCGGTAGTGCTGGTCGACGGGCAAAGTTAACGGGACTTCCAACGGGCCAAAAACGCACGCTTGATTGTTTTGGCTGTAAAGCTTATGGTTGTCCAGTGAAACGGTCAGCACATGTCACTATGTATACCGCTCCGCTAGGGGAGGCAAGTGTTCTACTAACTAAAAGTGCACGTAAGAGACCTGCGAAGCGTTCACAGAGAATGAGCCACTAGGACCACGGATGCGTCGATGTGCTTAAAAGCGGAGGCACTGAAGACGAGCTCGATCCCAGGTACGAACATATTTGTTTAAGGTTGACCAAACTAAACGCTCGGTGACCAGTTTTAACGATGTCCGGGTACCTTGATGGAACAGTAAGTAAAGGGTGTCGAAGATTGTGCGTCCAAAATCGGCGAGTAGGATGGGTCTTGGACAGCGTGTGAAAGCGTCACGAAGGTTAGGCCCGTACATAGGTTGGAGAGGAACGGGTGTCACATGCAGTGAAGCGAACAGCACTGTGCGTTTGAAGTGTTCGTATTGTGCCAGAGCCCATGCCATGGTGGTGTGCTTGACAGTAGACAAAGAGTGAAGAGAGAGATTGAGGCGAGGGAGCGATAGAACTTCAGCCACGGTGTTGGAAACACGTGGGACATGACACATGTCATCAGTTACCTCCGCGACAAAGTCTTGGTAATTATTTCCCCAGTAGCGACTATTTGTCAGAAAAGAAGTTGGAGGCGAAAATTGAAGGCTTGTGGTAAGTTTAGACCGGGCAAGCTTGACCTATTGTGTATCGGAATTGACAACTAGCTACGTAATTGGCAAGCAATTCTCTATCGAACTGTTGCAGCGAGTATGCACTGGTTGCAAGCTTTTGCAAAAGAAACCGAGCAGTTGCCGCTTCCCACCGACGTTCCGTTTGAGAACAGCTCCAAGCGCATCAGCTGAGACCTCAGTAGTAAGTAATATAGGAGCAGACGAGTCCAAGTGTGGGAGTGGTGCTACGTTAGTGATAGCGTTGTTGAGTTTGGTTGAAAGCAGCGTGTGCTGTGTCGAGGAAAGGAAACATAAGTTCGTTTCCTCTAGTGAGGTCTTTGAGGGACTGCATGCGCTGAGTGCAGCGAGTGATAAAGCGACGGTCGTATTTAACTATGATACAAAATCAAATTACGTGTTTAAATAAAATGGGGATGGGAAGTGTTAGATGGATTCGACCTAGTCCGCAAAGACTTCGATGCTAGCTGGTGAGACAAGGAAAACTACAGAGCACTTACTTAATTCGCCCAGTCAGCTTGACTGGGACTTCGTGTTTAATCAAGTGCTGGAAAAGGGACTGAAGATGAGCTAGATGTTGTTTGTCGGACGTACTGGCCACTACAGTTCATCGACGTAGGGTTAGGTGAAATCTAGACTACGGGTGACGTCGTGGATGAAGCGCTGAAATGTCTGTGCAGCATTGCACATTCAAAACTGCATTCGTAAAATTTCGGATGAGCGAAAGGATGTGATGACGGTTGTTTTTTATATCTCAGCTTCCTCGTCATTTATCCGATGTAAGGCGAAATCTAGATCTCTCCAGGTAAAGACAGTGTTATATGTAATGCATGCAGTAATGGACTGCAGTCTGGATTATAATGCCTAACGGCGATTGTAATCTTATTTAATGTCCGGTATTCACCACACAGACGCATGTCTCCAGGTTTCTTTGGGACTAGCTGGAGTAGTGAGGACCCAGGATTATCTGAATGAAGGACAATGCCTATTTTGAGCATGTGCTTAAACTCCGCCTACCTAGCTTTGAGCTTCTCCGACGAACGACAGTGGGAGCGCGACGAGATGTGTGGGCGGTTATTTCAAACATGGTACCTGGCTTTAGTTGTCACGGGCAGAGCTGCGTCCATTAGCTGAAAATGCTTAGGGTAGTGCGATACTAGGTCGGCGTAATCAGGTGAGGCCTGTGGGCAAACGCAGACTGGGGTGATGGCTGCGATACCGGAGTTGGTGCTACTGCCACCGAGTTTTGTTGCAGGGTCAATTATTTACAATTGTTCTGCATAGACCAGGAGGTCGAACTGTCTGAGGAAGTCTATGCTGAAGATGGCAATCGGACCCTCCCCATCAATGAACAGACAGCGGAATGTTCTACGGCGACCCAAGTTGAGGGTTAAAGAAAGGTGGCCGTAATTAAGGATGAGCCGGGGCCGTAGGCGGCCTGATGGCTAAGAGTAGACGGCTGGGTCGCCTTTTCGTCCCCGGTATCACCTTGATACGCAGTTCCACATCTGTACTCTTGGAAATAAAGTGAGACCAATGCCGGGGATGTGGCCGGTGAAGTTTTGGTTAAGTATTTTGGGGCTTGGAAGGTCCCCCGATTGAGTCGAGAAGAAGCTATCAGGCGTAGTATATCGCTTTGCCTGCGACACAAAACGGCAGTGATACCAGCATAGTTTAGTACGTGGTTGGCCGCTGCGCTTGGCTGACTTGCTCTTAGTTACTTGCCCGTTATCTTGTGCTGAACGAGAATCCAGCGCGCTGCGTAACGCCACTAGTTCGTAAAATACTATGGCAAGCTCAGACGCATAAGCTGCGTGATACCCGCATTAAGTAGATGGCTGCGGGGACGCGTTATTTTATTTCGGCGGATGCGTAGCGGGTAGCCTTGCGTAAAGTAATTACTTATTATGACGCGAAATCTCATACTCTAACAAAACGAAACAAAAATAGTGTCATTAACTAAGATATGAGGGACAGACAGCGATAAGACGCTAATATATGAGCTGAAAATGTCAGTATCCGTTTGAGCTATTGGATGTCACAAAATAATAGTTGCAGAACGCAATGCAAATAAGAAGAGGGATAGTAGCGCCAAAAATGATTTTAACATCTGCGATACCGTGCTCACAGTTTGGGTCATTCATTGTGGAACAAAACTCAGGTAATGGTTGCGACGAGAACCAGTAGGAACCAATACGGATAACAAATATGCAGAACTGAGTAAGCAGAAAGGCCCAAATGTATTGTAAACAGCTGCAAGGAACTGGTATCAAATTTGCGGGAGCACAAAGCAAGATGGCGTGCGAATCCCAGAGAATTCGAAAGTGAACCAGAACAGCCATCAGTAAAACTAATAGCAGAGCGAAAGGCAAAATTACTAATAAAATTCAAGGTCAAACTATATGGAAAGCGTAATGGTTTTAGATACACTAGAATGATATGAAAATTAAACCTACATCATTTTGTATATAAAAGTATGTTTTATGTGGCACAACATTCAGCTTTGTTTTAAGGTCAGCACTGTTAACCAGCAGCACGCAGTTTTAATGTGTTTACTAACGCTTGTATTTGCCAACGGCAACTACACCTTACGAGACGGCATTGGACCAACCTGTGCTGACCTCGCATTTTAAAGATTCATTTGACCATTTACAAAACTTAGTTTGTAAGTAACCAAATATGCGCACGATAGTTTCCATAGAGATTAACTGGTTTGGGTAATTATTCATCTAACATTATGAGGATAAAATAGCTGGATTAGGCAGTTCATTAATAACACATTAATGTTATGATAATAACTATCCATCGCAACTTCCAGTTGCAATATATAAATACATCATTTAAATAGTATGTACGGATAGGGTGACACGCATTTAATTGAGGAAATAAGAGTAACAGGAATAAAGATAATGTTACGCAGGTATATCACATACAGATGCTTGAAGATGTATTGTTGGATATTTATGCCAAGTTGTGGCATTATAGTCGGCAGCAATAAGAATCCATCGTTCGACTCACTTGCCCGCATGCCCAGGGAATGGAGAAGTAAAATAGTATCACTAACCGGGGCGTCAGACGCGCCAATTCACCTGTATCCATTTTTGGCTTTACCAGGGTGAGCTTATGTATGGGCCGGCATTACTACCGGCATCAAGAGCACTGTTTGAACTCTGCTTGCGTCCATGAACGGTGCTTAGTTAGCCCGTGTATGCTCTATGACATTAGTATCCATAGTACCACGAGCTAAGCCTCAACTATTTTCTTCAACTGCCTTCAAGACGTGCTCTTAGTATGCTATATTTGTTCCATAGTCTTGGTTTCATTATGCTGACATGCAGAGCCTATGTTGTTGCCACATGCATTCACGACCAGCGTGTATTCAGCCCATGTTGGCGGCACAGCAATGTCATCGTTGTCTTCGTCAACAAAACCTCGACTATCAGCTTTACACGCCTCCGTGAAGGTTGTTTACAGTGAGGGTATGCCGGTGTTCTCCGAGCTGGCTGATTTGGCTGCAAACGTTTAGTCGTCAAACTAGACGACATCAACAGTGCGATTTATGCGGGCCACTTACAGATCCAAGTGATTATCCATCCCTTGATTTGAACGTCAGGAGTCGATTGGTCCACGTGAACTGACCGTGTATTCAGCTCTCTCGTACTGTTGGCTAGAGTCCGCCTCAATGAAGTTCCTTCGTCTAGTTGATCTGGGGCAGACTATTCTTTTGACCCACAGTGTCTCATAGGCAGTGTCTAGATCTAAGTGCCTGTTGATTGAGTTCTCTCCCGAGTCCCAAGCCTCGATGAACTCGCGTGCTTTTCGACTATTTGCTCTGCTTATGATCCTGACATTCCATAAATCAAGTTGATGATTCTCGGCGTCCATATGTACCGACACCAGGGAGTTCTGGTCAAGTAGGCGGATGGCTAGACTATGTTCATGTAGCCTAATGCCGAGCTTTCTTCCCGTCTGGCCCACATATTATTTGTTACAATTTTTGCAGTGGAGTTTGTGAATCACACCACTTGTTTCTTCTATGCCAAGCCGGTCCTTTCCATGGAAGAGGTTGTCTCTGATGGCTTCGGTAGGCATGTGAGCAACTCTGATTCCGAAAGGTCGTGGCAGTCTAGCAGCCATCTTTTATCCGTTTCCGATGTTTGTTTTTGTGCCAGTCGTTTTATTGGTGTTAAACAACGTAGAATGAAATTTCTAGAATAGCCGTTCCGTGCAAATATTTCAAACAGATGGTATTTCTCTGCTTTTCTCAGCCGTGGGGTGCTGCAATGGTTCTGTGCTCTTTTAAATAGAGTCGTTTCGCAGCTGCGCTTGTAGACTGTTGGATGGTTGCTGCGATAATTCAAGCTTTGGTCTGTATGCGTCGCTTTCCGATAAACTGTTGTCCCAGTTGTCCAGCAACATGTACTTTCACTAAAGTATTCTAGAATGGTAACTGACAATTGCTCCCTTCTTCTTTAGTGAAACGGATAGCAACAAATTTGTTGTTTACTAGCTGATGTGTGTTTACTTTTGAGCGCGGTAGGATGACAAAATTATCGCTACGTAGCGTGGCCAGAGTTTAGGTTTTGCTATCGGGAGTGCGGTTTCTTCCAATGATTGCATCACCGCTTCGGGCACTAGTCCAGATATCGGTGAACCCATTGGCGCGCGTGTTATTTGTTCGTAGATTTGGTCGTTGTAAGTAAAGTGTGTCGTGAGGCATAAATGGAACAACTCCATCATGTGGATGGCATCTATTTTATTGTTCGTGTCTGAGAATCCGCGTTAGTCTAGTAGTCTTGACATCGTTTGCATCGCCAGATAATGTTGATTAAGGTGAACAGTACTGTTACATCAAAGGAAACCATGATTTCGTCCTTTTCTATCCTTGTTTCCTTGAACCTAGTCAGGAAGAAGAGCATCTTTTGAAATATTTTCAATGGACGGCTATCTTAGAAATTTTATTCTGCGTTGTTTAACACCAATAAAACGACCGACACAAGAACAAATATCGGAAACGGATAAAAGGACAATCTGCCCACCAAACATCATCGGCATTTTTGTGATGGCGGCGAGACTGCTTCGACTTTTCGGAATCAGAGTTGCTCACATGCCTACCGAAGCCATCAGAGACAACCTCTTCCATGGAAAGGACCGGCTTGGCATAGAAGAAACAAGTGGTGTGATTCACAAACTCCACTGCAAAAATTGTAACAAATAATATGTGGGCCAGACGGGAAGAAAGCTCGGCATTAGGCTACATGAACATAGTCTAGCCATCCGCCTACTTGACCAGAACTCCCTGATGTCGGTACATATGGACGCCGAGAATCATCAACTTGATTTATGGAATGTCAGGATCATAAGCAGAGCAAATAGTCGAAAAGCACGCGAGTTCATCGAGGCTTGGGACTCGGGAGAGAACTCAATCAACAGGCACTTAGATCTAGACACTGCCTATGAGACACTGTGGGTCAAAAGAATAGTCTGCCCCAGATCAACTAGACGAAGGAACTTCATTGAGGCGGACTCTAGCCAACAGTACGAGAGAGCTGAATACACGGTCAGTTCACGTGGACCAATCGACTCCTGACGTTCAAATCAAGGGATGGATAATCACTTGGATCTGTAAGTGGCCCGCATAAATCGCACTGTTGATGTCGTCTAGTTTGACGACTAAACGTTTGCAGCCAAATCAGCCAGCTCGGAGAACATTCGCACACCCTCATCCGCATTCCGAGCTACAGATATTTTCACGGATTTCTGTTGTTTTCTGTGCCCATATTTTCCATTGGCACCTGCATCAAGCTTACACTTTCCTGTCAACAAGATTGGTATTACAATGGCCACTTGTAAATTAGCGGTACGCACGTCGTGCCTTCACCATGGGCATTTGTTAAGCGCATACAGATCCCGTAGCGGACGTCATTATCGCTACGAGCTAAGCCACTGAAGTGGGCTAAATTGGTACTTCAAGAAGCATGCATCGATTGGGTTTACTTAATGCCATTGATATAAGGTTAATGTTGGTCGCATAGCAGTTCATTTTTTGATTCATTACATGCAAATTTTTGAAATCCTCCTAGCTGTATACTGACTAATAGCTGGTAATGCTACAGACGAATGGCACCAAATGCCTTTCTTACGTCTGCACCGATTTCAAACATCAATAGGGGAGCGTATTTTGCGCACTTGACGTACAACGCGGAATCACTGAGGCATGGTTTTATGTAAGTTGTGCAATAGACACACATGAAGAAAATATGTATAATGTAACGCAAAGTTGACTTACAGATTTACGAGGTAGCTGTTGTGCACATCATGGCAGTCAGGGTGGGTTTTCTCACAAAGAAATGTGCTCGTGTTGATTATTTAGAAATCCAATTGCTAGCTTTTTGGTAAGAAGCACGTGCTCAGGTTTCATTGCCGTGCAGCCTCGCAGCCTTACTCGGGGATGCATAAGGACGGCTGCAGCCTTGAAGTGACTAAGCCAACAAGTGCGGACGTTGTGGTTGGACAAGCTCACTTGGGTGATTTACGAAATGAATGGTGGATGTCTTGCTTCACAGCAATAGGCGAAGACTTGGTAAAGGAGCTTGCCTGAGGCAAAGCATGAATAGTGCAGTGATGCAGGCTAAACGATAGTTGTTAATCGTGCACCTCAAAATCAGTAATAACACCAAGGTACGCTAACAGGTTACATGATAAGCAATGGTTAAAGTAATTTGCTAATCGAAGTAAAGAAGCATGGTGCATTATTGGGGTCTAACTATCAAACCATTCATTAATGTTCCCAACATTGCAGATGTGCGCGTAAATCACTCGTACCACACAAAGCGCAAAATATTGGAACTGGTTTATGCTCCGTAAAAGGAGGGGCGTCACCTTCTCCGGGACAGGATTGCAATTTCGTACAGACAACTGACGTAAGGCTGTACAATAACCGAAGTGGACAGGCAACAGTACTCACGGCTCCTTAGTGGAAAATGTGGACTGAACGCGGCATCACCGTTGGCTACATAATAGTTACATCCCTGCAGACTAGCCATTTACCGGAGTTTAATATTATGACTTAATCAATGGATAAAGTAATTGGGTAGACTGTGGCACTGCGAAGCAAGTGAATATGGCGGTGAATATTAACTTTATGTCAGAAGCCATAGGAGCGGAGGGTTTGCGCACACCAGTGAAAGGCATAAAATATGCAGTAGCTAAAACTACCCTGGAACAACACTGTACTGCAAGACTATGGACAGGGATCACACATGTGTTGTATTGGTGTAAATATATGGAATATGGGAAAATACGTGAAGTGAACCTTACGCAAAGCACAGCGGCTAATAGTTTTTTAGAGGCGGAGTGCCACCACCAAACATGGAGTCAAGGCGGCCCATGTCTACTGACAGCCTAAAAGCCACGGAAATGTATGCTGCGCACTTAAAGGCAGTGATGCTGAAGAAATGCGCAGGGAAACATGGTAAATTGATGCCATTTGAATTCAAGTGCGTCCAAATTTGGCGACCGCATATATGGCTTATTGTACTCGGAGACTTGAAGTCCCTAGACAACATTTGTCAACGCGGCGCATGTCTACTAGTAGTGTAGAAGGCTTACGTGTTGTTACTGCGGGAGCACCATAGATGAAGCAGGTAACTTGGATACCGGAGACTGCGCTCACAAGGCATCACGTAAAATTTGCAAGACTGTTTCCATTTGATCAACGTTTTACTTGGAGCAGGCTAACCCTATTGTATTTAGCTGTGACCCATCCTGAAAGGGCGAACCAGCACATGACAAGTAAGCGTTGGGGAATGCATTAACCACAAGCTGCAACAAAGCACAGCATTGCTATTGTCTATCTAGCATCCGTTGTAGGGTACACGGAACATGGGTTTAATCACCGTAGGCCGGAACAGCGAAGCGTCCGCGAACAAGAGATGTGGCAAGGATAGTTTACTTCAGTCGATGAACAATGATCTGCCACTGAGGTTCCGGAGATTCAGTAGGCGCTTTTCCCATACTGATAATAACAATGACTAACAGCGTCAAAATAGTTGGCTTAAACATAAATAGAAGGCAAAGTAAAAAGGGAAGCAAGAATGCATTAGATTACTCAGGTTGAAACGGAAAATAACAACTAGCTGCAAGAAAGAAAATGCAGGAAGTCCATTGACTGACTGACTGTCTCCAGTCATAGATGTAAATTAGTCGAGGTTCAGCTCCACGTGGACGGCATGCGGCAGCCTGTTCCTCTCTCAGCCAATTACTTCTACCTGCATGCCAAGTCATGGACAGCCCACCTCGTGGTTTTGATCAAAAGCGATCAGTCAAGGAGTATAATGCCCGCTGAAAAAGCCAGTCAACCGGCATACTTTGAACATGACCACCATGATGGAGTGCACGAAGTAACGGAAGAGAAGCTGGGATATGGGACAAACCTGAAGAACGTCACTTGTTGTCAGAAAGTTTTCCGATAAGTCACCAAAGACGCTGACCAGTCCCGTAGCGTTCAAGCATACTGAAATTAAATTGTGCCCAAAATTTACAAGAACACATTTCTGGGCAAGTAGTACAAACAGAACTCATGGACGACTAGATCGAACTCGCTCTTGATATAAAGAAGCACATCTATTGTCCGTCTGCGGTATGCGTGGCGAAGTTGTAGCAACTGCCGCAGGGTAAATGTATGGTTTATGCTGCCAGGTCTAAAGCGGAAAAAACGCTTTCTCTTCCCTAAGCCGAGTTCCGTTCCTCCGTGAGGCGGGGAACGCAAACCGAGGTCAGGTACTTTATCATAACTGGCGTTAGGCTAATAACCCTGGGTTTGACTGCCCTTCTTGTGTACTGCCTATAAAATCGATTCACTCACCTAGTCGGGACGTACCCTTCCACGCAGCTATGTTCCTATATGAAGGTCGGTGCATTGCAGAAGACCTCACCTCAATCTTTCAGTAGTGCAACTGGAAGGAAATCCGGGCCAGCAGTAGGAAAACGTTTGAGAGCTGTAATCGCATTTCTGGTTTGTGCCTCTGATGGAGCCTTAAACTATAAGACCATGGCTCGTCCTGATTCAACTGAGTAGGAAGAGATCGAAAATCAAGCAGCCACCTGAAACAAACATGAAAATTGCCCCCAACAAACCATCCGGTGCTTCTAATTGTGTATTAGTATACCTGCTTTGTCTTTGGATGTCCCACTGTCGCCTGGCCTTCTGGGACGTGTGGCGGGGATCGGCTGAGAGTGCTTGCAGTACTTACCTACTGCACGTGCATCCTCAATTTCTTGAGCCCGACCGGTGCAGTAAGCTTCGAATTCGTAAACCATAAAGCTGACAAATGCTCTCCATCATGCTCTAGATATTCCAGTAAATATTAATGCGTATTATAAATATAAGGCCATCCAGCATACGTTTTCTTGGAAGAACAGATGACTCTGTTGCAATCAGGAAGATAAAACCGCAATCTGGATACGTGCCTCAGCGACGCGGTGTATTTACCGAACGCGTAGTGGACATTGACGCCTTCGCATTAGCGTCCCGATTTATAAGCATCCATATCGTAGAGAAGTCCACCTTGGATGAGAGGGAAGTAGTAGAAATGGAGAGGAATGAGTATGTAGCACCCGACGGATCACCTACCACGGGTATGGCCACATTTTAACCGGATTCCACTTTCCATTGACATGGGCGGATTCTTGGTTGCCTGATATGCTAACGGGCGAATCAATCACGCTATCTGTGGTTTTATTGCCAACAGTGTCATGTCTAATATGTTTACGGATTGAGCTCGGGTCTGACAATTTGCAAGTACCTTACGCCGCTTCAAGATGGAGGCCTGAGCGATGCAGGCACGTCCCAAACTATTCAAACTTCCTGTCTAATGAACACAACAGACATCAGGCTTTACACTGACAAAGGAAGGTTGGTTACTGGAGCGCGACGCTTATTTCTACGCACACAGCAGTCAACTCAACTGTGTGACATGCTCTCGCGAATATCCAGAAAAGCATACTGCATCGGGTGCAAGGCAGTACAGACCTCATGAAAACAACGGATAAGTCTAAATCCGTTTGAGACACCCCGCGTTACCACTGATAACGTAGAAAGATGCACACGGCGAATTTGCACGTAATTCATCAATCAGCTAGTCAGAAAGCCATCAAAATGTTGTGCTTGTAAGAGATAAGCAACAGAGTTTTTAATCAGTTTGCAGTGACCATTTATGCAATCAACCAGAGTACCAGTCTGGAAGACCAAGTGAGACATTTATGTATTGTAATGATCGAACCAAATTACAACAGTCGTCACAAAGCCGACCTGATGTCTATGTGGCATTAGCTACCTTGCAAAACAGTAGAGGCTCAGCTACCAGGAAAAAATACCGCAGCCGAATTCAACCACACTTCGAATTTTACAAGGAGAAATCAAAGTAAACGCGGTTTTGCAAGCGAATAACGGAACGCAAGCGACAAGAAAGAGCTAGTTAATGTCCAGTGGTCAAAAGATAAGTAACTTGCCACGGCTTCAGAGACTAAAAAGAGACAGAATGCATAGATTTCCTTCCGGGCAATTTTACCAAAAGCAGGTTACCAGCAGTGACGTTGACAGCCGACTTCGCGCCAAGTGACTGAAAGTTTGATGACGCGGCGGAAAAGAGATTCGTGATGATGATAGCGATCCTATAACTGCTGGAACAGAGTAAGATCTACACCGTCCTTGAGGAATATGCATTCACATAAATTTTAAGCAAAAACACTTTCCACTTGCCGCTTGTAAAATCACGTGGCATTCGCCAATTAAAATCCTTCACATCCTCCTCCATGTCCGCAAATGATATCTCGCATCCGATGCAGTATGCTTTTCTGGATATTCGCGAGAGCATGTCACACAGTTGAGTTGACTGCTGTGTGCGTAGAAATAAGCGTCGCGCTCCAGTAACTAACCTTCCCTTGTCGCTGTAAAGCCTGATGTCTGATGTGTTCATTAGACAGGAAGTTTGAATAGTTTGGGACGTGCCTGCATCGCTCAGGCCTCCATCTTGCAAATTGTCAGACCCGAGCTCAATCCGTAAACATATTAGACATGACACTGTTGGCAATAAAACCACAGATAGCGTGATTGATTCGCCCATTAGCATATCAGGCAACCAAGAATCTGCCCATGTCAATGGAAAGTGGAATCCGGTTAAAAAGTGGCCATACCCGTGGTAGGTGGTCCGTCGGGTGCTACATACTCATTCCTCTCCATTTCTACTACTTCCCTCTCATCCAAGGTGGACTTCTCTACGATATGGATGCTTATAAATCGGGACGCTAATGCGAAGGCGTCAATGTCCACTACGCGTTCGGTAAATACACCGCGTCGCTGAGGCACGTATCCAGATTGCGGTTTTATCTTCCTGATTGCAACAGAGTCATCTGTTCTTCCAAGAAAACGTATGCTGGATGGCCTGAAGTTCAGAATACAGAAAACAAAAGGACGAACACACAAAACGATTACACATAGGAATATCGTCCACTATGTTGACGGCTTTTAAAGCGGCGCAAATGTGGGTTGCTACTAATTGTTTTTTATTCGAACCAGAACAGGAGAACTAAATTGCCTTTCATTAATATTACTACATAAACTTACTTACCATGTATCTCTTCAGTTTACACGTTTTTACCTTCACGAACGAACTAAACCTCTTTCAGCCTGGCGTAACACATCACCCTTCCCAACTTATAGACCTATCGTGTTGATTAGTATACCCATCGGATAAAGAAGGTAGTTAAGTTGTATGTCATAACGTACGATGTACATACACCATACGATTTATGCAATAGCAATTACTGTGTTACGTAACAGTAGCTTATTTTGCTGAAAAAATGTTGTGAGCTTTAGTTCAGGGAGAAACGCGTATAAGTGCAGATAGCGGACTTCTTTGGGCTTCTTTATCTCAGGACTATATATCAACAGAATAAAACGAAAACGGATAGCTGAACTGTCTAGAGCATGGCGTCTTAATGCTGGGATTGTGGTAATGGCTTTAGGTCCAGAGAAAAGCGGGTGCAATTTTCGCTTTGCGACGGATGAAGACACATCACTGGCTGTGAGATAAATAAATAAATAAAATTTAATTCTCGAGAATGCGAGGCCCACCTATACAGGCATGGTCTTGCTAGGCTAAAAATAGTGTAATCAAAGTGCACAAAATACATGTTTGACATAAGAATGAATGCGTGTTCG
Source organism: Dicrocoelium dendriticum (assembly GCA_944474145.2). NCBI lineage: Eukaryota > Metazoa > Platyhelminthes > Trematoda > Plagiorchiida > Dicrocoeliidae > Dicrocoelium > Dicrocoelium dendriticum. The sequence goes on along the minus strand of OX104068.1, from coordinate 115,518,439 downwards.
GTTGTATGTACGTATCAAATTGTGCATGAATGTAGCTAGGTAGCTATGATTGTGAATGTGCGACAGCATTTTTCACTGTTTTTACTCGCCAAGAATTACGAATAAGATAGGGATATTTATGTAAATAAATATTTTAGTCCTGAAAAAGCGAGGCACGCCTTTCGTGCATGGGCAGAATAGCGCAATGTTGCAATGATAGCAAGACTATCAAGTGGACTAAATAAATAAATACATAAAGATTTTACGCTCGCAAGGAGAAACACGCCTTAAAAAGCATGATCATTTTGACATAACAACGCGTGCTCAAGGATATGTAAAATTCGATAGGTTTGCCATAACAGTGTATGCTTTTGCAGAGGGTAAGCAATTATGTAATTTTGTGTGTATGTTGCTGTGTACTTTGCGCTTGTAATTGCGCTGCTGCATTTTTGAATGCTTACTATCGTCGGCAACGCGCGAGTAGAAATTTTGTGTCCACTGGCAGAAAAGGATTATCCAGATATCTACGGGGCAGTGACTTTATTGTTCGGTGAGTCACAGTGTCGTTAGGCAAGCGGTTGTGGCACTTTATAGGGACAATGCGGAGTAAAAAACATTTGCTGGATATCAAAGGGGCAATGACTTTAGTTCCTTGAGCGACTTATCCGCCAATAAACCTTAATATATGCCTCTAGCGGACAACCTTCGCCGCTAGCACCTTTCATGACCCACGTCGAAGTGTGCTGATTGATAGGCGTATTTTAAAAGCTTTACCTGGGCTCAGCCAGCGGTCCACTCCTAATCATAAAGGCGAACGCATCGCAGTAAATTTTCCCGCATCTGACACTGCCAACTCTACTGGTAATATAAGTAGTGCGCTTTTTATCGTCGTTATTGCAGACTTTGACTTCTGCAGATAGCAGCAATTTGCTTAAGCTTTAGACCTCTGCGGCTGTGTGGAGTGAAATCTTATTACCAAAATCGGTTGGCAAGTCTGCGTCTCCGCGAGAGAAGAAAGGTAAAAGCTTTTGTAAACCGCAAAGCAATTCGTCCTCTTCCCATCTAAAGCTGGTACTAAACAGAGTGCTTCATCTGAAAGAACCCTGAAGGACAGTATGCCCCATCCAAATACCAATACGGTTATGGTCATTAAACCTACATCTGTGTTTGTTGCTTGATTATTGTGCATGCACCTAAGTCTATCCAGGACTCCCCGGTTAAATGGATGCTGCATGCCCAATAGTTTCTTATAATTATGGTCTCCTTTTTTGATGCGAATGAACCGGTAACCAAGCTCCTTGGCTTTACGTCTCGATAGGAAGCCTGAGGATGCCACTAAGGCACCTCCACTATAGATCGTTTGTAATGATAAGGGTGAATTACGCCGTGCTATGAGACGGACTTTGCTTCTTAAGGGTGAAATATTCTATGTAACGCTAGGCCTATGTAATAAACCAATGTAAAAGGCCTATGTAATACTGGGCCATTCTGACGAGAGCCGGATCCGAATGAAATCTGCTGTCGATGAGCAACAGAAAGGTTGAGATAATGGTGAAACTAACCTTTACATTGTGGATATTCCGGTGGTACCAAAGACAAAGAGAGCTAGCTGGAGGCCAGGATTTGTCGTCCCCGGGCGACTTGATTGAGTAATCGAGTGAAAGGGATATGTGCTAATATACCTAGCCTACCTAACAAACGATAAAATTCAGCAACCTACTTCTAACAGTCACCCGGACCAAATGGCACTCAAAGAGTCTTGGTTACCATCGGACATTTCTGACTCTGAGTTGCGTCTTCTGGATATCACCTATCTCGGGCCAATCGTTCTGCAGCAAGACCTGGCGGGGTGTAAATCGCTATTGGAATTTAGGTCTCAGAGGACATCTAGTGAAAGCAATCCGTGAAAATGATAATTGGTCTGAGTTTATTTTGCGCGAAACCCATGATGGATGTAAGTCGCTTAAATTTGGTATTATCTTGAGAGCACTCGTGTTTTTGAGCCAGTTTGTTAAATACAGTTAAAAAAGGTGATAGTGTTAGTGATAGACTGGTTCCGGGAGAAATTAAGTTTGTTGTTATCGATTAGAACTTACTTTATTGCGACCGTACACTGGCATTTTTTAATGCTGTTTTCCTGGAAACCGTACTTGTATGCCATCTAGTTCAGCATATTGCAGAGCCAACGAGGATAGCTCCGTTTAGTCGCCACACATCCACGACCAGATGTTCACCCCTGCACCGTCCGCTGTTTTTGATTCGCCTCTTTTCTAGCAGCTAAGTACGAGCGATCACATGCACTTTTCATTCGGCTGGATGCAACCTCTTGCCTTTTAAGACCCAAGGGTTAACAGTCAGAATTCCTGGTTAGCCGCGGCAAACCGTTGGAGAACTACTGCTGGCATTATGAACTTAAGTGTGCCTCAGCACTTAGACGCTGATAATGCCTGGAGTATTTTGTATTCGAAGCTCAAAGCACTCATTAAGCAATTTGTTTAACTCATCAGAGGTAAACGTTTCTTAAATGCTCGTTTTGCACTAATAATGAATTCAGGTCCCTTATGAATCGAGAAAGCAAATTGTGGGAAGGAGATTTGGCAGCTGTGAGAAGGTCGCTTGGCCAACAATCCATAAATTTACCCAAGTTTCTTTTCTCCTATCTGAATCGTAATACCAAATCTGACAATGGAACACTTGCAATATTTCCCTCGAAAATGGCACTATTCTTCATGCAACGGTCGCCATAGTTCAGCCCTTGGCCTCGCAGTCTTTCTCTGACTTCTCGGATAAAGAACCAGTACCCAAAAGCCTTGTACCTACATTCCCACTATTCTAGCGCACCTTGCAATTAGCATTGGATCAGTCAGGAACTTGCCTCTGGAGTTACGTCCATATTTCTCACCGGAAGTTGATGGGTTTGATTTCTAAAAGCAGCAGCTGAGTATATCGCTACACCTCTTTGCCAAATTTTACTGCGATCGCTCGTTACAGGGCAACTCCCACTTGCTTTGATATTTGGTATGGTTAAGCCCATAAGCATAGGTGATTATCGTCAAAATCCGCGGAATTATGGACCAACTTGTTTAACATAACTATTAAGTAAAACCAAGGAGCGAACGCTCAAGAAGCCTAGATTCGCCAGCTAAAGAACTTGAATGTCATCCCTTCCAAGCAGCCTGGCCTCCGGATTGCAGGCTCGTGTGCTTCCAATCTGTTTTGGGGCCAGAGACAACTTGGTTAAATCCTTAAATACCGGCAAGTGCCTGGATGTCATCTTTGTTGACTGCAGAAAAACATATGATACTGTCCCGAAAGCACCGCTTTACTTAAAAGTCTGAGAATTAGTATTTCCTGGGTGATCTCCTTGTATCGTCGGTTTGTTAATGGCCGTAATATGCATGTATATAGAGATAGAACTTACTTTCTGCAGTGAAGCTCTGCAAGGTTCCGTCCTTGTTCTTGAGATTTTTTAAAGTATTCATCAACGACCTCCCAACGGAGTAGCAAACGGGGTGCTTGCAAATCCTGACGATATAAAGCTACGGCTAGAGTTGTTCGATCTCGACGATGCTGACCAAATTCAAGCGACATTAAGCCGGCTACACAACCGGTAACTAGACTTGCAATTGCTACTCAATTATGATAAGTGCTCTGTCATTGCTATCGGTGCTCCGTATCCAATATGGTTTAAAAGCACTGATGGTTTCTTTCTAAGGAAAGCTGTTTATGAGAAAACTACCTTGGGGTACTTGTGTCTCCTGAATTGCGCACAAACCTTGACACCTTGAGCAGCGTAGCCGCAGCTAACAGGATGTTCCTTGCTATAAAATGATCTTTTCTTGAATGATACCTGTAATCTTCAGGATCCTTTCCACTTCTCATGTGCGCCAAGTTCGCGTATATGGTTTACTTGCAAGGTTATCATCTTACGAATACCGAACGTTACCGCACAGCTAAGGTCCAAATGTAAAGACCAACATAGATCTCAGCGATTGAACCTGTTCTTCACTGAACAACATCAAACTATGAACACATTTTTCTTGGAGTATCATCGTCGCCGTGGCGTGCTGCTATACGCTGGGCGTATATCTTGTCGTATAATGGGGTAGGAACTATAGGAGGGTTGCTAATTCGACACGGAGTATTTGGAAGGGGTTTAATCCGAGTACGCTCTGAGTTCACCCATGTGTTGAAGGACTGGACTAATGTACTTAGGTTAGTCGTTAGCAGCCGTGTAAGAAACGTTTTACATGACTGTTGGACTCCTCTCTATTGCTGTAACAAGCATCGTGTTGTTTCTGCTGCGATCGTGATGATCCTCTGCAGAACGGCGCATCGCAAGGATTCGCGATGTCACAGTTTTAAACGGGAAGTGAGGAATCTGAGGTAGGATCACCTTTTGCATTTTGCTATTACAATGAATACCTACGAACAAACACTCTTTTAAAAAGAACACTTTGTAAAGCTACCATCTTTAATCTCACCAGGAAATGAAGCCTTGTCAAAAGTTGGTTAATAGTTGAACACGAACAATTCGGATAAATACATAGAACCGTTCCTGGTATAAAATAAGAAGGTTGCCGTATCTAGTATTCAGTTTTTTATAAGAACTTAGCTCATGCTGTGCTTTATGGGCTGCCCAGGAATACAATATTTCTCCTGACAAGTTGTGGATTGCACACCCAAGGTTTGTGTAGTAACATAAATAAGCAGGTTTATCTTAAGTACTCTCAAAGCATTTGTTTCAAAATACTTATTCCCTACGGTTAAACGTATTTAAATCAGTATTTCCATTAGGAATCTAAAGGTAACCATTTTGCTGCAAATCCCATGCTTTGTCCGTCTGAGCAGCAATGCATAGGTTAATTTCACATCTGTATAAGACATTCTGTGTAATATATTTTGTACAGCAAATGTCCTTAATAATAATACTCGTTACTTTCTTGGGTGAATGCGTAATTGCATCTTATTTCTTTTACATATCATAAAGTGAATAGATCCTCGTTTACAAAACTGCATGGTTTCCTTTTCAGATGCTAAGTATAGCCCACCACTCATTAACTGGTCAAGCGCTCATTGGATGTGATGCCGTTGTGACACAGCCAGAGGGAGAAAACGACCGAACCTCTTACTTTTACGTTAGATTGAAAATATTTCCAAATTCGAGACTGCTATCGGTGGATTTGTTTAAAACGCTACGTTCCATTGCTCACGTCATAAATCACGACGGGAACATATGTGTATCAGTGGAGTCCGTAACTACAGGCTATGGATGGCGAATATTAAGTAAACAGAAAATTCATACATTATTTTGCTATTCGGTTACAACAAAAGGGCCCTTCCACTTGATTTGACAACTCCAAACTCGATGCACGCTAAGTGGATTTTTGAAAGTCTTGTGTTGATCTTTTATGTTAGCAGAATATAGGGCAAGGTTTTATACATGAAAGGTTTTCTATGAGTTGACAGTAGGCAGATGCATAACTTGGGTAGGTTATTTAGCAATAGCTATCAACAGATTTTAAAGACGCATCGCAGCTCTGTTTTTGAACCCTGCGGCATAATTGCAAAATCGCTAGTTGAATATAAAATTTATTTTTAACGCCTCTGCCTTGCTTTATACTAGCTACATTTTGCTAATAATCTTAAAACCAGTTTCCTTGCCATTTCGGTGCATGCGTAAAGCAGCACATGAAATTAGAAATTTGTTAACAAGTGCGCAGCCCAGTTGTGCATAAGTTGTGGGACAGTGGACAAGCTTTCTTCCTCATATAGATTTTTGTTAGTCGGTTTGCTTCAATGCGGACGAAATAAATGTTTTGGTAGAGGTTAAGTGCTGATTTCTTTGCAACATTTTAGACGTTACGGCACATAAGAGATATAAATTGCAGCTCAACATGACGAGTGGCATCTGCCATTTATGCACCTAAGACATTGCTTGGTATCACGCGTTACTGTTGTTGTTATCCTTTGTGATTGGTCATAAATTCTGCATATATAAATGTTTTTTGTTTCCAAATTTGATTACGCGTTGTGTACTCTATCTAATTTCGCCCAGCTTTAAATTACTGCTTATTCCCATTTATGGCACGCTTTTGCAAACCATTACATATCCTACCACACTGCGTGCCAACAGTACACCAGCAATGCATTCCGGGTTTACCTTACATTATAAGCGACCGATATTCTTATAACATCAGACCTGTCGCTAAGCTAGTATAAAAGTGGTTTAACAAGCAGAGTGTTAACTCAATAAATGTTTTTTCCTGCCATTGCTTTCTGAAAACCAGCATGCGCTGACATGTGCTCGGAGGAGATTTTCACCAGATGCATTAATTGCCTAAGTTTAACTAAATACCAGGAGCAAGCACAGAGTTGCTGAACTTTAGACAGTGATATATTGTTTTTTAACCATAGCATCTATTTTATAGCATAGGTATAACTGCATCGTAAGATGGCACTGTGGGTAAAAACTATGTTCCATTATGTAAACGTTAATACATAGTTTGGCAAATGGCTGATGAATATTTCATCTTGTTAAATATAAAGTGAGCTTTATTAACGGGTGATTATTTTTATTAACAATTTTTATAAAAACAGCCATAATTATCAGTAATGTCGACAAGCATGGACAACAAACTGTATGCAGCTGGGTGCGTTACGTCTCTCTGCATATGTCGTGTATTTGCATGCATCTTTGATGTATTATCTATTTATGTGCCTCTTCCAACTCATATATCGCAAACACAGATGCTTTATCGTTAACTTTTAATACAATACAAAAATATAATTGCTGGGATTTTATTATGTTGACAAATATGATTGTTATATGATCATCAACTGATTAGACAAAGAAACTTTGCTCCTAGAACCGTTTTTGATAATCCTGTTTACTACTTGCACTATGAGGCTGGACCTTAACAAGATGCGATGGTTTGTGTGCCTTAGTGCTCCAATGAGCCCTGCCAGGTTGTACATTTTTGCAAATTCGGTGCCACTTATACCAGGCTGTTCCAACGTTAGCGCCAGACAATTTCCCTTTCCAGGCCCTCCAGGTTAGGAGTAACAGTGAGGGCGGCTGCTTACTACATAAAGCGTGCTTCGTAGTGAAATGCCAAAATTCCACTGCCTGGCGTAAGGTTTTTGAAAAAATGCTTTGGTTGAGAACCCCAGTCATTCTCCTGTCTAGACCTAGGCAACATGGGAGTAACCAGCCCAAGCAATACAGCAAGTCCTTTGCTTTTAACGACATCTTGATGCACTGGCGGTCGCAGAGGATAAAATACGGTGCCCCATCTGCTGCATCGAACAAGGGGGATAGGGTTTAGATGCCACTGCTCAGGACTTCCAGCTTTCTTATTATCCCACTTGCTCTTATTCATCCTTAGCTTCCCGATCCAAATTCACCTTCATCCCAACTCTTTCAAACCCTTAATTCTTTGCCCTCACCCATCTTAATTAGACAGTTGCTTGTCTTTCAATTTCAAGTCACACACAATCGCAGTGGGTCGTTCCAATGCAGTTAACAAGTCCATGTTCAACTAAGCAGGCACATCCGGTCATAAGATTTCCTATTTAGTCCTTCATACTCCCTAGGATCCGCATGCCTCAACGTGTGCACTTTGCTACAGCCTAGCGAAAATGCAGCACTCGCCAGAAAACTCGGGCCCACTCAATCATTATTTAATGGTTATGTGAAACAACCTGCAAGGAACGAGTTCCGTAGTTATCTGCGATCCCTCATAAGCGATACTGGCGGCAAATACTTAAACCGCTTTTAGGTGATGATGCAGCTTCAAATGCCGGTCAAACTTGCATCAGCATTCTTTTCAATCTACGGTCTGAAGCTGCCCTATTTGACTGGATCCTTAAAAACAGCCGGATTTACGCGGTTAGGTAGGCTGGTTCATTCCAGGCTTCGTAGTCGCGCGAAAACAAACGGTGCATGTTGGTCATTGTGGCTTACACCCCCCAAAAACGGCAGCCCTGCTTCGAAGAAAGAGTATTTTTATCTTCTTGGTAGCGCTGCTTTCTTTACAAAAGTAGCGCGATACTGTGGCATTTACTGCTGATCTAAACGCACAAGTCGGAAAATTGTTACCTGACGAACGTCATCTTGGCGTTTGACATGAGGTAGTCTTGCTTGATGATAACGGTAAGCGGTGGCTACACCTGTGTGAAGTTGCTCGTCTGTTCGTACCCACCCTTCACTTTTGTCACTGCACCCGCAGAAGAGTGAATTTGCGCCCATCAGTCTCGGGCCAACCATGTACGCAAATCGATTGCGTTGCAATTAGTTACCGCTGCAGTGGTTGTGTTCCATATTTCGCTCGGCTGGTCGCATCAGCTTGGACTCCGATCATGCTTTCGGATCTGCCGTCCTGCAGGTGCTATACTGCGGACCTTCACAAAGTCGATGTGAGAAAATGGATACTAACTAGCTGCCGGAGCCGGGCAGTATAAATGTATATCAAACTACACTGGCAACTTGGCAGTGTAAGCGTCCATTAAACACCGTCGAAGATCACTGTTCTCATATTCTTTACACTTTACAAATAGCAGGGCTGTCTTCATGTGACAAATCAAATTGCGAACCTAGCAATTGGACCTCTACAAAGACTTTGCAAATTCGGCATACTTGCCGACTTATTCCGGTTGGTAGCTAATACAATGAGACTTGCATGCGTCTTGGGGCAAAACTGCATGCTAACCTGAAGAGTGACCGCGAAGCATGGTGGTCATATCGGGCATGGTAAATGGAAATAGATGATGTCGCTGGTAATCGTTATAAGGTATTCCGTCTGATACAGAAAACAGACTATGGAGGCCCAGTTTTAGCAAGAAAATACGTGATGAGAGTGGACAGCCTTTCCGCAGCTAGTCAAAACGCTTGGAACGTTAGGCCGAACGTTTTACAAGGCTGTTTAAACAATCTGTTATCGCATTCTCTTTCGGATATTGAAGGCGCTTCTCCATGGGTTGCCTTCTAATAGATCCTGCGTTATGCGCAGAATTTGAATTCAAGCTCAGGCTGTTAAATAGGCACAGGACCGCAGGTACAGATTGATTACCACCAGTTCAGTTCAAATTCTGGATTCCTAGCTCTTGTTTGGTTCCTACACAAGTTGTTAATAGAAATTTTGGAGCAGGAAACTGCCCCGACAGACTAGAGCATCTCCGTTCTAGATCCAGTTTTCAAGGGTTGCATCCGTTAGGAATGAGGCAAACATTGATTACTTCGCCAGATTACCAGTGTCACTAAATTGCTTACTTCTGTCTTTCTCCACATGCGGACTGGGGCTTCCTGAATGCCACATCCGCTAATAGCAAGCCGGGTTTCGTTAAATTCTAGGCTACACCGACCGCTTATCCACCTTACGTCAATTATTGGCGCACCACCATGTTTACTTGCGACCCACCGTTTTCGTGCTGTACGATGTCAAATATAAGTTTCATTCGGTATATCCATGTGTACTTTGGGACTGTCTGCTAAGAAAGGTGCGCCCGTTAAATATGTAACCATTATCAACGCGCTGTACGCACCTAGATCGGGCTGAGGAAACGTTTATGCAAACTGCTGCGGCCCATCAATATCTCCAGCTAGTTAAGACAAGGTTGCCCGCTGTCGCCTTTCTACTTTAGCTTCGCTATTCATGAAATCATGGAAACGGTGTTTGCTAGACAAGAACAGAAATGTGTGGAGCTACCTACCGTAGAAATACTTATTGAATGGAAGTATGCAGACGACACTGCCATCAAATGTGGCAGCTTCGAAACATTCTGGTCTACACTGAGCAGATTACCAATGGTGGCCAATTGTCTTGGGCTATGCATTGCTTTATTGAAATGCAATTATTATCCAATATTGACCGCGTGCCTCTCCTGCGCTGACTCTTTGTTGTTATCTGCTGAAACTCGCTCAGGTTTTCAGGTATCTGATCAGCTAAATTACCATCTGTGGGCTCAAAGCTGAGTTTCCACATTGGTTAGCAATAGCTGGAGATGATTTTGTCGATCGCCGCCACCTATGAGGTAGACAGGACCGCAGTCTCTCTCCGAAGTGCAGATTGTACAATGCAGCTGTCAATTCAACCCTAATATACGCTTGTGAAACTTTCCCTGCAGATCGACAGACATTAAGAGGCTGGTCACTTTTGAGCACCGCTGCATTCGCATCTTAGCTCAAGTCTGTTGCAAGCATTGCGTGAGCAGTGGGAGTGTCCTTTTTGCATACTTGGAGCAGGATTAGTGAGTTAACCGCTCAGCACCATTATATTGCACACAATGCACCGATGGCTGAAGCACGTGTTGTGCATGCCAGGAGAGCGACTCCCGCGAAGTATATTGTTTGCCCGCTTGGCTGCCGTTTGGAATAGAAAGAGGAGAGAACTAGCGTTGAATTGGTCGAGAGAAATGAAAACCCTTACTTCGAAGTTGGCGTCGGAGTTTTGCCTGGAGCCCTTTGCGAGTTTCATTTTGCACGCTTCCAGCCGGGATATGCCGGCGAGCGTCGATAGGTTCCAGAGACCGAGAAGAGACCCAATGTCCATGTTGGCTTTTAGACATACCACATGAGGATTTGCCCGCTGCTAGTAAGGTCTAGCAAACATGTGACCAGTGACCATCGATTGTCTCCAGTGAGCGATAACTCAACACGCATGTCAGCGTACTTCGATACGCATTCAGAACAGCTGGCTTTGTCAGTTGGCTGGTGTCAATGCGCTCACAGCGTCGTCGTTGGCGTCCGCCAAAGCGCATCCGCATGTCAGCACATACAAGTACATGATCGGTGTGCACCCATTTGCTCCAAAAGGAGCGACAATTCTGGATGGAGTCTCTCCAGTGGTAACTAACAGCAATGTCATCGATCTGCGTCCAAGGCTGGTTCGAGGCTGGTGAGCGCCAAGTCAACCTCCGGCGGGTGCTGTGTCGCAAATTAGTGCTCGCAAGAAATAAGCGAGCATCTTCACACAAATGAGGTAACCGCTCACCGTCATCATTACGGGAAGGGTGCAAACAGCCTTGTGTCCAACGTGTTTGCAGCAAAACCCAAATAAGATAACGGTGTTTACAAATATAGCATGAATTTAGCGGTAATTGGTTACTCTATATCGGGAGAATATCCTCAGTTGTGTACACGTATCTCTTTCGATCGGCTGTTGTGTACAAATATATATCTTTATAGAATTATTTATGCACCTCGCTCACCGACCAGCAGAAGTATGGGTTCATATTATTTAAGGTTACTCATCAGCCACTACCCTTTTGATTTTGACTTTTGTCTATTGGTATGCTCGAGACGCGGTGTCGTATAAACTTCTACCACCTGACTTCATTGATATAACTATTTGTTTCACTATCCCTATTTACATTGTTACTGCACTACTATTACTCAAGCGCTAGCTATCGTTCCGTTTGTTTGATATTCCTCTTAACCGTAAATGGATGACTGGAAATAGGAAAAAGAGATATTACGTCGGAAGTCTTCTTATTTCTAACGAGAAAGACGATGGAACGATAAGATATTCTTTTCGTCAACTGTTATTGGTTAGACTGAAAGAAAAAGTATGGATATAAAATAAGAAATATATATATATATGTATATATTCTATATCTCCAACATTTTTTAAATTATTCAAAATAGGAAGAACACCGCGGAGCCTTGCATTCATTTGCAACTCAAGGTGAATTAGGATAAATATAAGTAACCGCGTCAAATGAGATGGATATTTACGGCTGGATGTTCCTATCTTTTAGATATCATGCCAAAGGTGTAACTGGAGGAGGTGGATAGCAACCGTTTTGCTGAGGCATCAACCCAAGGGTGTGTCCTAATATAACCAAACTTCATGAAAAGTAAAGAAAATTGTATGGCCTGTATGACGACATAGCAAATTGGAATGACAAACGAAATAGTAAATGTTTCTCTGAACACGAATATGTACAAAGCGCGCTAACTAAAACCTGACGGTACATTACAAATTCCGGCACTTAATTTCACGCAAATCGTCAACATTTCAATAGGACGCTTATCGGATTGGCATTATTCTGTGTTTATATAATTCAGTGTAACATTGGCAGAATCATGCCGCGTTTTGTTCCATACAAGTTCGGTAGCACCGGTTACCCAGCTTACGTTGATAAGGGTAAAAAGCAATCGCTGTAATAAAACTGCCTCATCTATTTTAACAACAGCTTTGTTTCGTTGCATGTAAATTAATGAGCGCTGCTAATATCCTCTTTTGTTCGAGCACCGTAAGGGACAAACCATCCGATGCACCTGAACTAACTATGGGTAATCATGCTAAATTTTCCTAACATTGCAGTTTCTACACCATTATACATTCGCTATCCGGACTGGACCGTTTTACAACTGTGTATTTCAAGTTAAACTTGAATACAGAAATGCAATAATTGTAAACTTGGAGCTAAGGAACTCACTAGACGGAATATCACTTGATTCAATGAACAATGCTGAGATTGCTTTGAGAACAGAATCATTGTTTAACTCCAACATGGACGGATGCATCAGTTATGATGTGGCATATTTACTTGCTTTATTTCAAAAAGGTAAGTCTTTATTGCTTAAAAGGTATAATTTAATAGGCAACATTAAGTCTTTTACGTTTATTTAATTATACGAATACAAGTCTAACAATTCAACTTTTGTTCTTAAAAGGCGTTAGTTTAACTCGACAGCGTGCGCTAACAAAACGAACTATAACTATTTGCTCCTTACAAAACCGATTATTAATTATCATGAAATGCAAAATCCAAAGTGTAGTGGAGAAACTATTCATGATTGAACGCTTGCATAAGATAAGTACATAGCGATTAGAAAAAACAACGGTTTTTACCGGCTCATAGAGAAAACTTTTAAATTGTTCTATATAAATATTTGTGTATGTAACTAAGGTATTATTTGTCTTATTGCGCAGGTTTCGTTTTAGTATAAACAAAAAGATTAACTGGTTTGCTTTACAGCGTCCCTTTAATTTGCGTCTTAGTTCCAATACTCATTTGAGTTCAACGTTTACCGAAATTCTAGTGGCATTTGAAGATTATAATTAAGTAACTGTTATTTTTTAAGGCATGCAAAATGAATACTGCGGTGAGTTTTATATACCTGTAACTACGGGAGAAAGAATATTCAGTTACACTCTGTAAGTAATATATAAGTACAATTATACCATCAATTATGGAAGTCTGAGGAGAGAGCATAAATCGAGCAAACAGAAGTCCAGATTTAATTCATTGACTCGCAAAGCAGATCTCGGCATACTGCTCCAATCCCAAGAATTTAAACTACAAATCAAAACTTTAGTGTAACTAATTACAGAGGCGTAGTGCCAGTGTGTTTACTTGTTTCTAAAAAGCAAATCAATTGTTTGCGGTGCTTTATATTTATGACCTGTAATCCGAGTACGGAACGGTGCCCATATCTTTCATCAATTTGGTTTTGGGAAAAGCTTTAAAGCAAACAACCTTTCTTCACAAGAGTAAACGCATGGATACCGTTATCGGATAATACCGAAACCAAAGTTTCGACTGAGTTAATTAATTCATTTTCGCTGCCTATTAGACAAAGTTAGTTAGTGTTGATATTATCTTAGTGAAGCGCAGAGATTGCTGTCTGCATTCTCCAAAATATCTATGTTCTTTATGTACGTATGTGTATGTATATAACTATAGTTTGCTTTAAACTAGGCCTTTATAAGTTAAAGTTGAGTAATTTAATAGGTCGCGTGATTTTGTCACATTGTGTCGGTCTCTATTCTATCATAAAGTAAGCAGCATAACCCATATAACCTGTGTGCTCCATTATCCAGCGTTGTATTTTTCGGGTCCACTTGATGAAGACGGCTGCAAAAAGGTAAGTTATATTTCCTTATAAAAGTGCACATTGGTGTCTATTTCGATTGTCAGCAATTCGATGTGTAGATGAAAATAGTTGATACGTCGTCCAGCCACTGCTTTCGACAGTAAAATGTCACCGTTATAAAAGGCGACCTCCTTTGATCAAGCCCACATGAAAAGCAAAGCATATTTCACTGTCTGGTTGCATTTACGGCCACTGTTGGCCATAAGCAAGTATATCATTCTAAATTGTTCCAGATTTATAAGTCTTATCGAAGGATTCAAATCTTAAGACCAGAAGGTGGCTTATTATTTTTCACGAAGGCAACATGCAGTTGTCGAATTCAAAGATATGCTCGATGCGATAAGCTGCTGTGGCATCTGAAACGACAATTTACTGGGCTGTCAGGAACATGGGTCTGCTCATAAATACCGACCACTCTGAACTCACAGTCTAAAAGTGCCGATTTGCAGGAGTACAGGACAAAGAGACACGGTCATGTAAAAGCAGGCTGCTTCGAAGTAATGCAACAAGTAATTGCTTTTCATCGTGTTCCAACGAAAGAAAAAGCTTGAAGCTTTTGGTACAATTTGTTTAGCTTGCACAAAGCCACTGCGACACGTGGGTGTATCTACGAACTATGAGCAGGCAGCTGCGGTATTTAAAGTATTTGTAAGTATTGGGGAAACAGAAAATTACAAAATGAATTGTGCGGCTAACACGAGAACTTATGGTGCAAGGAAATACAATGAAGTGCAATTCCACATACTGATAATCGTGCCTGAGCCCACATAATGGAAAATTGCAGCAATGCAATTTTTACTGAGTAATCTGGACGAAAACACTAAAATGCTTAGTCTAATATGAGAATTGGAACTATTGGCTTGTCAAACACAACACTACCATGAGAAAAGGCTAGTCCAATAATGAACCTTAGAAAGAAGTAATACTAGACAATATTATTTAAAATAACTACACTAGGACCCACAATATATATATATATGTATATATATATATGTACCTTGCAAGACTAAGTATGGTTAAGAATAAAAGAACCAAGACTTGACAAATCTGAGCAACATCCTTCCTATTATTTTGCAAGTGACATTCACAGTACGATAGATGGGAATTTTATCGGCGAAAAATATCACTATTTTGCAAGGTTGCCTAGAATAAGCCGTGTTTGCGTCGCTGGATTTGGCAGCAGAATGACTGCATGTAATTACTATCTGGGCTATTCTAATTCATTTGCCCTACAAAGCAAAATATTTCCTAAAGGTTTGTGATAAGCTAAAACAATTTTACACGCCGTATAACATAAAAGTGGACCATGCTTTAATATATTAGATATTAGAATACTTCTTCATCTGTTAAAAGTCTGAGTTAGGTACTAACACAAAGAAGATTTTGCAAGCCTTATATGCAATTGTGGAGTAAGGCTTATTTTAGAAGTAAGAAAATATTAACCAGCCGCAAATTCTTAAGAAATATATGTCAAGAATAATTAATCTGCCGGAAGGTGTTTTAACAGGGTGCCAAGGCATTAGGCGTAAACAAGTTAACCTTTTCGGTTATTGTTTTATCCGCGCTTTCAGCCTGGTACTAATGTTTAAGTTAAATAATAAGCAATCAAATACGCCTAAGCCGCATCAACGCTATTGTATAGCTTATATAATCCCAGGAATAATTACATTTTTGATGCATGTCTACTGACCTAAATAGCTAGAGGTTAGCTTTAATGTGTAAATGACTTTTATTGTCCGCAGCAATTCATACACAGGGGGGTACACAACAGCTAAAGCGGAACCGTATGTTTACTCTGCTATTTCTAGCTTAAATTCACTAGCCGATTTTCGAGGTAGTCAAGTCATTGTAATTAATGCCTGTTACTTGACCTGTTTCTTTGATATGTATATATATCTCAAAGTGAAATCAATAAATGCAAATTATCCAATTACAAAAATACAACCTTATTTTTCTGTGCCAGCAAAAGTTTAGTGACATGCAGTATACTAACGTAATACTGTAAAGAGGTAAAACTTAGAAAACGCATCTCGTCTTAAACAATGGCACATGCAGCGTTGCTCTGTGCAGTTGGTTATATGTAATTTTTGAGGATTTTGTAAATGTTTTTCGCTGATTACACCGCGATTGTACACTTGCGCCTAAACTTTAGGCTAAAGTAGATCATGGTAGTTACTTTCATTAGCAATATTCGTTTTGCCGACATTTTTAAATGTTCATCCCACCATATTTAGCTACCCACTGTGAACGTAAGCAACCAAATCTATGTGACATGAGTGGATCCGGTTTAATTTCAAAATATAATCAGGGGAGGCTAAATCCATAGCTGTAAAAGACAAATCAAAAATATATTGTTTTAAAGGTTTCTAACCTTTTATACTTTTAACAATAATGCGTTATCTTATTCTCACTTCGTTTAAAACAGGCAAGGGAATACTATCAGGAAGACTACTCAAAAATGTTTTCCACATGTGATCGACAAGTTTACGTTAATGCGTCAAAAAGCTCAGGCAACTACTTCTTGCACGTATTAAAATCTGTCAAACCGGTTTATTTAATTGACTACCCAAATTACGTTGATACACATCGTAGAATGATATACGCATTCAATGATCAAGGGTGTAAATATAACGGTTTCGTTACAACTAGCTAGGGTAAGTTTCGTTATGTTTAAGGATAAAGCATTTCGTGCGCGATTGTACCGTTTTGCCGAAAAATACTTCTTATAAGTATGAAAAAGCTTTCCTCTTATAATACTATTACATAACAAAAAATATAACATATTAAGCACTTTTCAGCCTTACTAGTGTGTGGTATTGAAATCCCGCTAATTTAAAAACTAAACGGAAATTGTTACCTAAAATATTGATTTAAGTTAAAAGTGCTGTAATCCTCTTACACCTAAGAAAGAGTAGAATATCCAGTATTCAACAGTTACGCGATGTGTCTAAATCAAATTCCTGTTTGTTACGAAACAAATAAAACAAACAAATAAAAACTAAAAACAATATATTCGGTACGTTTAACTGCAATTCATTTTCCATAAGTTCTGTCAAGCTATTAAATGAAGATTGAGAAGCAAGTATTTCAAAATGTTGTTACTGTTTTTGTCGCATAGCTTATCACTGTTGTCAGGAAGACCGAATATGTCCTAATAGATTTCGTCCTAACCGTAAAGGACGACTACTTTAACAGCCTTTATTCAAAATGTACTCATTAGGCATACATCTTTGCACATTATCACCATTTTATATGTCGGGATGTCCGCAGTATTGTGTTTTAACAACCGTGTGCAAATCGTTATTCAAAGTGTGAACACAAATTGTGTAACATACTTAAAGTATTGGTGGATAATACTTAAAATTATGAATTACTTATGTGTTTTAAACACTGCAGACTTGAAAAGTTTAAGTATCGGTTAGAATAGTTCTATCTGCAGTGACAGTAATTTTTATCCAGTTTAATATCCAGTTGACAATAAGTGCCATAACCAAAGAGCCTAATAGCTCAAGTTGGAAAAGCTTTTTTTAAATTCCTTGTGATGCTTAGCTGAACTAGTAGCATATAAATTGTCATTAGGTCAATTAATTTATTAAAAACAACAGTTGTCATTTTAACAAAGCCAAGTTGACAATAAACGTAAGTTACTTGAGACAAAACT
Organism: Dicrocoelium dendriticum; assembly: GCA_944474145.2. Lineage (NCBI taxonomy): Eukaryota > Metazoa > Platyhelminthes > Trematoda > Plagiorchiida > Dicrocoeliidae > Dicrocoelium > Dicrocoelium dendriticum. Next base: position 115,500,917 of record OX104068.1, on the reverse strand, counting down.
TTTAAGTAAGTGGCAGAATGCTTAACATTTTCATGGTCCATCCATCAAGCCCTGGCCAATGTTGCTAAATATTTGCAGTTATTGCCTTGTATAATTATCCCAACAATCTCGCTTAAAGTACGTCGTTTTTTGTTGCGCATTTACTTGCGGTTCAAATAATTTCATGTTTTTGAAGTAAAAAAATGCTTCTTATTTCTTCATAGAGCTGCGGAAATTCTTGCTCAACATGAAGTCAAACGGAAGAAATTATTCAATTATCTTTCCTTGTGACAAATAGCTTACAGCCTTTTCCAGTTGTTTTGTTCTTGGTAAAAGCACTAATTCTTTATCTGATCTACGGTTTACTTTCTATGATAAAAACTATGGAGTTCTTAAAGTCTACATTTCAGTAGCCCTTTGGGAACTGTGTTCAAACAGTTACCACAAATAAATGCACACTTACTCAGTTTAAAAATGCCTAATTTAACCATTGATAATAAAATATAAAAACTAAGATAATGCAGCTCGAAATAGTTGATTATGAATGTCGGCCGATACATATGTATGCTTCAAACTTATTGTAAAGTACCATGTTCCTACTATGATATTAACAGAAAGAGGTCCGATGTGCTGAAGCTAACTAATACAGGACTCCAATTTATTACAAAACGAATAGTAGAACTCCATGAGTCAAAATCGAACATAATCAGAACAAAAAGAAATACATGGTAAAAGAAAATATGTATCGGTCACGCGCAGGTCATAAAGTTTACATGCATATGTACTAGAAATATATATCGCTAATAAAAGCCTATCAATAAATTATTCAAATGGATACCAAAAAGTTGCAGTGGTATTCAATCATCAACAATGTTAGCAGGGCTGATGGGTAATTGCGGGATTCCTGCCGCATTATTGGTTACAGACATTGTATTGAACTATCCGCCATGTACGCGATCATCGAAGCGTATGCCTGGCATAAAACGGCCCGATAACTGCGCGTTAGAGGCCGTATAATAGCCAGAAATTGTACCCATAAACAACAATTTTGGCAAAAAGTAAAACATTTGCAACACACCGCCATTTGTACTATTTACTTTCTACTCCATCTAATCTGTTTCTTTCTGGGAACAAATTTTATTCTGACTAGCACCTTAGGTCTTTTATCCAACGTCCGATGATTTTCGCAAGTTTAGAAGTGTATAATATTTGTTGCTTAATTTTCTTGTGTACTTGACCTTAAGGCCTTGCGACTTTGATACGCTGTGCCCAGAGACAAATTTTATTGGCCATTTCATTTTCGGCGTATTCAATGTCACCGCAACAGAGGATGTTTTGCGCAATAGCATTAATGGATACTAGTGCTAATATGTGGAAAGTTGACAATAAGTCACATACATCACAAACGCCAAAGTGTACCTAAACATTCAGCACACTTAATTTTATCTACAGTCAGAGGCATGAGTTATTGTGAAACTGCTGCAGTCTGATTGTATTATATTTGTGTGGTTGACTTTGTTAGACGCATCTAGAAAGAAATTGGGTATTCAAAATAGTTTCCTAGCGCCAGTAAGTATTCAGGCCGGCGTCATTGCGAATATGAAAGTGATTCCCCTACTATTGAAGGGATTTGAGAACAGAAAATTGCATTTACGTCAAATGTGTACATAAGCCTTTTTTGATAAACTGAAGTTCGTTCAAGACTAATCGCACTTAGTTGTTCCAGATCAAATTCAACAGTTATAATGGGCAGTCCAGCAGTCTTATTACTGGAAACTTTTATCGTTTGTGCGCTGCGTACATGCAAACTTGGCAACGCCTTATGGCGGTCTTCTATTACACAATCGGAGACATTTCACTTGTCGCAGGAAAAAGGGAAATAAAAGCTAAAACCTTTTCAGCGCGGCTTAAGCGTACACCCTCTAGGTTGCTGAAAATTTCAGGATAATAAAACAACTTAATATTTCATTTATTCCTTTGAGTAGGTGTTGTAGTTTTTAATGTGTAACGGCCTAAACGTTTCTGGTATTTGAGGCGGACAAAGTATATCAGGTGCGTTGCCATGTGATATTGCGTGCCACATATACCACTGAACCTTCTTCGTTTGTATCTCTGAAAATGCAATATTTGAGAGTGTAGACACCGAAAGTATTTGAATGTAAATAACATGTATTCAGGTTTAGCACCTAATGTTCTGAACTAAACTATCCTAAAGTCTCAAATTACAATTTCTAACCTCGTGGCACCCTTTGTTAGCATCCTGATCCTAAAATGCAGGCAGAAGGTTTGTGGGGTGGCACATGTGTGTAACTAGTAAACAACGAATAGGAACAGTAGACAATATGGGGCACATAGACACAACGCATATTCTGGAGGCTGCATGCAATAGGAAGTGAACAAGCATGTGCGTGGAAAAGTGAAACACCGACATATGAAATAAATTCGTCAAAGCAAATGTAAAGATACTAAAACAATTTGACTTATGGAAGCTTAAGTTACATTAACATCTGATGATGTAAATACTGAGAGTATTTTGCAGGTGTAACAAAAGATCGTCCCTCTAGAAGGCTGATGGGCATTAGGCGTTCTCACAGGTGGACGGTTGTAAAAATAGATTAGTGAACCATGTAACATTTGAAATAATAGTATATATATGATGAAAACTTGCTAGTCGGTGACTAGAGCCAGTGTACGCTACAGCTAAATTCCATATGTTCCCAAATCTCGTGCTCTTGCATGGATGGTGTTGGCATTAAATTATTGGCATCTTGTTCCGGTTAACCATACCAAGCACTGAAGTAATTATTTTTAAAGCAATGTTGCTGCAGTTATTAGAATTATCAAGCTAATGTTTACGTCGCCTGTTGTCTTCGGGAGATTTAGTGCGGCAATAATGCGCACGAGACCGTAATTATGCACTCTGTTTTACGAAGCCGAATTCATCTCTCGCTGAATTACACTACAAACCATTTGGTCCGTTGTAACGCATTCATTGGTCCGATATATTAGTGAGCTCTGGGAAGAAATAAGAGCGCCGCTGACAGAAAAAAGAAATTGGTTAAAAATTAGTTATTAACAAATTAACTAGTAACTAAATATTTTCGATAAATATGTGCCTGGTTTGTCTGACACGGCTAGACTAGATTGTAGGCCAATCTTCCGCAATGACGATCGAGGCGTGTGTGTACGCGAAAAGCCGGCGTATTTCCTTAGAAATGAAGGTGTACCCAAAATAGATGCAGAATTCACACTGTGCAGCTGGCGCTAGCAGAAAGCTTGTTATATCATGTACCATGTGATTAGGTACCGAATCCTCCACCCCTTGGGCAGCCGGGTCACTAAATTTAACGATTTATAAAATGGTGAAGGATTAATTGGAGGGTCTCATTTGATTTACTGTTTGGGTACTAGGTTTGTGATGTGCAAACAGAAGGTGGATTGAGATTCACTTGGGAGTGGACCTTGGTCACTGCAATCACTAGGACCGTGGCCAAAGCAGATGATAATTGTGTGCACTCTGCCCGAAAGCCCTGCACAATTGCGACCATTTTGGATGTCATTTTATCTCATCAAATAGACACAGCGACAACTGGTAACCGGGTCACGGCGGGTAACGCTTGTCACAACGGCAAAGGATTAAATGGAGGGTCAATTTATCATTACACGTTGCGTGATTGGATTGCGACCACAATCCGCGTCATAGCCATGCAAATATTAGGGCGGGAAACCCCATAGTTTTTGCTTCAGCCACGGTCTACCTGCTCGGAACCCCAACGTACACTTTTATGTGAATCGCCGTCCACTTTGAGGTTACTCATCATAATGCAACACGCAACGTGTAATACAATTTTGACAACCTAAATAGTCTCATAACATTGAGACAAACCTTACCCGCCGTGTCCTGGTAACCAGGTGAGTTTAGGTTTCGGCGACTATTCCAATGGCCGTGGATTGTGGAACTGCTACCTACAGCCGACAGGATAAGATAACATCACGGCGCGTCGCGGTTTACAGTGTCTTCGGGGAGGCAATACATATTTTCAATATGCTTCTGCTACGGTCGTCGTGATTGCAACGAAAATGGTTCACTACCATGTGAATCGCAGGCCGCATTAAGGTTTTACGCTGCGATCGAACAGCCAAAGTCTAATACAAAATCTACCCGCCAGTTAGCATTTTGTGGTTGTGCCAAGCGTTTTCCGCCGTAACCCGAGAACCAAGATGGTAGAGTTTACAGCAAACATCCCAATGGTTACAAATTTGAGGCCGGCAATCTCTATTTGTTGAGATGAATTGACAACGATACCCGTCGTGGTTGTGCAGGGTTTTTGTCGGGCAAAAAACAAGTTGCATCACTTCTCTATCGTAGGCTTTTCCTTTCTACTTACAAGCTTTCCTGTACGTGCTCTCTTCATGCGTTTTTTTGAACTGGAGGGTTAACTCTTTGGACCCGGTCCAGTTCTATACTTCTGTGATAAGTCTCCTGCTTTCTGTCTGCTTCAAGACCTCCGACAAGTAAAAAAACCTAAGCTCTGCAGACCCAAAAACTTTGCTATTCATCCTGTGCTCCTTGCACGACTTGTTGACTCCTACTGATATAGCCACTTTTATCTCGAAATCTTCCTCTTCTGATGACACACTACTCTTATTCTCACCTTAATTTCGCTGTCTAGCCTTAACGTGCTAAAATATCTGGTCTCGACTCAACGGTCTCCTGCTTCCTGCACATCATCAGACCTCTGAGATCCAATTGATCTAGGCTCTGCTGACTTAACGCTCTGTGGCCCTCACTTCAAGAGCATTGTTATCACGGTTCATCCTTATTATTGTATCCACTTTCGTCCTTAACAAATCTATGTTTGCCGACGCTCACTATTAGTAATTCGACTTTAATGATACGGCTTAAACTCTATGAGCCGGCGTTCTAGTTTCTTCTCAATGGTCGCCTGTTTTTTCGAATACTATGACCATAATGATCACGGTTCGGCATACCTGGCGGTCTGCTCACATCATCTTGAGATTGTCGTTGACTTTTCAACTTTTCACAATAGTGCGTTTTCCTTCCCGTCCGTATGCTTTCCTTTCTGTCTTCTCTGTTAGCTTTCCTTCTTCTCTTGACGTTACTTTACTTCTGTATGTCTGCGCTGACTTCTTGCAATCCGACCAAGTTAGGACAGAGGCATGTTGTCCCTGTCACCTCTTTTGAGCGATATCCTTCTTCCATATTTAGCACATCACTTCCGGCTCTTGCTGGTGTCCTTCAGATTGAGCATGTGCACTGTAAGATATTTCAAACTGTTTTGCGTCTTCTGCACCATTTCTAATTTAAGACACTGCCATTCCCTACTGATCCATGGTCTGCTTGCTTCTCGTTGGATTTCACCACCTATTTAGAACATATGTATAAGAGATATTTAAATAACAATTACAGTGTATAGGGGTACAATAGTGCAATCAGTGTTGTGACGGATCCTGTGTTCGACTGCTTTCCGGAATGCATTTCTTTCACTTGTTCGTTTGGCTGCATGGTTTGTCGCTTTATTCTCCGAGATTGTTGAATCTACAGCGTCAAGCACCCAAGGAACAGTCCATCACTGAGTTAAATAATACCATGCGAGACACAAACCTCCTTTATCAGGATATGTAAGGAAGGTTATCCGCCGTCGTTGCAACATACTGACTGGACATATTAATCGCTATCTCGCAAGGATACAATTTTCCGGAGTCCCGAATAGTTGGGTTCAGTTCACCTAACAATATCCCTTTTACGTACTTCTTACCTAGGGCTGTCCTGTTGACTTCGATAAGATAACTTCTCCTGCCAATGCAAGGTAATTCTCGACTGGACAAATCCAGATTCATTGCTGATAGTCGCCAATTCCAAAACCATTGGGTATGGCTACTTTGCGCTATTGGATACTTTATTTGCTTACCATATATCCGGAGGATTTTACAATCCCCTTTGACTTTTTAATTGGCTATAGATGCCTATATTCCAAATCCATTATAAGACTCACATCGGGAGGATTTCAGGTTTGTTTTCTGAGAATACATCCTGTCATTTAGCACTTGCTCAGCAATGCAACTTCTTTAATTGGTTATCCCTTGGAGACTTCGTATGGTTCAGCCGATGATCAAACATCACGCACAAACATATGTGATTAATGACCTACCCATCTGGTCTAGCTTAGCAGCCGGGACAGAACCGTGCCCTAGAACAAAATAAATACCCTCCTAATGCACAAGCCAAAGGAAAAATAGCACACAACTTGACAGCGAATAACCGAGCAAACAAACTCTAAATAACAGGCATATGCAGTTAAAACTTACCATTCAATCGATCTGCGGCAGTGCTCCAGGACGTAAGGTGCTACCGCCTCCCAAGCGCTTTTCCTGTAAAACACCAGAAATAACCATGTATAATAGCTGCCATGTGGCGGATGTAACTAGCCCCTGTATAAGACCACATCCAAGAAGTCAAACTGGGAAGTCAATTAGAGTACAATTTCACCACTCTTAAAACCTTCATTAAGCTGGCACTTCCACACCTGCGTCTTTTGTCATCTCTGTTTTCTAGGGGTTCACGCGTATAAATTCGTCACTTTTTTCTACTATTTCACCGTTGATCTTTGCATTAGGTACACACGACCGCAGTATATCACCAAATCCCTCTCGACTTTGCTCAGCAATCATCTACTCAATCATCCGGGATCCGTGACTGATGTATGATTGAAACATGTGGTAGACTTATTATGTCCTTACAAGCGGGTCCCGATCTTACGACAGCTCAATTACGCTTTTTAACTTTTCACCACGGTATATTTCCAACCATGAAGGTTTAAACAATATTTTTACTGTCGCTGTTAGCATAGCCACAAATTGTCTGTACTGTTGCATTTACCTGACTAAGCCTCCATTAGCGTGCCCTGCATAATAAAGAATAAATATTTATCTATTTTTCATCCACTACGGCTACGGTCCTAGTGATCGCAGTGATCAAGGTTCACTTCAAAGTGAATAGCGGTCCACATTGAGTTTGCACGCCACAGTGAAACCAAACAATGTGTAATCCAAAAGTTGACCCTTCATTTAGTTATTAACTGTGGTAACAACCGTTTACCGCCGTAACCCCATAACTAAAGTGGTCGAGTTTACGACCACTATTCCAACAGTCACGGGTCACGGCCTGCTACCTCTACTTGATGGGATTAAATGACATAGAAACGCGTCGTGCTTGTGTAGTATTTTCGGGTGGGCTACACTTAATTTTCATCTGTTACGGCTGCGTTGTTTTTGGTCGCAGTACCCAGGTTTATTTGAATATGAATCGCGATCCACACTGAGATTGCTCATCGCAATCCATTCACACAACGTGTAATCCAGAAACGTCCTCTAACCACCGTCTGCTGTTTTGTAAGGAAATGTGTGTTGATAAAACGTCATACGAATGGATATCTTATCCGGTAATTCGCAGTGTCTTTACGGCCAGTCTTCGTTTATTCCAGTTGGTGCGTCTTGCCAATTCGCAACATTACTGCCAGCGTAGTGGAATTGTTTGGAATCCCTGATTTTTCCGCGGGGGACTCTCAGGGACTCCTGATATTTAAATGCTTTACGTATGAAATATATTATTTAGGTCACACGATTTTTAAAAACACTATCTATATGTATCTTATTGATTGTAAATGGCGCCACGCAAATTTGAGTTGACCAGTTTGATTGCACCAAATTTCATACATTTAGGGTAGAGTCGCTGCTCGCAGTCTGTCCTTTTCAAGCGATCCGGATAACCTCTTTAAAGCAATTCAACCAGCTGCGGAAGCAGCTACAGAGGCTACATGGGACGCGTTGGAAACATGCAGCACATGATGATCTCAGGTAAGTAAGCCCTACAGGTGCAGTGTATCAGTCCAATTTCACTGGACATTACGCCTGGTTTGGAATGCAAAACAATACCCTGCTCTTTGGCAGACCATTAGCAGCAACCGTTGAAATAGTTGAACATGGAAGACATATGCCGCGACATTGTCCAGTAAGCAAAGTATTCGATGAATCAGACCAACATTATGATTCGCAACCTCTGCCGAGTTTACGGGAATTTGCCAGCAGATGACCGCACTTTAATGGAAACCTCCAGGGTTTGCAAATAGCGCATCATTCAAGTAGGCTATTATAGCCAATATAGGGCTGGTAGGTGGCATCCGTCGTGTTCTCCAAACCCAACTTACACAGTAGCTGTATTTTGTGTCGTAAATGCACATAGACGGCATGAGCATTTTCCGTATTTCTCGAAAGTAAATGTGGTTAACACTTGGAAGGCTGTTGGAAGCAAAATCAAGTGTTTTCGTAATTGGCTTCTATTTCAGATTATCCAAGCATGCGGATACTTGTCAATTCCTGGGGCCTAAGGTTAAGGTTTTACGTTAAGCGCTAGCTAGAGACACAAACCTTTCCCTAAAATGCGGCATCGCTTACACAGTTATTAGGTCCGATATCAAATAAGTTAAACAGCATTCGGGATACTTCGCATAGGCCAAGAAAACAAAAGTTTTTAAGTAACCGGGACCCGATTATTATAACTAATGCGTTTACATAGATTGCCACATGACGTTTCCGGTATTTCCAGATAATATCCCCAAAAATGACGAGAATTTACATACCATACATCAGGCAGCGCATCACGTAGGCGAGTCCCGTTTAAACAGCTACACAAACACATAGTCACCTGCTTTCCTGTGGCTTATAAACACGTGTAATGGCTTATAGTAGCGAATCGGCTGATAAATCCTTGGTACAAAACCACTCCTGACGGTATGATCCGATTATCCGGTAAGAATATTAGACTTATACGATTGCTTGTAGTTATGCCTTAGTTAGGTGACGTATGAATTTCCACGAAGGTGCCGTAGGTTTGCTGATGACGACCGGTGGAAGCTAACAGAATTCCGCCAATTCTTTCTTTCGCTTACGCTCTTTGTGCTACGATGGACTTTGTAATCGGACACGTGAGAGACATTTGTCAACCTGTCTGAAGCCAGGTGCGCGCATTGTAGCAGAATGTGGTTATCACATAACTTTAATCATGTAATAAAGCGTTGATGTCCAGGCTCAGGGAGCAAAGTGCTGCGCTACCCCGAGAAGGCAAACTGATGCTAAACGCGCACAACCTGCTTCACTTGTGTGAGACCATGGGTAATTTAGAACCACTGAATAATTTCTCAGCTTTTCATTGTGTGAGGTATCTCAGGCTTACTCGATCAATAACCCGAGGAACTAACAGAACGTCCGCGCAATTGTTTCTTCGGATTGCATTGCGTGCGCACACAAAAACAGAAAAGCGGAATTATCCGGATAAAGCTGCTTACGTTTCAGCCAAGCGGACGCTTGAGAACGAAGTTGCCATCACGCATAGCAGTGCAGAAATAACAGTGGATTTTCCTACCGACTTCGCAATTGTGGTCTGTGCACAAGCATTTTTTAATAAGCATTAGAGATACCGAGGTTTTCGTGAATTCTTATGTTTAGTGCATTGCCTTACTTGAGAAACGTATTCCCTTCAAATAGTTAAAAATTTACTAATGTTACGATAAACCAACCCTGCAATAATGGAGTTCGGCAAACGCAACTCAGATCAAGCACCTTTCCCTGCATAGTGGCAAAAATACAGTCAGAAAATAGATTACATTTGTGACTATATAACCCAGTCAGCAATGAAATTATGTGTACCTACTCGTGAGCTAAAACGTCTACTGTTGCGCTGTACCTGGAATGTGCAATTCTTGTTTAACGGCAAGTACTACCGGCAGATTGATGGCGTAGCCATGGGCTCTCCCTTGGTTCCACTTTTGGCGGACATCTTAATGGCAAAGTTGGAAAGAACGGCACTGCAGGCGGATATAGCTACTTTTAGCCACTACTATCGTTACATGAACGATATATTCGTTGTGTTGGATGAGGATTTTGACTTAGATAAAATTCTTAAGCGTTTTAACCGAGCCCATGCATCAGTACGTTTTACGTACGAAAGAGAAGCCGAAACTCAGCTGCCCTATCTCGATGTTCTGTTAACTAGACGCCTAGATGGCTCCATCCAGCGGCAGATCTACAGGAAGACAACATGGGTTGGTCAATATACGAATTTTTACAGCTTTGTCCCCCTGAGATACAAGCGCAACTTGATCCATTGTCTTACATCGAGAGTACGTCGAATATACTCTGAAGACACCTTAGACGCGGAGTTGACGTTCATACAGAATGTGTTACGCGAAAATGGTTATCCCGACATATTTATTTCAAGAAACCTTGAAGAAAAGACAAAGCCGGTACCATTGTTAACAGTGGCAAAGAAGTAACTCTTCATACGCCTGCCTTTTAATGGGGACGCGGCTACAGAACGTTTAACTCGAAGTTTTTCTGATGCGATTAAATCAACTTTTGCCGCAGTTACGCTTAAATGTATATTTACAAAGGAACCACTCATTCGTTCGCGAACCAAGGATAAGTTGCCGATGCTGACCGCCTCAATGGTTATCTATCATTTTGAATACGCTTGTGGCGCGTCGTTTATCGGTCGAATGGCGCGGCGCCTGTCCAAACGCACGAACGAACACTGTCCGCGTTGGCTACATCGAGGTGGCACTGGAGCCATTAGTAGCTCTATCCTGGCTCATATTGTCAGCAGCGGACATCACGTGGATCTAGAGCGTAACTTTAGAGTAGTATACAGAGTTCCGCCGCACTGGTCAAAGGGTCAACGTCTCCGTACACTCGCAACGGCCGAATCGATTTGTATTCCATCATTCTGACCATCGTTATGCTCGCAACAGAAGTTATTTAAGGCTGTTCAGCTTCCGTGACCCGCAAAAGCGGATGATAATGAGGTCAACGGCGCGAGGTCAAGAAACCCGTAACTTTTAATTAACCCGTTTTCGATTTTTACCCTACATTAATTGTATCAACTATGTCGATGTTACTTTTTTAACCCTATATATGATTGTACCGGTCTGAAGATGAATCATCGAAAGCAATTGCTCACCAAGTGGTCTCTTTGTTCTCATTTGCACAAATGGGGATTTTCAAGTTACAAAAATACAGTCGTTTACCCTATCATACATGGTTGGATGTACCATATAATACAGTGCACTTGGTTCCTCGAATAGAGCGTGCTTGTGTTAGCCTGTGAAGAAACGTGGGCCGGCTCCGTTGATGAAACTTGGCTCCCAACCATATGCCTCTCGGTCTTATTCCTTCGGGTTTACACTAGAAACGGGGTGTGTTTGGAGCTGTGAGTGGTGCAGCGGAAGTCCTCCATGGTCCTGCTGTAAGCGCTGGCGTTCTGTGGCTAACCACAGTGAAAATCAAACCCAAAACCGAATGCCGCCATCAATAAGCCAAGAGGTTTTGGACAATTTGACTTGTCTGTAGTATGGGAGTCCGCTCATACGAGGTTTCTGCGCAATTTGAAAACATCACATGCAATATTCACTCAGAAATTCCCTGCAAACCTATGCCCTAGCTAGCGTTAGCACCAGTTACTGTTAAGATAAGGTATCATAGGCAAAATTAGAAATGTCTGTAGATAAACACGTTATATTAGTGTCGAAAATCCTCGATGTGTTTTACATTTACTTTTGAGACGGAAGGCAAAACAGAAACGTACTGGTTATACAGAATTGTACAGCACACACAGTACCGTTGAACAATGACATAACCGAACAGCATGTACCCATAGATTTCTTAAGCGCACAAATCTAAAAGCTACATAATTGTATTAAAATTACTCGAATTCTTCGAAACTGCAATCCGAGTCGGGGTCCATGAACAGTCTGTGGTACTGGATGTCTGGCATTTAAATGTCAAGGAAAATATCGTCATCTTTAACTTTACTGCTAAATTTATTTTCGTATTCCACAAAAGATGGCATCGTATGCTTTCCAACTATTGCATTACTGATGCAGCACTATTTGAATAATCTTAAGATAAGTTCTGCTGAATTATCCAGCTAATCTGCTTTAACTCAATCTGCAATTGTAATAGAGTCTAAATTTCTCAAAATAACCCACCGTCAACGCTAAAACCAGACGATGATATTCATTTAATCCACCTAGCCCTATTTCTAGCTTTAAAGGGCTTACTGACACAAACGCTTAGTGGCTTCAAGCTTGAGGTAATTCAACTGGGATCTAAAGCCGCGGACGGCTTCAGTTCAGGGCATCGATGCTCCACGTTCCTAATTCCGTCTGCCCTAAAGGAAACCCAAACCAGCATCCGCGGTTATGTTAAAAAGGCTCAACTGCTTTCCCAAACGGTATCCAGCCGGCTTGTAGTGCCACACTCGTCCGTCCATCATTTAACCTGAGACTGCACAAACGCGACGCATGGGAACGTCGATCCTTCAGGCAAGGTCTTTTTCTTAATAAGATTGAAAGGTGATACACGGGAATCATCTGCCCTAAGACTAAAATAACTGCAAACCGTGTATTTTCGTATTCCCTCGTCTTTACAAAAACTGTATTACAAACTTTCTGCTCCACCGTGAGAGTCGCAGGCAAGTCAAACCACACGGCTCTATTGACTTGTTTTCTATTTGGACGGTTTAATGTCGTAGCGTTTTCTCAGCTGAATAACCATGATTTTAAAACGATTTAACGTTTATTTCCAATTCACTCAGCCGTTACGGGGCCAGTTATGTGCAGTTCCCTAGGCACGTTTTGTATTGATTCCAAACAATTGCGCTGCTAAGCGAGAGCAAGAAAGTTCCCCAATGGGATGGTTGGAATTTTGTACTTGTTAAACCTTTGAGCTAACTTATCTAGATGTTCGTTTAGGTACCAAGTAACCCAATGTAATGTGACTCCAAAACCAGCTGCGCTAACATATCCTTCAGCACAAGAAACATGGTTCTTTTACCGCGTTCTGCTCTCTTACCTACAGGTATTAGTGACAATCCAGGCGTTTCCTTTCGCTATTTCCCTTCCTGCTTTCCATGCAACGTGAAATGGCATGCAGCAATGCAATTAGCCGCTTGCTGAGCAAACGGGATTATTTAAAATTTAAAACCTGCAGCACATGCACATCGCTTCTGTCCAGATATTTTTCACCTTTCTTACGGTTTTGGAAAATCGCACTAAATATAGTCACATCTCCTCCCATCTGGATCATGTGGCTTCGCGTTAGCACTATTTTTGTTAGCGTATCCCGGCGTTAAACACAATGCGACACTGGTCAATCAGGTGCATTAAACGTAGGACGTCATCCCACACTAATGAGCATGAACTTGCTTCTCACCCACCGCTACACTGCACTTCCGATGTATGAAGCCCTGGACTATGATAGGCGGTGTCCGACACACAATTTAAACATATCCCATAACGGTGGCTGCCTGATATGTTTCGTGTGAATTGGCATCTAGGCACTACATTGTCTAGTGCAGTTAAAATATTTGTGTAGACGGCTCTAAGCCTCATTAACTGTGATCCTAAAAGATTTGGTGGCCGGAACGGACCATTTGTGGAACAGCATATATTTGAGCAAACTCAAATAAGGGCAAATAGTAATGGAGTAAAAATCATGGGAAAACAATTCCGTTTCTTCTTTTTCTGATTTTGTTGGTGGTCGGCTAATATCCGAACATAAGATTTTGGAAAATTTGGCGCTGCAAAGTAATACTGTCGGCTTATATAGGGATCAGCTTAAACAAGTAGTATATAGTACTAGGTTTTTCATTCAGGGATATATGCTACATTTTCTCTGCACAATCATCCTTTTACGTTTATAGATATACTGCATTATGGTGTTCCACGATACCACCATTGGTGTAGCCCACAATACGTGGCTGGTGAAGGAGGAGTTGGTGCATTGTCCGAAGTTATCTTCCAAGTAATAAAAAGCTTTGCTAAATAAATAAATAAATAGTTTATTCTCGAATTTGTCGAGACACACCAAGCAAGGCATGATCAATATTTACATGCAATATTGCTTCGCAACAAACAGGTTGCTATGAGTGTAGTCGGCAGTAAGCCGAAGGTTGTACAGGCTGCGGAAATTGTGTAAGTAGTCATGAGGGATAGAGCCTTCAATGAATGACAAAACGTTGAATTCTAGCGTGCGTAGTGGAAACAGTCAGGGCACTACATGTGTAATGAAAGCGATACATATACGCATGGTGTAACTTATTATTGAAAGTGACAGGGCAATATTGAATAATGATTCTGGTCGACTTGCCAGTAGGTAGTTCAGGGCAGTGACTTTATTCGTTGGCGAGTCACATCCGCCACGTCGCAGTGTTGTTACGCGGATATTTGTGGCTTTTTATAGAGAGAACGCTTGCCAGGCGAAAACCCACCACGTCCTGGAATACTGTCAGAAATTTGCCGGTGCACTAATATAAAACTGGCAGACCAGGTTGTCGACTGATTTCACACTCAGATATCCGCAGTCAAATGACCTTCAATTTCCTCTTTTATTTGATCAGGTATCTTGGGCAAGGCCGCCATAATGGTTGAGGCGTATCGAGGATGTGGGCTTCTCGAAGAATCGTCTTTATGGGTATCCAGGTAGGCGAAACGTCAGTTTCTTGCGTCTATATTTTCAGGAGTATGTATTATTTTCAGGTGTGTGAAGTTCACGAGTCCAGCTATCATCACTAGACAACGGTCCTGGTAGTGAGTGCAGTTGTATCCGTTTCTTGTACAGCCGTGTGCTTCATAGGTCCTTATTGGTTGTTCTGTCCCGGACAAAAGCGGTTTCTCGGTCCTATCTTAGATCCCCAAGAAGTTTTGGACTTCGGAGAAAAGAGAATGTGAGAGAAAACCAAGGCCCAACGAACAGACGTGGATACAAACATTGTTAAACTCCTATGTTATAACATTTAGCGTGGAGACAAATGATGTACAATCTGTAGTAATAATTGTGCTGAAAGTGTCTTTTGAATGTTTTTCGAAAGCAGTGGCCTTATAAGTTGGTTGCTACTATCTACAAGGAGTACAGAGCGTTGCGCCTAATGAAATAGGAAAAGCCTATGAGAGCTAACCTCCTACAGAGGTAAGTGTCGAAAACTTTGCTACAAAAACGGATCCGGATTAATAATTGAGAAAGGATTGATCGATAGAAGTGAAGTATTAAAGATCGGTTAAAGGAAAGCGAACGTGCAGAACAAATATATTTGTAGCTTCGCGCAGAGAAACAGGTCATACTAGGGTGCTAAGAAAATAGTGAGAAATGAAAATCTTGAAATGTGCAGCTAACGGGTGCCTGTGTGCTGACCAATTGAGAGGAGGGAAGAACTAAGAGGCTAAGAAACATTATTTGACGGAAGGGCAGGGAATAGCCGAAATGCAAGCTTGGAGTAAGGTTGCTTAGAGTATCGGAGCAGTGAGGCCTAACCCCAGCAGGCTAGGGTGCTAAGATAAGAGTACCAAGCTGGATAGTGCCAGAGAATGCTAGCCCGAGAGTTGGATGATTGCAGGTAATAAGGTCTACGACAACACATCAAATAAGGGATAAATGAACAGTAAGAAGTGTGAGGCAAAACAGCGACCTGCGCTGAATACATGGATATGCCTGCACGATAGAAGAGAGCAAAGAAAGGCTTCATAAAGAAAGGACAACGAACGGATGAATCCCAGGCATACGTTAAGGCTCTTAACTAGTTTAGAGCAAAAATAGGCGAAGACGCGGCGATGCGCATCTAAAAAGATAATGCTGTGATGCCAAAGTAATATAACTAGGGAATACTGAGCCGGGAGAAGCCAGTGAGAATGCTGAACTGCTATTAATAATGTGTCATAGACGAGTGACAGCTGTGCATCTAGCAAGGAGCAGTTGTGCACTGACCGGATGAGCTAAAGAAGGTCGCCAGACGAGAGCTAAGATGGCCGGATAAAGAAAGGACCACAGTCAAGAAGAATGCAAGCGTACAGTGAGTTGTTTCAGGGAGTTGTATCATATAATGCTGAACCACGGCGGTGTATAATTCTCAGTTTATGCTATGGTGCTGGAATAATACTATTTGGAAAGAGCCTGGGATAGCTAGTCCACTATATGGACGCTTACAGGTGAAAACGTTGAAGACGTTACAACATTTAAGAGATATGAGAAGGTCTAGAATAGAGAGGATAAGGAGCGGCTGAGCACCGACTTGAAGAGTTGGAAGGAGTGCTGCAGAAAGCTGAAAATTATATATGGAAGGACATCAAGCAGTCGTAATGCATGCATAAATAAGAACGCTGAGGACATCGCAGCATATGAGTCAGATGCGCGCAGATACTGAGTCCTGTTATGGTGCTAAGATTTTAGTACTAATAAAGACTGGGCTGGAAAATGCCAGTGAAAGGCCTGGAATTATACATGAGCAGGCGTCACAGGCTTTACAGCAAGAAATGTATAAATGGACGTTTAGAAGGGAGAGGCAATGGAGCAACTGTGCGCAGGCCACATGAATTATGTTTGCTTCACAGAAGAGAATTAAGAAAGGTTTTATGAAGAGTGGACAGCGAACGGATGAAGCGCAAGAATAAGATATGGTTGTTTAATAGTTCAGAGCATAAAAGGCGAAGACGCGGCAAAGCGCAGAGGATGAAATCATGCCGTGGTGCTAATAGAATAAAAGTAGGGAAGCCTGAGCAGGGAGAAGCCGGTGAGAGGGCTGAACTACAAGTTATTAGCTGTCACAGACGAGTGACAGCTCTGCATCTAGCAAGTAACTGCTGTGCACTGACCGGATGAGGTAAAGTAGATCGCCAGACGAGAGCTAAGGTCGAATAAAGAAAGGACAACAGACAAGAAGAATGCAAGCATACAGTGAGTTGATTGAGGGAGTCATATCTTAAAATGGTTCACAGTAGTCGGAAGCAACAAGACCACTGAGACGATATTAGAGTATCAGCTCAAAGAGCGAAATCAGTAGAATTTAGGTCTAATTACTTATGGAGATCGTCGACACAATAGGCAAATACAGGAAGAATGCGGGCATAGTATTAAGGATGAATCTTGGCCAACAATTCATTTCAGTTGAGGGTCACAGGAATTTACGTCGGCATAGTCTAAGTCACTTATATCTCGGAAGTCCGAGGTGGGTCAGAAAGTAGTAGACCGTTCAGACGAGTCCGGGTATGCCAGCAAGATGAAGTTAGGCCGCCAAATTAAGGTGCGAATAACAGTAATGGGTGTCATAAGATAAGAAATTTTCGGGACAGCAGCGGCTATATGAAAAGCCAGATAACATGTCAAGGAAAGGTCTCGGGATGAGGGGAACAGAGTGTTTGGAATGTAGAGCTAGAGTAATAATGGCTCGGATGTCGGGAAGCAGTCAGAAAACGGGGGCTGGTCAGCCGAGGGCAGAGTAGAGCCAGGTCCGAAGGAATATCCGTCCAATTGAAAAAGTAATGCAAACAGAGTGCGAACAGGAAAGCGCTCTATTGAGTGGAAGTGAAAAGCCAACGATGTATTCAGGGAGATGTGAGCAGACCCATATGTCTGCCCAACCCAGATCATTAGGTTCACAGTAGTCGGAAGCAAAGAGACCACTGAGTCGAGATTAGAATATCAGCTCAAAGAGTGAAATGTGTAGAATTTAGGTCCAATTACTAAAGGAGAGCATCTACACCATAGGCATGTACAGGAAGGATGGGGGCATTGTGGTGAATATGAATCTTGGCTTACAATTCATTCCAGTAGAGGGCTACAGGTCTTTACGTCGGCATAGTCTGAGTCACCTAGATCTCAGAAGTCCGAGGTGGGTCAGAAAGTAGTAGACCGTTCAGACGAGTTCGGGTAAGCCAGCGAGATAAAGTTAGGCCGCCAACTCAAGGTGTGAATCACAGTAATGTTTGTCATAAGATAAGAAGCTTTCGGGATGGCAGCGTCTATATGAAAAGCCAGATAGCATGTCAAGGAAAGGTCTCGGGATGAGGGGAACAGAGTGTTTGAAATGTAGAGCCTAGAGTAATAACGTCTTGGGTAAGGGTGAGGACGGTTTTATTGTTAAAGGGTGTAAAATTTAACGAGGCCTCGGAAGGCATTTGAACAGTCAATTAGGTCAACCGAACCAGAAGAGGCAACGTCTCAGAAGTGTGAATGAATCCGGAGAACAAGAAGCCGATCTTACAAGCCTGGATTAGTCGGCGTGTTAGGATTAGGACGTTTACTAAAGATAAAAAGAGAGCCACATTTATAAAGGGTAAATGAGTCTAGGATGCTCACGGAGTTAGTAAGTTAATACAGATTGAGCATATTTTGCAGGCACCTGAGGTGAAGGGAACATAGCATTGAGTCAACAGAGCCTAGCCTGTTTGTATATTCGTAGTTTTGAAGGCAGCCAGAAGAAAATAGACTGGTCGGATGAGACTCGGTCAGGGCACGGTACTGAGAGTTAGCAGTCCGATGGAAGGAATGAATACAACGAAGTAATGAAAGAAGTGGGTCAGAGTGAAGAAAGCTTTACTGATTAGGAGTAGCGGAGCCAAGGAGACTCTCTAAGGTACTGTGGACAGGGTAGTTGGTCTTGTTAATATTGGCCAGTATCGTCACAGGAGTCAGAAAGCAGGAGCCGAAATACACGAGGCTGTATTAGTCGGCGCATTGAGATTCAATAGTACAGTTAAGTTTGGAAGACAAATGTGGAGTGTCAGCATAAATGGACGTGTTAGATATGGGGGAGTTTACATTAATTATTTAGGTAAAAGCACTCGGGGTGAGGGAAATGGTGTTTTGGTTGCGCCGAAACTATACCGTTTACAACTCAGTGCTGTGTAGGCAGTCAGAAAGTAGGAGACTAATCAGAGGACACCAGATCAACACATTGCGCTGGGTTACTGATAAGGTGTGGAAAGGCAACTAGTGAGGGGTACAGAGTGTTCGGTCTTCCGAACAATGACCGGTACCGTCAAAATATTCAGGGAGTGTCGGCTGAAATAAACAGGTTAGAGATGGAAGTGGCTATGTTAAAAAGAAGGTTGAGCAAGACCAGCAGGCTCTCGGGGAGGGAGGGTATATTCAGAAGGCTACAGAATCGTGATCATAGTCTGGAGTAAGTCAAAGAGAAGCAGGCGAGGAAATGAGACTAGGGTAGGGCAGGGCACTGACAAACGACAGTCCGCTAGAAGCGGCATTAAAAGCTAATATCGTGATTAGGAGAGGACAGGGTCGGCTTGAATGGAGCCTTATTAGTGCTGGGTGTATAGGCCAACAAGGCTCTTTGCGCATCGGTATTATTCCGCACAATTAAGGCTTTGTATGGAATTCTATATGTGATCGAGGCCGTTCTCCCACAGCTCGTCCTCAGGGATGCGGGTGCCCAAGATATCTGCTACCTTGGGGACATTTAGTAGTCTATTTATGGCCGTGGAAAATTGCAGGATACTATCAGATGCTCTGATGGTTTCTGGTAACTTATTCCACACATGCGCATATCTATAGAGGAAGTTAAAACGTATAGAGCAACGAGTTTTTAGGTAGTGCGTATGAGTGCGGCTTTTTGCGTAGAGAATAACGTGTGTCGCCCAGCGGTTGAAAATATCTTTAAATACTTGAGTCCGATGTTTTGATTAGCTTGTAAAGGAAAACCAAGTTGGTTTTCAGTCTCCGCAGCCAAAGTGGTTCCAGACCAAGCTGCTTACAGCGGCTTTGATAACTGAGCGTAGCTGATCCTAGAAGACGCTTAGTGAACCAACGCTGGACTTTCTCCATGATCATCCCATGACATTTGCGTGAATTAGTAACCACTATCGAGCAGTATTCTACTATAGGTCGGGCACACAACTTGTGGTGTCCGCACTCACAAAGCAAACGGTACTTAATATGCGAATACGGGCTGACACTAGTAGATGGATACTTCTTGTTAGAACAGTGGGAGCAGAACCTAATGGAAGTTTTATAACTGCCCACCAGTGATGCTACGAGCCAAATGGAAGGAGGAGACATAAGGAATATATATGCAACCCCTTCTACAGAAAACGTTTGCAGACGGCCAGAAATAATATTGGATTGCAAAAAGCCTCCGAGTAAAGCAGGTAAGCCAAACCGCAAATACCCTGTTGTTATATGAAACCTCCCTCCGTTACCTCAGTTGGACATGAAGTAGGATGTTTGCAAAACCCTACAAGGAAAATCTGGTTCCGACATGTTTACTCGTGGACTCAAGGTAGTTTCGTAGACAACCTAATCTTTTATTGCCTAATCCAGGAAACAGTTATTTTCCAAGTGGATTCGATTGTTTCGAAAGAAATTGAAGATGGAGTTGACGTTTTGTGAGGTAACAAGTAACCATATTAATAGAGCGCATAAAGGATTTCCGAGGACTCTCAGGGACTGTCAAATGGCTGTCACGGTACTTTCAGGGACTGTCAGCGGAATAGTCGCAGATATCTCGTATTAGCTGGGCTACCATATTGGTGATTCCTTACTCAATAACTCCAATCCAGATAGGGATTTGGGTGTGCTAATTTTGTTTGGCGTCAATTCTAATCAAGGTAGCAAGAAAAGGGCGCTGCTGTCTACAAGATGTTTTCCTGTGTAGGTAGAACCTTCTCTCTACTGACCCAAGGGACTTTTCGACTCTTGTTGACTTCACGATTCCAGAATACATACTACCTGCCGCCTACCCACGTAGGAAATCAGCAAATGATATGCTTGAGGGGCATAACGGTGTGGATAAAAATGTGTTCCTTAGCTGCGTGACCTGTGCTTTACTCTTCGGCTCAACCAAATAAACCACATATTCCTGGATTACCGTTTGCAACCCCTGCGATATGATCTGCACCCGACGTATTCTTAGAACTAGGTTGAGTATGTCAACACAAAGGACTCTACAAGAAGCCACATTTTAAAAGTATTCAAACCGAGGAGACACCAAGCGCGATCCACCTAGGCTTTAGCCATTTGCATCATAAATGACTGGAACCGCCTTCCGGAGTCCCACGTCAATGCCAAGACCAAGGAACGTTTCAATCATTTGTTGGATTATAATTTTGGTTTGCGATGATCCAGCTGTTTCCAATGCAGCTTCACTGGTTCTCTGTGGGACCCTGTCTCCGCGACGACCGGGAAGTAAAGGAGCTGACAAAGGACTTACTTTTGCTTTCTATCATCCAATGATTAATGACCCAGTGTTTTCTGTTGGCTGACCAATTGGCTGAGTCAATTTTCACCAGTATTCTTTGAAGACGGTCCATAAGTGAGAAGAGCCCTAGAGTTGGATGATAAATGGTGCATGTGCGTGCGAGTATTCGAGGTATAAGAGGCTTGGGAGTAGCAACACTGAAATATTTCCATTCCGGATTTGTTTCACGCGGTCAGGATGACCGAGGTTTACCTCAAAGTGAACCGAGGTCTCATTAGATATTGCGAGTCACAACCAAACCAAACAGCGAGTTCCATAAAGTTGACTATGGATGGCTTGATAATTGTTCGATAGGATACTTCTCCGGCTTGTGCAGACTCCGTGTCCAGCTATCTACACTGGACTTGTCATGCAGGTGGTGAGTGCAGTTGATCCCTCTGACTTAACACATCCATAAACTGCAAAATTCCATTTCTTAGTCCATTGCAGGATACCTACTAAATACCCATTTAATCTTTTGTCCCCAAATAGGCTCTTAAACGTTTCAGTGGTAATTTCTTAAGTTAGGTAATTGTTTGAGTGTACCACGGGGTACGCTGAATTTCAGTAGGCTAAATATGTCCATTTCATAGTTCATAACTGAAACAATGAATGTGATTGTGAGTTAATAAATATTTTCATGTAAAATGTTATCACTCCCATATGTTTACATGGTACAATAGATGTGCAAGTGCCGTAAAGAGCTGAATATTAATCACGCACAGTCTGAGCGATAGATTCAATAGCCACAGCCGTGAAAAAGATACAAAGCCAACAAACAAAATAGTAGATAATTACGCTCGGATAGAAAGCATATATAGATTACCATAATGATAAGCAAAAGGTTAACTGACGTTGCTCGTTAGCCAAGGTAACAAGACTGGCCATCTTTGCATCCTTTGAACACGTGACATGCGTCAAGTGGAGCATTTTTGCGGACTCTGCAAACGAGAGCAAGTGTTTGCGGAAACATCATGTGTAGCGTTCAAGTAATGTGTAGATTATTGTGAAGTCTTTCGCTGATGCCGCTTGGCCGTATTCAAGGTGCAGCGAAAGCGAGCTGTTCAAAGGAATATTCCTCCTTTGTAGAAGCATATTGGTAAATGCGCGCGGATCCCCTGGGCTAAACGTCTTGAAGTGCGACCAAGGTTTCGTGCACACAAATGCACGCATATTGATACCACGCATGTATGGAGCCAAGAACCGAAGCTTAGCATTCAGGGAGCTGTCAAGCAGTGAGTTATTTTAAGAAACTATTCTCATAAAAGCTGCGGGCTCGATCTTCACACTAGCGTCTTTCAGACTTCGGAGCAACACCTCAGCGAGTGCAACGCGCTTGAATGTGAAATACATAAACGATGCATCATTTGGAGCAATGCTCCTTGGTGGCTTAGGTTAACGGGTATTTAAACGCTTCCAGAAAGCTTTGTTCGGGCACGATTTACTCTGTGGGCTTCGCTGCTTATCCGCAGTTCCTCATTGCCGGTAACTGGTGTGCAGATCCTGTTCGCCCTGAAGAGGAGAAATTGTACCGAAAACCTGTTCGTACTCTAAAAGCATCGCACTGCGAATGCTGGTGTACTCTTCGCTCCAGGTGCTTGTCCTGTGTGTGCTTCTACTGTGAGATCCTTCGAATTTGCGGATAATCTTTATATTAAGAGACAGAAGCAGTTCTCTAAAGTCTTGTTTGCAGGTGAAGCAAAGATACGCATGTGCGCCGTTAAAGTCTTCCAGCAAAGGCATGACGTGATTTTCAGACTTGCAAACCACGAACGTGTCAACCATATATCGTACCTACCACGCAGTCTAATTGAAAAATGGTAACACGGAGCCTGGTGAGGAAATGACAGGTGCGTGCCCATGGTCACGTAAAACTACCATGAAATAGCATTTAAAAGCTCCAATTAAATAGCATATAATAATGTTATTGCAGAACTGCCAGGTACAGAAAAAAATTGTTCGATTGCCATTAAAAATCAGTAAAGCTGTCCTTGGCAATGTAAATGAAGTGCGACAGAAAGTCTGGCATCTAAGGGAATCTTTTTAAAAAACAGGACTACAAGTGTTAAGTTGTGACAATGGGTTTACGGGGCGAACCAAATGCATACGTTAAGACGCAGTAAAACTGGCATCTCTCCAGCATGGTAATAAGGACCACCATTTAGAAGGATAAGTGAATTATTTAAAAAGATGAATTTTGCTTCATGTCTAGGAATGAGGATCAAGTGTCCAAGCTAGCTGGCTATTAAGAATAGATTAGCCAATCACAGAGGGTGAACCATTTTGCGTCGACATATGTAGCGGTAGAAGTCTCAAGAAAAACAGGCGACCAACACGAGTTAGCCAAACTGACATAAACAGCAATGAATCGAAAAGCACTATCGAAAGATGGATGGCATGCAACTGTGACTAGATAATTGATGTACTGAAGCCTAGCAAGTTTGTTTGTTGTACCTAATTTGCAGGTAAATAAATAAATAGCTAGGTATATTTCTAGACCGGCTTGTGGCTGCACATTTAAGAATTCAGATCAACATTTACATTAATCCTACGCTCTTGCATGGAAGTAGGTAAAATACGATTGTATGTTCTTATTAGGGCAATTACAAAGGCATTGGCATTGTTTGGTTTACAGCTGATGGGGTCGTAGTTGCCCACCTCAAAATGCTTCTGGATCATTTGGACAATGTTGAGCTCTTTGTTATTTGGTTGTGAAAGTTGCGCAGAGCCGTATTTGTGCCGATTTTCTTAGGCGAGGCGTGTGTGTACGCGAAAAGCCGGCGTATTTCCTTAGAAATGAAGGTGTACCCAAGATAGATGCAGAATTCTCACTGTGCAGCTGGCGCTAGCAGAAAGCTTGTTATATCATGTGCATTGGTTTCAAATAAACATTGCTCTGTTGATCAATATCATTCCGGTGCGTTAGGCATCAGCCGGGTAGGAAATGGGCTACGCTCCTTCTGGTTTTTGTACAGCTGTTTGCGTGATAGTGCTTTCCACGTGCTTCGCTGGTTTGTGTTTGTGAAACCGAAAATCTAAGCAGGTTTCTTCGTAAGTTTTTCGAAGTATAACCTCCATCTTGTATCAAGCTGCAAGGGAGTTCTTGGATTTAGCGTAAAGCTGGATATGCGCCTTTGCTGGGGAATGTTTCTGTGATCAGCGCTAGGTTGCATGCCGTTACGGCTCAGTATGCCATTCCATTTCCAAGATGTCTAATAGCAAATAAAAAAGTAGATCCATCGCCGCGCCGTACATTTCGACAAAACGTTTCTCCTTGTTAGTTATGGTAGCGCTTCCACAGCGTAGATCTCGCCTGGACGTCTTTCAAGGCCTACCCAATATCTTTTAAATTGATGCCGGCACCCAATTTTAAGGACCATGGCTATAGTCCACCAAAAACGTAAGCTTTTCTTGCTTTCTAACCGTGAAAGTGTCTAAAACTGGTCGGATAATATAATTTGTTGGACGTAACTATCGGTTAAACAGAACTTCAGGAAGCGGGCAGCAGGTATTTGTTTGCGAAATTCCTATGATTCTTTAGGTTTGCAGAGATGCTTTCAGACTGCAGCCGTAATGCACCTTAAGGTAAATCACCTTGCTTACCTCTGGCACCAACCTTCGTAGATCGACCGACCTACATTAAACCGCCTGAAGCTTACCGATTTGAAGTCTGGCAGACACATTGACAGTGGAAGACAGGCAGATGGCATTTTATCAGCTTCGAAACGCAAAATTGGCGGTGCTGACGTGATCCACCTTAAAGTTGTAAACACGACTCACCCACGATTTTGACTGCGTTTGCAAAACTTGGTGCAACGTGTGTTGCTTGAGGAGGAACTACCTCCTGAGCTGAAGGATGTTATTGTTCTACCGCTGTAGCAGCGCAAAGCAAGCAGGGAATTTGCCACGAGTACTTGTATTAATAGTTGGCTAAGCTGGGTGGGCGAAGTGAAAGCCGGAATCCTACTGAACCACCTCGTCAGTCAGTTTGTGGAACTGAACGTGGTGAAAGAGCAATGTGGATTAGGTTCACGTCGTAACACCAGCGACATGGTGTTTTTGGCTCGTCAGTTGGGGAGAAATGCAGACAGCGACATCAATCGTTGTACGCGCTTTTGGTTAATTTTGCCAAAGAATGTGGTGCGGTGAACCAAAAATTATTTGGCTGGTGTTGATTACGTTTGATTGTTTGAGTAAGATGGGAGGTTAAATTGAATGTCCGCATAGTGGTAACCGTGTGAGGATGCAGCTAAGTGAAAAAACATTAGAACAATTCGTAGTTGTCCCTGGTGTGATGCAAGGCTATATCTAATATCTTGCCCAGTTTAATATTTATCTTCATCCCATATCGTCTTGTGATTTGATGCGCTTGTGCTTACGGTGTTCGTGTGTACCACCGAATTGTTGGTGCGCACTTAATCATCCTTCGTTTCTGTGTGAGTACCCTAGTCTCTGAGAAAGTTCTTCGTAGGTTGCCGTTTGTTGGCGACTAAGCGTAGTTCGCACACAGCTTGGATGGGTTGCAGCATATGACCAGTGCTCTAGCTTCGATAGCGGCCAAATTCGGACTCGCCATCAACACAAGCAGCATTCTCTGTTTATTGCAGCCTTCACTGAACTGCAATCTACAATGGTGTTGCGAATCAGCATGGGTGCTTAAGTATTGGAAAGCACCACCCGGTACGGCTAAATTTGGGGATTTATGTCGACTGACCATCCGGTACACGGTGTGCTGCGTATTCGCCTATCGAAGGTAGCGGCAGCATACGAGAACCTTGAGTACCGGGTGTTGAACTACCACCAGGTTTTGGTCTACAGGTCCAAGGGGCTGTGCGTTCATCTATACGGCAGCGAAACGTGGAAGATATACCGGCGGGATGTGCTATATGTTGAGCGGATTCATCAACCGTGTTTGCAAAGGATTCTGTGCATTGTTTGGTGCGACAGCGTTGCAGACACGAACGTGCTGCGTCGAATTGGAATGTATGCAGTAAACTGCATACATTTTCTTAGGCACCTGCGGGGGCTTGATCGTTTGTGGCCTATGGATTCGATGACGATACCGAAGAAGCTATAATATCGTCAGCTGAGTAAGGGGAATTGGCATGCAAGGAAACCAAAGCTTCGTTACCAGGAAATCTTAGGGAGCATGAAATGTTCTAATGTTAATTATTGAAATTGGTAGTAAATGCGGTTGATCGGTGTGCGTGAAGCGTCCAAATCGCGAAGGCAGTTGTCGAGGTGCAAGGGAAAGCCCTAATGCATGCGGAGAAGAAATGGCAGGTGTGAAGTTGACAGGGGACAATGGGTTGTACCCCATGGATATCGAGCGTATGGTGCTGTAGCGCAAGCGGTCACAAGTCTCTGAGTCACGCAGACCTAGTGAGCCACGTGTTAGGCCACTCAAAACTTACTGCAAAATACGGCGAATGCTGCTGAAAACGTAGGTAGAACCAGCGCAGCGTTGTGTACGCTGCACGCAATTTACTAACTGCGTGTTTGCGTGGTGAGTTTCCTTATTTCAGATAACGTGATTCCTATCTTGGCTTATATCATATCTTTTTCATTTTAACGTCAATGACAAGTGGTGGTGTTGGGAAGGTAATCAGAACCAGCGCAGTGTTGGAAGGAAAACTACATACGGTTTACGACCAGGGAGCTGTCGCATTGAGTTCATGTAATGCAAAGCAAATGGTTTGATATAGTTTCTTAATGCTTAGTTTGTTAAATCATTTAGCAACTATCTGAATTGGTTTCTTTTTACCTACGTTGTTTATACATATTGTCCATCAATTCGTGAACATTTGCCCGCTCTAAACATTTTTAAATATTTTTTGACGCCTTGAAATTATGGCCTATTTGATGATACCAAATGTATTTCATATGTTTGTTTAGCGACGAGGGAATTCGTTTCAGCTTTATGTTTTACCCGAAAACTATTATTTTAGCTTGTCCTCACAAACGATCGGCTGTATATTGTCATTATCGGTGTGGCTGCGTTTGATGTGCATGCTAAAACTTGCCTACCTCTCAAGCACCATTCACTTGATTACTGCCACCAGGAGACTGAATCGTTGCTAGGGTTGACGGGTGTACGATCCCTCTGGAGAATGTTTTCAAGCGCAGGTTTCGTACACTAATGGGACTACACTCCAGCCACTGCCATGTGTAACATTAAATAACTAAATGCATCGTGCTTGTGTGCCGGTGAGAGGGTGTAAGCTGGCCCGGTTGGTAAAAGGTGTCTTCCATCCAAATGCCTCCCGGTCTTATTTCTTCGGATTTACACTGGATAAGGGGTGTTTGGATATAGCTGCTGGTGGTGCAGCGCAACCCCCCAAGTTCCCTCTGTATGCGCAGGTGTCACGTAGTTTCGTGTGTTGGCCACAGTAACAAGCGATTCCCAAGCAGGCTGCCACCAAACATCCGGTATTTTTGCTGATGTTCCCCTCCCCTATAGTTCCGTTGAGATGATTTGTTATATTTGTTCAACTCTAGCGGCATTTGCTTAGTTGTTGAAGAGCACAACTGCTTGGTTGGCATGAAGGATAGTTTCAAACCATCAATGCAGTCAATAACAAGAATATTGACTTCATCAATAATTATGTAAATGGTATGATTATTGCGCTTACCTGCAATTGCCAGTTCACAAACAATTCACTAAGCATTTTGATTTTACCTTCGGAGGCATTTAGACGCCTATTTTCCGCAGATTTGCTACCGAACCCATTTTCTTTCAGGTACGTCTTCACAGAATCGATAATTTGAACGTCATACGCATTTGTAAGCAATACCTCCGGTTTATCTTTGCCTTCAAGTAGTTGCAGTGGCGTTTAACATTAGGAGAAGTAGCTGTAAGCGCTGCGTCCAATTTTGGCTCGGGCCTATGTTAGGGACTGACCGAGGGAAGGCCTTTGCTAAGTGTCGAGATATGCTTCTTTGTCCAACGTTGATTTCTTTGCGGTCGCGTTTGTTGCTTTCTGATCAACTGGACTACTTATAGGGGAAGAAATTTACGAAATGTCTTAAATCATAACGTCAGCACGCGGATGGTGGTTTCGCTACGACTTGTGCTGCCATTCCGGTCATTGGCTTAACTATGCCTTTGTGCTATTGAAATTGGAGTTAAAAGCTAGAGTCTCCAAGGCGGTTTTTTGTGTTTTAGTTTTACCAAATGCAGACACGGGCGCCATGTGGCTTAGCGCAATAGCTGTGGACAGTTCAACCTCGCTCAATAACCTGGTGCTGATATGACGGTTGGAGTGTGATTGGATACCGCAACCAGCAATCACAGACTTAAACTGATTTTCTGTCTTAGTAGACAGGTTAAGCTGTTGACTTACAAAAATGACTCTACCAGCATATTGTGATAGGATCTTTACACTTGTAGGGCTGTTTTCCTGCATTCATATTGCGTATCAATCAAGGATGAATGTTGAACAACAGCCTTCAGTAGTCGGAGTATGGTTTCGTCAAAAGTAAGCTTCCTGTTGATTCCTTGCCGAACAAATTTTAAGAAGCATATGTGTACGGTCATGTTAACGTCCCATAGCAACAACTTGAAACGGTATGCCTCGCCTTCGTGTATCTGTTGGATAATTAATAAGCCCTCATACCATTGGTAATCCTAGATACAAATATGAGCCATGCGTCGGGTTCATAGTAAAACTAGGTGATCTTATTTGCAAATGTGTCGGCTGAATTATCTTCCTGTGTAGGAATGAATAACATAACTATGAACTGTGGCAAAACGTATTCCAGTATTCGCATTTGGGCCACTTTGAAGTGAGGATGTTTTCGGAGCAGTATTGCCATTAATTCATCTGTAGTTATTGACAGGTCGTGTGAGTTGTCGTCACCCAAGCTGTTGTCTCGGACACGGCTAGTGTAACGTGCACGCAAATCCCCGGCAAGGAAGAACAAGAAGGGCGATTACGCGAAAGACTAACGTACATTGAGGAAAAAACACGTGAACCAAACGCGGTTTCAGAATTTAAGCTTTGCAACAAACACCAGCAGCATGCGCGTTAGATCCTGAGTATCATTTCAAATCAACATTGCTCTGTAGATTGATGTCATTTTGGTGCGTTAGACATCAGCCGGGTTGACCACGGTTTTCGCTCGATTTGGTTTTGGTGCAGCGGTTTTGGAGCACATGCTTTTCACGTGGTTTACTGGTTTGTGCTCGAGAAACTTTATCTTCTAAGTCATGGCATAATACGACCAAGTGTTTGCCATTAAAAATATATATTAAAGTAAAATTAAACAAAAGTTCGGCGAAATGTTTTACATCAAGAGTCGAATTTAAAACATCATCTCACCAAATAAAATGTAGTATTACAATCAATATGCTACAAAAAACAGTTTGGATCGCTGAGCACAATGTGAGTACATACATTTTAGGATGGCATAGCAATATATTTTTGTTTACAGACTACACAAATTAGATGAAAATTCCATGTCAAAAGGTTGTGAAATATTACCTACATTGAACATTGCCCAGTGATTTCAACAAACTGTGGCTTATGCTCCCATCCCAGCGCAGGTCACAGTTCATTAGGTTCACTTTAATTTAACATAAATTGTGGAACTTATCATATTCCCTGGGTTGCAATGGTTTGATGACTACCAATTTGGCTTAAAGCAGCACTGGATTGTTGATCACTTGCGTGCTTGGAATGGTGATGTTTTGCTTTTAAGTACCAACGAGTTTTTGGTTATGCTGCAATCCAGTTGGCAGGCGGTCCCTGGATGTTGACGCAAAGTGTGTTCGACCTGTGGAGGTCACCACCGCGGACAACACTGCTACTGTGCAAACAATGTTGGTTGTGGACGCCCGGATTCATTGGTACAACTATGGAAATTTATTAGGATCTAGTAAATTTCAATCTGTGCCATTTTCGTGTGAGTCTAGGCCGCAAGAACATTTGATCGCGTTGGGTACCCTATCAGCTCAGCGAGGACAAAGTAGCAGCACGAAGTTGTCGGTGCCGCACCATGCTAGACCGATTGGATGGTGGATGTACCTAAACTCTCTGGAGGATCCTTATTGGTGTTGAGCTCAGGTCTTACCATTTCCACCCAGAGATCAGCAAACATAGACTTAGCAGACTGCCGTTGTTTGGGTGTCGCCTCAAATATTATGTCATATGCGAAATGTGGCAAAACAGATGGTGGCTCTATTCTTGGCCATGACCACTTATGCAGTTATGCTACCTTTTGTATGTTTAACGCACAGTCAATTGATTCTGGTATGCCAACCGATATCTTCCACACGTGCTGGTAGCTAGTAGTCGGCTAAAGACGCGAGCTTCATCATGACAAAACACCAGCAAAGAGGTAACATATCCTCGTAGAATTTCTGGCCAGGGGACGCATCCAGTAGATAGAGTACTTAGCTTACATCTCAGACTTAGATCCATGTGACTTCTTTGTGTTTCTAGATGGCATGTGTATAACGCAGTGAAGGCTTTTATTGGTCGGCTTGTAGGGTTATCCGCTTCCGCATGGCCTGGCTGCCTCGCCAAATTGTTTAGGCGCATAAAATCCTGTCTGTATGTTTATGGAGTAATTCGATGATATACAATGTTTAACTTCTTGTTAAAAATAAAAACGATTTGTGCGTCCGAAAACTTATTGATGTACTTTCTTAACTCGTGCAATAGTTCGGTCGTTATTCAGCTAGAAATGCTACCTACGAACAAATCTATTATTTATAACCTACTGAAAGTGGCTTTTTTTGAAAGCACTTACATTTACTACTCAGAAACTGTAAAACTGGCAAACCGTTAGGGGTTTTTTACGGAAATCAAACTCAAAATTGCAATAGAGTCTAAAATTTGTCTCAATATCTAGATAGGAAATATTAGACAGAAAAGCTAACTTTCCAAGCAACTGCAGTAAAACAGGTGCAAGGCGGTAAAATTATGCTCAGCAGTTAGGAAGCCACTGCCATCTGTTACATTTGCACTGATCCTCAGGTGAATTGTAATTAGCTTGCAGAGAAGAGAACTAAATATGCAGTTTTCATTGAGTACTACGCAATTTAAAACAATATGAATGATGAGGTCTCCAATATTTAAACTAATAACTGGTTGCGTAACTTATTCCGTTACTACGTAAGCAAAGTCCAAATGAATAAGTCAGAAAAATGTATCGTTTTATTGACCCACATGAGTCCATAAAACCCACACATGTTTTGGATATGTATCAAAATCCTTAAAGTTTCATGCCTTTGTTTTAAATCCATAAGGATATACCAACCACAACAATAAGCACCAGAAGCCTATCGTTTATATTAAATGGACGAGCATCCGAATATCTTTCAAATACTCCGCTAGAGCGAGTTCACTTACGCATGCATTGAGGCGTGTTGATAACATTGGATTTAACAGTTGTGGTCATTTGTACATAAGCAATTGCTTTCCCACCTATGTTACACACCTGAGCATTTCACTACTTTGTAGTGTACCGGAAAACAAGCTCTTTCAGTAATTTGTAACATTGGATTTTACGGTTGTTTTAACCTTCGAAACGTCCATTTGTTTTATTGACTGCACGTCCGTTGTCACAAACCGTTTTGCTGAGTACCTCGCTGCACGTTTCTCTCCCTGTCTGATTCGTTTTTTATTCTTCTAGCCTGCACAATATACGTTGGTTTCAGTCGCCTCCGACGTCTATACTGTCGTATTTGACACGTATTACATGTCATTGCTTACCGACTAGTACCTCATATCCCGCCCAACACTCTTCTCGGGCTTTTCGCCATTACTTTTATAGTCAGGTGGGTGAATACTTGACGCTTATCCTAATTAAGCTTCAGTTTACCTGACTATGTGGATGTGGACGGCAGTTTTATAGCGAACATTATATACATTTGCCATCCTGCTGACCGCAACCGTTGCGGATTATTGATCACTTCTATCCATCCTTCTTTGTGCAAATCATTAAAATATATGTTTGGCTCCTAATCGTCACATATTACCTGCTTAATTTTGAAATGTAAGCTATAATGTTTAGGATGTGGTAGAAGTTTTACTGCAAGTTATTCACAATTCCACAAGATGCCCCGCACCTGATGCAGGAGAACTTCATGGCCAATTCACTCCAGCTAAACTTAACTACATTGGTTATTCTCTTTGCATTTCTGCTGGTGCTTTTAACAGAGTTATCACTGCTTTTCTCACTGATCGAGACTTACAAAATATGAACACTCCCATTAAACTTGAAGCAACTTTAGGTCGTATGTATGTAAACAATGCAAACTGGCTTATTGTGTACAGTCAGATGACAATTGGTAGCTCTGATCACTCAAAGTTCAAGATATCACCAGTTGCATGTGCAAAACCATTCCCATAGAGCTCACTTGCTCTAGATATCAAAGTTGACATGAAGACAATCTTTACTTCCGAACATATATTGGTTACGGGAAATGATTACCTCTGCAGCTTTTAGTAGATATTTGGCACTGATTCATCTGTGAATAGATAGAAAGCTATCGCAACTACTGTTTTGGCAGATGTTGTACACAGGAAACAATTTATAACCGTGCTGATTGGTTTTGGTTTCTGTGCCTAAAATGCCACCGTATAGTCAAAGTGAAAGCATTGCATCAGAAAGATTACGTAGCGGTGAAGTCACTTTCCCTTTCTAATAATTTAGGGTTGCTCCATCTAAACCATCTTTATATTCAAACTAACCAGGAAAACAGTAGCTCCCGGGTGGTTTGGCGGATGTATAAACAACGGTGTTGTTTCACTAAGTATCAAATCAATATGTAAACTTTGAAGAATTTAAACTATAAATATTGTTCCCGCTTTCCAAAAATGCATATTTTAACATCTCTCCACCAAATGGACCGACCCAGATTTTCTTCAACTGCTATGGACCGTAATACCATGTTCCATAATCAGCTGAAGGTAAGTTAAAAAGGAGAAGGTGGCCCAAACCGACTATCGCCCCTTGTTCTCAAAATGTGTTTGCCGATATTTTGGCGCAGGCGTTTGCCGACCAGTTCAAGTAGCACGTACATTAATGCAAAAGTCCCGACCATTGGAGAAACGCTGGCGTTTCAAACGCGCCATAGAAATGCTTAGATAAATACCGGCCGATTATCAGCACCTCAGTAAATCTGAATGTTATTGCGAATATTATACTTCTAAGGCCGATGAGTGACACTCGTCGATGTGATGCGCTTCATTTTGCAAATCGCAGAGTATGGCCTGCCAAAGATCCACGAGCCTATCTTGTACATGTCTTGCTGGCACCAAGTCAAGAACTTTGCAAGCCTCCGCCTAACAAGCTTCCGGTTCCTTGTACCGTTAAGCGAGCAAGAGCCCCCGCTACTTCAACTTCTAAGCCCGTCACTGTACATAAGATAAAATCCGTTCGAGTATATTTTCTTGAATACAGCAATGCTTTTGGCAGTGTAAACTGTGAGCTTCTTTTAAGAGTCTTAAATGATATGAAATTAGATCATTCCACTTTTCACCTGCTGAGGGACATTTTCTCTGGTCCTGCTCTGTTTAGTAGACAGGTGTTAAATTCCTTGGTGTTCAACACAACTACCAGGGTTCTACAAAGAGCCATATCTATCTCTCACTTATGTTGCTTCAATACCCGCTCCGGATGAAGCAATATCCAAAACATATTCAGTCGATGTTGTCTTAGGTATACAACATCCGACCTCAGCCTAAGCGGACAGGTTAAACTTCCAGTTGGACTACATTGTATTATGGTCCAAAGCTCATAGTTTGTCGCCTAATGCATTAAAATGCATCGTGCCCTATTTTCCCCTTGCAATCACCGTTATTACCAGTAACCTCTAATGTATCGCCCTAATGTTCACTTGGATGCAAAGCTACTGCACTCCAGCAAGTCTGTGAGGTGTCCAGGTGTTACAATCAGCCTTGATCTATCATGGTCACTCTATTGGATGGAAGTTTTTATAAAACTAATAGGCTATTCTTTTACGCTGCACGTTTATTATGCTACTCCGCTCTCCGCTCAGCAACTCTGATTGGTCGCTGCTTTTGTCTCAGCTCACCAGAATTCTAGCAACCCTGTGACATTCCACGATTTACTAAAGAAGCCTTTCCATATCCTATACAGGTAATTGAAGCAACTGTCTCTATGTAGTGGTATTCCAAAGCCCGCCTCTGTTGACCTTATTGTCCACTTATTCCAGGTCAGGTAAGAGGCTTGCTTCAAAATGGCTTCCTGATGCAAGTCACCCCTATATGTTGCATTGTCAAAATATATGTCAGCCTTCTTAATTAAACAAAAGTAAAGATCAATTTATTCCCCTACGAAGGCTTCCTACACATCGGTAACCATTAGGTTTGGTGAGTTATTTAAGCCACCAGAAAGCCGTCATTATAGAGCTTACTATCAATGTTAGATTGTACCCATATTGCTGTTGTTGCTGCTGGCTAACATCATGTGTTATCTGATTAAACGAAAGAAAGCGGGTATGTAACCGCTGTATATTTACTGCACGCGTGCATAAAGCACTTTACTTAATTGGACAATAGAAATTTGTAACTTCTACGACCTTCATGGCGTCACGGAAAGGAAATGGGCGGCCGTGCCGTAAAATGCCACCAAAATTATTAATGTATGTCAACATCAGGGTCCAACCAAGCAAGCTGCCTTGTAGGACATTATTGAAAACTATGGCGGAGTGATTTAGACCTGTGTAATTCGCACAGCTTGATTGCGTATGGTAAAGTAGTGTCCCAGCCAGTAGAGCAGAGGTCTGCGTACACGGTGAGCCACAATTTTATGTAATATGGGTATGCGTGGGACACTGTCAAGCGCATTTGCATGTAAAGATAGAGTGTAGTTAGTGCCCGATTTTAATCAGTCTCACTGATAACCAGGTTATGAAATTGCGCTTTGCAGCATGCGCAGGCTTCAATGCTTTGTAATCTAAGTAGTGACTTGCTAACTTGTTCTCCTGTTTACATGAGTTTTACAAGCGCACGCTGAACGATTTTTTTACCATGTGTGAGACAATGTATGTGTGGTTTATGGAGTTGTCGGTCGGTTTCCTGTTAGGACCCACCTTCGTGGCCTGGTGTGATAACAAATTGCATCAAAGCCGAAATCTATTGGTCCTTCTGCATAGAGAGCTGCAAAAGTTTTAAGATGCGTCTGGGGCGGTTATCGTCGCTAATCTTAATTATATTGGGTAGTATACTGTCAGGAGCAAGATGCACGGATTGTTTAATGGTTGTGATAACGGAACTTATACAGAATTAGTTAAGTTGAAACGTACTAGGCGACTGGCTTTTGGACGCATCTAGCTCCTTAGGGAGTTAGTGTAGTTCTATACTTTGTGAATCTGAGAAGTAAGTGTTGAATAATTCGCATATAAGACGTGAGTCATCATTTGCGTCATGGAGGCTAACACATATAGATAAGGTTTTGACCCAGACCGATGAGTGCGAGATCGCGGCAGTCATCTGAGTTGCTTGGCTTGGTTCCCACTGGAAAGTGTCGCCTGTTCCTTGATAGTTTTAATATGTAAAGAACTAGCTGCTAGTTAACTCGCCATCTCTTTGTCTCTCAGCGCATATGCTAATTTGAGTTATTCGTGGGAACGCCGTACATGACGCAGGCAGACATATAGTAGTTTGCTTTATATTTTTGGTGCAGTTTCGTGTAAACGAGCAAAATGGGTTATAAGATAAATACAAAGGTCACGTTTCTTGTAAAATACTGCACCCAACCACTCCAAATTGCCCGGCATAGTTAGCCCCTAGTTCAAAGCGGAATTTGTGGTGTACGCTGCGTGGTTGTGTTGCGAACAGCAACCTCTATTGAGACATCCGCGCACTTTAAGTTAAACCACGGTAATTCCGATCTCGAAGAACGTAACCTGAATTTCGATATTTGGTTGTCGCTCTTCCCAACACTGGAACACGGCCGCGGTTGCTTGATTATTTGGACTCGCCAGATTGAGATAGCCTGCGCTGGGGTGAAACTAACAGCTTAGTAGTTCACAGTTGACGCCTAGTCCTTTGTTCTAATTTACATAACAAAGGTGGGACTGTTTATAAAATGCAACGGGCACTATGTCTCGATGATATCTGTTGCAGCGGAACAGACGGCTGGATATTTTATGTGTAACAGGCAGTATACCGCTCTGTGTTCGCTCCCCGGGAAAGTTATATCTCCTGATACCCGTATTTTGGATAAACATAGAGTAAACACTAGGTCCGCTTAATGAGTTGACCAAGCCGGCACGGAAGCATTTTGCGCTTATCCTCTCAACTTGATGCAGGCTAGCACGCCACTATAATTATTTGGGGCAGTAGGCAGGAGCATTTGCGGATCAAGCAGGTTGAAATACACCGCAATACGTTAGCCTTTCCGTGGACTTCACGGTGATAGCTAGAAACCGGCTATAATTGCCTTCCCTTTGACAAGAATTGTATTATGATCCATGTACATGCATTCAGTAGCAATGTGAAAACCATTCTGTCAGAAAATATGGTTATAGCGTTCTTTGTTTTCGAATTATCTAGGCGTTTATTCCCACAGCATGGTTTTGCTTCAAGTGGATGGCATTCACTACAACACTTTTAAGCGAAAGAGATTGTGGGTACCTATAATAAACATGAAGGAAGTAGGAGTCGTCCAACTTGTGCGGCCCATAGCAAAATACATGTAGGGAATATTGCCCAAAGAGCAGGAAGCAGTGCCAAGCGACGTAGAATAAGCACGTTGTTGTTCAAAGCATTGGCGTTTAAAATAATGCTTGAACAAAAATAGCCGGTAACCCTTAGTTATACCGACGAAACAACGGAATCACGGCAAGCAAATAAGCCTTCTGGTCTTTTGGCGACTAAGACAATAAATGTTAAAGTGTGCAGTTTGTTGGTACCGTGTTAAATGTCGGGATGAGCTTGTCGCAACTCACTCCCTGCCTGGTAGTAAATGGGTGTTTGCTGTGGTGTTTGGAGGAGGGCATCTTTTGGCATAGAAATTTACTTCGTTAGCATTTAACCTTCGGATAAGTGAGTCGCACGGAGTCTGGAATTTTGCGGACCTGGTAAGTGGCACATTGAGTAATAATAGATGAAGTGCTAGCGGCAAATTTCTTGTATGCAGATGAAGGGAATGTGCTTCTTTGTATAGCACCCGCGGTTAGTTTCAACACCGTGTGCTTTCGTTGTTTTAGTAGAGTTGACTAATCATGGTTGCGTTGCGCATTTTTTCACCGTTTGTCACAGTGGTGTTGACGGCTGTTTCATCATTAACGCTTAGTTTGATCATTGCAGCAGGTTAGTTGTTTCGTTTGTGAAGTCTCTCCAACATTACTGAGTTTGCTGCTAAGCCCAAGACTGCAAGAAGTGCTCGCTTATATGGTTTCAACAAATTATTTTCGAAATCATTGTACCCGAGTGGATTGCACAACCCCGTTTTATCTACGGGAGCCAATGGGTTTGAGGTCCCAGCCTTTACTGCTTTATGGACGGTTGTAGCTCTTTACCTATCTCGAGCGATTAACTCGGTGTCGTCCTTCTGCCTAGCAGTCTGTCGCTTGGCGCCACTGTTGTTTCCGATATAGCTTTGTGTTCAAGCAAACTCGCTAGCTAACTAATATAGGAGGAGATACTGGCTGCATGCGATTAATCTTAACCACAGTATTCCTGCATCCCATTTCGATTTATAAACACTCACCTGCAATACAACTGGTTCAGCTTGATTCTTTGTCCTAGCCCTTCACAGTTTGTTATGAAAGTTCTTAGCTTTGTTCATCCCTTAGAACTCGATGTTTCCTGCCGCGGATGTCCTGATTAGTTTGTTTAGTTGCACAAACTCTATCGACCATTTTGCAACTTCGTTGACTTCAATTATCGATCTGCTTGACACCACCAACGGGGCGTCACTTGGAACATTCAACACAATGGCTCTAACGTTTACATTGCTCCCTGCGGATACCAAAAGCATTGGCACCTCCGCATTGGTTATTTCTCAAATAGACATGAATTGCCTATCCGCAACAGGCAAATTCTGTAAGGTTTAGAACACACGAGGCCGTTTAGTTAGAGGAGACAATGTGGGTTAGCAAGTCATATTCTCTTCACCCGTTTACTGTTATTGCGTACATTAAGCGTCAATTTCCTGTTAGCTTAATTTATTACGCTTGCAGTTTTTGTCTCTGCGACACGCCGTTCCAGTCCATGGAAGCTTTCGCGTAACAAGTTAAAAACTTGGAGCTAAGTGATTAAACCAGAATATATCACTGAGAAAGCAATCTGCCTCCAAAAAGCGTTTTGTGCCTTGTCGATCCTCAGTTCCTAAGTTCAACATCGTTGCAAGTAAGTTATGTGTTTGCACCATTGGCTTGAACTCATCTCGATACGCATGATCAGAGATACTTATCAACCACACTAGTTCACTTTCAGCAATGATAGCCCTCAAGTTGCATGAAATATTTTAGGATTATCCTTATTAATAGCGTCGGACGCAACAAGCTTTTCCCAGCGCAACTTCGTGGCCGTAAATTAGGCTTTAACATTTACTTTAGCAAACGTGCGCGCGACCGGATGGTGTTGCAAAAGCAGAGGAATACGTCTGCTAAATTATTTTGTGAAATAACGAAGCAGAGGACAAAGGCACTTATGCTGCGTTTATAGTACCTGTTGTGTGGTTGGATTGAGGCACGCAATATCTAGTTCTAGTTCCGTTTACTTTAAAGTAGACCTCCGCCTAATTATTTTGTCGGCTAGCAGAGGAAATTGGTAGCCATTCGATTGCGCATTACCAAGGGTGAACTCGGTCGGAAAAGTGCTTTGCCAGTTGCAGGTTGCTGTTCAAAAGTATTTACGGCTAATTCGCAGGACGTGGCAATTATCGCCTGGCAGGTGTTCGCTCTATAATAGGCACAAAAGATCGTTTAACAACACTGCGACCTGGCGGATGACTTGCCATTCCTTATAAAGTCATTGCCCACATATGCGCACTGGCAAGTTGACTACAGTCATATTGCCTTATCTCCTCGACAATACAATGTTAATTTACCCTCTGTTTACCTATCGTGGCTACTACGTTTTTAGTAAAGATACCGTTTACACTACACACACAGGAACACGACTCATCCTCAACCAAGTAAAATTAACTTGCTCAGGATTACTCCATCCATTTCTACAGCCAGTACCAATTTAGGCCACTGTCGTTAAGTTACACAGCAACGCCTCCGTTGCGAACTAATATGAATTGTAAACTTTGATTACGCCTGATTTGGTGTGCCTCGATAAAATCAAGAATAAACTATTTGACGTTTCTTTCTCACTAGGAACTAAACCGAATTGAAATTTTTTGTGTTGTTCCTCCCAACCCTGACAACCCGTAATAAGTTACCTTCTCGTTTAGACTCCTTAGATGGAGATCCTTGACGCTGGGGTAGAACTCGCTTGGAAAAGCGGTAACTAATTCAAAGCTGTGTTTGAACTACCGCTGTGCGGTTAGCTTGTGACACGCAATCACTATTCCGGCCCTGGTTTATGAAGAAGTAGACTTTGGCATTTGCCGTCTCAAGGACCGGTTCAAAATTGGGAGTTGTTCATTGTTGCTTTACCGTACACTGACACCACATAAACGGTTTCGCACCTGCTTGGACGAAATGGATGAAGACAGAAAAGAGCTAGGGTATAGCTCAAAGCCTAATGGTTAAAGGTTGACGCCTTGTTTACTATAAATAACAAAATATCTTTTTGCGACTACGCGAGGCACCCCAGTGGAGGCATGACCTGGAAGCCCAAATGTACGGATTTTTTGTGTCTATTGTAAAAGCTTGAGTGGAAACTTGTTTAGCCGTAAATGGTTGGAACTATACATGGGGGGAAGATATAATATTTATTGGTATGTCATGAGATCGAGATCCGTTTGTCAGCAAATGAGCCATCCGCCATATATTGAAGCAATACATGAGCAAATAACAGATCAAGAATCCCGAAATACCGACTTGAAGATAATCGATGGTATACAGGGTTCGTTCGTACCTAAGTCGAGGATCCAGTATGGAATCGCATCAGGAAAAGAGACGATAGTATATGCAGGCGTAAAAGTTTCAGTATAACTAAATTTCTAAGAAGGTTTAAAGGTGAAGCTTGTTGTATTTCCAGTATGAAATCATTAGCTGCGTCGGTATTCGGCGCCAAGTCACATCCGCCACATCGTAGTACTGTTAAACGGAGATTTGCTGCTTATTTTATGGCAAACACTTGCCAGTTGAAACCAAACCACGTCGGGGAACACTGTTGCCGACCTATTAAATGACATTTTTTAATCGGGTGTGGTGCGTCTTCAGAGGTTATTTACTCGGTTAGTTGCTGTAATGTTGCGTCCCCTTGTTTCGTTGGCCGATTATTGACAGGCGAGAGCCGGTTTCTTCTCGCAGTGCTATCCTGTCCTGAGCAAACGGTCCGACCTGCTTTAGAAGTAGGTCCAGAACTAAACATTTTTGAAATTATTGGTTTGGTTGTCAGTAGTAATACGTAAGCTCTCGGGGGTATTAAGTGGAATATCATGTTGAGGTTTTGACACTAAGATAAATTAATAAATATTTTATTCTCAAATTCTTCGAGCCATACCAACTCATGTATGATCAAGATTTACAAGCGATTATGTAGCGCGACAGATACGTTGCAACGCACGTATTTGGCTGTTGCCATAGTTGTACAATTTGCAGAAACCTTTGTAGCATTCACGAGGAGCAAAGTCAAGAGTAGAGTGTCAGTAAAACGGTTTGAATTGTGAGTAGAATAAATAAAAATAGCACAGTATTAGAGTATGGACAGTATAATAAGTAAGCGTAAATTTTTGTACGTGTCAGTAGAATATCAAAAAATGACTACTCGATATTCCAGTGTGTAACAGTGGGCAGTGACTTTATTCAGTAACTAGTCACATCCGTCCCGTCGCGGTGTCGATATACGGACTTCTGTGACTTTTTATAGGAAGAACGCTTGCCAAGCAAACCCTCACCACGTCCTGGAACACTGTCGTCAAGTGCTATGATCAGCCATGTGCAAATGGCAAAGCTGGATATAAAGTATTTGTTCCTTCCGTTATTCGCCGTCGAGTGACTCCTCTGTTGGCCAGAAAATGGCACAGTTATATACTAACGTGAACTTTAGGGTTAGACGGGGAGGAAGCATGATTTTGCAGGTAAGTGGAATTTCCAGAGTATGAGGTCTCACCTTCCCTGCTTATGTATATTTGCCGGAGTGCAAAGAATTCGTGCCCAGCTACCCTCACTGGGCATCGGTGGTTGATTTGTTGGGTGCAGATGGTTGGTTTGAAAGTGATGCCATGGTCCAGGTAAGTCCTTGTTTGTTACCTCGTCCCATATTAGACGAAAGCAGTTCTTCAGTTCACTCCCGGATCGCTCAGATGTTCACAACCTCAGAGAAATGGTGAAGAGTGGATTATACCTAGAGAAGAACAAAAAGGACAGCCATTTTACCAGGGATGGAGGAAATCCTACTTTAAGACATTTAGTTGAGACAACTGGTGCACAATGTGTAACAGATATTGCGCTGAAAATGCTTTCTGATTATGCAGAAGGCATTTCCCCATGGGTGAATTACTTTCATATACATGGGGATGCAGCCGGGTCCCGGTAAGACATTCATGAGTTATTAGCTAACTGTGTTAGAATTCAACCTGAGACCAGAAGGTGGGTATGCAGGCACGATTGGTTATAGTCAGAAACTAAGCAATACGGTGACGATGTGGCCATGTTTACATATACTCCATAGGCGAAAGATTATATAAGTCCACATAATAACTATTATGTACATGGGTATATGAAATCAAGAAGCTGAGCATAATAGCAGCAGGCTAGGATTAATTGAATGGCTAGCAATAGAATTCGGATAAAGTCTTCAGTTAGTAGTGGATCCTATAGTGGCACAGAATAGGTCAACAAACCAGCTGAACTGTGATGCAAACAATCCAGGAGAATAAACGTTTTAAGGAAGGGGCGACTCCTAGCGAGCTCCGGATATCCGCAGAGGTGAATGGAGCCTTTGGCGAATAACTGATGCTAAGCAGAGATAGTAACTCTAGGAAAGGATGAACCAGTGGCTGGTATAGCCATATCAATAAGGCGTTTGACTAGTATCGAATACCTACAGTTTCAAAGAATAAATCAACCACCAAACGAAGATTAGAGAGAAAGACGTTCGAGGAAAATGAAGGCTGGAGGGAAAACGAGTGGCTCCTTCCAAGCTACATGGAGCCAAAAATGACTAGCTGCTGCCAAGAAAAGTTGACGCGAGTAAGACGAATGATGTATAACGGCGCGCTAGGAGAAAGCTGATGGGTCAGCAATAAAATTTGGATTAACGTTTCAGCTGCAGGGGATCCTACGATATCACAGCATAGTTCAGAAACCAGCTGAGTTGTGATGCAAACATCCAAGAGAATACACGTTGTATGGAAGGAGCGACTCTATGCGAGCTCCGGATATCCGCAGAGTTGAATGGAGCCTATGGCGACTAGCTGCTGCTGAGCAGAGATAGTCGCTCTAGAAAGGGATGCATCAGTGACTTTCGTTGCCATACCATTAAGACGTTTGATCACTAATATATACATAGAGTTTCAATGTATAAATCAACAAGCAAGCGAAGACTAGACAGACAGACGTTCAAGGAAAATGAAGACTGGAGTGAAAAGGAAAGGCTCCTTCCAAGCTTATTGAGGAACCGGTAGAGGAGAACACCTCGATATTAACGTTTACCTCACGTACAAAATATCCTAATGCGCCTAAAGGTCGGACGACCGTAAATCTCGTGGGATGCCGAAGTGTACGTGTACGTGGAGTCCGATCGTTAAAAGAGCAGGCAGCGACCCGCAAAATTAAAACAATCCAGCGGCAACCAAAAGGGAACCACGGAAGGCCAGCTCGAAACCAAGCGTATGTATGTATAGTTATTAAAATAGCTGTACAACAACTGCAGCGAAATAAATAAGCGTAAAAACGAAAAATAAGCAAATTATTTTTAATCGCTCCGGTACTTCCCCTAGAGCGTACACAAGGAATACGCTCGACAAGGTGCTAACGGAGCGTACTGAGCAAGCTTTTATGGAATTGAAGCACCACGACCAGAACGTGTGTGTGTGGAGTTGCGTGTAGTCGGATGGCACAGAGGAATCGGTGTACTGGGTAAGTGCGTTGTTGGAAAGGGGTAGTGAGTCAGGGAAGAGAGTTTTCCGAGAGGAGGAAACGGGGTCTGTACTATCTACTGTAGGTTCAACGTAAGCTGGTTTGAGTCGATCGATGCTCGCGGTTTCTTTTGATCAGTTCTTATTCAACACAAAATAACTAGGTTTCCCTGATAAGAGCCGGTACGAACCTTCATAGGGCGGGGTTCAAAGTATTCGGACGGCGTCGAAGTGGATGAATACAAACGGACAATTCTGCAAATCGGGATGGATTTGCTGTTTACGTATGTTAGGCCGCGTAGACGTTGGTCGAATGGATCGAAACTGCTGTTTGAGGCGTTCAGCGTACGTGAAGTGGTCTAGTTCGCCGGTGGTGCGAGAGTTCAGTATCATCCCCTCAGGTAGACTGAGGGTCGTCCCGAACACGAGTTCTGCGGGGCAGCACCCAATGTCCTCTTCGATTGCATTGCGTATACCAAAGAGGATCGCGCTTTGGATGAACCAGCCATGGTGGCGGCTTTTAATTGTCGATGAAATCGCTCGACGAAGTCATTGGCAGCGGGGTGGTAGGCGGTTGTTCTTATATGAGTAAAGCCCAATAAACAACACAGACCACGGAACGGTGTGGAACTGAACTGCGTCCCTCTGTCGGTAGTGATGGCGGATGGAACACCAAACAGAGAAATTAAAGATTCTACTAAGCACAGGAAACAGATTCGGTAGATGTGTCACGTAAAGGAACAGTTTGTGGCCAACGGGTAAAACGGTCAACGCATGTTAGTGGCTGAGTGAAACCGCTAGAAGGAGGTGAAAGGCCAACAATGTCTATGTGAGAGTGACCAAAACGTGCTTCAGAGGGTGAAAATGTACCTGGGGTCTTGACTTTGTGAGACACTGTACTTTAATAGTTTAGCTACTAAAACAATGTTTAACACAATGTCTAAAGTCTGAACGCATATTATGCCAGAGGACGCGGTCGTTAATGAGCTATACGGTGGAGCGAATATTCGGGTGTGAAAAACCATGAAAATTACTAAAAATGGTTTTACGAAATGATCTTGGGACAAAGAGTCTAGGCTTACCGGTTGAAAAGTCACAGTAAACGCTTACGCCAAAGTTAATTACGGGCATTTGTGTGGGCTTTAA
Organism: Dicrocoelium dendriticum; assembly: GCA_944474145.2. NCBI lineage: Eukaryota > Metazoa > Platyhelminthes > Trematoda > Plagiorchiida > Dicrocoeliidae > Dicrocoelium > Dicrocoelium dendriticum. The sequence continues at coordinate 115,456,513 of OX104068.1, read as the reverse complement.
TGAAGGGTTTGATCGCAGCTGGACAAGATCAGGTGCATTGTGTTGGGCGGCCGCTATGCTCTCCAGGTCGATGGATGTCGATGACAGTTGATTCATATGAGTGCGGGATAATGCATCGGCAACAGTGTTGTTGGGACCGTCGATATAACGAATATTAACACAACACTGCTTAAGATTTTCCAGATGACGCGTTTTTAGGGTTGAGTAACGATCCGAGGCAGTACGGAAAGCGTACCTTAGTGGTTTTTATCTGTCAAGAGAGAAAACGACGTCCTTCTGAAAGGTTACAAAAAGTTTCAAAGCCAAGTATATGGCGAACAGTTCACGACCAGATTTGCTGTACCTGACCTGAGCAGGTTGTAGCTTCCGTGAGAAAAAGGACAGTGGTTGAAATTCGTTATCAACTAACTGTCGCAAAACTGCGCCGACAGCGGAACTTGGAACTTCCGTCTTAAAGACAAGTGTAGCGTCCTCAGTGGTGTTTAAGTGATGGAGAGAAGCGACCTTACTAAACTTCTGCTTGACGGCCGTGAAAGAGTTGTCAAATTCTGAGGTTATTGTTAAAGTCTTTGAGTTTCCATTCAGTAAGTCGGTAAGCGAATAAAGTAAACCAGCACAGTTGGGTATGAATCTGCCGTAATAGTTGATCATACCGAGAAATCGGCGTAGGCTTCAGACAGCTTGAGGCATCGGATAGTCGAGGATCGCTTGAGATTTATCCGGTAGGGGATTAATACCTTCACCATAGAAATCGTGACCAAAACATTTCGACGGTAGGCTGACCAAATTTGCAGTTGTCCGGGTTTAAGGTTATACCGTGGTTTTCAAAGCGTTTGGAAACCATTCGGAGGTGTGATACATGCTCGTCGGTTGTGGTGCTTGCGACCAAAACAGCGTCAATGTAAACGTAGACGAACTCAAGGCCACGGAGGACCTGGCCCATAAAGCTTTGGAAAGACTGCTGCTTTCCGGACGCAGAAAGGCATACGAAGAAGTTGGTAAATACCAAGTGGGGTGCTTCCCGCGGTTTTCGCGGTATCCTACTCTTCCATTGGAATCTGATGGTATGCTTTGACAAGGTCGAGTTTGACAGAGAGTGACTTTCCGGCTAGTCCAAGATAGAACTCGTGGATACGGGGGATAGGACACCTCTCCGGAACAGTGACATTGTTGAGAACACGGTAGTTACCGCATGGTCGCCAAACGCCTGACTTTTAGACACCAGATGTAGCGGGGATGCCCAGCAGCTGTTTAAAGGACGAACAATGCTGAGATCAAGCATTTGTTGGAATGGCTTTTCAGCCGCCTGAATTTTGTCAGGGCGCAACCGTCTAGCTTCAACAGTTACTGGCGGACTGGTTGTAACGATATGCTGGCGTCCATCATGTTTAGGTGCGGAAGTATCGTTACTTGTCCTAATTAGGGACGGAAATGGTCGGAGCAGTGAACAGTACTGTGAGTCGTCATGTATGAGGAGGCGAAGCCCGCCAGAATTAAATAATGCAAGTTTGCTTAAAGACCTAGTATCGTCTCGTAATTTCCCACAACGTACGTCGACCACAAGAACGATCTTGCTGAGGTAGTCGGGCTCGATAATGGGCTTTTGCACATCGGCGATGATAAAAATGAAAGGGAAGTTACGCCGTAGTCCGACGCTCAAAGTTTGTAATTTCTGGCCGTAGGTAGCTATTTTAGTCTGGTTAGCTGCCGTAAGCATTGGACTAGCTGGTTGCAGAGGGCGTTTTTCCACAGAAAGAGGGAGAACGCTGACTTCTGCATTATTATCAACCTAGAAGTGAAGTTTGCTTGTGGATTAAAATACGTACAACAGGCGACTAATAACCTGACCAGCGACAGCCGCCGCCATTACTGGCTGGCCATGTGGTTTCCCGACGTAGGAGTTGAAAAGGCTTTAGGGTGTTTACACCCTGGACGGCACTTACGCGCTGCTTCTTCGGAGCGGTGGTGGCAATAACAACAGCGGTGCGACTGTCGTGTGCCAGAGTTGCTAGAGCATCTTGCTAGAGAAATGGATCGTCGCGAAGGAAGGCGGTCGCGTTTGAAGTGGGACAAGGTGAGCTCTGGTTTAGCAAGTCTCTCGTTGATTGTATCAAGTAGCGCGGTTCCGTAAAGGTTGCCCGAGCTAGTATCAGTAGCGTGGGATACCAATTTTGTCTAGCTGAAGACCATCGGCGATAACAGTTAAAATAGCCCTGGTATTCGCAGGAAGGCAATTATTCCACAATTGGCGGAGAATGGAATCATCCAGCAAGGAAGGACCGACGAGGGAACGCATGTGTCGGAGTAACTGAGACGGCGTTCTATCTCCAAGCATAACGCCAGAGAGTAACTGCTGAAAGCGTGTCTCGTCTGAGGCTGTAGTGCGCTTTATTATGGCTGCCTTAAGTTTATCATAGAAGGAATCTAGGGGCATGGGATCAAGAATTTCGATGACCTATGAGACGAAATTGGACGGTAGGTGGGCAGTCACATATGTAAAAATTGTGGAGTGGGATTTGTTCTCACGAAAACGGAAAGTACCTTCTACCTGAGCGAAACAAAAACATGTGAGTTAGCAACGTCAAATGAAGATAAAACGAGACCAAGAGGATGTTCCGACGACTTAATGGCATGCGTGTGATTATATATTGCGAAATAGAAAAAAATTATACACAAAACATAAATGAAATTGCAGGGTCACCAAGTATATGGAGGAACAGGTAAGGGAGAATTCCTAGTCAATAATGTTTACCTAACATATAAAATAATTTGATGCGCCTTAGCGTCGGACGACCGTAAATCTCGTGGTACTATGAAGTGTACGTTTACTTGGAGTCCGACCCTGACTACAGAAGGCAGCAGCGCGCACAATCACAACAATCCAGCGGCAACCAAGAGAGAATCACGGAAGACGAGTTCGAAACCAAGTGTATGTATAAATAGTTAATTAAACCAAATCTGTACAACAACTGCAGCGAAATAAGTAAGCACAACAGTGAAAAATAAGCAAATTGTTAACAATCGCTACAAGCTACATGGAGCCAACAATGACTAGCTGCTGCCAAGAAGAGTTGACGCCAGTAAGAGGAACAACGGAAAAGGGCGAGCTAGGAGTGAGCTGAGTGGCCAGCAACATAAATCGGATTAAGCCTTCAGTTACTAGTGGATCCTACATTAACAGCATAGGTCAACAAAACAGCTGAGTTGTGATGCAAAAAATCCAAAAGAATAAACTTTGTAGGGATGGATCAAATCCAAGCGAGCTCCAGGTATCCGCAAACTAGAATAGAGAATATGGCGACTAGCCGCAGCTAAACAGAGGTACTTGCTCTAGGAAAGGTAGTATCACCGGCCGGTTTAGCCATATCATAAAGAGGATTGGTCATATTAGAATCCTACAATTTCAGTGAATAAATCAACAAACGAGCGAAGATTAGAGAGACAGACGTTCGAGGAAAATGAAGACTGAAGATTAAAGAGTGGCTCCATCCAGGTTACGGATATGCACAAGGATACATGGAGCCAACGATGGCGAGCTGCTGCTAAGAAGAGTTCACGAGATTAAGGCGAACTGCAAATAAGCGCGCTAGAATAAAGGTTAGTGGCCGGCAATGGCATTCGGATTATGCTTTCAACTACTATTGGCACCTACGGTGTCACAGAATAGGTCAACAAACCAGCCTAGCTGTGATGCACACAATCTAATCGAGTAAATATTTTAAGGTATGAGCGACTCCTAGCGAGCTCCGAATATCTGCAGAGTTGAATGGAGCCTATGGCGACTAGCTGCTGTTGAACAGAGAAAATGGCGCTAGTATAGAGGGTGTCAGTGGACAGGTAGAGCTGTTCTTCTGAGACTTGGCACTGGTTAATACCTACTGTATCACAGTATGCCTCCTTAAACCTGCTAAAATGTGTTGCATACGGCCCAAGAGAATAAAGTTTGAAAATAGTTAGTTTCCCAGCAAGCTTTGGTACGCCCGGAGATGTATAGAGCCTAGGACGGTTAGCTTTTGCAGCTACATCTTAGCCTTGCATCGCACTGAGATGAGTGCTGAAGCATGCTGAGTAGGAGAAAGCTTGTGTAACATGTCTACGGCCATATGCAGAAAGCGAATGGCGTATTAATGAAAAATATTTTAAAGGATAATACATGTCAACAACGCAAGTGAGCTGCTTCAAGCAGTGGTATTCAGAAGCCTTGGATCATTAGAATATAACAAGTAAGTCAGTCGGAGTAATATGTAGTTGTAGGTGGGACGGCATATCCAATAATTTGGTGGCAACAAACGTTGGGGCCGTCTTGTGGGGTTATGGTTTAGCAGCGATCTGGTCAATGCTCCCATAGCTCTTCCTCAGGAACAAATATTCCTAGGAATGCTGCTATTGTGGTAGTGTTTAGAAACCTGTGTAAAGAGTTTCGAAACGCTATGGTGGTCTTGGCTGTCCGGATAGTCATCAGCAGCCGATTTTATGCGATGGCGTATTTATGAAGAAATAAGTTGGAACGGATGCTGGATCGAGCCCTACGTCTTGGATCGAATGGAGTAAGGATTATTGTCTAGTTGCAGAGCAAACCAATCAGTATTGACCTCTGGGTTTTGTATCATTTGAAACAAACACACAAGATTGATCTTGCGCCTGCGTAGCCTAAGTGGTTCCAGTTTAAGCTGTTTGCACCTGTCTCGGTAACTAAGCGTGGACGAACCAAGTAGACGTTTGGTAAACTTTCGTTGAACCCTCTAAATTTCTATACGGCCACTTTTGCGCGAAAGTGTGAAAACACTTGAACAGTACTCCAAAATTCGTCGGACGCAACACTTGTAGGAGGCAAGCCGTAATTGCACAAGTGGCATTGATTTGCAAGTCATACCGATAGTTGAGCGAGCTTTTGCAGAGCTATAGCTCATCTGCTATGGGAAGTTTAGTGAATTGGAGTAATGTACGCCCATGTCCCTGACTGTAATGCACCCTGAAAATGATGAGCCATGTAGTTTCAGTGCGTCGGTTAGCACACTTCAAGGATATGATATAACTTTGCATTTTGTGGAAAACAGACTGCACCAATGTGTAAGCGCTTTAAGGTCACTCTGTACACTAGAGATCCTGTTATGTATGTGAGAGGAGTCGAAGGTGGAGACTACTTTGACGTCATCTGCGAATAGGAACGGTTTGCAGTGTGAAAAGTTTTCAACTACATCGTTGATATAGAGGAGGAACAGCAATGGTCCCAAGACTCTCCTGAAATACTCCAATGGTTACTGCTCTTGGTTTTGATTCCTTGTATCCTAGTCGAACCGACTGTGTGCGGTAAGCAAGATACGATGTGAACCAAAGCAATAACTGGTCAGAGATACCAAAAAATCTAAGGTTGATCAGAAGGCCAGAATGTAAGACTCGGTGGAAGGCTTTCCTTTATGACGAGAAAGAATATATTAAGAGCAGCTCCAGTGTCAATGTTAAGTGTCACCATGTCCAAAACTCATACTGGCAGGTATGACATGACTTAGCCGGCAACAACCCATGTTGGGACCTGTTAATAAGGTTTCGAGGTAACAGGATGTTTTGCTTTCTTTCCTTACCCAGCCCCTCCATCACCCTTGATGCAAGCGGCGTATGACCGATGGGGCGGTAATTTTTAATGTCTTACCGGCAGCCACTTTTTCGTCTTGGTAGAACGACCACATGCTTCCAGGCTGTTTGTTAAGCTGCCGTTAATCATAGATAACGTGGATATGTTATGGAGTAAAAGTGGAATATTAGAACCACCTTGTTTCAGGAGAGTAGAGGGTAGGCCATCAGGACCAAGGTGGTAAGTCAACTTGAGTGAATTGATGGTCCTAGTAATCGAGCGTATATCAAGGTCGACAGTGGATAGCTCGTCGTTAGTTAGCCGAGTTATTACTCTGGGACGTATCGCACGGACGTCCGTGAAAGAGTCAAAGAAGTGCCTCTCAATGAATTTGCACTGGATAGCTGGGTCAGTAACTGCTACGCCGTCCGACACCATTGAGGACGTTATGAGTTTTGACGTTCTGCTGCTTCTGTTTTTGCAGCAGATGGACAAGAGCTTTAGAGCTAGTTTTGTCAGACAGAGCCCTGTGTTATTCAGCTAGCACAGCATCTGACTGCTTATTCCTCCATACTGTCTGGAACCTACTAATACGTATGAGACGTGAGAAGTCATGCGAATTTCGATATTTGGATGGCAGTTTCTGGTGTTTGACATCCGCTGTATGTGTGGGAGCTAGATTCGGTGATGGTTTCTTAAATCGTTAGGATGGTTTGGTTGTAGGTACATCTATGCAGAATTCTAGATTGTGGTAGAGCTCGTATACTGCAGCCCCGATATCAGTGGTCAAGAGGAAGCAGTCCCAATTCATCGACCTCAGAAGTGTTGAAAAGCTGTTCCAGTCAACTTGTTGCATTGGTCTGGACGTGGGATCTCGTTTGGTCGTAGTGATCTTTAGGTTTGCTAGGCTGAATGACAGTTGTACCATTTTGTTGTCAGTAACTGGGATGCTATCCTGTACACTGGCATACGCGTGAGGGAGGCCGCATGTAAATAGAGGTCAAGAATATTGGACAGCCTATTAGGTTCCCTTACGTTTTGTTCCCATTCATTTGATATGATCGTTTTCAGGAATGACGATTATTCGGCAGGTGCTGTCTGGTTTTGCCATTGAATGTTTGGCATGTTGAAATCTCCGCCCACCGTCACCTGACCGAATGGAAGTTCAAACACCTGAGTAAAAAGCTCAACAAGTTCGTCTACTCGTGTCTGAGTTGAATGTGGAGGGTTACAGACGCAGCCAATGAGCATACTGAGGCCAAGAAGGCCATCGTGTGACTGAATCCAGATGGAATCTACAGGATTTCCAATATTAAGAATAACAAAGGCAGAAGCATCGAAATATTCATAAATATGATTGAGGCGACCTCCACCACGGTTCTTAGCACGGCTATTGCTAAAGCTTCTGCAGCGAAGAACAAGTAGGGGCGAATCAGACGCTAGGAGTGAATGCCACGTTTCCGTAATAAAAACCCCCTGTGGAGAGGAGAGAAGTATGATGGGGCTATATGATGCTTTTGATGTCTGATAGATCGCGCATTTATAAGGTGAGGGTGATAAACTGTTCTGAGGCTCTGTTCGTTAGTTTTTAATGAGCCGGCGACTACGTGAGTGTTGGAGGGGTTGGTAGCAATTGCTCAAGGGCATCTGTAGGAAGCTTAAAAGCCTGTAGAGTTGGTAGAGGGCAGCTACTTCCTGCAGGCTTGTAAGTTGTGGCGAGCCGTAGCCCGCCAAATTCCATAAAATAAGCGTGGGGATGCGTACTGACGTTTTGGGCGGTTCAGTAATCATTAGGATTGTAGGGCGCGGGCGATAAAACTTTGCAGGCGAGGGTGGGATGGTGTGTTTCGTTACTTCGCAGAGTGTTCTATAAGAAGCAGGTTTGTAGCGGGGTACCTGCAATTGATTATAGTAACTGTCAGCTTGGTAACATTGCGGAAGTGACGGGAGTAGTGAGCAGGGTGTGGATTCGCCAGCCGACCGTTTTATATTGGACAGTCTCGGTTTGAAAGACTGGTTTGGCTAGGAGCGGTGAAGCGGGGCAGTGTTGTGCTCGTGTTAGCGCTACCTGGTGGGGGCAGGAGTCGCGCATGTTCTGGCTGTGTTTGAGGATATTAGATTTTATATGGGGAGCAGTCGCAGTTGGCAGCAAGCATTGCTTTTTGGGGGTGGCACTGGTTTTTTCGTAGTCGTGGTCTCCCACAGTGGTACATACTTGGTAGATATTTCCTTTAAGGGTGCCATCTGTCTATTCTGAGATAAGCACTTGTTAGTTAGCACGGAGAGTAGGGGATGTGTGTTTTCGTCGGGACGTTCACTAAGTTGATGTCTCGACACGTAGAAGTTTACAAGAGGCAGGCATTTAACGCGCCTTCATTTTGGTCGGTTGCATGAGAGTTCCTTAGTAGTCATTTGGGTGTTTGTCATAGGTTCGTTGGATGTGTTGCCAGTAACTGCTTCTGTCAGAGGTTCGGTATCAGTGTCACACATGTCGGAATCGTTCGACCTATCTACATAAGCCTCATCTTGACCGATAGCAGCTTCATAGTGCACTGTTGAGCGGGCTAGCGTCTTCACTGTGTTGGACGAAGTTAGTTCAGTGCTGTATGCCTTTGTCACATTTGGGTCCACATGCTGTTGCGACAGGTCAAGATCTACTGGGAGTGAGGTAGCAAGTGCAGTCGCGGTGGGGAACAATCCGCCCTTTGATTAAGCGGAAGTTTATTGGTTAATGCAACTGATCTTTGCACAGGTGTTTTGTCCGGCTTAATCACGTTAGGCCCACATTGGCTGACTCTCGCATAACGAACCGTTTTGCTATTAGAGTTTTGGCGAGTACCTGGTCTCTAAAAGGGATAAGTATAGGGCACGATTTACATTTGGTTGATTTTCGTAGACGTTTAATTTCGAAGGAGTCAGGAGTCATGTTACAGAGGTTGGTGAGCGAGTGCTTCACCTTCACTAATTTGTTTCTGTCGGAGACACTGAATATTATTACGTTATTTGTACGACGAACTCGTCCTGAAAATTCATTAGCAATGTGTTTAAGTAACTTCCCTGCTGGTTTGTGTTTATTCACATCCTTGGTGTGTGTGATTCCTAGAGCTGAACTAGTGACATCAGTTCAGGGACGTTACTTTTGAGTGCGTTCAATTCGATTTTAAGAATATTAATTTTATCATTTGCCTCATTCAGTGGATCTGATAGGATTACCCTGCAGTCATAAGTTGGATCTGCGTCAGTATTAGCAGGTTGTGGCTTAGTTGGTTTAGCCAATTTGCTAGCAGGCCTGTGCACAGACTGCCTTGCTCGCATTGTGTAGGATTCTCCAATCCCTGTGTTCAACTCCGCCATCCACCAACCATCAAGTGTGGACTATTTCGAGCGCAACTGTCGCCCCCCTCCCCAATTATCTTCGCCATTGCCACCGCAACTACAACCCCCCAAGTATCTTCGCCTGTCACGTTCTCAACCTCCGCTAACTATTCTACTGAATAGTAGCAAAACGTCAGAATAACCAACAAAAAGTAGAAAAAGTACAGTTTCAACCTTCGCGCGGTCAAGTGAGCGATGCTTGTTCTAGCGGCAAGAAATTCATAGCTTTGTTTGGCTTTCATGCTGTGTGATCGGATTGCCACAGGCAATCTCTATGCAGGCTTCGGATCACTTGAAGTAAGCACTGGGCAATAGGATCAAATAAGCCCGTATCCTAATTAGAAGTGGTTCTATATGGTTCCTCTGAACGCCCACAGCGAATAACTAGTTCTATCTGCCTTTGGATTCATCAAGGTACGATAGCCTGAGAGCGGATGTAAAAAGGGGCACAGTAAATAAATGCTGACCCATTGGGCACTATGGCTCTAAGGTCCGTGAGCATCTCTTAGCACAGCAGTAAATTCTTCAAAACTCTGTTTGTGGTACATGCTGTGTGGTAAGAATGCGGCATGCAAGCTAGATTTAGGGTTTCATTCAGTATGAACTAGATGTTGGTCATTAAGAGCATAAAGGCCTACCTGGATTGGGCGTACTTCGTCGTCGCCCACTGAACTGGGACACTACATAACATATGTAGGCCTCCTTTGGACTCAGCAGTTGCAGATAGCTTGACTTGGGTTGGCACTCAGCCCCAAGCGGCTAAATGCTGACGGCAAGATAAATTTCTCTGCAGGGCCGTGACCCACCTTTGTAAATATATAAATAAATAAAGAGCTATTTATTCTTGGCTATGCTAGGTAAGCCCGCGAGGGTCCGTTCAAATAAGTGCAATTATACAGGCATTTCATGACAATTGTGACAGTGACAATCAAAGATTGTAAAAACAGGACGGAAATAAAACTAAAGAAAGCCCATTGCCATCAGTTCGGGTACACTTGTGTGGGCACATTCGTTCTGCCATAAAGTGCAGTACAAATTCAGGCATGAATAGATCAAGAACTAGGACTGATCAATTATAAAAGAGCTGGCGAGGAACGCGCTCAATCGCGATTACACGATAAGCAGGTTCATGTCAGTTTGGCGTAAAGAACAAAGGTGAATGCGCAGAAAATGAAGTGGCGAGGAAATATGCCAATAAGAAAATATCGGAGCGTAGCCATCATGGTAGTATATAGTCATGGTCAGCTTGTCAGTGTGAGCTTATTGGCTGTGACCTTATTTAGTGGCGATTCACCTCTGCCACGTCGCAGTGTTGTTAAACGGACATTTGTGGCTATATATAGGGTAAACGCTTGCCAGGCGAAAACCCACCACATCCTGGAACACTGCCATCAAAGCTTTCGAACGACAAGCTGCAATTGGCAATGCTTCTTATTGACCGATTATTGGTTCTGCTGATCGCAGTCAGGACACATCCATAATTTTGCTGGCTGCTGCATGATGGGGCGGGACTGTATCATCCGTGAGTCCTGTCACTTCCTGACGGAATGGCACGGCTTGTACTGTAGGTAAACTATAAATCGAATTTGCTGGCACGTTTTGTATTTGTCGTCGGTAGAACCGCGTAATGTCTCCGAGAGGTAGCCAGTAATATTTTATTGAACTAACTATTAGAGGAGAATGGCAAAACGCAACCGCTCCGGACGGAAGAAGCTGCAACCCTGGTAACACAAACGAAACACTAAACGCAGCAAACTAAACATAAACTGGACAGATGTCCACTTCAGCTAATATTGCATTACTTGCAGCTAAATGCACTTAGTTTGACATTTGTTAATAAATTAACAGTTGATAGGCATTATATTTGCTATTATTTGACCATAACCCCAGCGGTTTAAATGCATCTGCAGGTCGTTTTATTTGGCCGATTTCGGTTTCGTAATCTTGATCGCTGATAATGCTTCGTTCTGCGCTATTGTCTAGCTTCCTTGAAACTGCATTTCCGTGCACCTATCAGGTATTTCGGTTAAACATTGTTTGATACGTAGGTGTTCCTTTTCAGCATGTCACGTCGACGAAGTTATCAATTAATTGCACAGTTTCCGTCTCGTAGCACCATTTATTGTGCAGCGAAAAGAATGACATCAGGATTCAGCTCCAAAGAGGTGCTTCTGTTGTCAGAAGCTAAACGACAGAAGGGTAAGAGCATCTTTAACATATCATAAATATGATTGCTTACACAGTTCAGCCACCTGCACACGTTAGCGGCCGCAGTGAAGATGACAGGGATCCCGATGAATTGGTACATAACTTGAGAAAATTGCTCGCAAAATCTCAAGTACCAGCGTCTTTTGTTCGCACACTGTTGTGCCTTGTGCAGCCGTGGATGCCATTTTTGCCAAAGTATTACCGGACGTTGATGCGCACCCCACAGACCTCCCGCATTCGCGTTGTTTCACCGGAAGCTTACGGTCACGTAGGTCTGCTGAGAGGTTTACGGTGTGCATGCTCTGCTATTTCGCTCGCCGCTGATGACACTGTTGACTATCAGTTGCATATTGACGGGTTAAAACCTTTTAATGCAACCAGGATGCATATATGGACAATCTTGTGCAGTGTCATAAAGCCAGTGATCACGAAGCCATTCATTGTTGGTATTTATGGTGGGACCTCGAAGCCGAATGACGTGGACGATTACTTGTACTACACAATTAATGAGATACGTACTTTGCAACGCCAAGGATTATTCAAGCTTAAAGCCGTTATCTGTGATACCCCTGCACGCGCGTATGTAAAAAAAGAATATTCGGGTTATTACAGCTGTGACAAATGCACCCAACGTGGTGAGTATATGAGCCGCAAGGTAACCTACCCACTTACTGATAGCACACTACGGACTAATGCTTCCGTTCGAAGGAATGATAGCCAACCGTCGCCTATTACTGCTTTGAATGTCGATTTAGTTGAGGACTTCCCAATTGACTATATGCATTCAGTATGTTTGGGTGTTATGCGCAGAATGATAAAAGCTGGCTTACTTCGCCCGTGGACAGTGGATTTTGACTGCGCAGAGAGCGATTGCTTTTAGCAAACGAACGGTTGCATGAGTTCGGGCCTTCCGGGACATCGGACTTTCCACGTAAGCTTCGATCATTGGGTGAATGTCGATCTTGGAAGGCAACTGAGTTGCGTCAGTTTTTGCTATACGCCGGACCAGCTTGTTTAATTGGGGTATTTCCTGACGCTTTCTATCAAAACTTTCTAGATCTCTCATTTGCTATTTATATCATGTGCCACCCTCACCTTCACACTGCCTTATTTGCTTTCCTTGTTTCTTTAATTCATGTATTTTTGCATGATTACTTTGATCTTTATGGTCCCAGTGAGATGACGTGGAACGTACTGGTTCATCTTCCCGCTGACGTACGAAAGATGGGGACTCTAGACAGCTTCTCAGCATTTCCCTTCCAGTCTCACTTGTTTTCCATCAAGCGCATGATTCACAATTCCCCGCGTCCGGTTTCTCAAATCATGCGGCCTACGTCGGAAGAGGAACAGCTTCCTCCTACTTCCAGCAACGCAAGCACGGTTGGGAATGTAGGGATGTGCACATATAAGGGTCAGAAGGCGTTTTGTTTGCACGGCATTTTGTTTTCCACTGTGAAGCCGGATAACGTGGTCATCATCGATGCCAAACCCAGAGTACTGACAGATGTGTCTGTGAATGTGTCCGGGAACATTGTCGTGCAATGCCGGGAATTTATGAATCTCCGTAGTCTGTTCACGCAATGCATGGATTCCTCAACGGCGTACATCTTCCGTGCATCGCAGTTGTCAACTAAGGTATGTACCTGCTCTGTCTCTCATATTCTCTTTAAGTGCATTGCTTTACCCTTGAACGATTTTCTTGTAATTTACCACATGCCACACAGTTATACACTTTAACTACTAACGTCTTTCCTTTTCAGCAATGATGGCTTTTCAAGGATACAGCTTTGTCAAACTCCTTGACTCCGAGGATTTAATAACTATTGTCAGTAACACTTGGCTTAGAGAAGAAGGTTCGTACGCTCAAATACCTTCAGTGCGGGGTACGCACTACTATGCAGCGGTGAAAAATCACACTGCGCCGGATGTCGATATGGTCAGCACTGCCGTGTCCATAATCGTTAACACTAGTAAGTATTTCTCTTATATTAACCCACCTCGTTAGTTAGCTTCCAGCATGCCCGAGAAATGGAACGGCAATCTGAGCGCGGGATGCTGCCATCGACAGACGATACAATTTCCATGGGCCTTCCAGCTAAGCGTGCAATGTGAGTATTGTGTTTTTTATTTCACCTTAGACGCCGACTCGTCTGTTCTAGCTCCGATGACGAGGATGCCGCGCGTCCAAGCAAACCCAAACGGCCTTCTGCAGCAACCTACGCACGTGCGCCCTCCACTCTGTTCAGTGGCATTAGTTCGTCACGTCCAGGACCATCAACAAGCAACCGTAACTATCGATTTCATACTGCTCCTATTAAACAGTAATCGCGCCACCGGTTATTGCTGACGTCCCACCAAGCAATCTGGAAGTGCTGCACGAAATGCAGGCCATAAAATGTAAGACGCCACAGATGTATTGCATTGCACTCAGCCTTATTTTTAGATGAGTTGTGTCTCATTCGATCATAATTGGTCGGCCATCCCTGCATGTCCAAAGCGATGTTGCAAATGCTACAACGACAATCCCAAAGTGTTGCGCCGGGACTATCTGTGCCATTCATCTCTCTCAGTGAGCTAAAGAGATATGATGAACGGTTGAAGGACCCAGATTTCAAAATCAGAGTTGTAAGTTCGTCTTATTATTCAACTACTTTAGGTCAAACATTTATGTGCTGTGCACGGTGATAACGTGCAACTCATCGTCCGGGGTACCATGAAGCGGCCAATGACAAGATCAGTTGCCGCGGAGATAAATTACTCCGGCGCTGGAGGTTCGTTTGCATTCAGGCGAACAAATATGAACGGCCTTGTAAAAGGTAGGTTGAAATGCAGTAATCCATAAAAACTACCAAGGCCTCATTCGGCAACCATGGGTGATGCAGCCTCGGATGCTGACATTACACGGCACATCAAAACGTGGTTGCATTCTGCACGGCACAAAAGACCGCCGGTTGAGCAAACTAAAGTATGCAATGCGAATGAGGTGAGTCTCCTGCTTCCTTGGGCACATTTTTAGCCTCCTACGTTGACACTCGCGGAAGGGGATTAAGAATATTGACTATGCCGCTTTCTGCTACTTACGTTCTTTGTGCTGCACCCCTTCATATACATATAGAATTCCTATACCTCATTTTTAATTTTCGTTCGCCTTGTGATGTCAGGTGCGCGGTAAGAGCGGTTTCCTTTTCTGACCAACAGCTTTGAGTCGCCGCCTAGGTGGGTTCTAAAATCCGGAAACTACCGCAACTGGTACCGGGTGCACACTAGGTCCGAGCCGTCCATATATTTGTTAGGCGCATAGTGCGTTCAAGTGTATTGTCCGTATTCGGATACCCATAGGAGGCAATGACGGGATCTGGACCAACCGGATTGTCACGCATAGTGGTGAATTTCTATTGGTCAACGCTAGCATCATCTTTATTGGCGCAACTTAAACTGGACAGGAACCTTTTTAGCCGTCTTACGGTAATACTTCCTGTCCAGTTTAGCCTAATACTCTCATAGGAACGTTTAGGATGCTAAACTGGACAAGACCTGGACTTGTGCTACCAGGAAAGTTGTCCTAAATAAGGAACCGGAAACCCACCCGGATTAATTTCTCTTGGTTAGGGACATTGACATCCACGAACATATGGACGATAAGAAAATCAAAGCTGGGTTTGGATTAACCTCTATGTGGTTGCATTTTGACAGTCAGTAGGAATTCAAACCTCCGTTCACTTAGAAGTTGCCCTCGGTCCCTGCGGTCAATTTGTGAGTATACGAATTGGAAGTGGTTCCGTGTGGCTCGTCCAGAAGCTCAAACCCACCAAAATTTGTTCCTCATATTGACACATCCCAAAGAGTTCGCCTGAACTCGGGGCAAATTAGTGCCTGATGATTATAGGCTGACAGTTTGAGGACTATGCATCCAGTTTCCGTTAGCAACTCATAGCACAGCGGTAAAGCATTCTTAGCTGGGTTTGGTTACTTGCTTTGTTGTTAGTCTGAGACAGCGATTCTCTAATTAATCCACGGTCATTACGACCACAAATGCCGTACCCAAATCGGTAGTGCCTTGGTGTTGCTCTTTCCTTAAGCCAAGTTTCATAACTAGTATTTCCCTGTTTGTACTCATCAATTGGTGATCGCATTAGTTGGGGTGATCCACGGTGAGTTATGTTTAAATGCTGTCACCTATATCAGTATGGCTATACAATCCAGGTGCTAAGTTTTGCACATCGCGAAACCAATCTAAGCATAGTTTGGAGGACCTGCTCGTTGGATGGAATGTAACCCGCAATCTCCATTTAGAATTTGGGAAATACAATCAAATTTACTGTATTCTACTTGGAAGTGGTTCACTGTTGCACCCTTAATGGTCCCATTGCATAACAAATTTGTCTACATTTGGGCACACAAAATAAAGTTAGTCTGAGCTATGGTGGAACTCTAAGTTTAGTAAATAAACCAGACGCCTTGATGACTATGGCTCGAGGAGCTGTGAGCAGTGCTCGGCAACACGGTAAGGATTTCATCGATGGGTTAAGAATACCCGCTGTGGGGATTGACTGCGACATGTTGCATCTACACAAACACCGGCTCCCATTAAACTGGACTATTGTCAATAAGAGCAGGTAAATCGTATTCAATTAAGAAGAGGTTCCGTGCTGCTAATCCCAAAAGTGACACTAAATATCCGGTTGCGTCCAATTTTGGACAAATCCGAAGGAGAGGGACTGAGTTGGGTTGGTGCTCGAGGTCTAATTGTTAGAGGATAACGCATTGCTTACTACGGCTCTTAGATCAGTGAGCACCGCTTTACACATAAGTAAATAATGCACCGCACGTTTTGGAATACCAACTGTGTGCTTGGCATTGGACAGGCAATATCTATGCAGACAACGGTTCACATTGAAGTAGACCAAATTGTTTACTATCAAATTACCGTATATGAATTGGAAATGGTTCAGAGTGGCTCTTCGCTACCGTCAAACCTCAAGACCGGTATCGTCCTCCTTTAGAGGCATCACGTGGAGATAACCTGAACGGGAGTAGAACCCGAGAACTTGTATCGAATGTTGACGTCTTATTCACTATGGTTAATTGCTTGCGGTCTAGTTACCAGTTGTGTGGTTGGATTGCAGCTTGTATGCACTATTCATTCCTCGGTTATACTTGACTTCGAAATTTGTACATAGGAACATAAAGCTTGCTTCCTTATTTAACATTTTTTGTTATTGCTTCTCCCAAACCCTGACACCTCGAATCCGGTATCGACCACGGTTAAACGCATCATATGCGATTGCCTGAGCTGGGGTGGACCCTGTGTCCTGGTGGTTAGAGTCTTACGCATTGATCCCTATGGATCTGAAAAAATTCTTGAGAAATGCTTTACAAAACTTTGAGGAACGTGATGCTCTGTCTGGACGGCCCGATGTTTGTTTGGATTTTGGTGAGCAATTTCAAGCCAGACTTCGGTTCAACCTGAAGTATATTTAAGTGACTACGAGCCAATGAACAGTATACAAAGTGCAATTGATACAGCGTTTTACCCCCATCGCAGACCACCAATTACCAGGTTGGTCCTCGTTTGTTCACACCAGATGGAAATAGCCTAATCTGGGGTAGAAACCGTGGCCTGATGCTCAGTGCTTGACGCCAAGATAGCTAAGCTCGCTTGAGCTGTGGGCGACGATTTAAACTGCGGCAAAGTATTAGAAGCTGGTTTTAGATTTCCGGCTGTGTAGTTGGATTAGAACAGCAATCTGTAATCAGACTTCTGTTCAAGTTAAATAAGACATCCAGCATTGCGACCAAGATGACCGTGTCGGAATTGCAAGTGGCTCGGTTTTGTGCTTCTAACCATTATACATCATAACCGGTTTGATCCCGTGGGGACAATTCAAATAGATGCAGTCTTGCATGCGGCGGTACTTGGAGCCAAGCTGCTAAATGCTTACGCCTTGAGCCCAAGTGCTCCAAGATCCGTGAGCAACGTTGGTGCAACTGTAAGGTTTTTAATGCTGGGATAGGATTACCCTCTGTGTGGTTGGATCGAGACAAGCAATCTCCATTCAGGCCCCGGTTATTTTAGATTTGGACCTCGGTCAGTACGGCACTCCGATCATACACACATATACACATATACACATCATACACATCATACTATTTTCATCGCTAATTTGATATAATCATACATAGATATGCTGATTTAAGGTGATCCACAGGTTCCAGTGTTTAAATGATGGCGCATTTAGCAGTTTGACGCTTCTTTCCTTGAGGTACGCATGACACTGCGATAATGAAGTCAAAGCTGAGTTTGAAGTACTCGCTGTGTGGTTGGATGCGAGTTCAAGAGCTGTGGTAGCACCCTGGTTCGTTTGGTTAAAAGCCGATGCATTGATCACCAAGTCACTAGGATCAGGGAAGAAAGCTTTACAAAGGATGAGAAATAACTAGGTTTTGGTACTCCCTGTCCGGTAGGGTTTCTACACGTAATCGCTATTCAAACATCGGTTCAATTTGAATAACACGTCGGTTATCACGAGCGTGAAAATTGTGACATAATCCGAAATGGTTCGGCGTTACTCCACCCATGGCTGACACCACATAACAGGTTTCATCCTTAGTCGTGCGTATCAGATAATTACTAATATATATAAATGTTCTAGTACGAGCGGTGCGAGGCGCGTCTGTGTAGGGCATGGACAATAGAAGGCAAACAACTGTGATTGCTAATTGTAACTAAATATATAACATTACCTAGTAATATACTAGAATTTTATGTCTACAAGTACCTATGGGAAAGTTTTATTGAAGATGGTGATATAATTCATGAGTGGGTTTACTGAGTTTGTCATTGTATGAAGGTATCAAATGTACTCTTCGAACTAAATACTATTCATGTAGCTGGGCTCCACCGGAAGCAGAAGTGGCACTGCACATTTTATTTGCTAGTAGCCGCCATGTCACACATTTTTGAAGGGACATTTGTTGTATTTTGTAGGGGGACGCTTGCCACACGCAAATTCACCCCGTCCTCCGTGCACTTTACAGTAGCGCACTGTCATACTTAGCACAAAAAAAGTAAGCGAATTTTCTGTGTTTCGTTACTGAGTTGCCAAATCGTCAATCCATTGAACTGTTTCGTCCTCGTATGGACAATCCAGAAAGCCTGAGTTGTAGTGGGACTCGGGCCTAATGCTTAAAGACTGACGACATAATCATCATGGCTCTTAAATTTGTAAGCGACGCTTGGTACAACGGTAAGGAATTCAAGACTGGGTTTGGATTACACGCTGCATGGTTGAATTGCAACAAATTACCTCTATTCATCCCTCGGATAAGTTGAGCTTTGTCTTTGCCATAACTAGGCACGTTACGAATTGGGATTGGTTCGGTGTTGATCACCACAACCCTTACTTTTTTCTTTGTTTCGAATTATCTGATATTATAGACAGAGCTGCGTTGGCGCACGATTAGTTATATTCGATGAATTTAACATTGATGGCTATGTTACTACGACGCGTGGGCAAGGCTTGACAAAACCTTCTAGACTCCTAAAAAGGGATTGGGTTACTTGTTATTTGCTTAAATCGCGACATGTTAGCTCTATTCAGACCACGGTTAGCTTTAAAGTATGCCTATGAAGTAACAATGAGAAGACTGCTTCCGAGCTGGAAATCAGCTGACATTACATCACTAAACCCCGACAACTTAACCGCTTCCTTCTTCGTTTGGACTCACCAGATGAGATTGCCTGAGCTCGGGGAGAACCGGGATCGCAGTATTTAAGTACGACACATTAAGCACTATAACTCTCTGATCCTCGAAGATGGTTTACCAGTCAATGAAAATACACAGCCGTGTCTGTATTACCGCTGCATGGTTAGTATTCAAAAATAATCCATACTCAGAATGCTGTTTAAATTAAACATTGTTCAGTACGACCACATGGACTGTATCCAAAGTGGAATTCGTTCAGCTTTTCACCTACCATCGCTGATACAAAACAGACCCGCCTTTCTTTGCGTTCACCGAATTAGGTTAGCATGAGTTGGGGTGAAAATCGTGGCCTAGTATTAAAGGTTTATGCCTTGAAATCTATGCATCTTAGATCCATGATTAAGGACGTATACATCGGTAAGGTGTTTAAAGCTGGGTTCAGCGTACTCGCTCTCGTTAGTTGTGGACACGTAATCTCTATTAAGAAACTATTTTACTTTAACGTACAACCCAGTCCTTAATATCACAAGGAGCGAATTTGTGTTGCAAGTGTTTTGGTGTTGCTTATCCCAACCCTTACACTTCATCACCAATTTCATCTCCGTTGGGACAATCCAAATAGAGATAGCATGTTCTGCGTTAGAACTCGTGGTCTGTTTGTTAAAGGCTGACGCCTCAATCCCAGCATACCCAAGGTTCATGATCAACGGTATGCACAGAGGTAATGAATGCAGAGCTGTGCTTGTGATACCCGTTATATGTTTGGACTGCAAAACGCTCATTTTATTTAGGCCAAGGTTATCATTGAAGTAAACTTTCTTAATCACTGGCAACAGGTGGCCTCCAAATTCAATATAGTTCGGTGTTTCTTTTTTTGAACCTGACACCTAAATGTTTACGTCCTCATATGAACTCAGCAGATGAGCCTGAGCTGG
Organism: Dicrocoelium dendriticum; assembly: GCA_944474145.2. Taxonomy (NCBI): domain Eukaryota; kingdom Metazoa; phylum Platyhelminthes; class Trematoda; order Plagiorchiida; family Dicrocoeliidae; genus Dicrocoelium; species Dicrocoelium dendriticum. Next base: position 115,436,716 of record OX104068.1, on the reverse strand, counting down.
ATTAGATCCCGGATAATGGTAGTTAAGTGATAACACATTGATCAATATGGCTCTATTTCGGTGGAGGACGCTTTGCAAATCGCTGTGGAATACTACAGAAAAAATACAGTATTCAGTGTGAGTTAGAATTCTGACACCCAATTTCTATACCGATCTCAGTTCGATTTGAAGTATAGTTCGGTCATTCCAAGCACGTGGACCTTTGCCTATTTGAAAGCAGTTTTGTGTCACTCTTCCTAATCCTCGTACTTCGTAATCGGATTGTAGCTCGTTTGAACCCATAATATGGAGTTGGCCTGAAAAGCTGTAAAGCCCGAATACCTATTTTTGAAAGCTTTCGCATTGATCACTTTAGCTCTACGAACCATGAGCAATGCTTGACACAGAAGTGGCAGATCCAACCCTGGGTTTGGAATACGCATTGTATGGTTGGATTGCGACAAGCATGTTCTTTGAGACCTAGGTTCAGCTTCACTTTTAGCTTAGTGCTTACGAACACAATGACCGTATCCGATTTGGAAGAGCCTGTGTGCCGCTCCTCGAGAACGTCACACCTAATTCGTCCTTGTTTGGACTCATCCTTTGGAGATCTGCTGCGTCGCAGTTAAGCCCGGGTCAACCTTGCTTAAGGATGACGCATTGAACCGTATGACTATAAGATCCGTGAGTAACACATGGTGCAGAGGTAAGGATAACAATGCTAGGTATGAATCATGCTCTCTGTGGTTGGATTAAAACTAACAAAAGCGGTTCAGACCTAGGTTAGCATTAAAGTAGGCGTCCGTAATTTGTTCAGAATGACAGCATTTGAAATGGAAAGTCTTCCGTGTTGCTCTACCAAACGGTGACCCCATAAACAGTTTCGTCCTCGAGTGAATTCGGTAACTTGAGGTAGCATGTGCAAACCTGCTATCCGAATCCTGGTGGTTAAAATCTGACTCCTTGGTATGTATAGCACATAGATCCGTGAGTAACGATTTACACAGCTGTAAGAGTTTCAGAGCTGGGTTCGGAGTACCCGTCTTTTTTGCAATGCGACCTGCAATTTCTATTCAGACTTCAGTTAATTTGATATTAAGCTTCCTGGATTAGAAGCAGAACAAGCGTTGCTGTAGTGAAAATGTTTAGGTGAAGCTCATTCCAACCGCCATACATTATAGCGAGTTGTTTCGTCGAGCGATGCAACGCCTAGCAACCAAGATAAAAACTTTTACTTAGTTTGACAGCAACGTATTTAGCATCAAAGACTGGTAGCTCAGGTTGTTCAGATGGTGGTTGAACTGTTTGCTAAGCTTGACAATTTGGTTGCGAATCTATTTTTGTCAATTGAGTTCTCTGCATCAGTGCGTAATTGAGCGGCTTGCGGTAGCGTAGAATAGCTTAGAGTAGCCTCGGTGAGAGTACGCTGAGCAAAGTTTGCTTGCCTTCTTATACCACAATGGCTGCCCGTGGAGGCGAGCAATCCTATTGGTTGGGATTTCGTTCCTCGTTCAACTTGGTTGATGGACAGGTGACCTTTGACCTTGACTCCTTGTATTTCATGGCCTTTGTCCGCTTGTGCTTGTGAGCGAGTCCGTCGTCAGTTCTGCTGGGCTAGTCACACGTTCCACTGGGTTCAATCGATTGGTTTGGCGTTCGTTTGACAGTATGATTGTGTATACTGCGTCTAGTTTGATATGTCAATTATTTGAATTAGTAGTGGCCTACCGGGCTTCCAAATACTCCCTCGCTTGTTTTGTACTTACAGGTACTAGGATCTTTACATTCGCCAGATCAAAATAGTGACTTTCTTGAGCTTCATTGGCAGTAAGCAATGAGTGCGGTTCATGTATGCTGACGGCCGCCTTGACTTCGGGGTTTTACGTACAAAGCTTTTACCAGCTTTTTGCACGTAGTATTTACCGCGGTCGTTGTATTTAAGCTGTTTGACGACATTGCATTGGTCGGCTTGATTGAACTTTTCTTTGGGTATGTTGATTAAGTTACTTAGGACGGCACTTGGTTTGTTGTCATCAGCGATCCCATGTGACTGCAGCACACCTTCTGTTTGTTTGAAGACTTTTTGATGCAGGGGGCTCTATTAAATAAATAAATAAATATTATATTGGCGACAAAGCAAGGCACGCCTTTTGGGTATGATCAGCATATATGCAGTATTGTATATGATAGCGTGCTTAGAAGCTCCGAGAGCGGGAGTAGTACACATGGAGTCAGTAGTGTGGGCCCGTACGGCCCAAACGTTGTAAAAATTCTATGTACACAGAATGCAAGATGTAGAGATAAGAAATCAGGTCACGTGTGTGAAATATGTTAATGAGGAACTAATCCGATGAGGTTGTGTAAACACCGCGGGTCAAGTGAGTGAAGCATGAAGAAAGAGCTGCAGGAAAATTTAAGGATAGTGGCATGTTACTTATCAAATATTTAGGCGTGTTCGTATAGGGGCAAATTTACGCACAGATTTTGTAAATGTGGTATGGATCATCTTGCCAACGTGAGATTGGGATGGTGACTTTATTGAGTGGCGAGTCACATCCGCCATTTCGCAGTGTTATTAAAAAGACATTTTTGGCTTCTTGTAGGGAGAGCGCTTGCCAGACGAAGACCCACCACATCCTGGAACACTGCCGACTAGTGATATGACATTGACAAGATTGCATCTGACCGATTACCCTCACGGATATTTGCAGTCAAGTTTCACAAATTTGTTTCCCATCTGAACTGAACTGGTTGTGTGGTTGTGTGTATGTGTGTTTTGGAGTCGACCGCAAGTGGTTCGAGCTGTCCAAGTCGGATGACTCAAGTGGCTTTTATTTATTTGATTCGTTCTATGGGTTCCTTTAGTTTGTTAGGATTGCGTAGTGCGGGTGATTTCTTTGTTCTCTGTTGATGCAGTGTCCAGTAGAGCTCCGTAGGTATGCCCTCAGGTCCACCGTGCCGGTAATGTTATCCTTTAGAAAAATGAGAAAATAAAAACGGACCGAGCAAACTGCCAAGGAAATGTAATAGGACCATGTTAATGTATAAATATAAAATTTGTGGAGACGTTGTTCTATTTACAAGCAGTGGAATGACCGAATATGTTATGCATCATATCCATAGTTTTACATGCAAACGCGAGACCCGATATTTGATGAATGGGAGAGACAAATGCTGTCAAAAGTGCGCTAACATACGCAAAAGTCGTCCTGTGTGGAACCCGGGAGTATCAGGCGTTGCTAACCGGCAAATGAGTTAAAGGAGTCAGAAGGGCATAGTACGTTGTTTAATATGCGCTTAAGACATAGGCTGAGCGATTGGTTGACAGTGGTAGAGCTTATCATTCTAACATGTATGCCAGCCAGTGGAATTCCTACGCCGGGTTCGAGACCCATGAAAATAATGATGAAATGTGTTCAGTAGTCGGATGCTAGGGAAACAGCTGAGTGAAGGAGTGAGACGGAGCGTCTAATTATGACGAGAACGGGATTTATGTACTACAGCTGTTGCGAGAGTACGGTTGCAAAGCCAGCTTTGAGGGACTTGGAATAGTGAAAAAATACAGGGACTTCTACATTGCGAAAAACAAGTCAACTACACGGCAGGAATGGGCGATATTGGGAGTCGGGTTAGTTATGAGAAAGAACCTCCCCGCTGATAGGCATTCGACGTTAAAACATGAGCAAGGATTGCTTGAAGACTACGGCTGTAGCGAGAAAATGGTTGTAGAGCCAGCGCAGAAAGGGACCAATAGGATCAGTAGTGTGGGCAGCAGCTCTCAAAAATGCGGTGTACTACTCTAAGGTGAACATCTACCGTGGAACGTTAAAGTCAGATAGAATGCCGGTTATTGAGTTGCAGGCAGCCTGATTAATTAGTATACAGGAGCGGCGTGATTTATTAGGCTTGAAATGAATTGATAGGTGTACAGTGTTGAATACAAGAGAGAGAACAGACAGAAATACTTACAGCAGCTGTAGAGAGAAGTGTTGCTATAATGGCCGAAGCAGATGTCAAATGCGAGAGAGATGGTAATGCGAGCGAAATAACTTGGTAGTGGAGCCGAGGGGCAAAACTCAATCAGAGACCGGAGAGTTCACTTTCGATATGAGGGAACAAGCATACAGATATTGACTCAGGAGGAGATAGGTAACGTGAGGCTGCCAATTTTACCAATAAATACCTTAGTCAATGGCAGCCGATGCGCAAAAATGTGAAGCATTATTATAAGAAATATAGGAATTGGTATCCTCAGAAGTCGGACTGGACCAAAAAGGTTAAGAATGAGAATCAAAATAGCGAAGGGAAGAGAGAATAGACGTTAATGTGAGCTAAAAAGCTTGATAGTGGAGCCGAGAGGCAAAACTCAATCAGAGACCGGAGATTTCAGTTTTAGATTAAGCATACAGACAATGAATTAGACGGAAACACGTATAAGGATTTTACTTTAACCAATGAGCAGCTTGGTCCATAACAATCGATGCGCAAAAGAGAAGAGGCATTGGCTTGAGACTTATGGGTATTTGGTGCCTCAGAGGACTGGTTGACCAAAAAGGTTTAAGAATGAGAGGCACAATAACGAAGGGAATCTAGAAAAGATTAGGATTTGCGCTGGGGCTAGCCCTACCGTGACCAGTATTGAAGAATTTTGATATGGATCAAAAGAGCAGCCAAACGAGCGAGGGGACGGTAACGTGAGCTAAAATGCTTGATAGTGGAGCCAAGAGGCAAAACTCAATCAGTGGCCGGAAACTTAAGTTTCGTACTAAGCATACAGACAATGAATCAGGCGGAAACCTCTCCGAGGCTTTGCTTTAACCAATGAGCATATTGGTAAATGACCGCGGATGCGCAAAAGGAAAGAGGATTTGTCTTAAGACCTATGGGCATTAGGAGACTTAGAGACCTGACTGGTCCAGAATGTTTAAGAATCAGAGGCACAGTAGGAAAGGGAAACTAACAAAGCTTGGGGTTTTTCTCTAAAGCTAGAGTTGCCAAGACTACTAATGAAGAGTTGCGATACGGACCAGAAGTAAAGCCAAATTACAGGGGAATACATTAATGTGGGCTGAAAAGCTTGCTGGTTGGGGCCGAGAGGCAAAACTCAATCAGAGGCCAAAAATTTTAAATCCGGTAACAAGGACCATGCAAGCAGATGATTAGACAGACGGAGGCAAGTATCATGAGGCTGTTGCTTTTATTGTTGAGCAAATTGGTCAATGGCAGCGGACGTTCAAAAGAAAAGAGCCATTGGCTTAAGACCTATGGGCATTTGGAGCCTCAGAGACGGGACTGGTCCAAAAGCTTTAAGAATGAGAGGCACAGTAGCGAAGGGAATCTAACGAATTTTGGGATTCTGCGCTGGGGCTAGCGTTAATAAGACTACTATTGAAGAGTTGCGATATGGACCAAATGAGAAGCCAAATGAGAGATGGTGACGTGAATGTGAGCTAAAATGCTTGCTAGTGGAGCCGGGAGGCAAAACTCAATCAGAGGATGATGTCACAAAGGTTGCAAAAGTAATGAATAGATGAAGGTCTACAAGGGGAGACTAAGAGTTGGCTGTGAGCAGGCTTGGGTATTTTGGGGTCAAATGGGGAAGACACTTGTATGTGGTCAGGTCCATTTGCCCACAGTTGGTCTTCAAGTCTGTTAATGTTTAAGTGAGTAGAAACATGACTGACGCTGAGGTTCCTATTAAGTGTTGAACGGAATCGGATTACACTATCTGATGCCTACACAATATACGGAAGCCTGTTTCACACATACGCGTATCTGTAAAGATAAAAGATTGCACTCGTACTACTATGGGCTTTCGGCACCATAATTGAGTGCGGTCTATTACGAAGAGGGTGCGAAATGTTGGCCGATGATAGAAGCGGCGTTATTGATTTCGCAAGAGGATTATTGATAAGCTGATATGGAAAGATGAAGTTAGTTTTTAGCCTGCGCAGCCATAGAGGGGCCAACGCGAGCTCCGTGCACAGAACACGGTAACTCAGGGTAGAGGGGCCCAGAATACGTTTGGTAAACGATCGTTGAACCTTTCAGTGGCTACTCTGTTGCATTTTCTGGAGTTGGTAAACACAATGGAGCAGTATTTTAGCAGACGTCGGGCGCACGTTTTGTATAGAGCAAGCCTAGATTCTTGCAGCGCCATGGATTTGAGTATGTAGCTTATGAGGGAGCGTGGTTTTGCTGAGCAATGACTCACGTGCTCTGCGAAGTTCCGAGAACTGGAGTAATGTATACCCAGGTCTTAAACTTTGAGGCTATTAACAAGCGTAGTGCCTTTAAGCGCTAACGCTTTGGGCGGAACGATGCATAAGTATGAGAGGACGTTGCATTTAGCCGGTGATAATACCAGATTCAAAGTGTTGCACCAAACATCCAGAGCCCTAAATTCGCTTTGAATCTAGGAAAGACCCTCTTGCATGTGTGATGGGCGAATGGAGATCACTACTTTGACGTCATCGGTAAACCGGTATGACGTGCCATATTGTATTAACTGAAAAACGTCAATGATGTATAGCAAGAATAACAGTGTGCCTAGTACGCTGCCCTGAGAAACGTCACTTGTGACTCGTTCGGGAAGTGATATAGACTCGTCCAACTTTACTGATTGCGTGCGAGTTGAGAGATAAGATTGCAACCATAATAGCAGGCGGTCTGAGATTCCGTAGGATTCGAGCTTTACCAATTATTCCGTGTGTGGTTTTCTGTCAAAAGCTTTTCTCATACCGAGGAGGATTGGACTAGGGCTTGTTTAGCATCCATCTGAGCATTCACATGTTTAAGAAACTCAAATTGGCAAGCCTGCCTGGTTTTAAACGGTAAAAATCCGTGTTGTTGTCTGTTGATAAGGTTGCGATTAATTAGAAAGGTTAGCAAGTTCTCCTTAACAATTCTTTCCATCACTCTCGAGGCAATAGGTGTGTATCTGATGGAGCGGTTGTTTTCTATGTTTTGACGGCCACCTAGTTTATGTCCAGAGCTGACTATGGAATGTTTCCACGTGGTTGGATACACGTGGAATTTTATTGAGAGTGTAAATAAGTTAAGAAGTATAACAGGAAGGTCCTGGTCGACGAGTATCAGCAGTGCAGATGGGAGACCACCAGGGACAGGGTGAAGTGATAGCCTAAGTGATCTTATTACTCCGGTTATAGAACGTAGGTCGAAGGTAATAATGTCTAACGACTTTGGGTAAGTTTAAGCACAGCAGTTGGCAAGATCAGTTTGTTGTCACTGAAGCAATCGCAGAAGTGGCTATTAAGAAACTCAGCTATGTCCTTCGGAGCGCTGATTACAGACTCATCAGAGAGTCTTAGAGAGGTGATGGATGTTGCTGTAAGATTGTTTCTATATTTCGATGGCTGAGTAAGGGGCTTGGTTTTGTTGTTGCTGTTATAGGCAGCGCGCTCTTCAGCTAGCTTAGCTATCACTTGGGAGCGCTGTCAGTTGTTTATGACTTTGTTCATGCGAACAAGGATATGGAAATCAAGCGTCTTATAGTATTGATGACGCATTATTCGGAGCTTCGTCAGCATCTTGTTTAGATAGGATGAACGCTTTATCGGTTTGACCTATGGCTGTGCATTAGCAGAGCGACCACGTCTAGACAGTTGGTGATGTCGTTGTAGAGTTCATAAGTGGCCGTGTCCACATCAGTGGACAGAAAAAATTGTCCAAATTAGCTGATCTAGCAAGCATAGAAATGTTATTCAAGCTAATGCTTCTGAACATCCGCGATTCACCAGCTAGGCTAGTTGAGCGATGGGATGAGAGAGCGTAGATGATAGATGAACTACTTTGTGCCGACTTCCTGGGATGTTGTCTTTTACGCTAGTAACAACATCAGAGCTGCCAAGCGTAAAAATTAAGTCGAGAGTGATACCGAGCCTCGTCAAAACATGTAAGTGTTGAATCCAATTGTTCGTAAATATTGTGCAACAAAGTCTGTGTATCTGAGAAGTGCACTCTGGTCATTCCAAGACATATATGGCACATTAAAGTCATCACCCACTACCTTGTAGCGCGGGGACATGGTGGAGACGTCATTGCAAAGATGTGCTAGTTCCTTAATCTAAGTGTTAGGGGCATGTGGGGGTTGTAAATGCAGCCAATCGGCAGGTCAAGTGTACCCCCTTGGTCTGGATCCAGATTGAATCCTCTGGGCCTCCAATTGGTAAGAACACAAATTCAGAGGCACCAAAGTCATCCTGTAAGTAAATAAGGCATCCACCTCCGCGTTGGTTGGTGCGTCCATTGCAGAACGTGGTGTCCCCGATGATATTTTGATAATTGTCCGGGTTGCTTGAAGGTTGGCAGGTTTCTGTGATTAGAACAATATGTAAAGCTTGGAGAAGAACAATTGGACTGATATAGTGCATTTTGTGACTAACGGATCTTAGATTGATAAGGAGCAAATCGCAGGTTTGACTGCATACGTCCGTAGAGAGCAAGAAATCGAAATCGCGTGTAGTATCCCTGCGTGTCACAACGGTGGAGTCAGTAAAGAGTGAATCAGATGTTTCACGTGCAGGTAATACACATGTTGCAGTTATTACCTCACAACGATCTGAGGAGTTGCACTGAGGTGTTTGGCCGCATACCTTATTGTGAGCCCAAAGGTTGTCCGCTAACGAGTTGTTAGACGACTGCGAGTTAAAGGGTTGGTAAGGTAACGGGTCTAGCGGCCCGTTCCTTTTCGCAGAAGCATTTATACTGCCACTTAGGGAGGTTGTTGTATTGAGAGCAGTACCATTACCGTAGGCATGTAAGTCATGCAGTAGATTATTGTCAGCTCCTGTGCAGAGTTGCGTTGGTGGCGAAAAGACGTTGATGGGGTTACTGATTTTCCTGGGATGGACCGAGTATGGATGGATGGTGCATCGAAACGGGGGAAAGACCGGATCATCAATGCACTTTGACAACGAAAGCGGATCGCTATGTGGGCTTGCATGCTTAAGTAAGCTCTGCTGCTGCTCTGCATAAACGTAATTATATTAAGTTTCTCCTGATGAAATTCCTTGGATAACCGTTGTATCTAAACACTTGATATAGATGCTTTCCTTCTTGTATCCGCGATTCGGCTGTGCTGCAGTGCCTTTCCGCTTATAGTTTATAGTGTTTAGATGCCTCTCTTCTTGTGAATCAGCGGGTGGTTGCAGTGGTAGAATTTTAACTGATCTTTATTCGTTTTATTCAGATATACGCACGTTTGCAGAGTGCCCTCGGTATTCCTGGTGACCAGCAGATGCAAAAATTCAACGTATAATCCTTCTCTCATACAACCAAAAATGTGATATCCTTTACTCTGCGAAGCATGCAAGCAATCAACATATCTACCTGGACGCAGTATACACCACAGTACTGTCGAACGGCCTCTACCTCAATCGATAGCATCCGGGTGGAACGTGTGACTAATGAACCAGAACGGATGACAGAATCGCTCACATGCGCAAGCAGACAAAGGCCATGAAATACAATGCGTCAAGGTCAAATAGTATCTACCCATCTACCAGGCTGATGTCAGATCGCAATCCCGAACAATAGGATTGCTCGCCTCCACGAGCAACCACGGCATATAAAATTGCACGCAACCTACGCTCAGCGCACTCTCACCGAAACACCTCAACGCTATTCTACGCTACTGCAGGCCACTCAACTACGCATTGCTGCTGTGACCTCGATTGGTGACGATAGGTTTGCAACCAACTTGCCAAGCTCAACAAGTGCAGCTTTTAGCAGTCGGTCAAGCTGATGTAACAAAATGTCTAGCTACCCTATCTTATGTAATCCGCAATCTAGTTTTAGCCTTCTCACATTGCTGCACCATTAAGACACCTAAAGCGCGCAACGCAGCGCATTAGCCACGCAGCTTCAGACCTTCAAATTATATTTACTTGCTTCCGCGGCTTGGAAACTTAGCCCAGAATTGCCGCTAAATATTCAACTGTTTCTCCGTCACATAACCTTGTACATAACTGCCTCCACTTATTTTGCTACTTGCCATAAACCTGCGCTGAGCCTACCACTGGATTTCAATTATCTAAGGCAGTTCTTGTACAACCACCTCGTAACCACGGTAGACTTGCTGACCTCGCTCAATGCACAGCCGTATTAACTCACATACTTGCGTACAATTACCTCTACAACCAAGCCTGTGTCAGGCCGATGTAACGAAGAGTCTAGTTCCTGTATTGGCGCACTTCTCTAAATTCGTCTTAGCTCGTTTCCACTAGTCCACCAAAAGACACCTACCAAGTGCAGCGCAGCGCAGTAACCATGCTGATTCTGTAGCTCACTACCGATGTAGTTTCTCTGTGGCCTCTTATTTTGGCTGTTTGGCCGGTAAATAAGTTTCGGGTTTCCAGTCAACTAACCATGCACTTACCTGCCTTCACGGCTCTTTATACTTACCATGTGTTTGTGTTTATCAGGCCGCACTGTTTTCATTATGTAACTCATCATTCTTAACTTCATACCAAAACGTTGTTATTTATTAAAATCGTGCCACGCAGCGCCGTACAAACGTATATATTGAGGCTTAGTTCCCCTTCTAAATATAACCTCTACATGGCAATAATGGGGTTCTAGCTTACATACTGTCCGATCGCTTTTTAAACGACATTATCCTTTTTATTCCTGCCCAACAAGAATACTTAATTACAACACGTAACGCAGCGCACTGGCCGTTCAACACCTACGGTTTACTTTCTATTTATTAACTTCCACAGCAAATGATCTATGCCCTAAATTGCCGCTACACTATTTCTCTAACTGAACTTTACTTACCCGAGACAAACGCCCCTGGGCTTGTCTTTATTTGGCGCTCAGCTTGCTACTAGCTTTCCGCCACTTCCATGCAGAGCATTAGCCGTATTGCTTCTGGCGTTAGCTTTCCAGTTATTCGTGTCCACGGCCCAACTTACTACAAGCCTTTCGTAGCTTAATTGCCTGTGCTGCCGTCAGCCCGCAACACTGTTAGAATTAACCACCGCGCTTGACTGAGCATGATAGCTATAAACTGCTGTAAACAGGTCACTATCCCAACCATGCATCACACGTTTTTTCGTCTTATGTACACGAAAAACACGTTTAAGTCCCACCTATAACGAAAACTCCACAGTATGTATATCGTTCAATGCTATACCGTTTGGTATATTATGTTCATCACTTCGTGTGCTAGGTCCTTGTAATTCTCCTTGACTTGATCTAGCCCGTTGCAATTCTTTTCAAGTTTTCATAGATACTTCCACTGGAATTGATCAATGCTTCAAGAACTAGACAGTCAAAAAATTAGCGACATTAATATCTACCCGGATAATAAAATATTCGCCCCAATGGACAGTATTGAAACCTAATGCGGCCACAGAACGCATCATAGGCCCAAAGGTGCAAACTGGATAGCCGACGACTGCGATTAACAGCGCAATAGCTCAGCTTACTGCCAGTACAACATTCACTAGGGACAACTTCCTGTATTATATTACTACTTTTCAACATTTTTAGATTTGCATTAGAATACTGTTTTAACACTGAAATACTGTGAGTTCGAACAGTTTTAACACGTTTATATCGTTTCCTAGAACTCAGTTAGCTGCTCAAACCCAAATTTATGCTCAAATTGTGATCGTAGCGGGTGTGCTTGTACGAAGTTGTCCATGACCTTCGGCTTGGTTCGTGCAACTGCGGGAATACGAACTTATTTATTAGTTATATATAGCATGATCGGGGGTATAACATAGGTGCAAATAGTTAATAGCTGACGCATTGAGTATAATGGCCTTAAGATTGGTTAGCAACCGTTTATATAGCGATAAGGAATTTAATGCTTGATTTGAAGTAGCCGAACTGTTGTAATATTTAAACACGCAGCTTTTATTGAGAACTAGGTTCAGTTTGAACTAGACCTGAGTGAAGGAGAAAACAATGACCGTATCCATATTGAAAGTTTCGCCGCTGCTGTTCTGTTTCATCCTCGTTTGGAAGGTCCTTAACACCGGTCGTTCGTCAGAATTTTTGATCATTGTTGGTCAATTTTGGCTTCACCCTATCCACTAGCAGAAGGATTGGATGAACGCTAATGTTAGTTCTATTCAGTGTGAGAGCAGACTGCAATATTACGTTGCTTTCCTCCATCGTGGATAGTAGCAAAGACCTAAGAGCTTAAGAGGGTTTGACGTCTGAATTAAGGACTTGCCCAGTTTAGTCAGTCTGCTGATGGCAACAGCTGCACACTTAAGAGAAAGAAGCCATTGTAAAGTCAAATTAATCGCATGAGGCTATTTATCCCCCAACTTTGCCCCAACATTCGGTTGTGAAAAGAAGGTGGGCTCCACCTCTTGACTTCCAGGACCTGACAAACCCTGGGGAGCGCAATTGCCCCTGTTTAGTGGGCAGCACATAACGAACGGATCAGTGAACTCAAATGTGGTGCGTGGCTTGACTTTAACCAGGTGCGCCTGTCTGCCATAATCATTGTTCTGTAATTTGGATTCTGTGTTCAAATGAACCTGAATGCCTCGCGCATCACGTTGCTGTACTTTGAGACCTTGCTTTCACAAAAGCTCTTAATAACCAGATCCGTATTTTTGCTTTCGTCTGGCTTAACAACTGGCGCTTGTGATAAAGGTATGGTGGACTAGGACGGAAATACTACGAACTATATCATTTTAAGTGGAGTAACATACCGCAATATTTTACTAGCAACACAAGTAATGTGTAGAAAGCCAGACACGATTGGCTTAACATATCTTTCAGGCTTTTGCGGCTCAATATCAATATTACAAATATTTCACTAAAATATCCTAATGGTTTTACCTTTGACCAAGTTGTAGCACTGCTAACTGACATTTTTGCTTAATAGTTTTCATTATCCTGCCTCCAATACAACTGCAAGAACTAAGTTAACTGCGCGTACGACGATTTGGTAGCTTACGCCGGTACCGTCAGTCAACATTGCACGTGATTTAGGCTAAACGAAATGTCTGGCGAAAAGTTCTGTGCCTTAATTTTGATTTGTGGGCTCCAGGCACCTAAGGATGCCTAAATACGCAAGTAGCTGCTTAATAAAATCCAGCAGCATCCGTCTAACAATCGTATGTCCATAAATTATGACGGCCAGAGATTAAGAAAATTGTAGCACGACCCGAGCATGGTGGTCCAAGGCAACATACGCTGTCTAATGGAATTGTTGGCGGTATCAAACCGGCGCGGGTTCATAAGACAGTGCAAACCTAACTGATGACTAACAGACCACTTCTCAAATTCTGGTAAGGTGGCGAGATGCATTTCGTCAAACGCTGCCTTTTCAAGAAGCATCTTTCAGAAATGTTTCTAATGGGGGCACAATGAAGACCATTGCCCTGAAAGCGTTTTCATAAAGGATGATTACGCCAAACCTGTCATGATGTTTGTACCACATAGAAAACAAAACAAAGTCCTCTAATTTATCTTACCTTCGCTACCTTCCCTACAAGGAACGCAAAAACAGGTTCATAGCAGGGGATGGGAATCAGGGGCCCTTACGTCTGCACGTTGAAGCCGCGTCAGGCAAATGTTCATTTCCTGGACAGCAAGAAGAAAATCATTGAGCCACATGTTTAAAGAGGAATTCGGCTTGCAACCGACACCATTAGGACAGCTGGACGTGGCCAGAAGAAAAATCATTTCATGTTCCAAGCTTGTCCGTTTATACCGGGTATGCTGCATAATTAGACATCACGATCTAAATTTACTCGGTCTAAATTGGGCTGAGAATACGAAACTGCTTAATGTTTCCCTGAATTTCGTGTGCAACAGAGTAAGCGACGCATCTGCAGTGTGTACGAAGAGTGTACAGCGGAAATGTCCGCAGATGTTTCAAGATGGTCCGTGACTGTGCATGAAATCCAAGGCCAAGCTTTCCATGCGGCCGAAAGGAAATCAGTTATTCCGACCGAAGATACAAGGTCCAAATGAAATGTTTTCATTCATCGACCAAAAGATTGACAAACAGCAGTCAACCGGGGTTATCAAACTGACGAATTTTTCTTAATGGGCGGCCCCATTTTGATTGTCAAAGCAGCAAGCAAAAGCTACGCTTATGTGCAGATTACTCTATTGGCGTGAATGCCGACCTAGGAGACCACAAATGCCCTCGACCCCTCCCTGAAGACCTGTTTGCACGTCTGAACGGTGACAAGTGTTTTATCAAACTGCACTTGTCAGACGCGTATAGCCAGGTAGAAATGTCGGAAGAATCACGAGAGTTGCAAACAATGAAAATGCACAGAGGACAATTCCAGTATACACGCCTATCACTTGGCCTTAAGTCGGTCCCTGTAACCTTTCAGTAGATCAGGTACACGCTGCTACAGGGAATAATTTATGCCGCTGCACACCTGGATGATATGTTTATCATGGGACCTAATAAGAAAGAACTTCACCAACGGATGGAATTCTTGCTTGACAGAAAGAGGAATAGGGTTTTCGTCTACAACTGGACAAGTGTGCTTTGCGTCACCTATTTAAAATAACTAAACATTTTTATTGGCAGAAATGGTCGAAGACCTGATTCATCGAACATCAACGTAATCAAGGAAATGCCTTCGTAGAAAGTGGTAGGGACGCTGAACTCCTTCCTAAGTATGGTGAGTTAGTATGGCACCAACCTACCGTACACGCAGATCCAGGCAAATCATTAAAACAGCTGCTAATGCAGGACGTCTCGTAAAACGGAACTAAGGAATGTCAGAAAGACTTCAACAGCAACAAATTGCCCTTAATCTCAAAACAGATGCTACCGGACCACGATCCAACACTGCCAATTGCAGTGGCGTCGGCTGGATCCAGCTAAGGAGATGTACGGTCATCCTTCACCTATTTCAAACTGGGTTTGAATAGGAAGGTGCGCATGCCGCTCGTTCACTGACAGCACAGCAAGAAAGTATAGACAAAAGCAAAGGTGGCTTTCGTTGTTGTGTTTGCAGTGAAACAAATGCAAATAATGTTATATGGCTATACCTTCGCATTAGTACCAAAGCATAAACCGCTTTTTGCGATATTCTGCTCGAAGGAAGGAATTCCTATACATGCGGGCAAGTGTCTGCAGTGGTACGATTCCAACGTCGAGTACCGCTCGACGAGCAACATCTGTTCGGCCGATGGGCTGTTTCGGTTGTTGGTGGAACAGCACCAACCATGAAACACTGTGGTTGCAAACGTCTCAAGCGAAAAGGATTTTAACAGTTTGCTCTCGGATCCTCTGAGTCAGCTCGCAATACCTTTCAGTCAGATTGGAGACGCCACCATACCGGTCCAGGTGCCGTCACAGGTGAATAAATGTTACCCCTCAAAGTGGCCTCGAAACTTTTCCAACGCACAGCTACAACAATCGTTCTAGAGACGAAATGCACTGTCGGTTGTAGAATGTTGTAGTTTGCTTGGCGACTTGTCGTCAACCTAGCCGAATTGCAATCTAAACGCTTACATCTATTTTATACTAGACAATCCGGCTCCAACAGGATGCAAGGTCTAGCAAAGAGTTATGTCTACTGTTAGGTTCTTGATTCGCAAATTGAGGAGATAAAGGATTACTGTTCAACTTGTGCCTTTGCAACAAAAACGCCAGGGAAATGCAAACCGTTATGCTGGCCAAAGCCCACGAAATCATGCTCAGTGGTTCAACTTGCTTTCGCACGTCTAAGCAAAGAAGAGAACTACAGACGTACCGTCGTTAATCGTCATCCTTAGACACGTTAGCTAAAGGTGTAAGTGCTTAGTTATTGTGCCACAATGGATAAAATAACAAAGTATGTACCGGTTGCAAGCCAGCTGAGCTGCCAGCAACCGATGAACATCGTTCAGGTAAGTTACAAGCCGGCCTCTAGGAAACGAGGAAACCTATTAAGTAAAATAACATATCGTTGCGAAATGAGATCGTGGTTGGAGGGGTAGGCTACAACTGATAGGAAGGGACAAATAAAAGTACAACAGGAACGCTAATGCAATTGGCTCCCAGTCATGTTAGCAAGTGTATCTAGCCAAACGTGTTCGTTTTCTTTTGGACTTCAACCAGGGAGCCGTTAATCTCTAACTGAGACCAGCTCCGAGGTGAGCGCCTTCTTTCCTATTGACCAAGTTAACACTTGGCCACTCCTCCTCTTCTTCTACCCACACACCCGGTGAGTAAATAGCGCACGTCGCGGAGGTGGTGGGTTGGAATGCGTAAAAGTGGCCCAGCCATCAAAAACTGTTGCCTGAAATTATTGTGCTGAGGGGTACAATTTCTTTACCTGTGCCGTAAACGATGCGTCAGACACACGCGTTGCTCACGCAGTGTTCCCCTAGTTGTGAAGCAAACTGCGAAGGTACTGGTGGTCAAACTTAACTGGCCTCTTTAGCTCCGCTGGTCCAAGTTGCCAAGTTCCGCTACCGTACAGTAAGATCGAACGTACCGCTGTATTGTACACTCTGCCCTTCAGAAAAGGAGTGAGAACGCGCCAGCGCCATAAGTGGCTAAGACTAGCAAAAGTACTTCGAGCTTACGATATACCCTTCGTGACCTCATTACCAATCCCACGGGCGGTGATACAACTTACCAGGTAGTGGAATTTGCAACAACTTCCAGCCCTATCCCAAACAAGGGTCAGCGCAGGAGGCTGTCCCTGCAAAACCTGGAGTAATGAATTCCACTTTCGTGATGCAAAGCAAACCCCGAGGCGACTGGCAGCCAGTGCATGTCGGTCCTGCGCAACTTAGGATGTCTGGGAGCTGCCACAGATGAGGGCAATGTCGTCTGCATACACCAAGTGAAATATTTGTTCTCCTGGGAGTAGGTCCACACCTTCTAAGTCGCGTCCTGTAAATGCAATTTCCATGACTTCGTCAGCAACAAAGTTGCAGAGGAAAGGGGACAAAAGACCTCCTTGTCTCACACCGCTTAAGTTAAACAGGTGCGGCGACAGCCTACCGTAAGCTTTCACTGCCCATGCTTTGCGCGTATATTACAAGAATAATATTTCCTTATTTCTCAGGCGCAACTTCCCTGAGCAGACAGTTCCAAAGGCACATCGATCAACGGAATCGAGGGCACCTATTATGCCTTGGAACACGACTGCATCGATAGGTTCCAGAGACCGTGAAGAGACCCAATGACCAAGTTGGCTATTAGACTTGACACATGAGGATTTGCTTGCTGCTAGTAGATCTGGTGAACAGGAGAACAGTGACCTAAAAGTTTCGCCAGTGGGTGCTTACTTAACTTTTATCTCAGCGCACATATCAACAAGACATAGGGCGAATGACCCGAGAGCTTCCAAATGTGGAACCCATCAAGTTCAGCTGTGATTGCCGCTCTCCGTGAAGCATGCAGTCCTTTCGGGGTACCGGAAACAGTAGTAACTGGAAATGGACACCAGTTTACGTCAACATTTTGCTGAATTCTGTGCCATACATAGCAAACAGCATTTGTGCTCACCTCCTCATCACTCACAGTCAAACGGGAGAGCTGAACGAGTTGTGGATAATTTCACGTGGGCACTGCTCATAGCAGAATGAGACGGACTAATCCAACTGGGCGCAGCAAACTTTCTTCTAACGTAAGGATAGCGCCTAATCCACAGCCGTCTGAATGTTAGTCCCCGCAGAATTGCTCCTGCTCAGAATGCCTGGAACGAAATTTGATCTATTGCGGTCGCCGAATAGACCTAATCCCGCAAGAAGCTGAATACTCTAGCTCCAGTAATACAAAAGTCATCGCGCTATACCGCGACACTTCGAAATAAGGCAGACATTATTGGCAAAGGACTATCGGAACGACCAAATCGCCTGGTCACCTGAAACGGTTGTAAAAATCTATGGTAATGACTGTTAGGCTGTAGCCGTAGGCGAAGACAGATAGATCCGCCACATCGATCAACGCAGGAGCGAATTAATATTTGAAGGAAGAGAAGATGCCCTAAATGCGCATCATGAATTAGTTCTGCGCGAGTTCAAACTAACAAAAGTAGAAACTATTAAGCAAACTGGGCCTATAAACACAACAATCTCTCCTTCACCCGATTGTCCACTCAGAAGATGGCCCGATGGTCGCGGAATTGTTGCCACGCCGCTCCTTGTTAACCCCTGTCTGAAATCATGTGACTGTGGACCTCCAACCTTGAGGTTTTAGGAGAGAAATTTCCTAACGAATAGATCCGTGATCGCAGACAATGTGAATGGCTGCACGATAACCACGTGCATCTGACTGCGGTAAGTTTTGATTGATAATTTGGATGCTGTGTTCCTATGACCTGAAGTGCCTCGCTCCTACTTTTGCACTACTTTGAGGCTAACTGTTACACAAATAACTCCTAATATATGGGTTGGATTTTTCATTCCGGCTGGCTTAACAGTTCATAAGTAACCAGTCTAGCTTAAAATCAAACTTCGCCTCCACGGTGCGGCAGCGGGGAATTTTTTCCCCAAACTTGTAGTCCTGCATCTAGCCATGCTACCGCGCTTCCAAAGAAGCCCTTTACAAACGCGTCGGCGTCCAAGAAAGTTGATGCAGATACCCAGCACACGGTCGTTGACGGAGATCATGGCGTATTTTTAGCCCTCAGTTCTCTGCATCGCCAATGATACAAACAGTTGCCGTCATCGCACTGAATGCCGCCAAAAGCTGCCACGATCAGCAGAGCGCTGTTTGCGCTTTCTCAAACGGCAGTATTCACTGCACGCGAATAGTGTATAACGAGACGGAGAGTATAAAATGGGCCATATCATATATGTAACATTTATGCATTAAGACGACGAATAGCACAAAGTTAAAAACATGTTTGAAGCGGTTCACTATAAAAAGCAAAATCTTTACCGGTAAGCTTCACTTAATCGCTTGATACATTACCAAATTCATCGACCACAAATGACTTACATAAGGAGGTTTTGGAAATGTTTCAAGGATCCTTTTTAATATTTAGTTAAACACTTATCCACAATTTCCAGCTGAACTCTTTTGCAAACTATGGCAAGTAAGCTACCCTGGTTTGCTTCGCAAAGTCAATAACAACTCAGGTTGTAACGGAAGCTACTTGGGACCATAAGCATTGGATGCAATATGATAAACTGCGTTGTATGGATGCCTTCCCGATTGGAATGAATGCAGAGAAAGTAAACATATTATTACGTGATACCCCCAGGCAAATACCTAAAAACATAGCTTATAATGCTGATGAGTTTCCCTGAATATATAAAAATTGGGAGACTCCGCCACTTGAGATATTTGAAACGCAACCACTTTCAATCCAGCGCCCGAGTCCAGAAACTCACCCGGTAAAGGAAAGTTTCAGTGTAACTGCAGCTGCAATGAAATAAAATCAAAATAAATAGCGGAAGCGAAGCTATATACATAGGAGGCGGCATAAGTTTTTAAGCAAGCACACTCTTCTTTGCTAACTGCTTGCACTTGCATGCATGTTTTGCCAGTATGTGATGAGTATGCCGATAGATTTTGTGGTGTTTCAACATTATGTAGTCAATGGTTGTAGAATGGAAGTAAATGCGGCTAGGTTATTTCTATAGAGAAAAGCCTGGGTCAGTATGGTAGTTCAAAATATGGTACTGCTTCATAATTTTTATATTTTGTTGCATTTGAAACTGAAAAATATTGCACTTACCATCCAAAATGATATTTTTGTTATTCCGCCTCTGTTTTTAGACTAGCCTCAGGTAGAGTTTTGCTTTATTCTAGAGGCTGTAAACTCTATAAGTAACGCCTCAGGCAATGCTAAGTTTCAAATGGATCTTAATCTCGACTTTCTTAACAGGATAGTCAAAGGGGAACTAGGAATTTCGTGTGCAGGACGTCTACTTTGCACAGTATTATTTTTTTGCAAATTCCGAGACGCGAAGGTGGTTTAATTAAGACACTCAAGATAATTTTGGGACCTAATGTTGTCATTTCTACCAATCTGTTTCCGTTAGCCACTTCATAATGCCTGAACTTCAAACAACAGATATATGTACACATTTACCTATAAAACATAGACGCAGTGAATTTTGTTGCTTACACATGTAGGTGCTAAACATGCTTTTCCCATGTTTAATCCTTCACAGTAGCAAGAAGAGCCTATTCAAAGTAGAATCGCTGGGTTTGTTACCCAGGTACAAGTGTAAGAAACAAGGCCTCGTTAGGCAAAATCCTCTAACATCCGTTGCAAATTGCCTGACCTGACCACAATTTTCCACACTAGAAATTACGGATTGGTTGAAAGGTTTGAGCTGTGTTGAAGTATAGGCCGGAATTACAAAGATGGAAAACTGCACCTTTACTGACTAATATTCGTCGAAACGCTTCTACAATTTTGAATAGTATGTCATATACCAACTTACCTATATTGATCTACAAGCAGCTGAGAACACTGTTACTCACTTGTTACTTGCCGTGTTTCTGCAGTAGCAGTTAGAGCCATGTTTAGAATCATGAAACGTCAGCCAAACCAGTCTGTCGGTGGATTTATGTTGAGGCTGGATGCTTAAGCCTCCCAGTGTCGTTTGGTGATATATTAGATGAGTATATCTGATAAAGCTTAATTGCAGGAATTACTATTTCAACGTCAGGTCGTCAATTGATTGTACATTTTGACTAAATGTAAAAGTAAATTAAACTCTAATGTGAGGATTTTTAATATTTGTACCAAGTTTGATAATGAGAGAGGCAATCTGGCTGTATAATCCTGTTTGAATCTACCAAAATATTGCTCCTTCTTAGCAACAAAAACGTTGGCCCTACAAATTATAAATATCAGATGGGGAGAAAGGTTAATTTCTGAATGCGGGGGCAAGGTTTTGGCTGCTAGCGTCCCCGGTAACGTTAAAGAACGAATGAAGGAATTCAGGATAGCTAGTTATAACAGCACGTAAGAGAAAATCATTTATCTTTTAATATTGTTAATCTGAATACTAAAGGAATTCGGTTGTGAAAAATATGTTTGTTGACTATTCATGTACGTCAAGGTCACTTCTGAATTAAAAGCGTGAAGTGCCAGAAAGGAAGGCGGGATTGGACTGAACGTGCTAAACCAGTGCATGTATCGCGCAACGTAATTCAGCAGAGTAACAGGTTGTAAGCGTGTTTAAGAACAGTGATTTCTAACGTAAATAGTTCCTTCACGCAATGAAAGCGCAAGTTTTTAATTATATTTTTGTTGACGGTATTACTGTATGTATGCTAAAAATTAAACTTCCTGCATATGTTTATAATGTAGCATAATCGTATTATTCAAGCAATATATTATTTAGTAGAGCGTACTTGCTTAACAACAACCTAATTACCTAAAATGCATACAATACACATATTTAGTTACTTTATTCTGACACATAGTTCCTTAATTAATCCTAGTTAAATACATTAGTTGACATGAAATACACATATAGAACATGTTGCGCATACGCTACGTACGTACACGGGTATATAATATTCCTTTGCCTCATTGGCTGATTGCCATCCTAATTATAGTTTCTAAAGCATTTGTACTAACATCTACTTTATTCTTAACCACGGCTAACCTCTTCATCAGTAATTTCGAGTCTGGTCCGCATTTACTCTGTGACAGAGAGTGGAATGATCCCCACAACGGTCAGCCTAAGGTGTTGTTAAATATCAGCTCTGAGGTACGTCCGACATGCGTGAAGAAGGGTAACAAGGTATACATGCCTTAAAGTAAAAATATTGGAACGAAATTATGTTTAAATAGGAGAAATAACATAACGTAATTTTATACGCATGCATTTGTTAAAAAAGAGACTAACTAAGGATAATATTAAGAAATACGAACTGCAGCCGCCCTCTTTGAAGTTATAACAAATCTGCTTCATAAGATTTTGTCCTCAAACTTGACTTGAAATCATTTTACATAGGAGCGCATTAACAGTTTCATACCCCAATGACGGCTTAACGGCAACTTAAGCGTACGGATTACTGATCAGGTGCCCTGGTCTAGTTGCTCAATTGGTTTGCTCTCAGGATTCTCAGTGGCATCAGTCCGGCTGTGGATTGATTGTCCTCTATCTTGCCCATTTCCCAGTGGTTTCTTTTTAATTGTTTTCCTTCACTTGACTTCCACAGTAGGGATGCTAGGGCAGAAAAGTTGAGCATTATCTGGTTGGCCGTATTGCGATACAGGTGTTTCGTTTTAGGTGCATCAATAATTTTGTTCACTTCATCAACTGCTGCTTCAGCGATTCACATCACGGAATTCTCCCACCGTACCAGTACCACCAGCACTTGCAACTGAATTTGAACTAGTTTGAAGCAGTTGCGGTTTTAGCATTTGTTTTATTTTGTCCACGAATTCTTCGCATCATGGTTCCTTATTATTGTCCTGCTTACACAGTGTTTCAAAGCCTCAATATTTTTGAATAAATCATACGTAGTTGAACCCGGGTAGGAAGCATGAAAACTAGGTGAACATTGCTTTTCAGTTGCTGATGTAGCGCTAATCGATTTCCGTAACAAATAACCTTGGGAGGAATGAGGGACCAACTTTGAGGTCGATGTATATAAACGCAACGTTTGTAAGTAGCAAAGGAGAAATATTGAGCATTCTGTAAAAATTCTTCGCAGTTAGACTTAATCTGATGACCACCACCCATCCAGGAAAACCCAATAGGACCTTTGTATCCAGTTTAAATAAATAAAAAATAAGTTTCCTTGCCTATTAGAGGTACGCCTCCAATGACGTGATCCGGGTAAGTGTACAAGAGGTGGGCATTTAATATACAATTGAATGATAGGACAGTCACAAACGTTGATAGTTGAAGGCATGAATGCATGCAGGTAGACATATACTGCCGTTTCTATGGGTGGGGTAAATGGCTCCCTGCACTTTTAAAATAGGTACATAGATAAGTCTTCCACAGTGAAATGAAAGATGCGTAAATACGCAATAGCTTATTGATGGAAGAATCGTGACAATATGGTAACTTAAACTGATTCATTATCACTAATGTGCAGTGGTGAGTTAGTTTAATTAATGATAGTTCATAAAGTTGTGCCATCCGTCGGCAAGCGTTGGCTCGTCTGGAAATGCCCTAGCCACCGGCGCTTTGACCTTATATTCCTCGTTAGTTTTACGCTTTCCAGCGGACCCATGCCAGGATCCGTCATCATGACCTCCGGATGTTAACAGCTGGGGCCATATCGCCATGGGTGACAGACGCGGCGATGCAAATATCTAATATCTAAAGTATAAAATTGTCCGCATATCTTATAATTCCTAGCGTGTAAGAGACGGGTTCAGACGACGGTTTTGACTGGTTACTAAGCAAACGCGAGAGAGTTAGTAATGCTGTTGGTAACCTTTTATATAAGTAAAATGTCATGCCTGCGAATGTGAGTAGACTAAGCAACCTAATTGCATGGGAATTAATAACATTTGCATCTAGGGTTTAAAGGCGCTATTAGCTATGATATTACATTTAGGCGCGTCATCCGCGGACCAAGTGTATTCCTGTGAGTCACCGTGGGTTGTCAACATTTTCCTGTCGTACCGTAAGTTTTAATTAGTTATTGAGTTCCTCTTATTTTTACATCCCATAATGTCTTTTTTGCAGCCGCATTCAGAATACTGTTATGGAACTGGTCACAGCAATTCTTCTACGTATGTGCAGGTGTGAAAACATCGAGGGACCTAAAGGCTATTGATTTTTAAGTCGCCTGTTAATCTACCTTAATGCTTCACGGAGGGCTCAAGTTGGTAAAGCAACTTGCCTTGCAGGCTCATGCAACTGATACTTGTAACCCTTAACACCACCTTCTCTAATGGCGTGCTCCGAAAGCAAGCAGCAACATCCAAGTACCCAGAACCACAAGCCAGTCTGCGTCCTTTTGCTCTGGGAACACAGCTTTTAGAGTCACACATGATTCCTCGAAGTCTAGGCAGCTTAAAATGACTGAATAGCTGCAGAAGGTCCAGACCGATGTTACCGGTTATGTTGGGGCAATTTAGCACAAAGTCACCTATAAAGTTCCTGTTGTGCGTGGGATATACCAACCAGCACAGCAAACGTTGGGGGAAGTTGAACACCGAAAACCCTGTGCAAACCGTGTGCGCACCTGCGAAACACGTCGCAGGGCATGATCTGGAACGCTCGGCAAGATGCTCTATGTTCCTTTACCCAAAATATGTGAATACCGTCGCAAACCATGGTGCGGTAAGGACAATGAAGAAGCAGCAAATGAACCACGTTAGAGGGCGCCCTTTACAATCAGTTATCTTTTAACTGCCAACGGAATAAAACCCTGATATTTTGTAGAGACTGGTTTTACATGTTGAGTGGTAACATGAGTTTTTCCCCCACAGAAAACATAATGATGGGCGGTCGGCATCTCTAATGATAAAAACGGACCAGTTCGTTTTTTTGTGAAAATAAACCAAACTATTTCCCTACTCCGGAGCCTATACAGGATACTCGGAGATGCCCAAGTACATCGCATATGTCTTTCCAATAGAATATAGCCTGAGGCCATCAGCCAACAATGACGAAGGAACATCAAGCTGCTGGGATATGTCACTGAGAACAATCGCAAAACGAAGTAGCCCTAAAACCGAGTCGTTCACAAAGCCAATGAACAAAACTTATCAAGGCAAAATGGATAGTACAATGATGAAAGGTTACCGTTGTCATGATCAAATGGCTTGGATGGTAAGCTAAGATCGCATGCCTATATACACCACGCAAATATTATAAGCAAACAGCTGTGCAGATAAATGCGGAACACTCACGCACTTGTGGATGAAATAAGGTGCACTCATGCTCACGAAGCGGAACAATGAGCAAACAGAATGAAGTGGAATGTCACAAACGCTCTGCCAACGCAATTAAAACATGCAGTTGCGTTAGAACATTGAGCGTACTTTTTACTTGGCGATAAATGTCATGCTGCTGGTTCGCCTGGCATCAAGGTTCTGACGGTTTGTCTACAGAAGGTAAACTTGGGTTAAAGCAATCTGGAAACGGTTGACTCTCTTCACAAACCAGCATAAGCCCGCTACCGTTGCTGTCGTAGATCGACCTGACTAATCCCTATGATGTGTGATCTTGTTTGTGAGGTTGGCGTGGGTGTTAGGACTTTCATTGCAGTTGGGAGTGGAAAATGTTCCTAACGTCCTTGCTGCAACATGCGCGTCGCAAAAGAGAAACAAGAACGATTTAGACTTATGGACACAGCTGGCAGACAAAATGCTTAAGCCAGCTTTATGCCGCGAAAAGTTGGTGACATCAAATATCGCAGTTAAAGCACAAGAACCACTGACCTTCCTGTAGGCTCTGTACCTCGCAGTCAAAGTGAGGACACAAAGCGCAGTTGTCATTGACCTACTAGGTTGTTTTAGTGGCTTACACACCCTAAAATAAATTGGCTCGTGTTTCTCCTCCTGAACCGCTGACACACAGACTACGGGCGCCATGCGTTGCTAGGCGTACTGGTTTGCCTGGTAGGTCAAGAGATAACTTCTGCTGGTTCACTAGTGGTTGCAAATGCAGTGAGGAAACTAACGAATATGAGCAAAAAATCCCGCAATGGCACGAGACGAGTAACACGTTTGACTGGATTCACTTGCTGACATAACTGGGAGCCGACCATATTGGCGTTCGTGCTGTGGGTATTTCTTCTCACCCCATCCCTATTAGTCAGCCGTACCACCACGGTACCATTAGTTAGTACTATAAACATTTTAGGGTTAACGAACGATGCTTCTTTTAGCCGGTTGTTAGCTGACAGAAACAACGCTCATCCGTTAGCGGCAGCTCAGCCTGCTGGAATCCGTTATACCTTCCTTTATTCTTTTACCTAAGGCGGCACGATATCCAAGGAGTTTTCCACCTCAAACCAACATGGATAAGGATGATGATGCATCATTATCGCATAACTTGCATCACCTAGGCTCTTTACCCTTACGTGCATTTCACCCGAAACCTGACTGGATTTGTGAAGCTGCTGCTCACGAGTTTATCGAGCCAGTATGGAGGTGGACGATAGCCGATCGATGGTGAGAGAGGTGAATGTAGTCACATTGGGACGTCCTACTTTGGACACAACCCATCAGTTTTTGCGCAATACCTCGTCCACTGTTCGCCCAAACGCTCGCAGCACCTGCACTGTAGAGCACCACGAAGTAGTTATTTCTGACTGAAGCGGTATTGACAGGCTACGTCACCAAGAAGCGACACCGTGTATTGCCTTCCGTCACATTGCTCCTGACGTCTAAACCGCTTTATCACTTATGCCTACGTTTATTTTGTGTGGTGACACAGTAAAGACGTTCTAGCCTAAACTGATAACTAGGCAGCATCTTGTCCAAGGCTAACATAGCAAGGAAAGAATAAGTGTTCATCTAAGTCCGTTTTGCCAATCACCTCTTGCCACCGCGAATAAGCATCAAGCCAGCGCTTAACCATGGGGGTAAACAGACCTTAATAGATGATTAGCTCCAAATTTCCGCGCTTCACTTGTCTTTTGGTTCCCTACACGGCTTTTCGTACAGCAACCTAATAACCGAGTGGACCGAAGGCAGTGCGTTTCCATTATGTAAAAACTGGTAATCAAGGCCACAGCAGCTCGCTGTTTGCTTCCTTGTTGCGCGCTTAATTGCTGTAAACTAACTTTTGAAAAACAACGATTTGCTAACCTATGCCAAGTCCGGCACCTGTTGGTTACTAAGCATCCTATCCGTTGTAGTGTTGTCCCAAAAAGTCGTTGTAGCGAAGGCTTACATCCCGAGATAAGTGGAAACGGCAGAAAACAAAGTGAGTATTTGGATACACTGATTGGAATGCATACACCTACGCTAGGTACTTGACAGCCATCACTGTCAGTGCTGATTCAGGCACTGGTAACATGTCGCGCAGGTTGTGCACAGCTATTAGTCATAAGGGCTTTGTTTCCTTTGGAACCAAGGCATATAAAGGTGGATGTTGTACACCAAGAAAATGCAGCACCATTTCGTTTCAAGGTATGCAGCCGCCGCAAGTCATCTGATCTGTGTCCTCCGCTAGCATTGCTTTGCTGTAGAGGTCAACTTGGTACATGTGTACCTCCAATCAAAATCGGGAATCGTATCTCTGATTCATCGTCATCCAACGGATGCTCTTGAACAAATCACGAACAGACACAAACCCCAAATGCTAGCCACTAATAAAAATGCGAGCATTGTAAAGGTTTCACTACTGTGTACAAGTGAACGAGGCTTACCTTATATGCCTCCTTGATGACTGTGAGTTCATTTCAGGTTGCAGTGCGAGTACAAATTTGTCCTCATCCATGCGTCCATTTATCACTGCTTTCAGTTGCGTTGTGTTCATCTTTATTTGATCCATGTAAAGTTGAGTGAATGTATGTACAATCTCTATCGCCCAAGATTGTCTCGTCCTTCAACGCGGGCGTGGTAATGGATAAAAGTCAAAAAGCCTTTACGACATTGACTTGTATTTCACTTAGTGCACATCACTTTCTGTGTGTGTTTAGGCACTTTCTTTTAGGCTCATGCCTAGTTCCACAAACTTGAGAATTTTGAGGAAGCTGTTAACAGACCTAAAAGTGCCCACATAAAAAAATATTTCCTACTGAAAGGCAAGGTTGTGCACAATGTTGAAGGAAAATAAATCAGAGCAACAGCCGTTGTACATTATGAAAACCTTGGCCGCATCCTCAGAACTGATTTATCTACAGTCCCTACGTGTTTAATAACGGTACGGTGTCAACTTACAGCCTGCGTGCATGGCGCTAGTTCTGTAGTGTACGCAACTATATTGTACAACTCTGTACCGCACAATCTCGGGCAGAACACTAGTAATTTTCTTCTGATACGCCTCAGACGACATGACACTATCCTCAAATTACCTGTTTTAAACTCTGGTGCGCGGCTAAAGAAAGATAGCATGAAAAGCAGCCATACCATCGACAGAGAGGACAGCTAATGTTTGCGCTTACCTATTACATGATGTACTCAATTTATGAATATACTTACGAGAACTCAAATTACAGCGGCAACAACTTATAGTCTAAAGCACTGAGTTCCCTTTATCGTTCTAAATAAGACGATGAGAAGTCTGGTTTTTCCAGATGGAACCATTTCGTTATATCTGCGCACTCTGCCACAAACTGTTGTATTCACCAGTTCATTTGTAACCGAGGTTGTAGTTACATTTGTAGAACAAATCGATCCATGGATAAGCGCATTGGATAGCATATCCCAAAACGGATTACTAAACTATCGACACAACCAGCAGCCGAACGGAAAATGTATCTAAGCGACCGGCATCATCGATTGCCAGACATCTACTCTAATCAGGCCATCCATTTGACCCTAAATTAACATTTAATGTTATCTATCGAAATGACAACTCCAAGGTAATGAGGTTTGCCGAAGCGGTGGCACTTGAGCGGCATCGCCCTATCTTTTATGTACAAAAACAATTAACAGTTTCCCCTAAGCTTTCTTGGGGCTAATGACCCATAAGATAAGCTCGTTGAGCAAGTATTCTCGGGTCCACTAATATTGCTTTCTGACTAGTTGCAAACCTTCTATCTTTATGTAACGTGCTTCATGGTTATATCGTTAGTTGCGAAGGAGCAGATAACACGAAATGGTTCCATCTCGCAATACCAGCCTTCTCTGAATGCTGACCAAACGGATATGTAGGTAGGAAAACAAAGGATTACCTTCGGTTTTCTCTCACTTTCTCTTTTCTCCGAGGTTCGGAAATTTTTGGAGACCTGGAATTTGACTGACGAACAGTGTTCGCCCAAGGCGGAAGTAATAACCGACAAGAACCTACATGGAGCATGGTTATATATCAAAGGGACTAAAGTGCAACCGCTACAACCGTTGTCTGGTATGGAGAGCTGAACGCGTCTACACACTCCCGACAAGTTTACATCTGAAAATCCAGACAGCATAAAGTTTGAAACTCTGCTTACCTGGACAAACAACAAGACGAATATTCGGGATGTTTCCATCCTCAACGGGCCTCAACGATTATGGTTGCCATGAGCAAACTATCTGTCCAGCCAACAGGGTACATTGGAAGCCATTTGACTGCAAGTAATCGAATATGAAATCGGTCGTAATGCGGCTTTGCCAATTATACATTATTGTTCAAAATGCTTTACAGCTGTGTGGCGTGTCGTGGTGTGTTTTCACCTGGCAAGCATTCTCCATATAAAAAGCCACAAATGTCTGTTTAACAACTTTGTGACGTAGTGTATCTAGCTTGCCAATGAATAAAGGCATTTCCCACAACTACCTACTAGCAAATCGACTAGACTCATATTTCAACATTTTCCGGACACGGGCAAGAATATTACACTCTCCGTCTACATGTACATCTTCACTGCACTTATAGTGCATTGCCCGGTTGCGCTACGCACGATTGAACGCAAATATCGTTGTGACACACTGCCGCCTGCAAAACTTGAGCAGGACTGATTTGTTGTGTTTACATAAATTTGAGAATAAATTTTTTATTTATTTAGTTATAAATGACGAAGCAAAACTTAGACTAACCCTCATTTTGTTTCGTCGGTGACAAAGCGAAACGAAGAATAAACTTCGTAAAGATTCGTCAGTGACAAAGCATAAAGAAGGCCAATCTTCATAAAGGTTCGTCAATGACGAAGCAAAACGAATAATTGATCATGCTCTTGCTGATGTCCCTCGCATAGCCGAGAATAAATGTTTATTTATTTATGTAAGACAAATCTTCGTAAAGGTTCGTCAATGACGAAGCAGCACAAAGACCAATCTTCGTAAAGGTTCGTTAGTGACGGAGCAAAAGGAATGTTAGTCTTCGTTGCGCTTCGCCGTTGACGAAGCAAAACGAAGATTTTGCTCATTGTGATAGATTTTTCTTCATCGCGTGCTGGCAGGGAATGGTGTGAGTATGTTCCTCGAGTTCGTTGAGTGCTAGAAAGCAGAAGGGAGGTCCAGGCTCAGTTTCGTCACTTCCTGATCTTTCAAGGATTGACGGTGTAGTAGCTGTGTCATAGCTCAGGATGTAGTATCAGTTCTGTAGGATCCTGAATTATTCAGTAGGCAGAGGTCTAGCAACCGTTTGAACCTCGCCTCTGATTGCGCATTGATTTGGGGTTAGGCAGTCGGTTCCAGTCAATAACTACTCAAGTAGCGGGAGCACATTTCGTATCCGCGATTCCCAAGACTACATCTTCAAAGCTGGCCCAGATGTAGTTTGAAGACGCCCACGATATAAAGGATGACATCTAAGCAACTTGAGCTCAAGCTTATCCACATTCATTGTCGTTACCGCCTTTTCACCTAAGTGAGGATAACGCATCGGTCGCACTCGTTTTCTAGACTTTAATAATAGCAATCGGAGTAAAAGATGACTTTAGTATTTAATGATCTTTTCTTCACTTACTTGGGTTCA
Organism: Dicrocoelium dendriticum; assembly: GCA_944474145.2. NCBI lineage: Eukaryota > Metazoa > Platyhelminthes > Trematoda > Plagiorchiida > Dicrocoeliidae > Dicrocoelium > Dicrocoelium dendriticum. Next base: position 115,406,320 of record OX104068.1, on the reverse strand, counting down.
CCTACTGATAATTCCGCCTCATAATTGCACTATGGAAAGAGTAGACGCCACCACAAAATCATCCTGTAAGCGGTAATCATGGATAACCCCATGAATTGTCTCCATCCATTACCTCTTGCTTTTAAGTTATCCATTACCGCAATGCCAAACCCAGGATGTCTCAGTCGGACTAGTTGCACGCGTCGTACTTCTGCTAAAGGTCAGAATGCTGAACGCCAAATATATTTAGCCAGTAATGATTAGTTCCAGACGTGCTTCCGATCCCTCACTGATACGTTGGTCCAAAAGCTGCATGGACCAATTGCTATCCACAATCCTCCAGCTTCTCTTTCTCAATTGTTAATTCGTCAATGTTTAAAAGTTCAACAAATAGTACAGGCTAGCCTAATGACTAACATGTTGGAAAACCCATAGTTAAATTTTTGGGATATCGAAGGGCAGTGACGAAGTAAACCGAGCAGTCGAACTTCAATCCTTACATCTTATCTACATCTGAATTACTTGTCTTCAGCTTTACATTTATCAATTTTTAACTTCTTAGACGACTGGGTCCTTGAAAATTGCGTTAGGCCTTTGCCTTTTGAGGTACGCCTAGTAAACACATTCTACCAGAATTAATTCTTACGTAAGATGTTGAAGGCGCTTGTTGGTGACGATACACCTAAGCTTAACATAAGAATTGTCCAAGGCCGTCTAAATACCGGCTATGGATGAACCTTTGTGTGCTTCGCAGACGTTGGGTGCTAGCGGAATTTAATTGGTGCGTCTTTCTTAGCCTGAACTCTAGCGACGTTACTCCGCCTTTTCCAACTACTGTCAGTATGTATACACCAAAATAATATATGTATCTTTCACCTTGTCGACAAAGAGAGCACTTTAAAGTATAGACGCAAGAATCAGATAATTTGCTCTAAACGTATCCTCGCTTTGTCCTATATACTTAGCTTTCTCTGGTATATATGTGCTTATCAGTATTAGCAACACTAGTAGACAGGCATAATGTAATCCAGATCCTCTTCTTTAACTGCTTTTGCTAGTAAAACGCGCTCATTTGCAGATTCCGTTTCACCGGCGCGAAACTAACCAACGACAAAGAAGCCCTGTCACACTTGCTGAGTGGACCACCAAAACTTTTCGACTAACACTTGGCTTATCTTGGTTGCGTGTGCGTTACTTATCTTCTAGCTGGCTCCGAAACCTACCATGCGTTATGCATATTGACGGATGCACAACCAGCTCACACTAGTTTGTTACTACCCTACTCTTGATGCAACATCACTATTTGCCTATGGCGCGTGAGCAGCTCTTGCCAGGAAAACCACAAAAGTAATAGCTGGTGCGACAGTATAGTGCCAATGAACACAACCACCGGCATAAACAACGCGGGAACTTGCTTCAGAGCTTAATATCGGAGAGAAATATCTCGAACTTAATCAAACAGCTGCACAAGAGTGTGTATTAACGCATGAGGTATAATAGTCTTACATGTTCGAGCAAGCTCAATCATCATAAGTAAAGTTATTAATGCCAAATCAATGCGGACTCAAATGGATTTTGCTCCCCATAGCATTTCGCTAAATTTTACTAAATTTTCGCATACTCAATGCTTTATTATTAGTAGCAGGTTCCACTTTACCACTGGTGTTGAAGACATAGCTTCATGAGTGTGAAAAGTGCCTCTAAGAGATAAAACTTGCGATGCTTAGGTAAGAAAGGTGTGTGTTTTCTAGGCCAAAAGGTGTCAACTTATCCAAAAATCCCCTGTGTTTCTCTGGTAGACCTGGCTTAATCCTCATTGCTATAAACTGCTGTGCCACTTAAAGGATTAATAAAGTATTAAACTCTATACTCCTAGTGTTTACCTGGCTCAGTATTCGCTGAAAAGAGTATACCGAGGCCTTCTGACAGTGTGTTAATCACAAGTTCTCTTGAATTCATATGCATTCATAATATTCCTCACCGGCTTTCGAGTGTTTTCAAAGCAAAATTATAGGTATTTTGCCTACAGTTGCCATGTATGTTTGCAAAGTGGGCTTTTCGGCCATCTACGACGTTCCTAGTTGTTGCAGTTTAGTACCCGTTATATAGAGCATGCCTAGATAGCAATGGCTATTTAGAACGTATACAGTTTCGATATTTTTAACATTTTCTCTTCTTTTTCTGTTAGCTGCTTGCAAAGCAGAAGGCAACTTTTGCAAAAAAGAATAATGGTATTATTCGTAGATCAACAAAGAAATGCAACTTATACCCAAAATACGACGTGCATCGCATTGTTTTGACTTATAACATAATCAGCAGTTAAAACTGGCCTTAAGCAGCTTAAATTCGTGCTACTTTATGCAATATCTTAGCCATAGAAAAGGTTTTGTATTTTAATGAGATTTACTCAGGCTGACTTTTGGCGCCAGAAATCAAATTCTCCGCAAGAAATTTGTGGCTAACTTTCTAGATTTATTGTAGTTTCTAATGAAGCATGCCGCCGTTGTATGTCTCTTATCCAATCCTTTATATTTTATCCGTATTTCACGAAATAACTTTTTAACCTTTCTTACTGCTTATAATTTCGCCGCTCTTCCTTTTTCCATATGTGCAAAAATAATTTTGGTGACTGAGCGGGCCAAGATATTTCAATGAATTTAACGTGAAGCTGTGGTGGGTTGGATGAGGTTCAAAGGAAAACGGCAAAACTACGGCTCTGCACAACGTTCACAACAAATAGTTAAGGAGCCCAATATCGCCAAAAGGAAGCAGAACAATTTCTAGGTGGGCACATATCTTTCCATCAGCCGTACACCAAACAATGCTCATGAATTTGTAATTGCCAACGAGGAACATTCACCCGTATTTTACCTACAACCATGCAAGATCATAGGAGTAATGTAAAGATTGTTCTGCAACCTTAAGTGTGCAGCCTCATACCAGTCTAGAAATATACCCGTTTATTTATTTTTATAATTTAATTGCAGGGCGGACTCTGAACATCTTCGGTTTAACCAGCCTGCAGCTGTGGCCTCAAATCGAACTGCCAAGTCTTAGCTGAAATGCTTGCCTCAACTCCTTTGCCAGTTCCTCTCGTAGAATATGCTTAGTATAGATGAGGGCTTCGCGACGTCGGCGTTAGTCTAAGGGGGAAAGTTTTATCCTCTGTAGTCGGGAGGGGTACGGGATTTCGCGTAGCCCAAACATAAATTTCAAGGCACGTTGCTTAAGGGTTCCATCTTGTCACTTTCATCCTTTGATAGAGGTCCATGGCCGGAACTCCGAATTCAAAGATGGGACGGTGGTGGGAGATGAAGAGAAGTTTAAGTACATGTGGCGTCAGTTTAGGGATGATCTTCTTATGACGCCCCACATCCTCTTCGCCGCAGCAGTTTTCTTCAGTGTGTCCGGTTGGTTTGAGAGCAGCGGATACTAGTGTCCCAAGTACTTTTCCTTTGTGGCAACCTTGAGTAGGTAATAGATGCTCAGTGTGATAGATGCCGTGGTTAAGCAGCGTTGTAGACAAAGACACAGCGCTTATCTTTGTTGACCGGCAGACCCCAATTTATAGACCAAAAGTGTAGAAGGTCATGCATTTCCCGTAATCGGTCGGCATCTTCGAAACTGGACAATTCCGACCATAACTTGAGATCGCCTGCATAGATCAGACAGTCTGTTTGCAGCATACTTGTTAGGACATTGATATATAACTTTAACAATTCCTGTCCATAAACGGAGCCTTGTGGTACGTCACCGCCCATAAGCAATGGAAAGGAATGCGTATCGTTTACGTTGACATGCATGTTAAGGTACCTTCTGCTAAAACTTGGCTATGTTGCTTATTAAAATGGTAGGTGTATATTAAAGAGCTACATGAGAAGTTACCATACAAGTTAATATAAAAGTTAGTGAATGTTCACATGAAGGTTTTGTTCCAGTGGATATCAAAGTGAGGTTTTGATCCTCGACGCCCTATTGGAAACTGTCATCATGGTGGACGATTCCGCTACGTTTAATCGTTTGGTTTGATTGTATTCACCAAAATTTGCAAGCATAAAGAGAGACTGAAGAAATTTCAACAGGCTGCAGATGCTTCCCTTTATAAGCGGACGGTGGTTACCCAAAATCGGTAAAAACGCAGGATGGAGGAAACTTTGCCTGATAGCTCTCCCTACCAATATTTGCAGTGACAGTGTGCGCATGGTAAACGGAGCGGCGTTGGTGGTAAACGGTATGCTTTCCATGGTTATTGCTCTAAAATGGCTCAACAGTTCTAGAATATTTGCTTGCAAAGCAAGCTCGCACTCAACAAACTAAATAAATAAATAAATAAACATTTATTCTCGGCTATGCGAGGCATGCCCGCGAGGGCAGGATCAAATAAGTGCAATTATGCAGACATGTCTTGGCAATTGTAACAGGGGCAATCGGAGACTGTTCAAACGTTCCTTTTTGAAACTATACAAATAAGACAGGAAAAAATGAAGGAAGCCCAACGTTGTGAGTTCGGGCAAGACCTTTTAGGCACAGACAGTCTGCCATAAAGTGCAGTACCAATTCAGGCAGGAAAAGTTAAAGGACTAGAACTGAGCAGTTAGAAGAAAGTTGGTGAAGGACACCCTCAATCACCACTACACGAGACGCTGGGTTCATGTGAGTTTAGCGTGAAGATCAAAGGTGAATGCGCAGTAAACGAACGGGAGACGAAATATGCAGATAAGCAAGTGTCGGGGTGAATCAAGCATGGTAGTATGTAGTCATGGTCAGCTTGTCAGCGTGAGCTTATTGGCGATTGTTGTGAGCGTGAAGAAATTTCTCTGCGGCATAATCATGATTTTCATTTGGGCACTCCGTGCCCATATTCCCAACGGGACATTGAAACCTTGTATTTAATGGGAATATAAGCTCGAGATGTGCATGACCTACAAAGTAAAAATAATTCGGGGCGGGTCTGTTGAAAGGCCAAGCAACCTTATGGCGGGTTGGACCCGCTTGTTGGCAGTATCGTCATCCGGCTCATGCGGCATTTAAGCAAAATGCACGCCTACTCAACCTGTGACATCTCACCTCGCATCCCGAAACGGCACTTGACGAAGGCGATGGTGAAGATGTTGTGAGGCTGAGGTCGGTGTTTATGAGCCCCGTGTGATTGGTCGTTACATAAACAGAAATTATGGCCAAATGTTGATGGTGGACGACGTGATGGCAATGACCAGGCGTCACCGGAAGCAGCAGACCGATGTAATGACCTGAAGTGTCCCCTAAACCTGTGTAAAGTATTCTAAAATATATTTACATTTAGTTTTCTTATGTATTAGGGTGTTAGGCGGTTTGCCTGTTGGAACGTTGTTCCCCTTTGTTTTAAGCAAGAATATGATATCCGCCTTCTGCGCGTAACTCAAATGCAAACGGCGATCCGTCCAAGCACCCGACGCCCAACTACATCCACTTTAGCTAGCTCTCTGCTGGCGCCCCATTTTTAGCATTAGCTAACTCTCCTCCCGACCAATAACCATTCTTACTTGCTTACTTTTGTGTGTTCTTCCCATGGCCTTTGGTTGGCCGTCTAGTCTGGCGCCTGATGTATGGCGCACGAGCGTTGCGCTATAATGGGTGATCCCGAAAAATGATATTTTGGAATGATACTAATGTTTCCCTTCAGCTCCCGTAACTAATAAGGCCTACCCTTCTACTTTTAAATTATACTATTTCGGTTCATTTTGACTGGAAAGGTTGGCCCCGAGTTGACCTGGCTATTTAGTTCTGCTAGATTATCTGGTCTCCGCGGGCAAGTATGAAGCTGGACAAAACACGGTCTGCTTGAATTAAAGCGGAGAAATGGGTATCGCTTCGAAAAAAAGAGCGCTGGAACTCCCTTCCAAAAAACGTTTGCAAGGTAGCTACGGTATATGGGTTTGAGCGTTAGTTAGATACTTTTGGGTGGCAACACGAAACCTTTCCATTGTCCTGACGAATTTCCCTCTTCATACTTCGATGTTAATTTCTGAACTTTCCTTCATCATTTGTATTATTATCTGCTTTTTGTTGCTTTCCCTTACTCTTTATAATCGAAGTTTTCCTCACTTACTCACCACGTAACTGACGCAGCAATGACAGGTAATGTAAAGAAGGTGGGCAGTAAGTTGGTGGGCTTGGGTGTTTTGCGGGTGTTTTCATATTATACCCATCAAGAATTCGCAGCACCACTAGCAAATCCTGAATGGACGACCCGCTCAAGATGGGACATTTGGAGATTCATTCCACATTTCCAGTTTCACTTGAAATTAAACTAGAACTTTCGCAACACCGTATTTTTCACCATGTAGGTCATTCCCCGCGACTCGAACGATAAGTTTAGTGGGTTCAGTTTTTCTACCCCTCCTTTGCAAGAGACAAATTTTAGGGGTTTGTTTAATCACCTACAATTTGTTTTTTCGTTACATAACGTAAAGTCTGAGAGTGTCAAATTTCCCTGAGTTATCGCAGCGCTTCCTCCGCAGTTTAGTCCATAACTTCGACGACCTTTTGGAGCTTCCCGAAGAGCAGAAGAGTTACGATGAGTTTAAGGCCGTAGTCTTTAAACGATTGGGCATAGCAGGCAATGCTATCTTGGGAGTTGCTCCCGTTTGGTTGAAGCGCGAATACGATATCTGCCTTTAGCGCGCAACTCAAGTGCAAACTACGCTCCGTCCAAGCACTCGATGCCCAAATAAATCCAGTTTATCTAGCTCTCTTCTTGTGCCCTATTTTTAGAATTAGCTAACTCTGCTTATAACCAATAGCCAATTTCCATTGCTTACTTTTGTGTGTTCTACCCATTGCCTTTCGTTGGCCGTCTGGTCTCACGCCTGCTACATAACGCATGAGCATAGCTCTATACACAGGTGGTATGCGAGGTGACGGAATTGCTGGAGCAGAACGATACATGTCGGTTAGTGAGAGAGGAAGAATAGTTAGCTATGTGGTTTTCGTGCAGTATTGCATGGAATAGATAGTTGCACGCTACTGTGAGATGTTTTGGCGGACGCCACACACCAATTGAATTATGACAGCTACATGTTGTGGCACGGTGTGTTAATAGCTCTTATCAGAATTGCGTATTTATTATTTACGCATGCTTGCTAAATAGGACAACGCAAAGCTACAGACCGGTGATAGAGATGTTGCCCGGCACAGCGTCCGTACAAATGCCTGTGATGTACAAATGCAAGAAACAGGCTAACGCGCAGACGTCCGCTTATCCATACGCGGCAGTTTTATTCTGCCGTTTTCACCTTATGAGGGATCTGTAACGACGGTGTTCACAACTTTCTGGCCTGGGCCCGGAGGTGAGGAACCTTCTTCGGCAGTGGTCGCTGTTTTTGCTATGCACACGTGATGGGGCATTTCAACAGGTTTCTGAGGGCGATTGCAAGGAAGAGCGAGGAATTGTACGTGCGACGTACATGGCTTCCATGACATCATGACGGGCTGGTCATTCTCAGCCTATGGTAGGTTTATTCGGTTGCGCAATGGCCAACAGAGTCCAGCTTAAGGAAAAACATCTAAAGCAATAGTTGACGGAGCAATCGTTTTTCAAATCCTTATGTACGATGATATTTGGGCGCTTTAGTTCGTATATACAAGACCGGGAAGTGGCGACCAGTAGACACAGTGAGACGCCATACGTTCCACCTGTGGAGCTGTCCGTAGCCACACCCGTATCAACACGGTTGCTTCCCTACGCTTGTAACCTGTAGTAAAGGCACTGGAGAAGTACAAGGAAAACGTCATTGGGAGATGCGGGAATGCAATTGGTGGTGGAACGCATTCGTGGTTCCAAGCGATGGCGGAAGCAACTTATTGAAGAAACAAGCAAATACGAATTTCATAAGCAATGGCAACGGTCTTCTGTGCATATGTGTCAGGTGACGGCCTGGAACGGAATGCCGATGGCCGGTATTGTGGAGGATTGCAAACAGAATGCTCCATCACTCGGCCGATCTCTTTGTACCCAAAGCCTGCCGGTGTAAACAGTGACGTTCGTAGATGCCGGTAATGTGCTTGCGTTACGGGCGGTGGACAGGACGACAAAACTTAGCAAGGCGGAGGAGGTAATGGCGGAAATTAGAGCGCAGATTTGCAGCCTTGGATCGACGCGGTATGACGCAGTGTTGAGGAGCCTAAAGTCGCTTGCTAAAATGATGTTCGGGATTAGTGGTTTGTCGCTCTACCGACTACGCGACACTGCAGTGAAACTGTTCCGCAGGACGTGGATGCCTTGTACCTGCGGTTGATAAAAACGCATGCCAAGGAGCGGCATGATGTGAGTCGCTGAATAAGGTGGAAAGTATGCTGGGCACAAGCTCCGTGCAGCGTTACGTTGCTGTGTCTGACGTGCATAGGGATGTTTGGTCAGGGGAACACAGCAGAGTTTTGGGGAAACCCGCGTCGCTTTGCGCCGCTAAACGGTGTAAACCCGAAGGAATAAGACCGGAATGCATGTGGATAGGACCCACATTTTATCAACGGAGCCGGCCCACACTCCTTCAACAAGCAGAATAGAAGCAATCCGGCCTAATTAGGAAACCATGCACACCAGACCTACACACGGCGATGACTGGACCGTAGCCCGTTCCACGCAAGATGGAGCCACTATTTGAGCGTAGCATCGTCACGAGAACGGTTCACTCCGTCCCGTCCAGCGACGACCAACTGTCTCCTGGAGCCAGTGTGGACGGTGTAGTGGGTAATAGACAGGTAGGCACCTTGTCAACATTCACATCAAGCCCATTCACACCGGGGAGCTCAAACAACATCTACTTCTGTAATGCAAGATAAATCAGCACGCAGGCAAACGTACCACATACGCTACTTATTGGCCTGGATTAATATATTGAATTGGAGCACACGCATGATGCTTCTATTCCGCGTGCAATAGTACCTTTTGCTGCACCGGAGCAACCACCTTTATAACCAGTCTACGGAGTTCGCATCGATCAGATTTACCTTGGATTCTCAACACCTGAAAACAACATGAGTTTGTCATAAAATCACCTTCTTCATGTTCCGGTAATGTTATTTTCAGTTTGCTCGAGTGCCGTTTCCCTACACGAATTAACTGTACAAAAGCGGTATGAGTATCCTCGTCCAATGCATTAGGTAAACAAATATACATTGATTAGCGTCATCCGTGTCCAATAGCAGTTCAAATAAAACATATGCACATGCGTTGACCCAAACTTAAGTGTGGGCTGTCACAAACACTATCGAGACAAATTAGACATAATCACCAATGGTACAACAAACATGTATGGTTTCATTTGGAGGTCAGGCAAACAACCACTTTCGCAGGCACGAAAATAACTACGCAATACGAACTGTTGATATTTCCTTCAAAATTTAGACTTGACAGCATTAAATCTTGGGCGTCCATATTTGAATGAACGCCATGTAGCAATAGTAAAGCAACTTCTAGGTAGAATGATGACTGAACTACTAGTACAATTAAATAGTGTAAACTTAGGTGTTGCCCTCTACATGTACAGCCTGGTTTGAGTAGCGGATGGGGGAGAGCACACAGCATGCGAATGTGACACAGTTTCCACTTCCGGCAATCTGTTTCTCCGACCGGTTCGGCCATGTGCTGGCCGAGGTATGCACACCTACTCAAAGAACGATTGATGCGCAGCCTTTGGTACTGACAGGTGATATCAAATAAGTCCGGCTGCCCACTGTCAAAAATGCAATTTTCTGAACAGTGTTAACAATTTTTTTTTAAATGTCCAAATACTCAATCGTTTGTACCCTCTGACGTGTACTCTACTGTGGCCATAAGATATTTGCTAAGATCTATATCGTACGACTCGGGTGCAGTCATTCGATTGTCATAAAATAATTGTCGCTATGCTTGGATTTCTTTCCGATGTACTATACTAACACACTGACGTACCATTCCCGTTAAGGTCAACCTTCTATTTAGTCCATCCAATATGTTGTCCATGTGCACGGCAACTTCTGAAAAACCTCTCTGCGCGTCTGTCTTCCATCCTTTTAGTACGTGTGTTTTCATAAGCCCCCGGTAAATACAGTATGGCTGATGGACAGCTGGAACTATAACTATGCTCACAGTCATTACTAGCCTGCATAGTGAAACATGTAATGAAGATACCTTGATCACTGCTAGTCGGTTAATTGTTGGGAACGTTCGCTTGCCACAGAATTTCCATGGACACTTCTCTTCGTATGTATAATCCAGAGTGGTCACACGAGGGAAACTCGTTGAGCATTGTGTTCCAAATATCAAACTTTACTCTTTATGCGTGCTGCAAGCGGGCAAACGATAATAACCTTTTGATTCAAACTTATCCATTAAACTGGAAACCTATACAATAATTTGCCACTCTAGCATTGATCCGTATCAAGCACACAAATTGCTAGGAAAGGCCGCGCGCACGTCAATTAAGAATGAGCTCATGGATGGACTGAACTATTATTCTGCGACGCACCGGCTCTCTCAGCATCATGCTAGTTAGCATTGAGCAGCTAGTCAAGCTACAGTTTTGTAATGTACAAATTGATTTCAAGGGGCAGAATGTAGATAGCATAGTCTGGTGAGTAATAAATAGTGGTGTAAAACGCGGCCGAATAATACTAATACGAAGAGAAGGTTACCGTAGCTCACTGTCTCGGTGTGTCACCATACTATACTCGGCTTGAAAAGGTAGCAAGGATAGCATAGCATAAGTCACGCTTAGTGCAACAATGCATCATTAGCATCACCATCATGCTTCACGTTAGCGAGAGGTGGGGAACACCTCAGCTACTGTGCCGCAATGCACAGAATAAGGATAAAAAATCAACTGGTGCAAACCGGCTGAGCAACCAGTAACGGATGGGCACCGTTTTGGTAAGCTACCAGCCGGCTATTGTGCATTAAATAATTACCGTGCAAAATGATATAACGCTAACTAATGAGATCGTGGTTGGAGGGGCGGCTAAGAGAGGTGGGGAACAAAGAAACTCACAGCATGAACGCCACTGAGGTCGGCTCCTAGCCACATCAACAAGTGTGTCCAACCCAACGTGTCCTTTGTCTTTCGGACCCCAACCATGGAGCCGAGACGCTCCAACCGAGGCCAGCTCAGAAGTGAGGGCCTTCATTCCTCTCGATCAAGTCTTCGCTTGGCCACCCCTCCTCTCCTTTCATCCACACCACCGGCGCGCAAACAACGCACGTCGCAGAAGTCGGTGGGCTGGCATGCCTAACACGTGGCCAAACAATGGGAGCCTGATGCGTAAAATGACCGTGCTGAGCGGTACAGTTCCTTTCCCTGTGCCATAAACAAGACGTCGAACACGCTCGTTGCTCACGCGGTGTTCCCACCAGATGGGAGCTAAATTACGAAGACACCGGTGGTCGAGCGTAACTAACCTCTTCAGGTCGGCTGCTTTAAGCGGCCAAGTTTCACAACCGTATAGTAGGGTCGAAGGTACCGCTGCATTGTACACTCAACCCTTCAGGGCAAGAGTGCTATCGCGCCAGCGCCATAAGTGGCGAAGGTTAGCAAAATAGCCCTGAGCTTTTGCTATAGGGTTCGTGATCTCATCTTCAATCCCACAGGCGCTGATACAACTTCCCAGGTAGTTGAATTTTTGAACGACTTCTAGCTGATCACCATCAAGGGTCAGCGAAGGAAGCGGTCTAGACCAATTTTGAAGGAAGGCTTTGCACTACAAGGTGGAAAGAAAAGCCGGAAGTGCCGGACAACTGGTGCTAATCTGTCCAGTGCCGCTTAGCACATTTGTGAGCTGTCACAGATTAGGACAATATCATCAGCATACTCTAAATCAAGAAGTCCTTCTCCTGGGAGCAGATCCACACCCTATAAGTCGTGTCCTGTGAACGCGATTTCTGTGACTTCGTCAATAGCAAAGTGGAAGAGGAAAGGTGACAGCGGGCATCCCTGTCTCACGCCGCTGGAGATATTAAAGGGCAACGACAACCTGCCGTAAGCCCTCACTCTGCCCGAGCTACGCGCATATAATGCTCGGACATTATTCACATATTTCTCAGGTACACCTTTCCTGAGTAGACAGTCCCAAAGGGCATGTCTATCCACCGAATCGAATGCACCTTTGATATCGAGGAACAAGACAACGGTGGGCCGCCAATATATGTGACCGTGCTTTAACAACTGGCGCAAGGTGAAGATGTGGTCAATGAAGCCAAGACCTCGACGAAATCCAGCTTGCTCTTCGCGAATCTGACTTTCACGGGTGCTAGTTAGTCTGCGAAGGATGGCAGAGGCAAGCAATTTGGAGGCGATGGAGATCAGACTGATTCCTCTATGGCTGCCGCCTTCCGATCGTCAGCCTCCGTTGAAAATTGGGACTAAGTCGTAGCGGCTCCAGCCGGTTGAGAGAGTTTCCCGCCCCCACATTTTCACTAGTAACTCTTGTAAATCATCCACAGGAGCAGGCTCCCGAATTTGAAGATAGCTGGAGGAAGATCAGCATGTCCCTCTGCTTTATTTAACTTCAACAGTGAGATCGCACGTTCGACTTCTGAGCAAAAGTGTGTATCCAAAGGTACAGCCCAGGGAGCGAGGCGACCAGCTGCCGGCGTGAAAGCTAACAATTCCAACTAAGTAAATTGCCCTTTAAAGTGCTCAGCCCAGTGCTCTAAGCGTTTTTATAAGTTGCGGATGGGCTCTCCACTCTCGTCGCGTGTAGTTTCACTAACACCAGGTCTCCTGCTGCCCGTTTCCCGTATCAGACGGAAAAACTTACGATGGTTAATAAGGGCAGCGGCCATTCCCATTTCTGATGTACAATGAAACTACCAGGTTTCGCGATCTCTCTTCAGGCTAGCAAGGAGTTTTCCCAAAGCGCTTATTGAGTTTCATTGTGTTCGCTTCCAGCCGGAATATACCGGCGAGCAACTATAAGTTCCAGAGACTATGAAGGGACCCATGTTTCATGTTGGTGATTAGACATACCATATAAGGATTTACCTACTGCTGCTAAGGACTGGTTAATATGAGACCAGTGAGCTTCAATTGCATCCAGTGAGCGTTTATCCAGCTCGCATGACAGTATACGTTGATAGGCATTCAGAACCGCTGGCTTCGAGTGTTGGCTGGTGTCAATGCGTTCACAACGTCGTCGTGGGCGTCCGCCAAAGCGCATCCGCAGGTCAGCCCATACAAGTGCATGGTCGGTGTCCACACCTGTGCTCCAAATCGAGCAATAGTTCTGGATGCAGCCTCTCCATCGGCAACTTATCTCAATGTGATCGATTTGCGTCGATAGCTGGTTCGAGTCCGGTGAGCGCCAAGTCACCCTCCGGAGGGTGCTGTGTCTGAAATTAGTGCTCACAAGAAATAAATAAGTATCCTCGCACAAATGAAGTAACCGCTCACCGTTATCATTACGGGAGCCTATACCATGTTGGCCGCTAAATGCAACTCATCTGCGGATAATTTTCTAACTCAAGCGTTCAGATCCCAGCCAGCACTACAGTGTCGGAGCTTCTTTTGTGGCTAAGGAGCTGCTTTAGTTGACGATAAAAGTCGCCTTTTACCGAGTAATTGCTGCAGTTTGTTGGTGCATAAACAGCAATAATGAATAGACACCTGTTAGTTCCACGCGATTGCAGTTTTGAACGAGCAAGTCAATCGGACCGCACACATCCGGCTACTGATTGGAATCCAGTCCATCAGAGAAACTTCTGCCCATGGACTCAGGGCAATACCAACACCGACTTGGCCGGTGCACCAAGCTGCATGTTCACCGGATAAGTGCAATGAGAAGGTGCTGCTAGTGTCACCTGAAGGGGATCGCAGTGTGAGTACAGAGCTCCAGTCTTGCAGGCGGGTCTCCGATAAGCAGCAGATATCAATCGAGATGGTCTTTAATGTTCGGGCAAGTGCCTCCTGTTGACCGATCTGAAGCAATGTGCGAACATTGAGGCATGGCAATCTGAAGGAGGATCAACAACAACAATGGAATGGGCAACATATAAACTCATCGCGAAATACAACCGAGTTAAATACACCAAATGAAGTTATATAAGCTGTGGCTCATTCGTTCTAGGCGAGTGCAAAAAGGATACCACATTGCAACAAGTCAGCAATAAATCATTCTAGAATGAACCTGTACCCAAACGCGACTTACCTGGGGGATATAGAACAGGGATGCCACAGAGAAAATGAAGGAGATGGAGTAAGCAAGTATTCAGGTTAGCAGAGAAATGGTGCGATTATGTCCACTGCATGCTATATATGTCGTCTGGTGAAACCGGAGCCGGTTATGATCGTCTTCTGTCCGAAGTGAGCGAGAATCAACAGGGATTTAGAACCACTAGGCGGTCCGCCATGTGTTACTATTTATTTCCCCTGGTCATTCGTTCTGACCGTTAGCAAACATCGACCACTTCATCAGTGTCTAGAATACTACCTATGCACAAGCATTTCGATTTGGAGGTCACAACATTTTGCTGCTGTTCTGGAATTAACACTGATAACTTGTCTGAATCTCAGTGGGTTTACCTGAAGGCGGCAGCAGTACAAGGAGGCAAATAGAGACACTTGAGATAGGATGCATTGACCTCATATTGCAACCCGCAATACGTCACGGAGTCACACGAGAAGAAATGTAATAAGATCCATCTGTCACGTGGGAATGTATCGAGACAAGAACCGATGTTAGCAAGATTTGTACTTCAGGCGCGTTCTATCAAGCGAGCAGATATTGGTGTTACGCGAGTGAAAATGCTATCAGTCTGTCAGGTGGAAGTGTGGTGCTTGTAAGTGTTTCTAAGCGGCTTCCACTTATCATTCGACATGAGATATTAGATGACATTCCAAAGGACCCTGGTTCGAGCTGCATTATTGCAGTGTTGTGTATGGACTACACCAAGCTGAATGGAGAAACAATAACCCTCATGAGCAATAACACAATGAACGTGCGCGAGTATGAATTGAATGAAAGCATAACAATCATATTCCACTAAAGCTGGAAGATCCCACGTATAATTATCTACGCAACCAACACGATTGTGGTTGTTTAGTTAACATTGAATCGTTGACCTAAAAGTGGCAGCTATAAGTTTAGTCAGAACTGTGAGCATCAACAACAGCTAGAGACAGAAATAAGAATAGGGAAACAAATGCCATCAATACGGTTACCAAGTGGAAAATGATTCACGAATAAGTGGTACAATACAAAGAGTGATGTCTTATAGTTAGTGTGTGCGTAATGCAGATGCTGTCTGCTATATGCGTTAGAAGGCAGTAATATCGCAGATTATCTGCTAATCGCAATGACGTGTCCACAGAAAAAATATATCTGGCAAATCCTACAGCGTCCTCTACAACATTCGACGTTCGGAATGGTGCTCAAATTGTTTTAGCCAATTTACAAGAATTAGCCAGCATGACACCCAATTACCCAACCGTTGGCAGATGTGGTTCTATACTCAAATGTGGCAAGAAGCTAAGTATGTAGACGACAGACTTATTGTGATTATCGAGTAACACGTAAAAACGCCCTGGTCTAACCAAGAAAACTAAACTAATATTAAATAATATACCAATCAAGTGCAATATGTACATACCTCAGTCCTAGTAGAACCGAGGCAAATCACACGAACGAGCCAATTTGGGATTGCTTGCAACGAAAGGTTTTGGACATTAAACACCGAATTTCCAAACTGCATTCCAAATAGCTCAACCGTAGTAGCGTCAGTGGACTCCAGGTATAGTTGTTGACCACTACACACAATTTGTTCAAACGGATACACGAACGAAAGTGGAATATTGTAAGCAGCAAGCGCTTGGTAGCCAGGAGTGAACGCAGCCCATATAAAAATATATACAATGCATTCGTTCTCGCTGGACCAAGCGTTGCTCGTGGATCTCAGTGGCATAGTGCTTATGGTGTCAACCATGAGCCACTAGACTCTGAGTTCCGGCCCAACTCAGGCTATCTCGAACTGATGAGTCCCAACCAGGACGAAACCGCGGTCTTCGGGTGCCAGTTTTGGGGTGAGCAACACTATAATGTTTCCATTTTACTTACGGTCTTAGTGATCGGAATGACCGAGGTCCACCTCAAGTGAACCGAGGTCTCAATAGAGGTTGCTTGTAGCAACCCAACCACCAGCGGAGCCTCCAAGTCCAACTTTGCATTCGTTCTCGCTGGACCAAGCGTTGCTCGTGGATCTCAGTGGCATAGTGCTTATGGTGTCAACCATGAGCCACTAGACTCTGAGTTCCGGCCCAACTCAGGCTATCTCGAACTGATGAGTCCCAACCAGGACGAAACCGCGGTCTTCGGGTGCCAGTTTTGGGGTGAGCAACACTATAATGTTTCCATTTTACTTACGGTCTTAGTGATCGGAATGACCGAGGTCCACCTCAAGTGAACCGAGGTCTCAATAGAGGTTGCTTGTAGCAACCCAACCACCAGCGGAGCCTCCAAGTCCAACTTTGCATTCGTTCTCGCTGGACCAAGCGTTGCTCGTGGATCTCAGTGGCATAGTGCTTATGGTGTCAACCATGAGCCACTAGACTCTGAGTTCCGGCCCAACTCAGGCTATCTCGAACTGATGAGTCCCAACCAGGACGAAACCGCGGTCTTCGGGTGCCAGTTTTGGGGTGAGCAACACTATAATGTTTCCATTTTACTTACGGTCTTAGTGATCGGAATGACCGAGGTCCACCTCAAGTGAACCGAGGTCTCAATAGAGGTTGCTTGTAGCAACCCAACCACCAGCGGAGCCTCCAAGTCCAACTTTGCATTCGTTCTCGCTGGACCAAGCGTTGCTCGTGGATCTCAGTGGCATAGTGCTTATGGTGTCAACCATGAGCCACTAGACTCTGAGTTCCGGCCCAACTCAGGCTATCTCGAACTGATGAGTCCCAACCAGGACGAAACCGCGGTCTTCGGGTGCCAGTTTTGGGGTGAGCAACACTATAATGTTTCCATAATTTTGTAATGTTTAATATTTTACGCAGCATGCGGCAGCCAAGCAGGGGAATCTCCAGGTCACTACAGTGTCTTTCAACGCGGTTTCAAAAAGTGTAACATGTACAATATCCCTTATCCAAGGAAGTATGTTATATTTACCATTCCTTTCACGCAAGCATTCCCTTTGCATACATGAATAAATCGCATAAACACTTATTTGCTCCGTAAAACAAATGTTACCACTTTACCTGTATGAACTATTTTCATGCTTTCGCTTCCGACGTGACCTTCAACTACACATGTTGTCGTCAATTTAATTTATCATAACTGTTTTCACGACGCAAATCAATATACCATTATCTTTTATTTTTCATACCTTAATAACACAAAATTAAGAATGTGCTTTGCAGCCACTCAAACCATTTTGGATGTCACTGTGGACAGTGGACGCGAAACCCTTTCCCGCCAGTAAAGAAATTAGCCCTTCTCTCGTCCGCCATGATGACCGTTGCTAACGTGGCGCCACAGCGATTTAATGCCTATTGTCATCCCCTTGAATAACAACAGAGGAGTTAAATTTTCCATCTATTTATATCAACACCTAGACGTATTTGCCATGTGCATCCTCCTTTTATATACTTTTATCTTTACTATCAAGCTAAGTAACTTTTACCCTAGCGTACCATAAACCCTCACCAGCTTATGGGCCTATCTGGTTGGTTAGAATCCCGGTTCGTGCTGGAATCTTATTGGATCATTGGAATGTACAGAGCAGAAGGAAAGTCCTTCGTCCGCTCCATTGCTTCCAGTTCGTCATAGGGATCAAGGTGGACCTTGCAAGTCGTTACCAATGGAACCGCTGCATGGACACAAGAAGCAACAAGATCCGAGTTTACAACAGGTAAGCATCCAAACGGAATTTGAAACATTCCTCCGACGCCGCACCAAGGACAAACATAGGTATATTGTTCCAGTCGTACATTACTCTGATAAACATTGTGCCGTCACAACGGACCAGAAGTCTCCCTTATTTAAGCACTTCCGATGGTAACCCCATGTCGAACGTTTAATCGGTTGGTCCGATTATATGCCCCAACATCTGGCGACATGGAGGAGGATGCGAAGAAATTTCAGCAGGCCACTGCAACGTCCGTTTATAAGCGGACCGTGTTTATTCAAATTTGGTACAAAAAATGAATAGGGAAGGTTGGTCTGATGGCTATCCGGACCACTATATGCAGTACCAGTGTGCGCGTGGTAGGCGGAGCAACGTTAGTGGTAAACGGTATGTTTTCCATTGGTAATGTTATAGGACGCTGCACTGCAAATCGGGGTTTTTGTTCGTGTTGTGAGGCGGTTATTACGAGGGTTGTGAAACGTATAAAATGTATAATCATGATTTTCAGTTAAGTACTGGTGGATGCATTCTCGGAATCGGCAATTGACTGAGGCGGTTGAGCAAGAGATTGTGAAACAGTTGTCATTGTTTAGATGCACCCATAAGATTTGTCTTTACATGAACCGGAGTACTGGGCGAGTATTGACAGTGGTCGACATTAAATACAGTAACAAGGCGTCACCGGAAGCGACAGACTGGTGACGTATGCGAGGTTATGGAATTGCTGGAGACGAACCTCACCTGTCAAGTACTGAGAGAGGGAAGCATAGTTAGATATGTGGTTTTCGTGCCGTCGTGCAGGGAATCGTTAGCTACGCGATATTACGAGGTGTTGTTGGCGGGTGCAACTCACCAATTGAAGTACGGCGGCTATATACTGTGGCACCGTATGCTAATAGATGTTACCGGAATTGCGTAAGCATTTTTTGCGCAATGTTACTCAATGAGACGTCGCACGGCTAAGACAGGTGGTAAAAGCTATGACTGCCAAGTTGACTAGCACGGCGTCAGTGCAAACGCTTGTGATGGACAAGTGCATGACTCAGTTTGACACGCTGACGTCCGCGTATCCCAACGCGGCGGGGGCAATTTGCCGTTTTCACTTTATGAGGGGCATATACCGTGGGTGTGCACAACTTGCTTGCCTAGGCCCAAGGGTGAGGAACTTTCTTCGGCATTGGTTGATGTTTTTGTAATACACACTTCATGAGGGGCGTTTTAACAAGATTTTGTGGGCGATCGCAGGAAATAGTTAGCAATTGTACCGTTACGTGCGACTTACATGGCATTCATGGGTATCAGCTTGGGCGGCTTTTCATCAGTGGGCGTTATGTTTGTTCAGTTGTGTGACAACAAACAGGGTAGATAATTAGAATAAACATCTAAAGAGGTAGTTGACGGAGCAATCTCCCCTCAGGTCGTTATTCACGGTGCTTATTGCTCGGGTCTGTTCGTGGATGCGAGGTAGGCAAATGGAGATCGGGAGACACAGTGCGACGCCATTTATTCCACCCTTGCAGCTAACCTTGGCAACACTGATATTGACGCGATTTATACCTTGTGCTCATAAAAAGCTACTAATGCACTGGAGAAGTGCAGGAATAAGGTCACTACTTGATGCGGGCACGCGCTGGCTGGTGGAATGTACCCGTAGCTCAAAGAGGCTGCAGCATCAGGTGATTGCAGACGTTTGCGAATGTGAATGTCATGTGAAATGACGAATGCCGTGTGCGCACGTGTGCCATATAAGAGCCAGGAGGAAATGGCTGATAGCTAGTATTGTGGCGGATTGCAGATGGAATGCTCCATGCACTCGGCCGGTTGCCTTTTCTCCTGAGGCTGCCGGTGTTAGGGAGGTAACTGTCGTGGATGAGGGCCATGTGCTTAAGATCCGTGCGGTTGACCATGCGAGTAAACTTCGCGCGGTGGAGGAGGTAATGGCTGCTTTGAAATCACAGGTTTGCAGCCTTGCGTCGACTCGGTGTTGAAGAATTCGTAGGGGCTAGTCGAAGTAATGTCCAATGATAGTGATGTGTCGCTCTATTGCACTACGTGGCACCGTAATGAACCTGTTCTGCTGGACGCGGATGACTTGTATCATCGGTTGATGCAAAGCGCGTGCCAGAGAATGGCGAAATGTGGGCTGCCTAATGATGAGGAAAATTTGCCTAGCACAAGCTTCGTGCAGCAGTACGCGGCTGTACCTGAAGTACCCGGTAATGTTTTGTCACAAGCCACAGTAGGGAGGTAGGGAGGCCTGCGTCCCTTGGCTCCGCCAAACGGAAAGCTCCAATCAATTGCGATTGATAAAGTTTCCAACTCCCAACATGTTCTTTGCAATTTAGACGTCTAGGCGCCACCACGTCTGGTGGTTCTAAGGTGGAAAATTGGAGGCGGAGGACACCGGAAACGTCCGTTATAAACGTGTGCGCTTTATGGCTGAGAGGAGGATGAAGCATTCGGGGATATATAAGTTCACTTTGTGATGTGCGACGTATGCCAACGGTGGTTCAAGCAAACCTGTGCGGCATGTAATGGGGAGAAAGCAAAAACGTGCATGTACTGCTAGCTGTGAATAGAAACCTAACGCTCTAGGTAACCGTCGGTAGTATTTGCAGCAAATTAACAAGAGTTATGGTAACCAACTTTTCTATTCAGGCCCTGTCTTTAGTGAATCGTGGGGGTCTGAAAATAATAATCCCTCAAAATAACTTACCGAAGGCACTGCATACAATTGTACGTCACCGTTTGATGAGTTTACCGTGAAGGCTTTGTGCATGCAATGTGTATTCACCTGTTGCTTTGTTTACGAACTTTGTTATCAATGGCTACATGAGCATCTCGTTGTCACCTATCCGTAACAGGCATGATGGTATCCCATATTCGTGTTTTCAAGATGGGTAGGTTGCTATGTAAACATGAGTGACCCATTCCTCATTCACGCAGGTTGTCCGGGTTGCAAACCTACAGAAGTAAGTGAAGCATTTATGGCTGTCACGCTGTGACATTTGCCAAATATTTTGTAACCTGCCACGGTGAAGGTATATAACTCAACTTTAATTCTAAGGCGGTGTTGCGCATCATTGGAGGTCGCGCTATCTCACAGGAAGTTCAAACTCACATAGCAAAATATAGGGGGTAAAAGGATTTCGTTGCATGCAATCCATATTCGCTATATTGAATCTATTGGGTGTATTGGATTGAATGCCACACGTTTGCGCGATTGCCAGGTTTCTTGGTCGGAATGTGTTGCGGGAGGTTAGGTGGCGTTTGCTGCGGTAGGATGATAAGGCCATGGGTTTTAAGAACCCCTTTTCTGAACTTCCTTATAGAAACTATTATGTGCACTGCATTTTCGGGAATTTTCTTTGGAAAGTTGTTTCAGGCACTTCCCTTGGGGGTGAAGTGTGAGTCAGCACGGACGTTTGAGGTTAATCGGCTTCCACAGGTTACATTGTTGACCTGGTTTCCAGCATACATCCTTGCGGAATTTAATTTGCGCCTTGTTGTTGTCATGTAACCTACACCAAAGGCTGAACATTAAAGCACAGCACATCTGGATTATGTCTGCAGATATAATCGTGTCTCAGTAGCTTCAGCAGGATGCAGCGTTAAGGAGCAAACCGCCGCGGCAATGGATTTGCCATTCCGCTCACCGGCGTATGATAAGGAATTCGCAGATGCCAGGTAAATATCCATGTTAAATGAGATGACCTCGTAGTACAAAAACAAACGTGAAGTTGAGTTACAGTTACACGACAACCAATAGCTTCTTTGTAGGGGATCTGTAACTTGACATGCGACGGTGGCGGTGAGGTTGTAGAATATACAGATACGCAGCCGTTTTGATTGCTTCTCTTCTAACACATGTAACATGTTAACAGCCTGTTCACTATGCACTAGCAGCAACACTTACTATATAACGTGAAATTGCTTCCCCATAAAGCAGGCTTTCAAAAGAAATAGGGGTGAGAGTGGAGAGAGGAAGGGGTGGTATACCGTACTGTTTATACGACCTCAGTACGATAAGCTGTTGGCAAGTATTACAGGCTATATTGAGCATACTAGTTACCGTAATGAATGGTAAAGGGATGCCACTGAAACGGAAGCTCGGAGGTTAGCCTCCGGTTGCTAATGGAACCCACCAAACATTGGAGAGGTTCACTTTACCAGTAGGCGACTTGACTGTTAGATAAAGTGTTGGAGTATGCAACGCCTCAAAAAGAA
The DNA here is from genome assembly GCA_944474145.2 of Dicrocoelium dendriticum. Taxonomy (NCBI): domain Eukaryota; kingdom Metazoa; phylum Platyhelminthes; class Trematoda; order Plagiorchiida; family Dicrocoeliidae; genus Dicrocoelium; species Dicrocoelium dendriticum. Next base: position 115,384,263 of record OX104068.1, on the reverse strand, counting down.
GTTGGATCGACCCTTTAGTTTAAGATGCATGAAGAGGACTTATGAAGATGTACGAAGTTACCATAACGCTAAATGTGGTGGCCTGCTCAGTAGAATGTTGGTAAGTGATGCAAACTACGGATAGTTATCATAATACATTGATCCGGAAATGTCCGGATAGCGACGGGCAAGTAAAGCCACGATTTTCTTTACCGTTGGCAGTTTCCGCGTAAGGTGAATTAGGACGGCTTTGGAAGTTTGTATTTAAAAGGGAAAAGCTAGTTGATCGTTGGAAGCCACTATTGATGGATGCCGGAGGTGATCAGCACCGCAGCGACTACGCTGAAACAGGCGTCAGTAAACAAGTGGCTTTCAATATGCCGGGGCATTTACAGGCGGAACTAGGACTGCCATGAGCACTTGTAACGTGAATACATTTGCCTAATGTCCCTCAAATGTCACTACAGTTCAGATTTTAAGGCTGGGCTAACAAACAGGTTCATGCGGGGGCGCGGTTAAAAAGCTAATAATTTGGTCGTGAGGTGAATATTTCAACGATCAGACTTTCTGAAGGAGACAAATTCGCGTTCTGTAACTCGTAAGGTGGTACTGCACTGTCAAGTAGTCACCTATTTAGATAAAAATGTGAGGCTGATGTTATTATTAAGTTAGGAGAGAATGGCGAAGTGCTGACGGGTGCATGTAAGCATCGGCGCTGGGTATACCAGCCTGTGTGGGGCGGTAATGGTATGGGTGACTCGCACGCCTAAGATGCTTATATGTCACCCAGATGAAAGGATTACACAGCAGTGTTCTACAGCAGCTCAATAAGCTGCCTTTGCTCCAGCTGGCAGCACCCTGAAAAACGTAGTCATCAGCTTCGGAGCTATTGACAAGGCTTTCTATATTAACAATGCACAAATTGTTGCATCTCCTCCCAGAAAGTCAGCGCATTGTGAAACTCTCTTAACCGTGATGGCAATCTGTTCCGCACTTTACTTGAACAAGCGGGAGGAAATGCAAACTTGCCGTTCTCTTACGCAGTAGTAGAGCAATCGTGCAGCACCTGTTCTAGAGGTTCATTTCTGATCTATTTCTCAGTGTCAAGTGGCGTATGCCTCTATGAAGCAATCGGATCTTCAAACTGGCATTGCTAATTATGAATAAACATGAGTGGACTGTGCTTCTTAACTGCATTGACGATATAAAGGGGTCACAAGGAGCTATTGAACCGTCTGTAGAATTGTATGAACGTGGTCAGTATTGTAACAGCATGCTACCCGTTTTGTGTGCTGTTCGGGAAGGGTGAGCTGTTCGCGGCAAACCTCTACTTGGATTACGAACTTACGTGAGGTCGACTGACAAGATGGGGTGTGTGGGAACCTCAGGAGTGTGTCCTGGCTTCGTCCTTTTGCTTCGCGGTTTGTCTGTTCTGCATACACGATTGTGCTTCACCTCCTTTGCTAGTCGTCCTTAAGATCGGCCTAAGCTGGCTGCTCGAAGATCGTTGGTGGGCGCTGAGATCCCATGCTACACAGGGTACAAGCCAGTCGCGCGCTGATCAGGCTTGTGTTCATCGGATATGACTTCACAGTTGATTTCGTTTATTAAATAAATAAATACATAACTAAATGGTATATTCTCAATAAAACGGGACACACCTGTAAAGGCGTAATAAAATATGCATACAAGCATAGCTTCTTTGGACTGTTAAAACATTTCGTTTTAATGAAAAGTATAAACAAAAAGACGTAGTCCATATGAGTAAGCATATTGTCAGGTAATAGTCAGACCAAGAAACATGATGGCGCTGTGGCGCACAAAATTTAGTCAAGATACAAGTTGGGGGTAATTTCCCCGTGTAGTGATCCGGCGACGGTCATGTGATTGACACTCCGTTTTCAGCACCATTTCTCTTGCGCCCCCTAGTGGCCGTCCAACGCGGTTTTCAGTGGGCCGTCTTGATGTACCTCATAGATAAACTTTGACACGAATCCCCATTACAAACCGACTCAGTAGGTGAATATGTGCTAAACACTTCATTTGCATCAACTTGTCTCCTGTGCATCTTGCCCGCCAGTCAACCGCTGTTTTCAGTGTGCCGCCTTGATACACTTCATTGATGTGGGTTGACATCAATATTTTTGGAAACCGATTAAGTAGGAGGTTAAGTGAATAACACTTCCATTCCCGCAACATGTCTACCGCGGCTTTGGCCCACTGGCTTGCCCGCATATCACGCACCGTACTCCGCCTGCCCAATCGCAGTGCCTTCAGTGCTTCTACGTTTTTGTTCCTGCTCTAATGCATCACTACGCAGTCAAGCAATGCTCGCCCATGCTTCCGTGCTACGCACCCCAACCCGGATATAGCACAATCGGTATTCAGGTATCACGACTAGCCGCAACGACGTTCGTATGTCCCTATTTAGTCCACACTGTTAACTACCTCCGTTTTCCCATAAGTTTGCGAACGAACCCAGGCCCATTCCAGGGCCACACTCTGTCTTATAGCCGTGTGGTGTCTCATGACAAGTCCGTAGTGCCATCGCATCGGCTCGTGTGCGCCACACCAGTTGGCCGTTAGTTCAGTGTATGGGTCCGTACTGGTCGACCAAATGCTTTAAGGCTGTATTCCACTGCAGCTTGTTTACCATATTACTTCTCTGTCAATGACAACAAACACCCGACCATGTTCAGTGTTGCCGCTTAGCCGGTTATGAGCGAACCGGACGCTCCTCACTTAGAAGGCAGTATTTGCATATGGTTCCAAGTGTATTTCCTTAAACCCATGAAAAAGTAGTCCTAGTAACCCACGCCTTCCTGTTGATGTGAACGTGGTTTGTCAAGCACAGGGCCTCGTCAAAGGTTGCCAGGTGATGCCGCTCTGAGAGGTGATCAGGTGTCCCTCACCAAACTTACTGACATTTTTTATTCCTAGCAAAGCTTATCCTGGATATACATGTTGTGACATATGGTGCCTGACCGCCTCGATTTGCGCAACGTCGGTAACGCATGAATCCCTACGTTAACTTCTAGCTACATGTACGCATATTGTTCTTTTAGCTGTTAGTTGCACAACTTGTAATCAACCCTTCCTCGGTGCTTGCGTGTTTTGGGTAGACGCGGAGGGAACGCTTCCCATGATGGCGTAAATATGTGGAATCGGTACAGATCTCCACTTTGCGTTTAATGCCATTTTTTGCTGTTATTACCAACTTGCATGGATTATGTAGCCAAAGGGATGTCAATTATTTTCATGCAAAGACAATAAGCATGGAAATCCGTGTGCTCAGCGTATACCTAGAATTAATGGCGTAAGTTAAACCCATTCCATGCATGCTTCTGGAAGCACTGCTTTTTCCCATGTTAGTGGCTTCCCCCGTACTGTTAAGAATGTCAGCTGTGAGATCCATGTGACCACATTCAATACCCCTGGTGCAGCGTGTTGTTCCTATGGTAGATATTTTGCCAGTGGCCACATGGATGCTCATGTGGTGCTACCTACATAAGCTCCACAATCCCGTCAGAAAGCCAGCTTATTTCAACAGCTACTATCTCCATTGTAGCTATTGTAACGCAGCTGACAAGAGGCTTATTTGGGCCCATCAATCAACTTTTATGGAGCCGTGTGAAGCTCAGTAAACTGATTTGGTTAGCGGCGGCGCAGATGACACAACGGTGCCGCCAACATGGACCCACTAAATGACGGCCTTGAACACCTGTGTAGCCAACGACTTCCGCAACGCTAGTCGCTTTAGTGAAACAAACCTCATTGCACAAACTTTTGATAATTAAGGACACGTTTTGAAGGCATTTGGAGACATTAGTTGCGGCTTAGCTTCGGGTTCCATTCATGTCAGTGTCCTGGGGCGTACATGTGCTAAGCAACCACCGTACATAAGGGTTTTTCCACCGGCTATATTAATGCTCCTCGGTTGCAATTACATGGCCTTACAATCGCGGAGCCAAAACGTTTACCTGTTACTTTGCGAGTGTGTCACCGTTGTTATAATAACTGTTATAATATTTCTCTTTGCACTGGTCACGCGGGCAAGTGAGAAAACCAATAGAACCTTCTTAATTGCCCACAATAATGCCAAACCAGCAGCAGTTTCATGGCCTTAGTGAACACCCGTTACGTTGGCATGGGTACCAAACCATACAACACAACGTCACCCGCACCTTTTGCTTACCAGTTTGCCCGCCTGTCGCCCGCTACGTGCAATTTACCGCATCCCTGTACCTTCTTCATTATTGATCCAATAAATGAGCATACAGCAACATTTACTTGCGCTGGTACATGGTTAATTTTTATGTTGCTGTGCTTTCCGTACCGCTTTTCTTGCTCATCTTCTTGCTTCAGGTTGACCGCTGTTATCCGTCCGTCACGCCGTTGTGCCACTAATGGTTATAAGTGCGTAAAGTTATCCCAATCAATTAGTTTTCAGATTATAAATACTCATTAATGCCTCCATGTTATGCAACCTACCACGTTTATAGCACAACCGGTTCTCCGGTACGGCAACTTCCCGGATGCAGCTAGGCCCGAACGAAAATACAACTTTGATATCGTCAGCAAAAACTTATGGAGTACCGTACCGAAAGACACGGAACCCGTCATGAATGTATAATGTAAACAGCCGAGGGCCATTATACTACCTTGCAATACTCCGCTGGTTACGGGTGCACATTTGGAAGATGTATCGTCTAGTTTTAGTGACTGCGTTCGGCTAAAGTGTTAAGAGGAATACCAAGCAAGGAGATAGATAGAGACACCGTATACAGTTAGTTTAGTCTCCAGTCTATTGTGTAGAACCCGGACAAACGCTTTTTTCATGTCCAAGAATATAATGGCTAGCGCTTGCCCGTGTCAATGTTGTGTATCACGTAGTTCAAGCATTCAAAATACTATGTTTGGCAAGGTTTAGCCGGCAAAAACCCATTTTGAGACCTATTGATGAGATTGCGCTGCCGTAAAAATGAAGCATCCCCTCCTTGACCAACCCTTCCCTAACTGTGGAAGCAAAGAGTGTGTGACTTATAGGGCGATAGTTGTCGATATCGTGGTGACAACCTCATTTGTGACGTGGAACGACTATCGAGTGCTTCCATATGGTTTGGTAGTTTCCACTCGTCATGGAGTGGATGAAACCTTTGAACAGAATGTTGGAAATCCGGGCCTTCGAGTAATAGTGAGGATGATGCGACTCTGTCAGGGCCCGGGTTGTGTTACAACTTTAGTGAGCTTAGTGCTCAATTGGTATTGTTCAGGTTGAAATCAATGACGAGAATATGATCGTCTGTAAAGTTTGAAATCAGAGTTGGCAGTAACACATTAGAACTGATGAAGGCGTCACATAAGTGTGCGTTAATCAATTCGCACAAATTGGCTGCGTCAGTGATAATCCTCACATCAGGAAGCACAAGTGAGTTAATCGGCAAGTCGTTGCGGCCACTGCGATACTTCATAAGTCGTACAAGTGACTTAGCGTTGTTCGCACTACGTAGTGCAGTGCGCTGAGCTAAGGTATATACATGATTTTGCGAGTTTCTCCATACCACTAGTGGCTCCTTCATACGAACAGTGATGAGAAAATCCTTAGTATTCTTGCAGCGGGAGCGCATTTTGTCGAGCTTAGTGGTAATTTTAGACGGGAGGACGTCATCGGGACTTTGAGAGCTGATCGGGCGCTGCGGTATGGCTAGGATATCGAGGCAAATCGTGAAGTTATTGTAAAGTCCACAGGTAGCAGTGCCCGTACTAGTTGCCAGGAAGAAAGCGACCCAAGGAGCGGAATGGAGAAGTGAGGAGAAGGCCTCCCAATTCATATGCTGGAGAGACCTAAAAGCAGGGTAGGCCAGGCTAACATGATTATGGAAGTTGCAAAGATTGCATGATAGCCTCATAACCTTGTGGTCGCTGCCCGGAATTTTATCCAACACGCTGGCAGTTGCATGCGCGATAACTTTGGTGAATATTAGGTCCAGGGTGTTGGAGTTTCTTGTGGGTGCGCGCACACGCTGAGTTAAGTCATGTGTGAAGACAGTGTCTACGAAGGCTCTATACCTGGATAACGCTGATTGACTAAACCAAGAGTTATGGGGCACACTGAGGTATCCGCCGATTATTTTATGACGGGCAGGAAAGAATGGAACTTCATGGACTAGCTTAGCCAATTCGTCAGTTTCAATACTAGTATGATGCGGTGGGTTGTACGTGCAGCATATCAGAATGTCAACCTGGCTTCCTATGGCCTGTATCCAAACATAATCTTCGGGATTTGCAGTGATATGGTTTGGAAACATGACGAGTGGAATTAAGTGCTGATGTATAGAAGGTAGCCGCCGCCACTTTGATTAATGCGTCCGCTACAGAAAATCGTGTACCCAAGAACGTTCAGCGGAGTATCGGACGTATCAGCTGCGCGCCACGTTTCGGTTATCAGTATCAAATGTGGACTAGACAGAAGTATCTGCGGGGAAAGGAGGTGCATTTTATTTTTGAAAATCGAGCATTGACGTGTAGGATTGTATACGAGTAGTTAGGATTGGTCTGGATGTGAAAGTCGGCCAACGGCGCACCTAGCAAACCCGGTGAGGTAAGAGGTTTGCTTGTAATCACTCGTTGAAGTACATGATCGGGGAACCTAAGGTGGATAAGGTAAAAGGCTGGCGGTTGTTAGGGACAATATGTTGTAGAAGAGGGTACGGGGAATTCGGGTGTGTATACGTTTGAGTTGCGAGATAAGGCACGTGGTCAAGTGTAGTGCAGTGGGTAAAAAACGTCGTCCAAGTGGCTGTAGCTGCCTGGACGTCTTCAGTTGCCTCATGTCCAGTAGTCCCATTAGGTGATACAGCGCCGTAGATTGCCCTAAGCATGCTTAGATTGGGGGATTGCAGCTTGCAGCGTTCCATAAAATGGGGGATGCGAGAGATGTTTGGGCGATTCGCGGAGTGATTGTATGTGGCGGTCGAGTTGCAGATTCGCTGGGTTCATAAGGCCGGGAAGTGCGGCGTTTGTGATACTCATATTGTTAAAATATCTACGTGGTCGTGGTCTTTGTGGCACTGTGGCCCGTCTTGCACGGAATTGACATACGAAGTAAGGGGCTTGGGGTTTTCACTAGATACCTCTGGCGACTGGGCTGTTCCAGTTTGGTGCTCGCATAAGTAGGCTGCTGCACATAATAGGGGGTGGGTGCTCCGCTATATCCGTGCGAACCGACTGGGTGTTTTGCTTATTCGGTGACCACAGCGAGTTGTTTTGGCCACGTTGGAACGTTTGCGTGTTAAACCTTTGCTGTACTATTGTGGATTTGATGGAAACCGAGGAGCCTTAGCAAACAAAAGTCGTCGGTGGGGATTGATAGAGGTTGAAGTCGGACAAGTGGAAGATTGGTTGGAGGCTTTTATGACACTGGCAAGGGGAGTGTACCATGTCAAGAAGTTAATGTTCTCAATTTCGGTTTCCGTGTCACACATGCCTGACAGGTTAAATGAACGATGACGGTGTGTCGTGTGTAAGGCTGCGCTAGTTGGTGCTGTCATTGAAACAGTCCTGGTCTCGATGCTATTTGAACAATGAACAATGAATTTATACGGGTTAAGAAGCACTGCTTTACAAGTCCCGTTGGATAGTGTGTGGGTATATCAACGTAACTATAACGATGATAAGGACGGTAAAATAGTCCATACTTAAATATGAAAATAAGGACTTAGCGTTTGCTTCGCTGTAGTCCTGCGATCCTCTTAGATTCATAGCACCCGCAGTTAACAACAAATAATTAAATGGTAAACTCCAGGTGTAGTATGGGGATGTAGGGTTAAGTGACAAAGTGTAAGTGGATGAGTGCTTCGTCCAACCGTTTTTTAAAGACTGTCAGTGTCGGTGCAGAGGCGACCTATTCTGGGAGATCATTCCACGGGTGATGGACACGAATGGAAAATAAGTTTCTGCGGCACTCCAGACCACTGTATTGTTCTGCTAGGTTTAAAGAGTGGCCGCTCAGGTTTGTATTGCTCCTGCGTTGCAGTAAAGGGCGGCACACATGATGGGGGTCCCGCAGAATCAATATGCCATAATGAAGTCGCCTCGTAGTCTGCGGTAGGTGCCACTGAACAATCCCAGTCGTTGCACCCTCTCCTGCAAGGAAAGATTGCGCATTCCAAATACGTTCTTAGATGCCCGGCGTTGTGGCTGCTCTAGTGCATTAAAGTCGTGTTTCAGCCATGGATGCCAGACTTGAATTGCGTATTCGACATGGGGGTGAACATACTCACTGGGCATTTGTCAAATTATGGAGCCGTTTATTTGTCCAAACGCCCGCCTCAACGGCCCCACGTGTTGGTTCCCGATCTTCAAAACCTTTTCGGCTTGCCTGAAGCAACCCAGGTCATCTTGAACCATAACACCTAATTTACGTTCAAGAGTTGCTTGTTGTAATATATTCGTTCCGAGTCGGTATGAGTAGCTGCTCCGATGTCGGATGGAAAGCACCTTGCAGTTATTAACGTTGAAATGCAATATGTCTTGGGTCGACCAGTGAACACTGTATCTATATCACTCTGAAGCACATGCTGGTCGGCGTTCGCCTGGATCTTGCGCCAGATCTAGATATCGTTGGCAAACATTAGGAAGTTTGAAGCCATTCCCAGTGCAAGGGCATTAATAAACACAAAAAAACGTGGGCGTAGTACTGAACCTTGCGGCACACCAAACTCGACTTGTATGGGGTCCGATAAAGAGTTTCGAACTCTGACCACTAATTGCCGTTGAAGTAGAAAGTTGGCAATACAGCTTAAATGTGAGTCGCCGATCCTGTAATGCTGCGACTTGGTTAGTAGTATCCGATGGTCTAGACGATCAAAAGCCTTGGAAAAATCCGGGTAGATCACATAAACGCCTTCTCCAGCGTCAGCTGCCTCGGTCTAACTACTGCGTGCAATTAGTAAACTCGTTGTACCTGACCGCTGTCGAAGGATACCGTGCAGTTCAGGAGTGTTGAGGCTGCAGGTTTCCAGATAGCACACCAGTGCATCGGCAACTATGGATTCCATGAACTTAGAATATAGGAGGAGCGGATACTGGGCGATAGTTAGAGGGATCAGTTCTGCTTTCCCCTTTTGCATCGGGGTTATTATTCCAAGCTTCCACATGGCGGGAACTTGGTTCTGGCCTAAGCAGCGCTAGAAAAACTGAGCCAATGGTCCTGCCAGTTGACTTGCTGCTGCTCCAAATGCATCTGGACGAATGGTGTTGACACCCGGCGAGCTGTGTTTGGTTAGAGAATTCAGCTTTTTCAATGCAGCTTCTGCGGTAAAAGGGATGTGGGTTAGTCCTGGCGAGCAGAATACAAAGCTTGGTAGATCGCTTGGTGGCAAGTCTCTTTGAAACATGGGGCTTATTGCATCCGCAGCGGGTTTGCTGCTTTCACAGCCGTTCTTGTTGAGCGATCAGCCATCTTATGTAGAGGAAATCCTTGCCTTATATTTCGTAGGCTATTATCGTGCTTGTAAAGCAGTTTGGGGTTATCGCTGAAGGTTTTTTCGATGTTTTGCTGATAGGCGGATTTGTTATCTCTTGACAGTTAAGTGCAGTGGTTAGGTTGGGCTACGTAGTTGTCCCAAATTTCTGGTGCTGGAGCTCCTCTGTACACTCGCCATGCAGCGTTGCGTACTGTCATCCATTTTCGAGTTCTTTTTCTAACGAAAAAAAACTGGTTTGCACTTTTTGCAAGCTTTTATCTTTGAAGCCTGTGCAATCAGCTGACTGAATTTTTGATGCACTCGAGCCAAGCGACTTTCAGGGGTTCTTCTAAGAGGAATGCGCAAGTTGTGGCGCTGACGAGCTGGGCGAATCGGTCGTAACTTGTGATGGTTCGCACAGTCTCATCATTAACATTCAGATATTTTGCATAGCAGGCAAAGTTAAAACTGATGACTGCGTGGTCACTGCAACCCAAAGAGCAGACTAAAATCAACGCAGCAATCATATGCTCCTCGTTGGTAAGCACAAGATCCAGCACAGATGGCATGTTACCTGTTCTGAACCGAGTGGGCAAAGTGATGTGATTGTAAAGAGGAACAGTAGTTACTAGATCTACTAGATCAGTATTGGATTGCTCTCCGATCGTGACGTGAGCTTCTAAACAGTGTACATTGAAATCACCCATGATAAGAATGTGAGTGTACTTTGATCGGAATGACCGAGGTCTACCTCAAGTGAACCGAGGCCTCAATAGAGGTTGCTTGTAGCAACCCAACCATCAGCGGATTCTCCAATCCCAACTTTACATTCGTTTCTGCTGGACCAAGCGTTGCTCGTGGATCTCAGTAGCATAGTGCTTATAGTGTCAACCATGAGCCACTAGGCTCTGAGTTCCAGCCCAACTCAGGCTATCTCGAACTGCTGAGTCCCAACCAGGACGAAACCGCGGTCTTCGGGTGCCAGTGTTGGGATGAGCAAAACTAGAATGTTTCTATGTGTGTACTTTTGATGTAAACTGCATTTTAAACAGCTGCTATGTGGTAGTCGGTTTCGGGTGTTGAGTTAGTGACGCCGTACACCAAGACAATAAGGCAAGCATCGCTGCCATTTTACTGCAACCGGCACAAAAGAGTGTCTGGAAAATGCGAGTCTGAATCCTCTACGGTTTTGCATTCTAAGTCGTTTCGGTAATACAGGATTACTTTTCCTTCTTTTGTGAGCCGGTCGTTCTGGATTAGCGACATACAGGGTAGCGAAACTTCAGCGTTTGTCATTCCCGTGTGCAACCATCTCTCGGTGATACCAATGACATCATACGACCCGGAAGCTTGGCGATCTTTCACTTCAGCCAGTTTGTTAGAAAGAACCTGAGCATTCGTATACAAACAGGCCAGTTTCCCGGTCTATCGGAACCCACAGTGGGGTGAAGCGGTTACATGTGGTAGAATGCCGACCGAAAGAAGGTCGGCAGTTACTCGTTATTTTGATAAATAAATAAATAAATAAATAGTATATTCTCGGTAAAACGAGACACACCTGTAAAGGCGTGATCAAATATGCATACATGCATACCTTCTGTGGAGTGTTAAAACAGTTCGTTTTAATGAAAGGTATAAAAGAAAAGATGTTATCCGTGTGAGTGAGCATACTGTCAGGTAATCCGTCAAAATCCGTCAAAACACAAGTTGGGGGTAATTTCACAAGGTAGTGATCCGTGAGCACAGGAACCTAAACAAGGTTTTGTTGCAACCAATAACCATTACGAGATAGGGATGATCTGTGCTCCAACAAAGCATTCTTCATAGCGGAATTAGTTGCACAGGTTCGATGTAGAAGGCTGAGGACTGCGTCTGTGTGAACTGCTGAGCTGTGGCTTTATTTTGTGGCGAGTCACATCCGCCACGTTGCAGTGTTGTTAAGCGGACATTTGTGGCTTTTTATAGGGAGTAAGCTTGCCAGGCGAAAACCCACCACGTCCTGGAACACTGCCGTAGCTTTCGTTGAACAGTAGTGCAAGTCGGTTATGCATCGTATAGACCGATTTTGCATTCTATTATTCGCAGTCGGTGGACAGCCAAAATTCTTCGTTGGTTGGCCGAATGGCTTAATACCGATACGGCAGCAGTCGTTGGGGCCGGTCAATGATACAAGATTCGAAGAATCGAATGATAATGATGCAGGTGAGTAAACACATTGTTAATAGAGGCCGGCTCTTCTATTATATTCTTGCTCGGCTCGCAAACCATGTCCAGCTATCCACGCTGGACTTGTCATGAGGTCGGTGAGTGAAGTTGTTTCTTGTGGCTGAATATGTCCTTAATAGGTAAAAACGCCATTCTCTGCAAAATGGATTTGGGATTCCTGCAAATGTAAGTAAGTGTAACTGTTTCCATAGCCAAGTGAATATTCCATGGAAGACCATCGGAATAGCCACGTATACGTGCGCAAAGCTGTCCGTGAAATGACATCAGAATAGCTCCAGGTGACTGGCGAATAGGAATATTTGAGGCAGTGAAGGTAATCACGCCAGAGTTGTTTGTCTTCGGTTGTGGAACGGGGGATCCATGTACATATATTATTCCTGGTGAGTAAATTGTTCTCTGAGTACGAAGCAAGCTAAACCCATTTGTTTAGACCCGGTGAAGGTAGCGCCACCGGAATGGCGGAATGAGCTCCATTTGGACCAGTGTGTGGGTTTTTCATTTCCTGGAGAAAGGACCAAGCGTTTTGAGGATGGGTCGGCCAGTCCCAAATGGATCAATGATATCTTGTTTGCAACTTGATTCAGCCAAGGTGCGTCCCAACATTTGTTAAGACCTACGTCAGAGTCAATTAAAGCAGCAGTCGCATTACCTCTTTGTATATTCGTCGGTATGCTTGCTGCTTTAGTTGCTTTAACATTTCAGCTGTGCAAAGTGTTTGCGACCTTTAACCGAAGTTCGTAAGGATATGTTTCGGATTTCTCTGCCATCGATCCAAAACATCCTTTGGTTTCGCTCTGACTGAACCACAAGTTTTAGGATTCAGGGGCCGCATCCTCTCTACTTTGGTGATGGAGGTATCCTGGTGAGCGATGTTGCCACAACATTATCCAAAAAATGTGTTTCACTAATGAACCACCACTGAACTGAATCGTGCTTTCCGATCTCTTGAACATCGTTAGAAGGATGTTCTGGTACGTAATGTATGAAGATTGTGTTTAGGCGGTCTTGCTTGCTGTGCCCCTCCTCGTTGTTTCGTTTTGGTTGTCGCGCGCTCCAAGGGACGTCCGGATAACCACGTAACCCATAGGATCCGTGTTTTAGCGCGCTTGCGAAGAGCCAAACATTTTCTACGTCAGTGGAGGATGCTAGAGTTACCCGGGTAAGTCTGGGTTCGCCATGATGTGTCGAGTTTGCATGACGAGTAATTCTTAACAAGTTTATGGGCTTGGCTTTGATACTCCTCTGCATACACAATGAGTTCCATTGGTCTTGGTCGTCTGGTAACTAATCCGCAATGTGATGGCGGTAGATTCAGGTACATTTGAGCATACAACCGTCTGCGCACTGTTGTTGGATCCCTTTTTCGTCCTTCTACAAGGTATGGTACTCATTTGTCCTGATTTGTTGACAAGTGATTGTTTGCTGTTTTTCTCTCCATTCGCGTTAACGGTTTTTACAATGGAAGTGGACGCAACGGCGGCCTCTCGGTGAACCCTTGCAGCAAACTCTGCGTATGTAACCGATGCTCTGGGAGCCTTAGTCTCGAGAAGATATATTTGAGCTACAGGTACCACGGGTTGGTGTTTGGCTGCTTCATCCTTGTTAATGCTAGATGTCAGGTCTAGAAAAATGTGCGTAACCAGACGTTTTGAATGGTGCCTGGCTTTCGTTGCCTTGAGTATTGTTAGATTCTCGTAGGTACAGTCTGTTTTCGCCCGGCCTTCTACCAAATTTGGAGAAGACAACGGAGTTGGAGAGGTGGCTGAGTGCGGTTCAGGGGAAGTGGTTTGTTTAGCATTCCGTTGCTAAGAAGCCGCTACGCAGCTGTGATGCATACTGGTTCCATTTAAGTAATCTTTATGTTTATCCTCTGCTCAGCTTCTGAGGTTAACCAGTCACACTACTCAGCTAGGATACGCAAGCACTTAACGAGATGGATGGTGGCACACGCAGTACAGAACGAAGAGGTATATTGGGAGCTATTTCGCTCCTGTACCTCTTCTTGGGACACATTTAAACATTTCGTATGATACCATTCCAAACAGTGCGAAATAGCCAGACCGATTATTACTACTCGATGACATTCTCCTTACCCGCAAATGCTTTTTGTTTGGAGCATCTTCGGTTTTGCCTTTCCGCCACCCACTTTGGTGTCGTTACCTGTCCCAGTGGATTGGTTAGCTCTCTGTACTTTTACAGCTTTGAAAGCGGCGCACACCGGTTAGGCGAGCGTGGTCGTTGAGCGGTCGGCGTGGTCGCGTGTTACCTGTGATGGGTTATGCAGCCGCACTTGCTGACAAAGTCACAAAGAATGGCAAGTGACTGGAACCTGAACAGGGCGCTGAAAATAGATTGACAGATCAAAGATCACAGATTGTTTCACAGCTGTGTTGAGAAATACTGGATCGAAATAAGTTTAGGCTTTTCGGCCTGCCTCGAGAATTCTGTATCAAATGGTGTCACACAGAAAGGCAATCGGCTCAATATGATTGAATTGCGCTTAACCACAGATGCCATTGTAAACGGTTAGTGATGATACAGCCTCTAATCGCAGAACATGTTCCACGTATAAATGGATCACATTGTATAGCTGGTAAATTCGGTTCGAATGGGTGTAAAGTGACAACGGTGCAAGAAGATAGAGATATATGAGAGTAATTTAAATGAACCAGGAGCACGCACGTCACGCGTGTGTGAGGATGACTTTGACATCAGTATCAAAAAGATTTTCTCCCAAAAGGTTATAGTACGGCGGTGTATGCTTGTCGCTCTTGTTTTATATCCATATCCATATTACAAACGACCAAATAGCAGGCGGTAGGAGTTGTAGTTAGATAACTATCAGACAGTTGCGACTCCGAAAGTGGTGTTGTTTGCGTGTTCTCTTAGTCAAGTTTGGATTAGATAGAATAGACCTCTGCAGCGGTGTACTGTCCGGTTTTATCAAGATTGATCCGAGATTAGGCAGCTGTCTTAGGCGAAATCGGGCGTCAACAAACCTTTTAACATAGTCATGTTTACAAATTTTGCTCAAGATTGGGCAATTCGGCCAGGGAATTTACACAAGCGAGTGGCTATGCAACAAACATGTGGCGTTTAGTAAGTCTCTAAAAGTGTATGCGGCTATTTCTAGAGAGGCAATTTGTCGTGTACATTGAGTACAATAGCGTTGTTGGCGTAGCACATGTCCTCACTTAGTTCGCGCGCAATATTGCTCAGTAGTTCACCAGTTGCGGATATACCAGACAGATTTTCTAAACTTAATGATTTGGTTAAGTAGGCAAAAGGTGTGAACTTCCAGCTCGTTTACTTGACGTTTGAGTTCAGAAAGCTTTGCATAGCATCGGCTAATGGATCCGAGAGTATAATTTTCACTCCGGTGTTTGAGTTATACAAGCCTTGGCGGTCCAAGACGCTGTGGATTACCCCGGCTTCTTGAGAGACATGGGAGGCAGGCGACATTTGCCAACCATGTTATAACTAATAGATATAAAAACAGCTAACCACATGGGTATCTATGGAAAAATGAAAAAAAGTGAACACGACAGACGACAGTGGAAGAGTGGGTTGGACAACAGCCCAAAAACGGAACACACGAGGTCATAGTAGGAATGTGTTAACTTAAAGTAACACAAAAGGAGCCAAAACGCTACTGTATGCAATCTAGGGTACAGAAAGATGGAACGCAAAGTAAAGCTGTAAAATGTTGAACAAGTTGAGTGGTGTGGGATGACGGACGGACGGAGGCTGAAAGCGCGAGAAGTCACGCTATAATGCACGACGAACAAGATAACGGGCACGTTAACACTCCAGAGAAGGTCACACGCTCTCACGACGTTCAATCACTAACCAAGCACGAGGCGGAGAAGAACACCTGATGAGACACAAACATTGTATTTAAACCGATACCAGTACAATCCGTCCGGGGGTAGGTACACGTGTATCTCTTTAAAAGCAACCGGTACTTTTGTGCCATTTCAATGGAGCAAAGTGTTATTCCATGAGTTCAGTGTTGTTCTGTTCGCACACAACTCTAAGTAAAGGAAATTAAATAGGGTAACAATGGCGGTCTATTCGAACGACCATGGCGGTTGCTATTTCGTCGCACCACCCCTCCCGCAGTAGACACTGCCTGCAGTGCCGGAAACTTAACGGCCTCGCTAACCGTTGGAATACATCCTGGGGGAATAACGTCTGTTAAACCATCGTTTGAACCCTGTGTTGCCGCCTTAGGCTGGTTGTACTATACAGTCACGACATCAGCATTTGGGTTTGTGACGCTGCAAAGGACGTACACAGTAGGTGAACTGATGAATCCGATCTCGTATGGCACGTGCCAACATCGATGAAATTTACTAGACTTGTCCGGAGGTGACTTCGGTCGAAGCAGCCACACACGAGCTCCCACATGGTAATCAGGACCACTGCTGTGTCTGTCATAACACACCTTTTGATGTTGCTGCGCTTTTCCTGTCTGTTCTCTCACACTGACGAATGCTGACCGAAGGCGCTCACGTAGGTAGGTAGGAAGCTTCTGCCGGGGACATGGGTGACAATAACTCTAGTGAGAGACGCAGATCCCGACGGTGCACCAGGAAGGTCGGAGAATAACCTGTAGTCGAGTGGACCTACGATCGGTTGGCCATCATACATTGCGGAGGTATTTCATCCCACTTATCTGATAGACGCCGCTCGATAAAAGCCTGCAATATTCCCTTTATTTTCCGATTCGTGCACTCTACCGGCCCATTATCTTGCGGATTGTATGGTGTAGTTTGCATCATTCTAACTGAGGGTAGATGGCAGAGTTCCCGTACAAGGTAACCTTCGAAGGCGGCACCTTGGTCAGTGTGATGCGATAACGGTGTACCATAACGCAAGACCCACTCATTAACGAATGCAGAAGCGACCGTTGTCGCATCCAGACGCTTGATTGGCATAGCACACATCCTTTCATTAGCAATCGACCATAACTAAAATGTGACGATTTCCAATCCGCGTGATTGGAAGCGACCTCTTACAGTCCACTGCTACTCGCTGGAAAGAAGCGGTAGTGAGTATCGGTCTCAGAAAGACTAGAGGCGATGGTTGCTTAAAAAGTAGAGGCAGACATGGGAGGATGAGGAAGGACATAGAGATAACGGTGGAATTTGAAAGAAAAAAGAGAAACTAAATAGGAATGCTTGAAGATGAAATAAATGTATAGGTAACAGTTGCCCTGAAATTAGGTTTCAAGATGGTTAATGCCTAAAGCAATGATAAATAAAAGACCAGCAAGTTACCACATAAAATTAGAAGCGAAAAGAGATGCAAAAAATTTTGAAAGTCAAAGTCAGCAACAGCATTCTAGGAAGGAGCGCCGGACAGTAGTAATGGAAAAAGGAGTCGTCATGTAGCTAGAAACAGAGCCGCGCTTAGTGCCTAATATTTCAGAGCAATAACCAGTTAATCCAATGCCGAGTTATGGTTAGCAGTTGCAAAACTATTCCAGGAGAAAATCTGCTGTAGACCAGGCTTTTAACCCTCAATTTAATAAGCGCGCTAAGAATACAGCAAAGACAAGTTGGGCAATGCGAGGCAAACGCATCAGGCATACAGCAAGCAAGCCAGGTGATGTGAGAGTGAAATAAGCGTATCATAGTACTAAATGGCTGTAGGGTAATAAATGGGGAGCAACAGCAATCAAAGCAGGGGAAGATAACAGTATCAGTGGAAGTGCCAAACTTGAGGTAATAATGTTCAGTCGCCCAGAAGCAGTAAGGAAACAGCCGAGACAGCTAAGACGAGACCGAATTAGGCAGAAAGAAGTGACTACTCGGCCAACAGATGTGGGGTGACAATTAAAGAAGCAAACAGAATTACAGGACACAAAATCTGTGACCACAATTAGGAAAAGCCTCCTACGAAAGTCAAGGATACGAAAGATGTGATGAATCAGCTATTACTGAGCTAGACCCAGGCGGCATGCGTTGATTCATATGGTCAGGGTGAGGTGGGATAAAGAACAGATTAACCATGCACGTTAACGTCGGCGCACGTTGGTAAGGCTTGGAAGGGTAGTGTGAAATAGCCGTGGCCTGGTTAAGGTTAGAATAAATACCCGGGTGAATCTACGGTAAACCAGGCTTCTAAGCCTCAATGTTATAAGCGAGGTAAGGAAACAGCAGACTGGTGTGGCAGTGCGGCACGAACGCTTCTGGCTGACAACATGCTTTAGAGAAGTTTAGAAAAGTTTGAGAAAGAGCAACAGTCAAGTAAAGGAAAAGGAAATCAGTGGATGTGCCAAACTTGGGTCAATATAACTCAGTCACCTAGTAGCTGGCAGGAAACAGACGTGCGAGCTCAGACGAGACTGAATAAGGCAGAAAAAGGAGACTATGTGGCTGAGCCGACGTAGAGATTTCAATTGAGAACGCAAGCAGCGATTCAGAAAACAAAATCTGAAATGCCACCTACAGACGGCACGGAGACGAAAGGTGCGATGGGTCAGCCGTTATTGAGCTAATCCAATGCGGCATGTATATGCATATGCTGTAAACAAGGCTCTTAAGCCCTTATGATCCAAGAGAGGTAAGGAAACAGCAAAGACAGGTAAGGCATTGCGAGGCAAACGCATCAGGCGGACAACAAGCAACAAGCGGTTAGACGTTGTAAAGAAGCCGAGGTATTAGATAAGCTTTTAAGGAACGGACGATATATAAGGCAAGTCCGAGAAAGCTTCAAGAATCCTCGAGATGCTATGGCTTAGGCCAGGCTTTTATCTTTGCACATTATCTCTGTGTCTGTTTTAATCTCAATTGATATAACTACGTGACCCATGCAGTGTACCTGGCTTCGAAGAAAAGGGCACTAAAATCCATTTAATTGGAGCCCTGCAAGACACAATCGCCCCAAGACCGACCGCAACCGGTCGTTATGCTCTTCGATTGACTTGCCACAAATAATTATATCATCCAAGCAAATCAAACAATCTTCAGGTACAATGCCATCCTGAACTTCCTGCATCAACCGCTGAAATGTAGCTGGGGCGTTGGCCATAACAAATGGCATCGTCTTGAACTCCTATTATCCGGATGGTACAATAAAAGCTGTTTTACGCTGATCAGCTGGTCGAACGTCTGCCTGCCAGTATCCTGAGGCTAGGTCTAAAGTCGAGAACCATCGTGCACCACGAAGAGGGTCGAACGTGACACCAATACATAGAAGTGGTCAGGGATCTCTGCACGTGACGTCGTTCAATTTGCGGTAGTCTACGCATAATCGTAAGGAACCATCATTTTTCTTAACAAACACGATCGGAGAGGCCCATGGTGGTGTCGAAAGACGAATAACCCGCTTATCTAACATGTCACGAATCATGCTGTGAAATTCAGGTTGGTACGACCCAACTAACCACTATTGAAAAGAACTGCATACTCCTGTAAAGAGTATATATTAGCAACTTTTGTTCTTAAACGGTGGACTTAACGAGACGCAAAGGTTCGATTACAACAGATTCAGATGAATGCTCTGGACGACTGCCTAGTGTGCTACAGGATGGATGTAAATGAGAGGCGTGTTCTGCGTCGTGTGACTGTTTGGATAGTGTCCTATTATACTGATAAAGTGTACCTCATGTTTGGCTGGAAAGTCCATGCCCAATATGGCATCCCAACTTAGGTGGCGAGAAACAATAAGTTAATGGGTAGCGACAACTTCACCGAGGCGCACTTCAACTTGTAAAGCAAACGCGGCTGTTAGTTTAGCACCATCAGCTGTTACCACAAGCCGACGTCCGTTGCAAAAAGCGCGTTGACCTCCGAGGAGGTTGGCTTCCCATATTCGTAACAGAATATGACGCCCAGAACAAAGCAAACCTACTACTAGTACCAGTAAGGCTACCGAACGCGACCAAATGTGTGACCAGTGCATTACAATCAAAAGCAGATACCATAACGTTGGACCTACCCCAGGGTCTTCGTGGTTTGACTGGCGAGTTGTGTCCACAGTGCTGCGCCTGTCTCCCAAACCGCTGACAGTACCGACAACTTTGGTTTGCTTGAGGTAAGATGGTTGGTGTTTTCCGTTCGAGGTTAGACGGCTTTGGTGTGCCGTGCGTAGGGATAAACAATTGTGTACCCCAGTTGAAGTAGAGTCGTAGTCTTACAAATCCAGCGATACTTGACACCGTGCCCGATCAAGTATCTCCAAAACGGTACATGGTAGCATACGGAAGAGCGCATTCCGTAAGGATTCGTCTTGTAATCCATGCAGAAACGTACATAACTAAGGTCAAAAGCTTGCGTGTAATGGCATCTTCACTTTCACCCAGTAGTTGGTTTCGAGCAGTAAACTACTCTTTGTAGACGGCCTCTGGTTGAGTCTTAATAAATAAGCCGCGCAAAGCATTTCACAGTTCAGAGGAGCGGGAGCTAAGGTAGACTCCGACTGCTTCAACAATACGAACAGTTTCATTACTCAAAAGCTGAGAATGAATTTGCCAGCTCCTTTTACAGGAATGCTTGACAAGTAAGCGGACACATGTTACGCCCAATGTTCAAAGTCATCGGCCGAATGGAAAATGGACGGTTGCCTCATCGACGGTCGGATATCGGATGCACAATCGTGCGCTTTTGTACACAATGGTGATTTTAGCTCCGGTAGACTAAACTCACTATCTTCCATGACGGACTGTACGTGACGCCGAATGGCAAATGTTGAACGCGGTGGGTGGTGAGTGATAATGAATGGCCGGATTCCTAAAGAGCGAGAAGTCACGCTTCATTGCAGGACGAACAAGATAACGGGCAATTTACAATCCACAAATGACCACACGCTGTCACGACTTTCAATCACTACCAAACCACGACGCGAGGAATAACAGGAGATGAGCAGAGCGTCGGATCCGCCACTTGCGATCAATGATCTTTTGATAGTGTGATTTCGATACACACGGTTGGACGTGGTTGGATGCAAATTTCGGGACATCGGGCGCATGTGACAGTTTATTATTTTATTTAGGGTTTTCGTTGAAATGCCAAGAGTTGGCTTTAGAAGCAATATATTAAGTGGTTTAAATGCGTTGCGGTGTTTAGCGATTTTCTAGCTTCACGCGTAGCAGCCATGGTGAATGACTCGCTCGTATCCGACGTATAATCAAGGGCCCTTATTTGGACTTCGCAACAATGAAAGATGATCTGAAAGTGTTTCAAAATAAAACGGCGACATCGTTTATTCGTCGGAACGTTATAATTGCGAAGGCGTACCAGTGAAAGACTGGACAGATGCCAAAAACCCAGGTGCTGTAAAACCCATACATTTAGAGAACTCATAAACCGGTTGTACTGATGAACAACAACCCCTTATTCGAAATCGCGCCATTGTAGGTTTCGACGGTTTTGGGGATGAGAGACAACCATTGCATTAAAACAAATACCAGTGCAATCTGTCGGGGAAATAGGTAAACGTATATATCTATATAAACAACCTGTTCGTTGGTATCAATTTAAGGGAACAATGTGTTATTTCATGCGTTCAGTGTTGTTCTGCTCGCACACACCTGTAATTAAACGGAAATACATAGGGTAACAATGGCGGTCTATTCTAACAACCATCGCGGTCTCTATTTCGTTACAGCGCACTGTTTCAAATTTCGCGTGTGAGGATTTTGTGTACCTAAGGTAATGTAATGCTCCGGAAATATCCCGAGAGCAAAGGTAGTTCGAGAAACAATCTGCGTAATAGTTGCCTAGGTCATGCCGAATGCATTCATGGAACCTATGGAATTAAGCAAATTAAATGGAAAAGTCGGAGTGATGATGGAAGTCATTCATGTAGGATGCAGGAATTCAAAATAGCCTGAGTGACCAGGCTGCGAGAGGCGTCTGAGACCAAGAAGCGCTTAGTAGGTTTGGGCCTATCCTTGCAGAACCAGAACTGTCATAAGCATTGCTGGCATGATATTGTTTGCATAATGCACAGCAGACTTAAACTTAAGTATAACTTTGTAGGCTGTGGTAAAGTACAAACTGGTGTAGAGATAAGGTTAAAAATACAATAATTATGGAGTGTGGTGGTTAGGCGAGCGATCAGACTTTGGGAAGCAGAGAAAGTCGCGATTTATAGCTTGTATGTTAGTCGGGCATGAATAAGGCCATTACAAGCGCGGTCGACAAGTTGGCCGAAATGGATAAAAATGTGCCAGTGACGCAGGGATGAAGAAGCATCCTGACGGCAAGAAACCAGGCAGGGCAAGATTAGCATAATGGTTGCCATAGACACGGTGGTTACAAGTAGGAGAGCTTCGGGAAAGGCCAACTTAATAGAGAATGGCAGAGTGATGAGCAATGCGGGAACACTTCTACTCTTGGGAGTACAGGCTGAGTGAGGCCTCAGTGGTTAAGTGTGACCACTAAGCCCAATGTGCTTATATGTCAGGTGGCTAACATAATTGTAAATAAGACTGTAGAGCTGCCCGAGAAATTTTATATACTTCATCTGCGTCAGTCTAAAAAGGATGATCATCGGAATAGCAAACATTGAACGAGCGCTTTATAATATCAAGACATATAAAGTATTAGACCAACTTTTTGAAAGCCTGCGGAATGTGGATCTCTCTTAAGCTTAATGATAATTCCTTTCACATATTTAGGAAAGCATCTAGGAAGAAGTGTAAACGTAGTTTCTTCCGGACTGGTAGTGGCGCAATAGTGCAGCACTTGTTATTGGGGTAAAGTTCTGATGTGTGATGTGCTGGAAAACACGTCCTTTCATAATTTGCAAAATTGGTCCTTGCCGCTGTTTTAAAATTTAAAACGTCCATTTGTGTTACCGACGGCTCAGTTTTAGTGAGCAAGTTGCTGCACCGTTCCTCGCTCTGGTTGATTCGCTTCATTTTATTATAGCCCTCTCTTTACACGTTGGGTTTAGTCGCCTCCAACATCTATACTGTTCCTTATTTGACACGGCTCCTACTTATAATTGATTACCGATTAGGATCCTAGGCCCCACTTAACAATTGGTGACTCCTGGTCAGGACACGCCGTCGGCCATTTTGAATTTTTATTCCGGTGAGCTCGTTCCAGTGATTTTGTGACTTATTACTTGTGATCATATTGTTTTCTCAATTACCACATACTATTTGTTTTTGCAATGGATTTACTCGAGGACGAAATATCTCCATTCGCGGTTGGCACCGTTGAGGCTGTCATGGTTAATTCTGTTGCCATAGCCTATCCACCTTTTTGGGAGAATGACCCTCGTTATTGTTGCTGCACCTAAAATCCGTCTTGCACATGAGTAGGATTCCTTTTAATTTCTCCATTTATAGTCAACCAATATTTTGCAATCCTCAATATATATAATCGCAAGTGATATATCATATTTAGCGCCCGCTGGTAATGAAATACGATAATCTTAAACAGGCTATTACTAAGTGAATCATGCATTCTGACAACGTCCGTCTGCAGCAACAATTTACTGAATTGCAACTTGAAGATAGAATGCCCACTGCCTAGTTGAGTGAAATGCAACAGCTCATCAGCACGTTCAACAAGAACGCAGGGATCCTCCGCGAGCTGTCGACACAACGCCTTTTTGAACACACTCAAGTTTTCCTTACAATAGTATGAGACATGCCACTTACAGCAATTGCAGACTTAGCAGACCGCGTCAGCGAAAGGCACAAGCCAGAGACTAAAACCAAAGCACTTAAGTGGCTTTGTGATAGCGCACGCACACCGGAACCATTGACTAGCCAGTCGTTGGAAACGGTGGTCCTATAATCGCAGGTAGGGTCGGTTCATGTCCAGATCGAGGTAATAAATTTAAATTGTAAGCTCCGCAGACACTCTGGAATACCGCTTCGCTGCACAGTACCTGCTGCCCCAGGTTACCACTTTTAACACGCGCGCTTCGGTAACAAAACTCGTAGGTGTGTACAGCCTCGTCCCTGCTCTGCTACAAGTGATGCGCTACTCTGACCTGTAATGGACACAATCGATGTCGGCAAAGCCCATAATCGTCTCATCTACATTAAGGATCATGATCCTGTGACCCAGTTCCTAGGTAACACCAGGGCAGAAGCCAGCGGCATTCCTATATGCCAGGTAAGTCCATCTCATTTTTGTTGACAAGCCTAATTTCCGCCAACGGCACGCCAATAGCCACCTAGGGTAATCGGTCGCATATCTTAGAATTAGGTCTTCGGCGCACGTTTCGCTGGGTATTCGCCATTGCTGCAGTCCACTTTGCTATCATCCGCATTGAATTCTTCAGGGATTTAGACCTCTTGGTCGATTCGAAATGCCAGATGATAGTCGACACTAAAACGAAATTAATTGTACGTGACATCCTTATCGAAAGCAGAGCTATAACACCGGTATACACATCTCCTCAAACCTCGCAGGACTAGGCCAACCTCTTTTCCCAAAGTTCGTAGAGCCTTCAGCCAATGGACGCAGCTTTGCCTGTGGCATCCCAAGTCACGCGCCACATACAGACGAATGGGTTACCAGTCTCTGGACGTCCACGTCGACTTTCGCAGGAGAAACTAATGTTATCTAGGGCGGCGTTTAAACACATGCTTGAACCTGACATAATCCGCCCTTTCGACAAGCCTTACTCCACTTCCCGGCAATTGGTTCCCTAGAAATTCGCTTACTGGCGCCCCGGCGGTGATTACCGCTCATTCAATCGGCTAACCGTCCAAGATAGGTATTGCATCCCACACATCCCAAATCTTAATGCATATCTCGCAGGTGTGACCATCTTCAGCAAGATGGATCTGGTTCACGTCTATCACCAGATACCTGTATAATAAAACGACATTCCTAAAACAGTCTTTATCACTACTTTCGGCTTGTTCGATTTTCTACAGATGCCACTTTCACTGTGCAACACCGCATAAAATTTCCAACACTTTATCCACGATGTCACCATTGGCCTAGACTTCGCTTATTATTACCTCGATGTTACTGTATTAGCCTGTTCATCGGAACAAGAGCAAATGGACCACTCACAAATTCTCTCCTAGCGCTTGACCCTACACGGTGTCACAGTCAACATGACTAAGTACGAAATCGGCAACTCAACGGTAGCATTTTATCTTCTGGTATCCAAATTCTTCCTGAAAACATCCAGGCAATCAAGGACTTCCTAGCTATGACTTTATTCAAGGACTTTAGTAGATGTTGGGGTTTAGTTCACTATTAGCATCGCTTTATTCCAAGCTGCGCTTAGTTCATTCAGCCTCTGACTGACCTACTCACGGGGAATGAACGTAAGTTCGCTCGCCCTGACACAGCACAGACAGCCTTCCGCGAGCTCAAGGTGGCTATCTTCAATGTCGCCATTGTCCTGCATTTCAAATCTACTGCACCAATTTTATGTACGACTGATACTGTAGATGTCGCGGTGGGAGCCGTCCTTCAACAACACGTGTGTGCTTAATGGCAGCCCATTTTGTTCTTCTCCAAGCGACTGTAGCCAGCGGAATCCCGCTACAATACATATGGCAGAAAACCGCTTGCCAAGTACTTAGCGATTTGTCACTCCCGGCACACAATTTAAGGCCGCGCTTTCACTGTCTACACTGATCAAAATAACTCACCTTCGCCGTTAACTCTGTTTGCGACAAATATTCACCACAGGAAACAAGACACCCAGCCGTTGTCACGCGGTTCACTGCGGACGTATGTCATGTCTCAGATGGCGATAATCATCTCGCCAACGCTCACTCACGCTTTCACCTTACTCTCCCTTCTTTGCCTACCGAAGTTCTTGCCACCGAAGCAGCGGCTCATTCTCAACACGACGACGTACAACACACATTACAGTTTACATTACAATTCCTCTCCAAACCAAGCAAGGAACTATTCTCTGTGACACTTCTACAGGTCGTTCCGGGCCCCTCGTGCTCATCTCTATTAGATGCCCACTCTTTGACGCACTGCACTCACTATCACATCTTGTTATCCGTGCATCTTTGAAACTGGTCACCGATCGTTTCATTTGGCCAAGCGGAAAAAGATGTTCGTAGTTGGGCTCGCGTCTGCCTTCAAAGCCAGCGCTACATACTACTTCGTCACACTCACAGTCAGCTTTGTTCGTTTCCCGCCCGGACTTTCAGTTCTCGCATGCACACGTATACCTAGTTGGTCACTTGCCTTCTTCACGCGGACTCGTACATATCCCTGCACGTGTCGACCGCTTTATTAAATAGCCAGAAGCCATTCCCATAAGCGACTGCACAGCCGGGACCAATACTCGGGCCTTCTTAGATCAGGGTGATCCGCACTATGGATGTCCATACACCATTACAACTTACCGTGGAACGCCGTTAGTATATTCAATAACTCATAAGTGCCGCAACTAATTAAACTGCCGTCGCTTTTATAATACATCACCTTACCCATCAGCCAACAGTTTAGTCGGACGCCAATATAGACTGCTTAAATAATTGCTCTACGTCCCTTCAATCCTAGCTGAAGAAAAACATTTCCCTCGTAACGTTGGCATTCGTAGCAGCATCAAAGCTGGCTTGCGTTTTGCACCAGCAGGGTTGGTTTACGGCCCAACTTTAAATTAGCCAGCAGGTTTCGTTTCGTCTCCCCCAGCATCGGGTAGGTCCTCGTCTTAGTTGGCTTTCTCCAAACCTCAAAGCACGCATTCACATTGCTCGACTCCGCCCCGTGGGCAGACTAGCGAATTGCAACTGCACAGCGGAGGGTCTACCTGCACTCACATCTTCCTTTGCACCGACGCAGAGCAGCGCTTTCTCTATCCATTCTAACGGGGCCCTATCAGATTCCTACAGCTGACTCTGAAACCTTTAAGTTCAGACCAGCTTGCTCACCGAACAATGGTTTCCATCGACCGCCGCAAAGTGGCTTTCTTTGACATTCCCAATCCGGCGTCAAGCCACTTCCATCAAAGCTTGCCTACACCCATTGCGTTCTTACTTCCAAAATTTAACCAACGGAACTGCCAAGGTAACCTTCGATTGACTGGCTAGCCGACACAAGGCCCCCTTCCTGACCCAAGAAAGCGTTAGTCACCCTGGACCGCCGACCGCCACGAACAGATTGTTCCCCAAACTGCAAACTAGAAGCTGCCGATTAGGATGTTGAAGTACTTGGTGAGACGATGACTCCCTTATTTCTT
Organism: Dicrocoelium dendriticum; assembly: GCA_944474145.2. Lineage (NCBI taxonomy): Eukaryota > Metazoa > Platyhelminthes > Trematoda > Plagiorchiida > Dicrocoeliidae > Dicrocoelium > Dicrocoelium dendriticum. Next base: position 115,357,450 of record OX104068.1, on the reverse strand, counting down.
CGTGGGAGGAAAACCGTGGATGAAGTGTGTTGAGGCAGTGGCACCTCCCAAGCGCACCAAGGGGTTTGCAGCGAAATTAGTGCATCCTCGGCCATTTTTGCTGGACTAGCCAGTGTATTTTACAGTTCGACCAGCCTTTCCAGACGGCCCAGTGACGATGCACTCTGGTCCACACTATCATCACAAATACTTAATGAGTAAATCCTAGAAGAACGAACTCTGTTCCACATCCCAACTTTTAATTACTTGTTCAACACCACGCAAAAATTCGCACCCATCTTCACTTTCGGTTTCACCCATTAACAGCTGCATCAAAGGCTTTCTTCCTTTAGCCTCTTAGGAGGAGGCCCTTGTAGTGTACTAGGGAACGTCCTTTCAGTATTTTGCACCGATGGATTTCGTCGCTTAATTATCCTTTAAAATATCCGCTTGTTTTACAAACGTCCATACGGTTGACACAATTGTTTTCATGTTTTCATGATGTAATTAAGGCAGGTTCATCGCAGCCAGTTTCCAAATCAGATAGTCCTCCACATGCCCAGTAAAGCACTAGACTGCAGCTTTAGCATGTTGGGCATCGTCAGTAGTGCGCATCCCCCGTGGCTTAGTGGCATAAGCTGCTGACTGGCGGTTCAAGCTGCTGGTAGTCATGGGTTCAAATCCTGATGGATCCGATAGATGCGCAATACTGACGATGCCCAAAAAGTTGCTTTGTTAACTTGCTGCAACGGTTCTCGCTCTGGTTGATTCGCGTCGCATTTTTGTAACCTGCACAATACCCGTTGCGTTGAGTAGACTCAAACTTGCGGTTGCGGTTGTTGCCCTTCTACCTGGGACTGAGTTCAGGATAGGCAAATTTTGCGGTTTAATTGAGAGTTGACCCATCATACTGGCTTTGCGTAGTTGCGCGCAGTTTGTCACAACGGGGTTGAAGTCATGTTCATTTTTAAAACTAAGTTTAATAGGAGCAGCACATTTGCTGTTCTGCTACCTCTTTCTCTCCGCTTGTAAGGAGTTGCAGTTAAATCATGGCATGTGAGGGTCGTTCGTTTAGATGCTTCTATCGAAATATCGTCGGGTACGTTAAAGAACAAAGCGCTACCCGGCCAAATTTCCAGTCCAAATACCGATCCAAATGAGGTCCATGACTTTGCTGCTTCCTGGACGTGTGGCGGATGTATAGGTGTCACGTATGGCTTCGGTTCTGGAAGTACCACATGTCTCAGATATACGTTGTGTTAACCACAGTGTCTGTGGTCTCTGGGATAGGGATAAGCCGGACGTTGGACGACCGTTATTGCTTGTAAAAGCATGATATTCGCAACCAAAGAGTGATGAACCCCCACCTCGGTGTATCCTCAGTTGCCCAAAATAAAGCTGTTGCAGATTAGTTCTATTTCGCAGTTTCTCGCCATTTGTCATAATAGTGTGTAGTATCAATTCATCCTTTGCAATCAATTTGATTAGTGCCACACATTTATTGATTCATTTGTTTAGTCGCACTATCACTTACCAATTAGCTGTGATTCCCTTGATCCCAATGATCAATCGGCTGGACACCCCGAAAGATGCCTCATCAGAACTTTAAACACAACAGTACTAAAGGTCTCATTGTCACCAACGTAATCTGAAGGTATTGATACTCCCAACTTGGTTATCTCTAGCATGGGTATGAAGGGGAGTTCCGTGACAAGCACGCAATTCGGTGTTATCCACGTGCGAGTCGTATATTTAAATGAACGATTGTGTGTCGATGCCGGACAGGAGACAAACTAGTCACCTGCTGATCGCGCTTGGCTTCATCGGTTATCATTTTAAAGCTGACCTCGTTTTATATGTGTGAAAACGGTGTTTCTTTTTCGACATCTAGTCTACACGCAAAAAGATGGTTGCGTTTTTCTTAATTACTTTTATTCTCGTGGGTCCACATAGTCTCCAAAATCAGCATATTTGACACCGAGCTATTGGTTTGCACCTCTTGCATGATCTCATATTGACATATATTATCTGAGAAAACTGAGTCCACTGGGTGAGTAGCTGAGGTGATAAAAGCCTGTAGAGCCAGAAGCGCTTTCACGGGTCTACTTATTAGTTTTGGACACAACCAAATTCTCGTAGCTTCTCTGCACGGCAATTATTACAGTCGCTAGCTTTAACTCGTTAAACCTTTGCACGACCAGATGACGTTTAGCAAGAAAGGAATTCGCGGGTCGAACCCCGTAACCAAATTGAATAGCATAGCACATTGGTTTTTTAACGGCCCATTTCTTCAAGCTGGTGCTACTGTTAAATTCATGTTTGGGCAAGAAAGGTCCGTCAATACCCACTTAATCTTGTGGACGTTAAGGCCGTCTAGTAAATTTAAGCGAATACCTCTGTTGAGCATTTTATACGGCTCCGCACTCCGGCACTAATTGCACTGAGGTATCTATCGACAGTCTCTACGCAATTAATTTCTATTACGTTTCCAGGTTGTACTATGCTAGAAATGACAAGATTTACTGGAGTCGCTTTTGTGCAGCTTTAGGATTCGGCGTATATAGAGCATAACAAACCTAAAGACGTATAAAAGATCCAAGCATGTTGTAGCCTAAATCCTTTAGCACAACAAGGGTACCTGACAAGGCTAAACTTCGCAAAAAGCAGTAACTGCAGACTTCCAAATACACGATAAAAGAAGCAGTTGTCGCAAAACATAATCGCCTGCTGGTGCCGACACAGGGAACAGAGGGAAATAACACTAATTCTTTGGAACAGTGGCCGGTAGGGAATGTGGGAAAATGGTCAAGGTAAATTTTCAAGAATGAAGGAGCAACCCACCAAGGGGGTACTTGAGTCACAGCTTCCGATATTTTAAGCATATGCACTGTTATATACGGCAAGGGACACTTTGGTATTCCAATTGGCAGTTAAGATCTCAGTATTTGTGGCGTTGCTGCAGATGTTAATTCACAACCACAGGTCCATTGCATAGCTGACCCTGAAACCTCATTTTCGTTGTAGACGCGGCAAGTTTTATTCCATTCTCACTCCTCTTCTTAACTGCAGATGCTTTTTAATCCCTGCCAACATCTCGCAATAGCGAGCGGCTTGCGTTTTGCAGTTAATTCTTCTTCTGCGCTTACTTGTCTCTCTTGTCCAATTAGCTTGCATATTACAACGTTTAATTCCACTTCGCAGTTAAGAACTTAGCACCTCTGGCGCTGCTAAGCATTTTATACCACGAACTTAATTTATTCTAGCGCTAACTCTGCAAGTCTAATTTTACTGCAGCTGCCGCACTAAGCGCCTTCTATCTCTGATCCTTTGCTTGACTATGACTGTTATGCAGTCCATGTTCTACAATCCCCTGACCAATAGCAGATTATGTTTTGTAATTAATCCGACCTTTGCCGTCTCTCTTCACTGTTTCTACTTGATTTACCTGTTACACCATAGAACTGCACCATTGCGAGAAACTTAATCTAATACAGCGCTGCTGCCGCATTTCGCCAAGCAACCCTGATCCATGCCGGATCTGAATTTTCAAGCCTATTTCGCTGCATTTGAGGCAATTAGTTCCTTATGTATTTGACCCTCAATTTTAGTATCAATGATCTACATTCCACATTCCCTTCTACATACCACGAACTGCTTTTTTCACGCACTTAATCCGGCTTTTGCGCACACAATTTACGGTGGTCTGTTTTAATTGCTTGTTAGCATCCAAAGTTCACGTTGCCGTGGAGCACTTCCAAGTGTTAGCGGTGCTAACCGCAAATCCGAAATGCAACCAGTCTTGGCTCTTCAAACGTAGTGGGCTGCGACATCTTTTCTGCGATGCTACGATAATTTACACTTCATAGGTTGGTCCATTGGCATAATTTTCAGCAATTTTATCTCATTTCTTCCACTTACTTTTAGTACGCTTACTGGCTGAGGCTACTGTGCCAACAAATCTATTGCTCTCTATAACAACCTATCCGCTTGTGCTACCTGTATCCCAGAGCAGCGACAATGGCACGATGGATATCTTCCGCACCACTTCTCCATTTATCCTTGTTAGATTTGTTCTCTTGCATGTTTACTTATAACATCCACTGCCTTTTATACATTACAAGTCTTAGCTAATTATTAGCCTCATCATTTGGCTTTCTCCGTCTCCACTCCTGGCTACCGGACTAAAACTATGAGACAAACCTATCGCTCAATACGATTTCCCCTAAATATACAAATCTGCACATTTATTTCACGCACTACTGATTGTCGTCTCTACTATCTAGATCTCTAAAACAATTGCATGGTGCAATTGCGTCCCAGCTTTCACCTGGTTATCACTAAGAAACTTGCTCTTACTCTTTCGCATCGCAATATAATGCTTCTTACTTACTTTTATCTATATAACAAATAAGGCTAACAGCTGTAGTGAACATAAATCATTCTACATATTTTGTGCACTTGAATTTAATTATGTTTATACCCCTGATCGTCTATTTGCTTAAATGAATGTACAATCCACTGTTTATTCACGCTAATTTGCTGTTGTTTGCTTTTGCTTACCTGCTCTCAATCCTTTGTAGCTTCTGTCAATACTCTTTGAGTCCAGACCTTCTAACTGTTCTACCTACTACTGTACTCAGCACGTCTCTCACGTGCCAACAATTGAAATTAGCTTCTGTGTAGTATCTCACATATCCAGCTGTTCAGTCAAATTAATCGCCGCCAAGCCTTTCTACCTTACTCTTTTTTCTTCCCATACAGTATTTCCATCACCGTAAACGAATACCTTGTAGATGGCTATTAGGAACCACGCTCTAAATCTATCAACAACATAAATAAATAAATGAATGCTTTATCCTCGAGCAAGGTGAGGCACACTTTTATAGGCATGATCATGGAAAAGGTACAACTAGATGTCGAGGAACATATAGAATATGGTGAACGTTAGCAATGAATAGTGGAGCTGTGTTTATACAAGCCTGTGGGAGTGCATATGTGTAGCCGTTAATCGTGTTTGACTACGTGCCGCTGCGTTTATGGGTAAACGGCTGGGTAATTTGTGGGAAGCGATGAATGTTGTCCATGATGGGGAGTTGGCTGCCTAGGTAAACATGAGGCCGTAACATTAGTTGGAAGCATGTCACCTTCGCCTCGTCGCAGTGCTGTTAAGCATACATTTTTATGCTTTTACGGGGAGAACGCTTGACAGGCTAAATCCTACCACCTCCTAGGTCACTGCCGACAGACATTTGTTGGGAGGTGGTAGACCTGATGCACCCAGCATGTGCAACAGAGTAATCTTAGTTGCGTTGTCCGTTAAGGAGTCTGTGATTGTTTACAAGCTAATGCAAGTTTTTGGACGCTTGATAGTCAAGTACACCAGCATGTTATTTATTGCATGATGAAGGTACCTTGCGGTATTCAGTTGCTTCAACTGTTCTTTTGTAGGCAGGCGACTGATGTTTTAATCCCATGTTTATGCGTGGCCAGTTTCAGTTGACCGGGGTATTAAACCAAAATTTTGGTTGAGTTGCAGGTCCGATATGATCCACGTTTGTTTTGTAGCTTCGTTTGGTCGTTGACCTAAAGGCCAATGAGGTTCATGGTAAACTGCAGATAATAGCTTCCGACGTCCGTAAAGCGGCTGGTTGTATGGAGAAAAGTTCGCTGGAAGATTTTATTTAAGCCAATGGAGATAGTTGGCAGCAATCATTTATGAGTCCAAACCTTTAGGTGGAATGCTCAAAAGACACTCAGCATATTCTTTGTTGCACATATTACGTGATAAAATAAATAAAACAAAAAGGTATCCTGGACTACTTATGGCATGCCTGCAATTGCAAGCTCACGGCAGGAGGAAACGCATTGATCAGTTAATGAACAATGGACCAACAGTTTTGTCACATACGTTTACTTATGAATTTATGTATGAGTGCAAGTAAGGGTGTTTGGCTTTGTTTGGGGGAATACTAAACGCTTTTCTGCACTTTTGATAATGTTTGATGGCGTTGCCAGGCCGAAATTGCTGCCTGGTATCTGTGAACTTATAGCGGTTGTCCGGATAAACAAATGGTGGCTTTAGGTTTTGGCGAGTCACAACCGCTAATACACAGGATAATTAAAAGTATATTTTGACATTTGTATTGAAACCGTTTTCCTGGAAAAAGCACCACGTGCTGGAACACGGCAGTCGAACAATTTGCTGAAATATAGTAAACTCGAAGCCCGCGGTTGCTGACAGGAAGAGGTTTGTTTAGCCAACTCGGTCTAAATCTCATGTACTGGAACATCCACACGCCATGGTTCCACGACTGTTCTATGCGGGGTTTTGTCAGCCTGTTCTTTCCATTTTAAAGCCCGGAAATAGTTGGGGACCTAAAATTTCAGTGAGGAACTTGGTTCGCGCCCAAACTGGGATGAAGTAACCAAGGAAGATTACCTGGACAATGGCGCCATTAGAAAACCATTCCCCTGCACACACCACCATGCCTGACACACAGTGTGGACAGCTGAACACGAAGTCTGCACGCAGCAGAGAATTAGAGAAAATCCGAAGCAGTCGGACTCCGGGCAATTTGAAAATTTTACTGACTTGCACAAATATTGGTATGGCGCCCCGAACTTCCTCCATCCTCGAGCAGCCGCAACAAATAATGTGGGTGCTGACTAACCTATTTGCTCACGTAACGGAAACTGGAAGGCAGTAAACTTCGGCTAACTGAATGAACTGTCTGTCTATAATGTACCTAAGCGGTTGTAACTTACAGTTCCCGAGGATCAACAACAATTCTCTTGGAGACAGTGCGATTTTGCATATATAGCGTTCTCTCCGTTAAAAATACTGCGACCTGCGGATGTGACTCGCAAAGGAATAAACTCACTGTCCACAATTACACACTGGCAAGTTAACTAGAGTTTTGTTTTACTAATTTCTCGATATGTACGTAAAAGGATACGCTCTGTCTGCACATACGGACACCACGTTAGTTACTGCGCATTTACTGTTCACTCAACGCACCAGTAAACACTGCTTGTCCTCACCTTACTGACGACTTTTACCTTATGAGCAAAATTTCCATTTACGAAAAATGTGCAACATTTAGCCACAACCGATTACACGTAGAGAAACGTGTAAGTTGCACAAGATATTTACTTGTAAATGTTGATTTATTTAGGCGCCTCTTTATTTTTGAGAGTAAAATATGTGTTTATTTATTTACAATCAATCTCGGCGATTCCAAATTTATTCTATATGCAGCGATCGCGTACGAAAATGTTTCCCACAGATTAGCATTTTAAATACACAAATAACTAAATGGTATATGCTTGATGGAACGACGCACATCGGTAAAGATATGAGCAGTTATGCATACAAGCATAGCAATTTTGGAAAAGTAAGATATTACTATACTGTATTATAGAGCAAATAGAAATAAATTCTGTACGTATAATAGAAGAAACAACGGAAAGTTTCATACTCTATACGATGGAGCACTTTTTCAGGGAATAGTGACATCCAAGAATATGCTAGATGTGAAGGCGCGAAATAACCAATTACATCCGTTGTGACAATATCCAGTTTCGGCATATTTGCGCTATGTGGTCGTTTGTTAGCACAGGAGTTAAAGTCCAACTTCAGGTGGTACCTGAACGGTAGTAATATTCTTTGGATGTTCCTCTTTTGAGATCGTCGTTGAGCCGACTGAGAGTGCAGTGAATTGGTCTGCAAAGCGGAGCCATGACAAACTACGCGGTTCATATGGTCAACTAAACATTGCCTAGGTGCCTTGCACTAACAGACCCCGTTGTACCGGCCACGTTAGTAAATAAAAACGAAAGCAAAACAGAGGAAAGACAAGTTTACCCTTAGTGATACCCGAATTCTGCCATATCCCTGTCAGGTTTGGGTTTGTGCAATTGCAACAGGTGACACACAGGTGTTGGTTGGAATAGTGCAGTTAAATCAGGACCAATCTTTGCATTAATGTGCGATATCTGAGGACCAAGTTGATAAGAAGTTGCCTGTAAGGCATGGAAAATATATCCAACCTGCGTAGCCTATCAGGGTAGGTCAACTACTTAAACCGATTCGCCATTTAACTAACATTTGGAACGATTATGAGACTTTATGTGCCATCGTTGCGCAGAGTCTATGTTAATGTTCTTTGCATATGTACCGCCAAAACAAAAGCAGTGGAAAAGTTCTGCGCAATCGTTTTGCAATAAGACAGGGACGTTCCGTGCTGCATCAAGGCTCCACCATAAAACATCGGTGAAAGTAAACATTTCATGAAGTGGTTACAGATGCTGCACGTTGAACTCTGATGACCAGCCTAGTGTGAAATCGTAAGTTGTAAATTTATTCGGCAGCAAGACAAATTAGCCACGGCACAGTGTAGTTAAACAGACATATGAGGAACTTTAAAGGGACGGCGATTGCAAGGTGGACACCCACGGCATCCAGGAACACTACCGTAGGCGGATGAACTTTGGGTGTCAACGCCGGAAAACACTGCACAACCACGACGCGTTTCGATGTCATTTTATCACATCAGGTGGAGAAAAGAGGACACGAACTTGCGACAATGTGATTATTTGCTGAATCCTCTACCCCTTGGGCAGCAGGGTCACTAAATTTAACGATTTATAAAATGGTGAAGGATTAATTGGTGGGTCTAATTTGCTTTACTGGTTGGGTACTAGGATTGTGATGTGCAAACAGAAGGTGGATTGCGATTCACATGGGAGTGGACCTTGGTCACTGCGATCACTAGGACCGTGGCCAAAGCAGATGGAAATTGTGTGTACTCTGCCCGAAAGCCCTGCACAATTGCGACCATTTTGGATGTCATTTTATCTCATCAAGTAGACACAGCGAAAAATGGTAACCGGGTCACGGCGGGTAACGCTTGTCACAACGGCAAAGGATTAAATTTTGGGTCAATTTATCATTACACGTTGAGTGATTGGATTGCGACCACAATCCGCGTCATAGCCGTGCAAATATTAGGACGGGAAACTCCATAGTTTTTGCTTCATCTACAGTCCACCTGCTCTGAACCCCAACGTACACTTTTATGTGAGGTTACTCACTTGAGGTTACCCATCATAATGCAACACGCAACGTGTAATACAATTTTGACAACTTAAGGAGTCGCATACCATTGAGACAAACCTTGCCCGCCGTGTCCTGGTAACCAAGTGAGTAGAGGTTTTGGCGACTATTCCAATGGCCGCGGATTGTAGAAATGCTACGTACAGCCGACAGGATAAGATAACATCACGGCGCGTCGCGGTCTACAGTGTCCTCGGGTAGGCAATACACATTTTCTATATGCTTCTGCTACGGTCGTCGTGGTTGCAACGAAAAAGGTTCACTACCATGTGAATCGCGGTCCACATTAAAGTTTTACGCTGCGATCGAACAGCCACAGTCTAATCCAAAATCTACCCGCCAGTTAGCACTTTGTGGTTGTAACAAGCGTTTTCCGCCGTAACACGAAAACTAAAATGGTAGAGTTTATAGCAAGCATCCCAATGGTTGCAAATTTGAGGCCGGCAATCTCCATTTGTTGAGATGAATTAACAACGATACCCGTCGTGGTTGTGCGGGGTATTTGTCGGGCAAAAATCAAGTTGCATCACTTCTCTATTGTATGCTTTTCCTTTCTACTTACAAGCTTTCCTGTACGCGCTCCCTTCATGCGTTTTTTGAACTGGAGAGGTAACTCTTTGGACCCGGTCCAGTTCTATACTTCTGTGATAAGTCTCCTGCTTTCTGTCTGCTTCAAGACCTCCGACAAGTAAAAAACCTAAGCTCTGCAGACCCAAAAACTTTGCCATTCATCCTGTGCTCCTTGCACGACTTGTTGACTCCTACTGACATAGCCACTTTCATCTCGAAATCTTCCTCTTTTGATGAAATAATACTCTTATTCTCATCCTAATTTCGCTGTCTAGCGTTAACGTGCTAAAATATCTGGTCTCGACTCAACGGTCTCCTGCTTCCTGCACATCATCACACCTCTAAGATCCAATTGATCTAGGCTCTGCTGAATTAACGCTCTGTGGCCCTCACTTCAGGTGCATTGTTATCACGGTTCATCCTTATTATTTTATCCACTTTCGTCCTTAACAAATCTATGTTTGCCGACGCTCACTATTAGTTGACTTTTCAACTTTTCACAATAGTGCGTTTTCCTTTCCGTCCGTATGCTTTCCTTTCCGTCTTCTCTGTTAGCTTTCCTTCTTCTCTTGACGTTACTTTACTTGTGTATGTCTGCCCTGACTTCTTGCAATCCGACCAAGTCAGGACAGAGGCATGTTGTCCCTGTCACTTCTTTTGAGCGATACCCTTCTTCCATATTTAGCACATCACTTCCGACTCTTTCTGGTGTCCTTCAGATTGAGCATGTGCACTGTAAGATATTTCAAACTGTTTTGCGTCTTCTGCACCATCTCTAATGTAAGACACTGCCATTTCCTACTGATCCGTGGTCTGCTTGCTTCTCGTTGGATTTCACCACCTATATAGAACATATGTATAAGAGATATTTAAATAACAATTACAGTGTATAGGGGTACAATAGTGCAATCAGTGTTGTGACCGATCCTGTGTTTGACTGCTTTCCGGAATGCATTTCTTTCATTTGTTCTTTTGGCTGCATTGTTCGTCGCTTTATTTTCCGAGATTGTTAAATCTACAGCGTCAAGCACCCAAGGAACAGTCCATCACTGAGTTAAATAATACCAGGCGAGACACAAACCTTCTTTATCAGGATATGTAAAGAAGGTTATCCACCGTCGTTGCAACATACTGACTGGACATAATTATCGCTATCTTGCAAGGATACAATTTTCCGGAGTCCCGAATAGTTGGGTTCAGTTCACCTAACAATATCCCTTTTACGTACTTCTTACCTAGGGCTGTCCTGTTGACTTCAAAAAGAAAGCTTCTCCTGCCGATGTAAGGTAATTCTCGACTGGACAAATCCCGATTCATTGTTGATAGTCGCTAATTCCAAAACCATTGGGTATGGCTACTCTTCGCTATTGGATACTTTATTTGCTTACCATATATCCGGAGGATTTTACAATCCCCTTTGACTGTTTAATTAGCCATAGATGCCTATATTCCTAAACCATTTTAAGACTCACATCGGGAGGATTTCAGGTTTGTTTTTCGAGAACACATCCTATCATTTAGGACTTGCTCAGCAATGCAACTTATTTAATTGGTTATCCCTTGAAGACTTTGTATGGTTCAGCCGATGATCAAACATCACCACAAACATATGCGCTTAATGACCTACCCATCTGGTCTAGCTTAGCAGCCAGGACAGAACCGTGCCCTAGAACAAAATAAATACCCTCCTAACGCACAAGCCAAAGGAAAACTGGCACACAACTTGACTGCGAATAACCGAGCAAACAAACGCTAAATAACAGGCATATGCAGTTAAAACCTGCCATTCAATCGATCTGCGACAGTGCTCCAAGACGTAAGGTGTTACCGCCTCGCAAGCGCTCTTCCTGTAAAACGCCACAAATATCCACGTATAAACACTGTCATGTGGCGGATGTAACTAGCCACCGTATAAGACCACATCCAAGAAGTCAAACTGGCAAGTCAATTAGAGTGAGATTTCACCATTCTTGAAACCTTCATTAAGCTGGAACTTCCACACCTGCGTCTTTTGTCATCACTGTTTTCTAGGGGTTCACGCGTATAAAGTCATCACTATTCTTTTTACTATTTCCCCGTTGATCTTTGCATTAGGTGCACACGAACGCAGTATATCACCAAATCCATCTCGACTTCGCTCAGCAATCATCTACTCAATCATCCGGGATACGTGACTGAAGTATGATTGAAACATGTGGTAGACTTTTTATGTCCTTACAAGCGCGTCCCGATCTTACGACAGCTCAATTACGCTTTTTAACTTTTCACCACGGTATATTTCCAACCATGAATGTTTAAACAATATTTTTACTGTCGCTGTTAGCATAGCCACAAAATGTCTGTACCGTTGCATCTACCTGACTAACCTCCATTAGCGTGCCCTGCATAATAAAGAATAATTATTTATCTATTTTTCATCCACTATGGCTACGGTCCTAGTGATCGCAGTGATCAAGGTTCACTTCAAAGTGAATAGCGGTCCACATTGAGTTTGCTCGCCACAATGAAACCAAACAATGTGAAATCCAAAAGTTGACCATTCATTAAGTTATTAATTGTGGTAACAACCGTTGCCCGCCTTGACCCCATAACTAAAGTGGTCGAGTTTACGACCACTATTCCAACAGTCACGGGTCACGGCCTGCTATCTCTACTTGCTGAGATTAAAGGACATAGAAACGCGTCGCGCTTGTGTAGTATTTTCGGGTGGGCTACACTTAATTTTCATCTGTTACGGCTGCGTAGTTTTTGGTCGCAGTGACCCAGGTTTATTTGAATATGATTCGCGATCCACACTGAGATTGCTCATCGCAATCCATTCACACAACGTGTAATCCAGAAACGTCCTCTAACCACCGTCTGCTGTTTTGTAGGGAAATGTGTGCTGATAAGGCGTCATACGAATGGATATCTTATCCGGTAATTCGTCGTGTGTTTACGGCCAGTCAGTGTTTATTCCAGTTGGTGCGTCTTGCCGCTTCGCAACATTACTGCCAGCATAGTGGAATTGTTTGGAATGCCTGATTTTTCGCGGTTGACTCTCAGGGACTCCTGATATTTAAATGTTTTACGTATGAAATATTTTATTTAGGTCACACGAATTTTAAAACACTATTTATGTGCATGTTATTGCTCATAAACTGTGCCATGCTTTCTAAGGGTTTACTAGTTTGACTGCACCAAAATTCGTACATTTTATGCATAGTCGCTACCCGCAGTCTGTCCTTTTCAAGCGATCCGGTAAACCACTTTAAAGTAATTCAACCAGCAGCGGAAGCAGCTACAGAGGCTGCTTGAGATCCGTTGGAAACATGCAGCACATGATGACCTCAGGTAAGTAAGCGCTACATGTGCATTGTATCAGTCTCATTTCACCGCGCGTCACGTCCGGTGTGGAACGCAGAACAATGCCCTGCTCCTTGGCAGACCATTAGCTGCAACCGTGAAAATAGTTGAACATGGAAGACATATGCCGCGACATTGTCCAGTAAGCAAAGTACCCAGTGAATCAGATCAACATTATGATTCGCAACCTACGCCGAGTTTACAGGAATTTGCCAGCAGATGACTGCACTTTAGTGGAAACCTCTAATGATTGCAAATAGCGCATCATTCAAGTAGGCTATTATAACCAATATAGGGCTGGTAGGTAACATCCGTCGTGTTTTCCAAACCCAACTTACACAGCAGCTGTGTTTTGTGTCGTAAATGCACATAGACGGCATGAGCATTTTCCTTGTTTCTCGAAAGTAAATGTGGTTAACATTTGGAAGGCTGTTGTAAGCAAAATCAAGTGTTTTCGTACTTGGCTTCTATTTCAGATTATCCAAGCATGCGGATACCAGTCAATTCCTGGGGCCTAAGGTTAAGGTTTTACGTTAAGCGCTACATAGAGACACAAACCTTTCCCTACAATGCGGCATTGCTTACGCACTTATTAGGTCCGATATCAAAGCAGTTAAACAGCATTCGGGATGCTTCGCATAGGCTAAGAAAACAAAAGTTTTAAAGTAACCAGGACCTGATTATTATAAATAATGCGTTTACATAGATTGCCACATGACGTTTCCGGTATTTCCAGATACTATCCCCAAAAATGACAAGAATTTCCATACCATACGTCAGGCAGAGCATCACGTAGGCGAGTCCCCGTTTAAACAGCTGAACAAACACATAGTCACCTGCTTTCCTGTGGCTTATAAACACGTGGAATGGCTTATAGTAACGAATCGGCTGATAAATCCTTGGCACAAAACCTCTCCTGACGGTATGATCCGATTATCCGGTAAGAATATTAGAATTATACGATTGCTTGTAGTTATGCCCCAGTTAGGTGACGGATGAATTTCCACGAAGGTGCCGTAGGTTTGCCGATGACGACCAGTGGAAGCTAACATAATTCCGCCAATTCTTTCTTTCGCTTACGCTCTTTGTGCTACGATGTACTTTGTAACCGGACACGTGAGAGAAATTTGTCAACCTGTCTGAAGCCAGATACGTGCATTGTAGCAGAATTTGGTTATCACACCACCTTAATCATGTAGTAAAGCGTTGATGTCCTGGTTCAGGGAGCAAAGTGCTGCGCTACCCAGAGAAGGCAAGCTGGTGCTAAACGCGCACAACCTGCTTCACTTGTGCGAGACCGTGGGTAATTTAGAACCACTGAATAATTTCTCAGCTTTTCATTGTGTGAGGTATCTCAGGCTTACTCGATCAATAACCCGAGGAACTAACAGAACGACCGCACAATTGTTTCGTCGGATTGCATTGCGTGCGCACACAAAAACAGAAAAGCGGAATTATGCGGATAAAGCTGCTTACGTTTCAGCCAAGCGGACGCTTGAGAACGGGGTTGCCATCACGCATAGTAGTGCAGAAATGACAGTGGATTTTCCTACCGACTTCGTAATTGTGGGCTGTGCACCGGCATTTTTAATAAGTATTAGAGATACCGAGGTTTTCGTGAATTCTTACGTTCAGTACATTGCCTTATTTGAGAAACTTATTCCCTTCAAATAATTAAAAATTTACTTGTGTTTCGATAAACCAACCCTGCAATAATGGAGTTCGGCAAAAGCGATTCTGTTCAAGCACCTTTCCCTGCTAAGTGGCAAAAATACAGTCAGACAATAGATTACATTTGTGACTAGATAACCCAGCAATGGAATTATGTGTACCTACTCGTGAGCTAAAACGTCTACTGTTGCGCTGTACCTGGAATGTGCAATTCTTGTTTAACGGCAAGTACTACCGGCAGGTTGATGGCGTAGCCATGGGCTCTCCCTTGGGTCCACTATTGGCGGACATCTTCATGGCACAGTTGGAAAGAACCGCACTGCAGGCGGATATAGCCACTTTTAGCCACTACTATAGTTACATGGACGATATATTCGTTGTGATGGATGAGTAATTTATCTAAGATGAAATTCTTTACCGTTTTAACCGAGCCCATGCATCAGTACGTTTTACGTACGAAAGAGAAGCCGATAATCAGCTGCCTTATCTCGATGTTCTGTTAACTAGACGGCTAGATGGCTCCATCCAGCGGCAGATCTACAGGAAGACAACATGGGTTGGTCAATATACGAATTTTTACAGCTTTGTCCACCTGAGATACAAGCGCGACTTGATCCGTTGTCTTACATCGAGAGCACGTCAAATATGCTCTGAAGACACCTTAGACGCGGAGTTGACGTTCATACAGAATGTGTTACGCGAAAATGGTTACCCCGACATATTTATTTTAAGGAACCTTGAAGAAAAGCCAAAGCCGGTACTATTGTTAACAGTGGCAAAGAAGGAACTCTTCATACGCTTGCCTTTCAAGGGGACGCGGCTACAGAACGTTTAACCTGAAGTCTTTCTGATGCGATTAAATCAACTTTTGCCGCAGCTACGCTTAAATGTATATTTACAACGGAACCACTCGTTCGTCGCGAACGAAGGATAAATTGCCGATGCTGACCGCCTCAATGGTTATCTATCAGTTTGAATACGCTTGTGGCGCATCGTTTATCAGTCGAAAGGTGCGGCGCCTGTCCAAACGCATGAACGAACACTGTCCGCGTTGGCTGCATCGAGGTGGCACTGGAGCCATTAGTACCTCTACCCTGGCTCATATTGTCGACAGTGGACATCACGTGGGTCTACAGCGTAACTTTACAGTAGTTTACAGAGTTCCGCCGCACCGGTCAAAGAGTCAACGTCTCCGTACACTCGCAACGGCCGAATCGATTTGTATTCGATCATTCAGGCCATCGTTATGCTCGCAACAGACGTTATTTGAGGCTGTTCAGCTTCCCAGGCCCGCAAAAGCGGATGATAATGAGGTCAACGGCGCGAGGTCAAGAAACCCGTAACTTTTAATCAAGCCGTTTTCGATTTTTACCCTACATTAATTGTATCAGCTATGTCGATGTTACTTTTTTAACCCTATATGTGATTGTACCGGTCTGAAGATGAATCATCGAAAGCAATTGCTCACCAAGTAGTCTCTTTGTTCTTCTTTGCACAAATAGGGATTTTCAAGTTACAAAAATACAGTCGTTTACCCTATGATACATAGTTGGATGTACCATATAATACAGTGCACTTGGTTCCTCGAATGGAGCGTGCTTGTGTTTGCCTGTGAAGAAACGTGGGCCGGCTCCGTTGATGAAACTTGGCTCCCAACCATATGCCTTTCGGTCTTATTCCTTCGGGTTTACACTGGAAACGGGGTGCGTTTGGAGCTGTGAGTGGTGCAGCGAAAGTCATCCATGGTCCCCCTGTAAGCGCTGGCGTTCTGTGGCTAACCACAGTGAAAATCAAACCCGAAACCGAATGCCGCCATCAATAAGCCAAGAGGTTTTGGACAATTTGACTTGTCTGTAGTGTGGGAGTCCGCTCATACAATGTTTCTGCGAAATTTGAAAACATCACATTTAATATTCACTCAGAAATTCCCTGCAAACCTATGCCCTAGCTAGCGTTAGCACTAGTTACTGGTAAAATAAGGTATCATAGGCAAAATTAGAAATGTCTATAGAGAAACACGTTATATTTGTGTCGAAAATCCTCGGTGTGTTTTACATTTACTTTTGGGACGGACGGCAGAACAGAAACGTACTGGTTATACAGAATTGTACAGCACACACAATACCGTTGAACAATGACATAGCCGAACAGCATGTACCCGTAGATTTCTTACGCCCACAAATCCAAAAGCTACATAATTGTATAAAATTACTCGAATTCTTCGAAAATGCAATCCGAGTCAGGGTCCATGAACAGTCTGTGGTACTAGATGTCTGTCATTTGAATGTCAAGGAAAATATCGTCATCTTTAACTTTACTGCTAAATTTATTTTCGTATTCCACAAAAGATGGCATCGTACTGCTTTCCATCTATTGCATTACTGATGCAGCACTATTTGAATAATCTTAAGATAAGTTCTGATGAATTATCCAGCTAATCTGCTTTAACTCAATCTGCAATTGTAACAGAGTCAAAATTTCTCAAAATAACCCACCGTCAACGCTATAACCAGACAATGATATTCATTTAATCCACCTAGCCCTATTTCTAGCTTTAAAGAGCTTACTGACACAAACGCCTAGTGGATTCAAGCCTGATGTAAGTCAACTGGGACTTAAAGCCACGGACGGCTTCAGTTCAGGGCATCGATGCTCCACGTTCCTAATTCCGTGTGCCCGAAAGAAAACCCAAACCAGCACCCATGGTTATGTTAAAAAGGCTCAACTGCTTTACCAAACGGTATCCAGCCGGCTTGTAGTGCCACACTCGTCCGTCTATCATTTAACCTGAGACTGCACAAACGCGACGCTTGAGAACTTTGATCCTTCAGGCAAGGTCATTTTCTTAATAAGATTGAAAGGTGATACACGGGAATCATCTGCCCTAAGACTAAAATAACTGCAAACCGTGTATTTTCGTATTTCCTCGTCTTTACAAAAACTGTATTAGGAACGTTCTGCTTCACCGTGAGAGTCGCAGGCAAGTCAAACCACACGGCTCTATTGACTTGTTTTCTATTTGGACGGTTTAATGTCGTAACGTTTTCTCAGCTGAATAACCATGATTTTAAAACGATGTAACGTCTATTTCCAACTCACTCAGCCGTTACGGAGCCAGTTTCGTGCAGTTCCCTAGGCACATTTTGTATTGCTTCCAAACAATTGCGCTGCTAAGCGAGAGCAAGAAAGTTCCCTAATGGGATGGTTGGAATTTTGTACTTGGTAAACCTTTGAGCTAACTTATCTAGATGTTCGTTTAGGTACCAAGTAACCCAATGTAATGTGACTCCAAAACCAGCTGCGCTAACATATCCTTCAGCGCAAGAAACATGGTTCTTTTACCGCGTTCTGCTCTCTTACCTACAGATATTAGTGGCAATCCAGGCGTTTCCTTTCGCTATTCCCGTTCCTGCTTTCCATGCAACGTGAAATGGCATGCAGCAATGCAATTAGCCGCTTGCTTAGCAAACGGGATTATTTAAAATTTAAAACCTGCAGCACATGCACATCGCTTCTGTCCAGATATTTTTCAACTTTCTTACGGTTTTGGAAAATCGCACTAAATATAGTCACATCTCCTCTCATCTGGATCATGTGGCTTCGCGTTAGCACTATTTTTGTTAGCGCATCCCGGCGTTAAACGCAATGCGACGCTGGTCAGTCTGGTGCATTAAATGTAGGACGTCGTCCCACACTAATGAGCATGAACTTGCTTCTCACCCACCGCTACACTGCACTTCCGATGTATGAAGCCCTGGACTATGATAGGCGGTGTCCGACACACAATTTAAACATATCCCATAACGGTGGCTGCCTGATATGTTTCGTGTGAATTGGCATCTAGGCACTACATTGTCTAGTGCAGTTAAAATATTTGTGTAGACGGCTCTAAGCCTCAATAACTGTGATCCTAAAAGATTTGGTGGCCGGAACGGACCATTTGTAGAACAGCATATATTTGAGCAAACTCAAATAAGGGCAAATAGTAATGGAGTAAAAATAATGGGAAAACCACTTCGCTTCTTCTTTTTCTGATTTTGTTGGTGGTCGGCTAATATCCGAACATAAGATTTTGGAAAATTTGGCGCTGCAAAGTAATACCGTCGGCTTATCTAGGGATCAGCTTAAACAAGTAGTATTTAGTACTAGGTTTTTCATTCAGGGATATATGTTACATTTTCTCTGCACAATCATCTTTTTTCGTTTATAGATATACTGCATTATGGTGTTCCACGATACCACCATTGGTGCATCCCACACTTCGTGGCTGGTGAAGGAGGATGTGGTGCATTGTCCGAAGTTATCTTCCAAGTAATAGGAAGGTTTGCTTATTAAATAAATAAAAAATAAATAGTTTATTCTCGAATTTGTCGAGACACACCAAGCAAGGCATGATCAATATTTACATGCAATATTGCTTCGCAACAAACAGGTTGCTATGAGTGTAGTCGGCAGTAAGCCGAAGGTTGTACAGGCTGCGGAAATTGTGTAAGTAGTCATGAGGGATAGAGCCATCAATGAATGACAAAACGTTAAATTCTAGCGTGGGTAATGGAAACAGTCAGGGCACTACATGTGTAATGAAAGCGATACATATACGCATGGTGTAACTTATTATTGAAAGTGACAGGGCAATATTGAATAATGATTCTGGTCGACTTGCCAGTAGGTAGTTCAGGGCAGTGACTTTATTCGTTGGCGAGTCACATCCGCTACTTTGCAGTGTTGTTACGCGGATATTTGTGGCTTTTTATAGAGAGAACGCTTGCCAGGCGAAAACCCACCACGTCCTGGAATACTGTCAGAAATTTGCCGGTGCACTAATATAAAACTGGCAGACCAGGTTGTCGACTGATTTCACACTCAGATATCCGCAGTCAAATGACCTTCAATTTCCTCTTTTATTTGATCAGGTATCTTGGGCAAGGCCGCCATAATGGTTGAGGCGTATCGAGGATGTGGGCTTCTCGAAGAATCGACTTGGTGAGTTTCCAGGTGGGCGAAACGTCAGTTCCTTGCTTCTGGATTTTTCCGGAGTATGTAATCTTATAGGTGTATGAAGTTCTCGAATCCAGCTATCATCACTGGACAACTGTCATATTAGTGAGTGAAGTTGTATCCGTTTGTTGTACGGCCATGTGCTTCATAGGTCCTTATTGGTTGTTCTGTCCTGGACAAAAGCGGTATTTCGGTCCTATCCCAGATCCCCAAGAAGTTTTGGACCTCGGAGAAAAGAGAATGTGAGAGACAACCAAGGCCGCAACGAACAGGCGTGGATACAAACATTGTTAAACTCCTATGTTATAAAATTTAGCGTGGAGACAAATGATGTACAATCTGCAGTAATAATTGTGCTGAAAGTGTCTTTTGAATGTTTTTCGAAAGCAGTGGACATATAAGTTGGTTGCTACTATCTACAAGGAGTACGGAGCGTTGCGCCATTAAGCAGAAACGCAGTATCAGTTTACTATGATGCGACTATTGAGTGGAAAGACAAAAAGCAGCGTTCAGGGATCAGCGGCGTTTGAATGGTGGATGGATGTCCTGTGGCCAGCCTAGGTCGAACGAGATTCAAAGGTCAATTGGTGGTAAGTCAGCAGATAGATAGGACACAAGCGCTTAGTAAAAATTATCGGGTGATCAAGAGAGAAAGACAAAACGAGGGTACTAGGAGTATAGTGCTATGGCCTAATGAAATAGGAACAGCCTATGAGAGCTAACCTCCAACAGATGTAAGTGTCGAAAACTTTGCTGCAAATACGGATCCGGATTAATAGGTGAGAAAGGATTGATCGATAGAAGTGAAGTATTAAAGATCAGTTAAAGGAAAGCGAACGTGAAGAAGAAATATATATGTAGCGTCGCGCAGAGAAACAAGTCATACTAGGGTGCTAAGAAAATGGTGAGAAATGAACACCTAGAAATGTAAAGCTAACTTGCGTCTGTGTGCTGACCAATTGAGAGGAGGGAAGAACTAAGAGGCTAAGAAACATTATTTGACGGAAGGGCAGGGAATAGCCGAAATGCAAGCTTGGAGTAAGGTTGCTTAGAGTATCGGAGCAGTGAGGCCTAACCCCAGCAGGTAGGGTGCTAAGATAAGAGTACCAAGCTGGATAGTGCCACCGAATGCTAGCCCGAGAGTTGGATGATTGCAGGTAATAAAGTCTAAGACAATACATCAAGTAAGGAATAAATGAACAGTAAGAAGTGTGAGGCAAAACAGCAACCTGCGCTGAATACATGGATATGCCTGCACGATAGAAGAGAAGCACAAGCGGATAGATGGTTATAAAGAGCAAAGGAGTTGTTGGCACAGTAGCATCATCCAGTAAAAGTACTAAAATTAAGTGAAAAAATTGAGCTAAAAGTGTTGAAAATGATGCGAATGCATCAATTTATGATGTGTAAAATATTCTAGCATCTCAGGAAAAATGAACTAGGCCACCACGTTTGAAGAGCCAACGCTAGATGGACCTTGGTTTTGCGGACGGCGCTGCTAAAAATTGTAAGTGACCCACGGCAACGTGGACATAAGGTTCTAAATAGTAATTAAAACAGACCAGCCTGCCATTATTGTACGCGCTATTCCTATGCGCTAACTAATCCAGTCTCGCCGGATCGGCCACTTGTTATCTGATTTCACTCAGAGTTCTTCGGCGTTACGAATCTTGGTTGGGTTAACCCAACGTTTTGTTTAAATTACCTGGAAAGCCTCATGGGCTTTTCCATTCTCTACCGATAAACCCATCTCATCCAGACCCTTACATATTCTTAAATCGCTTTCTGTTTTCATTGCTTTTTAATTGGACGACCGGCTGTACCTAGATTCAGCTACCTTTGTAATATCTCATTAGCACCCTAGCATAATTTGATTTTCTGAGCGTCGCTGTGTCTCTATACTCTACGCTCTGAACTATCTAACAGTTGTATCGTATGTTTGCGCATCATCCGTTCGCTGTCCTTTCTTCATGAATTGTTTATTAGTGTTCTTCTGTAGAGCAAACATAACCAGTAGTCAGCGCACAGCGTTCCTTTCTAGACGTTCATTTTTCCATTGCTCTCTACGTCTATGACACCTACTCACACTGAAGTACAGCTCTCACACCGGCTTTTCCCGGCACAGGTATCCTTGTTAGATGCGCAGCTGTCACCTACTCATCTGCGACACCTAATTAATTGTAGTTCAGTTCTCGCATTGACTTCTCCCGGCTCAGGCTTCCTTAGTTATACCGCTGTCCTTATACCACGTAACCTCTCTTAGCTTCCTTCTGTTGTGCAAGCATATCCATGTATTCAGCGCAAGCCGTTGTTTTGCCTCACATTTCTAGATGTTCACTTATCCCTTACTGGCTTTATTGTCTCAGACATTTTTTACCTTCAATCCTTCAGCTCTCGGGCTAGCATTCCTTTGCTCTATCCAGCTTGGTACTATTATCTTAACACCCTAGCTGCTGCGGTTATGCCTCATGTTCTGATATCCTTAGCAACTTTAATGTACGCTTGTATTCTGGCTATTCGCTACCCTCCCTTTAATTAACCTTTCTTAGCTTTTTAGTTCATCACTCCTCTCATCAGGTCAGTACACAGACGCCCGTTTGCTTCTTATTTATATGCCTTCATTTCGCTCTTACTCGCTGCTACGTTTGCGACACTTACTTATGTATGAGTCCAACAGACTCAGTGGCTTTTCCTGGGTCAGCATACCCTAATACTATTTTCTTAGCATCATAGAATAACTCGTTTCTCTGCGTGACACTACGTATACAATTGTTCTGTATGTTCGCTTTCCTTCAGCTGATCATTATTACTTCACTTCTATCGATCGATCCTTTCGCACCTAGTGTTCTGTGTCCGCTTTTGCAGCAAAGGTTTTGGAACTTATTTATGTAGGAGGTAAGCTCTCTCACAGGCTTTTCCCATCTCTGTCGGCAATAGCGCGACGTTCTTAATACCCTCGTGTCATCTTTCTGGCTTGATGCCCAGAAGATTTTTACTCAGCGCTTGAATCCTATCTATCCGCTGACTTACCATCAATTGAACTTTGAATCTCTTTCATCGCGGGCCATTTATACCTTTACTTACTTATTCTGCGCTCCCAATCAAAGTAGGTGGGCTACCAGCTGTTCTTCCACCATACAAACGCCGCTGGTCTTTGAATTCTGCTTTCTGTACACGCAATAGCTGCATCATAGCAAACCGACACTGCGTTTTTGCACAATGGCGCAACGCTCTGTATTCCATATAGCTGGTAGCAACCAACCTATACGGCCCTTGCTTTCATAGAACATTCAAAAGACTTTCAGCACAATCATCGTTGCACATTGTACACAATTTGTCTCTACTAAATGTTATACCATAGGACTTTAACAATGTTTGTTTCCACGCCTGGTCTTTGCGGCCTAGTTTGTCTCTCACCTTCCCTTTTCTCTGAGGTCCGGAACTTCTTTGGGATCTGGGACTGGACCGAGAAAAGTTTTTGCCCGGGGACAGGACATAACCCACAAGGACCTACAAAGATCATGGCTGTACAACAAATGGAGACAACTGCACTCACTACCACGACCGTTGTCCAGTAATGATAGCTTGACACGAGGCCTTCACACTCCTGAAAAATATACATAAACCAGAAAAATCCAGACGCATGAAACTGATAAATTGCCCACCTGGACACTCACAAAGCCGACTCTTCGTGAAGCTCACACCCTCCATGGGCCTCAGCCATTATGGCGGCCCTGGCCAAAGAAACCGAATCAATTAACAGAGGAAATTGTAAGTCAATTGACTGCGGATAACCGAGGGGGAAATCAGTCGGCAAGCTGCTCTGCCAGTTTTACATTAGTGTACAAATGGATTTCTGACAGTGTTCCAGGACGTGGTGGGTTTCCGCGTGGAAAGCATTCTCCCTATAAAAAGCCACAAATGTCCGCTTAACAAGACTGCGACGTGGCGGATGTGACTCGCCACTGAATAAGTCACTGCCCACAACTAAATACTGGCAAGTCGACTAGATTCATAATTTAATATTTTCCCTTCACGTTCAATAGTAAGTTACTGCCTGCCTAAGTGTATCGTTTTCACTACACATATAATGACCTGACTGTTTACACTACGTCTGTTAGAACCCAAACTGTCATGCATTAAAGACTTTATTCCTCATGATTACTTTCACAATTTCCAAAGCCTGTACAACTTTCGGTTTATTGCCGATTACATACATAGCAAGGTGTTTGTTGCGAAACATAATTGCATGTACATTATGATACTGCCTGGTTTGGTTTGTCACGACAAATTCGAGACTGTACTATGTATTTATATATTTATTTAGTGTTCGCATAAGCGAGATGAAGTGGGATAAAAAACAGTTCGTGGTTTATAGAAGGGGTCGTGGACTGTATGATATCGATATTAAACAGCAGGGTAAAAACAATAAGGAACTAAGTACCTCAAATGCAGCGAAATGGGCTTGCAAATTCAGATCTGGAAGGGATCGGGGGTTGTGCTGCATAATGAGGCAGCAACGCTGTAATGGATTAAGTGTCTTGTCTTGGTGCAGTTCTATGGTGTAACAGGTAAATCAAGTGGAAACAGTCACGAATGACGGTAAGGGTCGGATTTATTGCAAAACATAATCTGCAATTGGTCGGGGGACTTTAGGACCTGGACTGCATAACAGTCATATTTTAGCAAATGATCAGAAGAAGAAGGCGTTTAGTGCGGTAGCTGCAGTAAAATTAATTTGCATAGTTAGCGCTAGAATAAATTACGTTTGTGTTACGAAATACTCAGCAGCGCCAGACATGCTAAATTCTTCACTGCATAGTGGACTTAAACATTGTAATAGGCAAGCCAATTGGACAGCAGAGACCAGAAAGTGTAGGAGAAGAATTAACTGCAAAGCGGAAGACGCTGTCTATCGCGAGGTATAGGCAGGGCTTGAAAAGCATCCCAAGTTAAGAACAGGATTGACGATAAAATAAAAACTTGCCACGTCTACAGCAAAAAAGGATTGCAGGGTCAGCTCTAGAATGGACCTGAGGTTGTGAATTACGATCGGCAGCAACCACAAATACTTGGTGCCTAACTGCAAATTATGATACCACAGTGCCCATTGCCGTGTATAACAATGCATGTGCCCAAAATATCGGAAGCTCTGACTAAGGGAACCCCTCTGTGGGTTGCTCCTTCTTCCTTGTAGATTTGTCTGGGCCATTTTCCCTTATTCCTTACCAGCCACTGTTCCATCGAAGCTGGCTTATTTCCATTGGTTCCCTGTGTCGGCACCAGCAGGCGATTATGTTTTGCGGCAACCGCTTGTTTTATCGTGAGCTTGAAAGTGTGCTTGTTGCGCTTAACATTTCCAGCTGTTTGCGAATGTTGGCCTTGTCAGATAACCTTGTTGTGCTAAAGGATTTAGGCTGCAACTTGCTCGGATCTTTTATCCGTCTCCTGGTTTTTTATGCCCTATATACGCTGAATCCTACAGCTGCACAAAAGCGACTCCAGCAAATCTCGTCATTTCTATCATAGTTCAACCTGGAAACGTAATAGAAACTAAGTGCGCAGAGACTGTCGATAGATACCTCAGTGCCGGATTGCTGAACCATATAGAATGCTAACCAGAGGTAGTCGTTTTTAATGTACCAGACCGTCTTAACATGCACACGATAAAGGAGGTATTGATTGAGGTTTTTGGCTTGAAACATAACCTTAGCAGTAGCACCAGCTTGAAAAAATAGGCCGTTAAAAATCAACGTTCTCTACAATTCAAATTTGTTACGGGATTCGGCCCGCAAAATTCTTTCTTGCGAAACCGTCATCCAATCATGCACAACGTTTGTCGAATTAAATCTAGCGACTGTAATGATAGTCATGCAGCGAAGCTACGAGAAATTGGTTGCGTCCAAAGCTAGTAAGGTAACTCATGAAAGCGCTTCTGACTCTACAGGCAGTGTTCACTTCATCTGCTCTCGCCCAGTGGACTTCGTATTCTCAGATAACAAAGGTCAATATGAGATCAAGCAAGTGGTGCAAACCAATAGCTCGGTTTCAACTATGCTGGTTTTGGAGACTATGGGGACCCACGACACTATAAGTTGGTGGGAAAATGCAGCCATCTCTTTGCGTGTAGACTTCGAAGGCAAAACGAAGAAACACCGTGTTCACATATAATAAACGAGGTCAGTTTCGAAATGATATTCTATGAAGCCAAGCGCGATCATCAAGAGACTAGCTTATCTCTTGTCCGGCATCGGCACACACTTGTTCATTTAAATAAACCACCTTGCACGTGGATAAAACCAAATTGCCTGATTGTCACGGAAATCCCTTTCATACCCATGCTATGGATAACCAAGTTGGGATTACCAATACAATCAGATTCCGTTGGTGACAATGGGACCTTTAGTACCGTTGTGTTTACAGTTCTGAAGAGACATCTTTTTTGATATCCAGCCGATTGGCCATTGGGGTCAATGGAATCACAGACAATTGGCAAGAGATAGTGCGACTAAACAAATCAATCAGTAAATGCTTGGCGTTAATCAAATTAATTGCACAGTATGAATTAATGCAACGCACTATTATGATAAATGGTGAAAAACTACGAAATAGAACCGATCTGCAACAGCCATATTTTGGGCAACTGAGGATACACCGAGGTGGGGGCTCATCACGCTTCGGTTGCGAATATCAGAATTTGCAACCAATAACGTTGTTTAGCGCCCGGCTTATCCCCATCTCAGAGATCATAGGCACTCTGGCTAAAATATCATATACCTGGAACAAATGGTACGCACAGAACCGAAGCTATACGTGGTACCTTTACATCCACCACACGTTCAGGAAGCATCAAAGTCATGAACCTCTCATGGATCGGTATCTGAACAAGAAAGTTGGCAGCGTGGCGCGTTGTGGTTTAACGTACCCGATGATATTTAGTTGGAAGCATCTAAACGAGCGTCGCTCGCAGTACATGATTTACCTGCAACTCTTTACAAGCGGATAGCGTAAGAGTCAATGTGCTGCTCCTATTAAACTAAGTTTGAAGTATGAAAAAGACTTCAACCCCGTTGTGACAAACTGTGCTCAACTACGCAACGTTACTATAATGGGTCAACTCTTACTTAAACTGTAAAATTTGCCTATACTGAACTCAGTCCCGAGTAGAAGTTTATCAACCGCAACCGCAAGTTGGAGGTGACTCAACGCCACGAGTATTGTGCAGGTTACAAAAATACCATGGGAATCAACCAGAGCGAGAGCCGGTGCATCAATTTAACAAAACAACTTGTGTCAACCGTTTGGACGTCAGTAAAACAAGTGGATGTATTAAAGGACAAAATAAGCGGTAAAATCCATCGTTGCAAAATATTGAAAGGACGTTTTCCGGTGCAATACAAGGGCCTCCTCTTAGGAGGCGAAAGGTAGAAAGCCATCGATGCAGCTGTTAATGGGCGAAAACGGAAAGTGAAGATGGGTGCCAATTTTTGCATAGGATTGAACAAGTAATTCTAAGTTGGGATGTGTAACAGAGTTCGTTCTTCCAGGATTTGCTCATTAATTATTTATGGTGATATTGTGGACCAGAGTGCATCATCAGTGGGCCGTCTAGGTAGGCTGGTCGAACTGTAAAAAACACTGGCTAGTCTAGCAAAAATAGCCAACAGGGCATTAATTTCGCTGAAAACCACTTTGTGCGCTTGGGAGGTGCCACTGCCTCAACGCAATCCAGTCCACGGTTTTCCTCACACGAAGAAATCATGGCGTCTTCATCGCACGAAATAATCCGGCGTCCTAGCCTGCAACTCCTAGCTAGGAGTTTAGGGAACAACCCGTTCGTGGCGGTCTGCGATCGAGGGTGAATAACTCTTCCTTGAGTCAATAAGTGGGCCATGTGTCTGCTAGCGAGTCACTCGAAGTTTACTTTGGCAGTTCTGTTGGTTGATTTTCTGGAAGTTAGAACGCGAAGGGCATAGGCAAGTTTCGGGGGAAGGGGCTGGATGCCGGATTAGGAATGTCAAATAAAGCCACTTTGCGGCGGTCGATTTACACCATTGTTCGGTGACCAATCTGGTCTGAACTCAAATGTTTCGGAGTCAATTGTGGGACTCTGAGAGGGCCACATTATAGAGGAAAGAGAGGGCGCAGCATTGCGTCGGTGCGGAGGAAGATGTATCTGCAGTTAGACGCTCCGCTGTGCAGTTGCACATCATTAGTCTGCTCACGGCGGCGGAGTCGAGCATAGTGAAAGCATACTTTCAGCTATGGAGAAAGCCACCTAAGACCGGGACCTACCCGAGGATGCGGGAGGAGGAACGAAATCTGCGGGCTAATTTAAAGTTGTGCCGTAAACCAGCCCTGCTGGTGCAAAATGCAAGTCTGCTTGATGCTGCTACGAATGCCAAGAATACGAGCGAAATGTTTTCCCTCCAGCTAGGATCGAAGGGACGGGAAGCAATTATTTCAGCAGTCTACAGTAGCGTACGGCTAAACTGTTGGCTGATGGGTGAGGTACTGTGTTATGGATGCGACGACAGCTTAATAAGTTGCGGCACATATGTGTTATTGAATATACTAATGGCCTTTCACGGTAAGTTGTAATGGTGTGTGGGCATCCGTAGTGCGAAAAAAACTGATCAAATGCCCGGGTGCCGGTCTCGGCTGTGCAGTCGGTTACGTGAATGGCTTCTGGCCATTTGGTAAAGCGGTCGACACCTGTACGGATGTATACGATTCCGCGTGAAGGAGGCAAGTGATCAACCAATATATATGTACATGCGAGAACCAGTAGTCCAGGCGGGTAATCAACAAAGATGACTGCGAGTGTGACTATGTATTATGGAGCGCTAGATTTGAAGACAGACGCGAGCCCAGATACGCAAATCTTTGTTTCCATCTGGCCAAACAATACTTTCGGTAACCAGTTGCAAGGATGCTCGGATACCGAGATGTGATAGTGAGTGCAGTGCGTCAAATACTGGGCTTCTGAAGGAGATGGGCACGAGAGGTCCAGAACAACCTGTGGAAGTGTCACAGAGAATAGTTCCTTCCTTGGTTTGGAGAAGAACAAGTTGCATCTGCAGCAAAGTGAACTGTAATGTGCGTTGTATGTCTTCGTCGCAAATCAGCATTGGTGCTGAAGTATGGAAACCACCTCCCGCTTCTGCTACCTTGGGAGTGTGATGTCGACTGATCAGCAGCTACACGTTGAGTTGCGTAATCGCGTGTCGAAGGGCAGCGGCATTCGGAAGCTAGAGTACCGAGTGTGGAACAACCATCAGCTTACCATTAGCACGAAGCTGATGGTGTACAAATCCATGGTACTGTCCGTTTCTATACGGCAGTGAACGTGACGATGTACCGCGATGTGCGATATTCGAACGGTTCCATCAGCATGTGTGCACGATTTGGATCGTGCGCAGATTGCAGACACGGAAGTGTCGCCGAAGTGTATGTATGCAGTGACTGCATACTTTACTGACACTGAACTGTGAGCCGTATGGATTCGACGCGAATACCGAAACAACTTTTATACGGTCAGCTGAGTATAGGGAAGCGGCATGCTGGGAAACCAAAGTTACGTTACCAGGACATGATTAAAGTGAGCCTCACACGTTCTAATCTTGATTGCAGATCATGGGAATCGAAGGCGGTTGATCGTGGTGCATGGCGCGATCTAATCACGAAGGCAGTTGCTGAGGTGCGGGAGATAACCCACATGCATGCAGAGAAGAAGCGGCAAGTGCGGAAGCGGCAAGCACCGATGAATTGTACTCCATCGACATCGAGCGCATTGTGCTGTAGAACATGCGGTCGCGAGTGCCTTAGTCAGGCAGGCCTAGTGAGCCATGAGAGAGGTCACTCGGGACCACTGCCGAAGCGACGACGGGTCCCGCAGTGAACGTAGGCAGCACCGGCGCAGCGTTTGTAGGAACGCTGAATTCGATTTACTAACCGCGTGCTTGCATGATAAGTCTCTTTATTTCAGGTGGTGGGTTTTCGGTTCTCTCCTAATGCCTTTCTTTCTCATATAAATGTCTAGTGGGCCATGCTCTGTGCCATTTGGGGCCACTACAGAAGCGACGACGGGTCCTGCAGAGAATTACGACGAGCTGGCGCAGCGTTTGTAGGCACACAGAATTCGATTTACTAACCGCGTGCTTGCATGCTAAGTCTCTTTATTTCAGGTGGTGGGTTTACAGTTTTTACTAATGCTTTTCTTTCTCATATAAATATCCCCTGTACTCTATTCCATTAACTTGCACACATCGCTTCAGCCAATTGTATTCGATTTCCGTAGCATATTTGTTTTTGTGGCATTCCGTGAACTATACTTCCTGACCTCGTTCACTTAGCTAGGATTTGTTTGTAAACAACTTATTACGTAAGCTATTTAATTAAGGTTTATTCACCGTTTCCTTATGCATTAACCGAGTTTTTCCTTTTTCTTTCTCTCTATCTCTCAAGTGTTTGGCTGTTGTTTGATATCCTTGGTGTGGCTTCGCTTGATGTGCATGTTGACAAGGTGCCTACTTGTCTATTACCCACTACCTCGTCCATACTCGCTCCAGGAGACAGTTGGTCGTTGCTGGAGGGGACGGGGTGCACGGTTCTTGTGGCCGTGTTAGGCTCGAAGAGTGGTTCCATGCACTCAGTATGGAGCGGACTACGGTCCAGCCACCGCCTTGTGTGCGCTTGATTCCCCAAATACAGTGTGCTTGTGTTTGCCTGTGAAGGAGTGTGGGCCGGCTCCGTTGATGAAACGTGGCTCCCATCCGCATGCCTCCCGGTCTTATTCCTTCGGGTTTACACTGGATATGCGGAGTGTGGTTGGAGCTGTGGGTGATGCAGCGCAAGTCATCCATGGTCCCTCTGTAGGCGCAGGCGTCCTGTGGCTTGCCACAGTGAAAGGCAAATCCGAAACCGGATGCCGTTAACCATGTCTTCGTCTGGAGAATGAGCCGCTGCCTTGGTGGCAAGGACGTCGGTAGGAAATGAATGAAGAGAGAGGTTGACGCATAAGAGAGCGTCGGCGACGGGATTTTCGCCATCTGAGACTTGACGCGTCAGCAGTGGACCGTGTGACAACTTCTAGGTGTCATGTTTCCCTTGGTGAATATTTGTCGCAAGCAGACTTAACGGCAAAGATAAGTTGCTTTTGATCAGTGTATACCATGAAAGCGTTGCATTAGATTGTTTGCCGGCAAAGACGAATCGCTAGGTAATTGGCAAGCAGTTTTCTGTCATCCGTGCTGTAGCGGGATTCCGCTGGCTACAGTCGCTTGGGGATGGACACAAAAGGCTGCCATTGCGCGCAAACGTGTTGTTGGATAACGGCTCCCAGCGCGACGTCTACAGTAACAGTCGTACTTAAAAGTAGTGCAGTCGATTTGAAATGCGGGACAAGGACTACATTAAAGATAGCTACCTTTATCTTGGGGAAGGCTGTCTGAGCTGTGTAAGGGATAGTGAAGTTACGTTCATTCCCCTGAGTAGGTCAGTCAGAGGCTGCATGATCTAAGCGCAGCGCGGCATGAGGCGTTGCAAATAGTGGACTAAACCACAACATCTACCAAAGTCCTTGAAATAAGTCAGAGCTGGGAAGTCCTTGATTGCCTGGATGTTATCAGGAAGGACTTTGATACCAGAAGATAAAATGCTACCGTTGAGTTACCGTTTTCCTACTTAGTCATGTTGACCATGACACCGCGTTGGGTCAAATGCTATGGGAGAGTTTGTGGGTGGTCCATTTGCTCTTGTTCCGATGAACTTGCTAATAAAATAACATTGAGGTAATAATAAGCGAAGTATGGACCAATGGTGACATCGTGGATAAAGTGTTGGAAATTTTGTGCGGCGTTACACAGTGCAACTGGCATCCGTAAAAAATCAGACAAGCCGAAGGAGTGATAAATACTGTCTTAGGAATGTCGTTTTCTTATATAGTTAGCTGGTGATAGACGTGATCCAGATCCATCTTGCTGTAGATGATCCCACATGCGAAATATGCATTGGTGTCTTGCATTTGTGGGATGAAACACCTATCTTGGATTGTTAGCCGAAAGAGTGCGCAGTAATCACCGCCGGGGCGTCAATAAGCAGAATTCTAAGGGACCAATTACAGAGAAGAAAAGCAAGGCTTGGCGGATGGGCGGATCATTCCAAGTTCAAGCTGTGTTCAAACGCCGCCCTAGATACCATTATTTTCTCCTGCGAAAGTGGACGTGGACGTCGGGAGACTGGTGGGTCATTCGTCCGTATGTGGTGCCTGACTTGGGATGCCACAGACAAAGCTGCGTCCATTGGCTGAAGGCGTATGGAATTTTGGGAAAAGAGGTTGGCATGATCCGGCGAGGTTTGAGGAGATGCGTAGACAGGTGTTGTAGATGCGATTTCGGTAAGGATGTCACGTACAATTAATTTCGTATTAGTATCGACTATCATCTGGCGTTTCTCATCGACAAAGAGGTCTAAATGCCTAAAGAATTCAATGCCGATGATGGCAAAGTGGACTGCAGCGACGGCGAATACCCAGCGGAACGTGCGCCGAAGACCTAGGTCTAAGGTTTGCGACCGATTACCTTAAGTGTCTATTGTCGTGCTATTGGCGGAAATTTGGCTTGTTGAGAAAGAAGCGGTAGTCTTACATGGCACAGGGGAATGCCGCTGACATCCGCCCCGGTAAAAACTAAGAACTGGGTCTCAGGATAAACAATCCTAATGTAAATGAGACGACTTTGGGTTTTGCCGACATCGTTTGTGTCCATTAAAGGCCGGAGTGGCGGACCAGCTGTAGCAGATTAGGGACAAGGCTGTACACACTTACGAGTTTTGTTACCGAAAGGCGAGTATTAAAAGTGGTAACCTGGAGCAGCAGGTATTGTGCGACGAAGCGATGAGCCAGAGCGTCTGCGGAGCTTACGATTAAAATTTACTGCCTAGATCTGGAGCTGAACCGACCCTACCTGAGATGATAATGCCACCGTTGACAACGACTGGCTAGTGTAGTGTTCCGGTATGCATGCGCCAGCACAAAGCCGCTTAGGTGCTTTGTTTTTAGTCGCTGGCTTGTGCCGTTCGATGACGCGCGCTTCTAGGTCTGCAATTGCTGTAAGTGGCATGTCACCTACTACTGCAAAGAAAGCTTGAGTGCGTTCAGGAAGGCGCAGTATCTACAGCTCGCGGAGGATCCCTACGTTCATGTTAAACGTGTCCATGAGCTGTTGCATTTCACTCATCAAGACTGAGGGCATCCTATGTTCAAGCTGCGAATCAGTAAATAATTGCTGCAGACAGACGTTGTCAGAAGGCGTGATTCGCTTAATAATAGCTTGTTTAAGATTATCGTATTTCACTACCAGCGGGGGGCTAAAAATGAGGTCTAACCTGTGATGATATATATTAAGGAAGGCGAGATGTTAGCTGACTATACATGGAGAAATTAGCAGAAATCCTTCTCATGTAAAAGACGGATTCTAGGTGCAGCAATCATAACGAAGGTTATTCTCCCAAAAAGGTGGATAGGCCAAGGCAACAGAATTAACCATGACAGACTCAACGGTGCCAACCGCGTAAGGAGATGGTTCATCCTCTAGTAACTCCACTGCAAAAGCGGATAAAGTATGTAGCAATTAAGAAAACAATATGATCGCAATTAATGAACCGCAGAATCACTGGAACGAGCTCACCGGAATAAAATTCAAAATGGCCGGCGGCGTCTCCTGAACCGGAGTCACCAATTGTTAAGTGGGGTCTATGGCCCTAGTCGGTAATCAATGACACGTAAGAGCCGTGTCAAATACGAAGCAGCATAGAAGTGAGAGGCGATTGAACACAACGTGTAATGGGCAGGCTACAAAAATAGGAAGCGATTCAACCGGAGCGAGAAACGGTGCAGCAACTTGCTCAACAGAACAACTCGGGTCAACTGAAGTGTCGTCAGTAACAAAAATGTACGTTTTGAAGTTTAAAACAGCGGCAAAATCGAATATTGCAAAATACTGAAAGGATGCGTTTTCCGGTACACTACACATCAGAAGTTTATCCCAGTAACAGGTGCTGCACCATTGCGCCACCACCAGCCCCGAAGAAACTACGTTCACATTTCTTCCTAGTTGCTTTCGTAAATTTCTGGAACGAATTATCGTTACGGTTAAGAGAGGTTCATATTCCGCCCGCTTTCAAAAACGTGGTCTAAAACTTTATATGACTTGATAATATAAAGCACTCGTTCAATGTCTGCGATTCTGATGATCATTTCTTTTAGACTGGCGCAGATGAAGTATAGAAAATGTCTCGGGCTGCTCTACAATATTATTTACACTTCTGTTAGCCACCTGACATATAAGTACCTTGGGCATAGTGGTCACTCTTAACCATTGAAGCCTCACTCAGCCTGTACTCCCCAGAGCCGAAGTGTTCCCGCATTGCTCATCACTCTGCCATTCTCTATTAAGTTGTCCTTTCCCGAAGCTTTCCCGCTTGTTTCCACCAACTATACGTCAACCATTATGCTAATCATATCTTCCCGGACAGATTGTACTGGCATCGGTTTCAATGCAATGGTTGTCTCTCATCTCCTGTTATTCGTCGCGTCGTTTATCGGTAGTGATTGAAAGTCGTGACAGCGTGTGGGCGTCTGTGGAGTATAAAGTGCCCGTTATCTTGTTCGTCGTGCAATGAAGCGTGACTTCTCACTCTTTCAGTGTCCGTCCGTCCAGTATCATTCAACACACACCGAGTTTAACATTTTACATTTGGCGTCGCGCACAGTCCCTCATGGAAGATAATGCGTTTAGTCCACCGGAGCTAAAATCAAAATTGCGGAAAAAAAGCGCACGAAATTGCATCTGATTTCCCTACCGTTGACGAGGCAACCGTCCTTTTTCCATCCGGACGATGATTTTGAAAATTGGGGGTACAAGGTGTCCACTTACTTGTCAGACATTTCTGTAAAACGCGCTGACAAATTCATTCTTACTTTTTGAGTAATGAGGCTGCCT
Source organism: Dicrocoelium dendriticum (assembly GCA_944474145.2). Taxonomy (NCBI): domain Eukaryota; kingdom Metazoa; phylum Platyhelminthes; class Trematoda; order Plagiorchiida; family Dicrocoeliidae; genus Dicrocoelium; species Dicrocoelium dendriticum. The sequence goes on along the minus strand of OX104068.1, from coordinate 115,322,770 downwards.
GTATTGTTGGAGCAGTCGGCGTCTCCTTTAGCTCCCTCTCCTCCAAACAGTGGAACGCTTTGTGCAACTTATTTATTAGGACTCAACCATCGGCCATCTAAAAAGTTAGGTTTACTGTTCGAAACCAACTACCGGGCGAAAGGGTGGATGGCTTTTCACGTGCGCTTGTGACCTTAGCATTGAAAGCATTCCCCGAGTTCCTCTGCGCCGATCGCGAAAAGCGGCATTGTAAACGTTTCTACATGGGTTACAAGACTAATCCCTAAGGAATGCGCTCTTCTGCTTGCTTCCGTGTACCATTTTGGTATCTGTTTTTAATTGTAATGCACTCGTTGCATCTTTGATCGAGTTGAGTATCCTAAATGGTTCTAGTATTAGCTTTTTTGATTGATGCCGGTGCGTCTCGCTAAGTCCACCGGTGAAGAACAAACGTTGCCTCTCTATGCTCTTTTAAAGGAGTATGCAGATACTTTCAATGATGGTTAGTTTAGTCGTACTAAGATTATCCAGCATGCGACTCATACTGGGAACACCATCCAATCCGTCAACCAGCTCCCAGAATATCCCTTCACTACCAAACTGAATTGGCAGCATGATTCGTGACATGTTAGATAAGCAGGTTATTAGTCCTTCGACGTCACCCTGGGCCTCTCCGATCTTGTTCGTTAAGAAAAATGATGGTTCCTTACGATTATGCGTAGACTACCGCAAATTGAACGAAGTCACGAACAGAGACCCCTTACCACTTCCCCGTATTGGTTTCACGTTTGAAGCTGTTCATGGTGCACGATGGTTCTCGAGTAAATACCTAGCTTCAGGATACTGCCAGGTAGAAGTTCGACTAGCTGAGCAGGGTAAAAGAGCTTTCATTGTGCCACCCGGACTGTAGGAGTTCAAGACGATGCCAGTCGGTTTAACCAACGCCGCAGCTACGTTTCAGCAGTTAATGCAGAAAGTTCTGGAATGCCTTGTACCTAAAGATTGTTTGCTTTTTCTTGGATGATATAATTATTCGTGGTAGGTCGATCGAAGAGCACAACGATTGGTTGCGGTCGGTCTTTGAGTGATTGTGTCTTGCAGGGCTCAAGCTAAAAGGAGCAAGTGCCATTTTCTTCGAAGCCAAGTGAATTGCTTGGATCACGAAGTCACATCAGATGAGGTTAAAACAGACCAAGAGAAAATGTGCAAAGATAAAAACTTGGCCTAAGCCATAGCATATCGAGGATTTGCTTAGCTTTCCCAGCCATGAAGGAAAGTCGATCATACGGCGATCAGTTACCGCTGGTTAAGCTGTGTGTAAAACTGTTGTTCTAGTTAGAGCAGGAGCATAGACCGATCACGCTCTTGTGGGTGCGGACCTGCGGGTGCGTTTCGGTGGACGTCCAGAACGCCGCTGTGCGCGTAGACACCAGCCAACTGACGAAGTCAGGCGTGTTAAATGCGTATCAAATACGCTGGCATTTGGGCTGAGTAAGCGCTCAATTAATAGGAAGATCACTGGTGGCATATTCGCCAGAATTTACTATCAGCAGACATGTCCTCATGTGGCAAATCAACTTGCCAACCTGAACAATGGGTCTCTGGAACTTTTCTATGCTCACCGGCATATTCTGGCAGGAAGCAACACAGTGGGACAAGCGAAAATTTCATGGAATGATGCCATGCTATCCTGTAGAGAGACCGCGAAACAGCCTCTGCTCTTGGTAAACATCGCGTTATTCCGTCTGATACAAGAAACGAGCAGCAGGAGACCTGGTGTTAACTAGGTCATACGCGACTAGAGTGGACAACCGATCCACAACTGGACCAAAAGCTTGGACGTTGGGCCGGTTACTTTACGAAGCAATTCAATTAGTCAGCGTAGTCGGCTTCTCAACCGTCAAATGATCGCCGGACTCTCTAGGCCATTCCCGTGAATCCGCGCTCACGCACAAAAGTTGAACGTGAGATCAGATGGTTGAACTTACATAAGGCAGCAGGGGCAGATGAAACTCCTCCAGCCCACTTTAAATGCCGCGGATCTGCTTTTGTAGAGGATTTACACTAGTGAAACTTTGGCAGCAGGAAACGTTCCCGACAGACTACAGCCGCTCCGTCATGTTCCAAGTTTTCAAGCGAAGCTACCGTTCGGAATGCGGTAATCATAGAAGGATCAGTCTGATCTAAATTGCCACTAAATTGCTTGCGTCTGTCGTTCTCCACAGACTGACTAGCACTCGTGAAAGTCATATTCGCGCGGAGCAAGCCGGGTTTCTTCGAGGTCGTGGTTTCTTTGATCACGTCTTTGCGTCAATTGTTAGAGCATTGTCATATTTATTGGCCACCCACCGTAGTCATGTTTTCCGACATCAAATGCGCCTTTTATTCAGTTGTTTGATGTTCCTTTTGGAAGTATCTGCTGAAGAAAGTTGGGCCCGATAAATGCGTAAAGAATTTCAAAGCTCTGTGCCCGCAGAGTGATGGTTTATGGCGAACTGTCGCCGCGCTTCAGTATATCATGTTATATGACACAAGGTGGCCCGTTGGCATCTTTCCTCCTTAACTTCGGCACTGTCAAATGCATGGGAATAGAGTACGCAGGACACGAGCCTCTTCCTAGTGATCGAATTCTTTACTTGGAGTATGCTGCCGACATTGCCCTAATCTGTGACAGCGCCTAAATTTGCGAAGAAGCACTGGACAGATTAGAGCTGGCAGTCAGCTCTTTTGGGCTATGCTTTGCTCTCTCGAAATGCGAAGTCGTTCTTCAAGGTTGGCAGGGTCCTACCCCTGCGCTGACCCTCAGAGGCGATTAGCTATAAGCCGTTCAGGAAGTTAAGTAATTTGGCAGCTATATTATCGCCCGTGGGATTGAAGGTGAGGTCGCGAACCGTATAGCAAAAGCTCGAATTGCTTCCGTCAATCTTCGCCACTTGTAGCGCCCAAGCGACATCACTATCACTCTGAAATGTGTAATTTACAATGCAGCCGTCCGTTCCACCCTCCTGTACGGTTGCGAAACTTGTCCCATCAGATCGACAGACAAAAAGGTGCTCGTCACATGGGATCATCGCTGCCTTGGCAGCTTAGCTCATGTCTGGTGGCAGCACCGGGTGAGCAGTAAATATGTTCGGCGACGCGTATCTGTGCAGGAAGAGCGGTTGGTCTGTTCAGCACCGTTATATAATGCAACAGGATCCGATGGATGGGCCACGTGTTGCGCAATACAGCCCACCGATTCCAGCGATGTGGGTTGTACAAGCGCTGGGGGCGCGAATGGAGGAAGAGGAGGAGTGTCTGAGCGATGACTTGGTCAAGTGGAATGAAAACCCTCACTTCAAAGTAGGTGTCGGTTGGTGCATCCCGACTTCCTGGCTGGGGTTCTAGGAACAATGAATACGTTTGGTTTGACACAATCGTATACTTGGCTATGAGCAGGTCCCAACGGGGTCTGTGGCTTGAGTTTCTTTGTCCAAACCCTTTCCTTTAGATTCCCCCCAGTCACGGTCTCATAAAAAATTAATAATATAAGATTTAACATAACGTTACTTGATTTTTAAACATTTTCGTATTATTATTTTTACTATCATATCTTTTGTGTTGCGGCACATTAGCAGAGGCGTGGTTCTCGCCTTCAGCAAAGTGTAATGAGGATGCTTATTCGTACAATTGCTACTAACATATATTTTCGCAATTTGTCTAATTCAGGAACCACCCGCTAAGGATTAGTCACGGATGGGTAATAAATAATGATTAGGTGGTTTGTTACAAGTTTTGTTATATATGATTTGGCTATTAATTTTGTTTGGTGATCGATAGAGGACTCAATATGTTTATTTTTATTTACCCTTGTAAAATTCCACTCTATCACCTTGCATGTGAACGACTAGCCGAAGACGTCGCAGAATATATTTTCGCAGACGTGGCACACGTAAACCTCTGTTATATCCCTGTGGGTTAAAGTGCAGCCTATGATTTAGCAGTAGCGGACCCTTAAGAAGGAACTGGCTTTCTCTATTGGCAGCCTGTGAGGGCCAACGACTATTGGGCGCAATAGGTATACCAATACTTGAGCTTCATTAGAGCAATGGTTACGATAATTACGCTTTAAATGTGAGCCGTAAACTGTTTGAAGAGAAGCAGACCGAATTTACTCTATTTGTCAGTCAGTCGACGCCTTGTCAACTGCTTCGTGAATGAGCGACCTGAAAGCCGAACGAAGAGTTGAAGAGTACAATGAAACTACAACCGCGAGCTCCTCATGTTCACAGTGATTGGTCAGTTCATAGAAAGTCCTGCTCATGTTTTATTTCTTCTCGCTAATTAAGTGATCAGAACACACTCCCCTTATTGCTTTGTGTTTGCAAATTCTAATTTCAAACTCCCTTGATGCGGCAGTGCAGTTAAATCTGTAATCGCCCGAACCGAATATTCCAGTATCCCTGGAGTTATCTTTTCTCAAGCTAACCACCCTACGGGACATATCAAGCACCTACTATTTTATCCGTTATAAATAATTGTTTATTTTTCGTTATCGACAGCCTTCCATACCTCACGAAACTGATCGCTCTAAGCATACACGAAGACCTTGATTAACGTAGTTTTGGCAAATTTCACGACTGCTGGGCGCCTGCTGCAGATTAGTGCGCCCATTAGATTGTATATCGTACCTTGGTATCCATCTGTATTGCTGCAGTCCGCAAGCACACGCTGTTGCCTGTTTTCTAGAGGCAGTTTTGTGTATATTTCACACAAACCAATGCGAATCGACTATATCTCAGACCCCACATTATGACAAATGCCTTTTTATTCTCTTCTTTCCTCACTCCGTTCATATGTGTTGCTTCTGATAGCATTGCTTTATTAATTTATGTGAACTTTCGGGCGCGACCCTTGTTAACTTGGTGAAACTCCCTGGCGGGTAATGCCCAAAAATTAACCTGCTTCATCGATTATGATTCCAGTGGTCGATTTGACCAAACTTTATTTCATGTTGAATCCCGATCCACATAGATATTGAGCATTAACCAATTAGTGCTTTAAAACGGGTCTCTCAAATCCAGATGACTATGTTTTCTGTATTCTGTTCCCAACTCACAGAATATCCGTATGCTCGCTGACGCCGTCGCTTGTAAACATCGTCAATCACTTGCAATCAGCTATTCATGGTGCGGCATTTATTTAGTTTGTTTCCTCTATCTACCAAAGCGATCATATTGCAATCAGCATTTACATTTATATACCTCTAGTTCTTTTTGACTAATGATCTTTTATGACCGATGTGATGCGCGCTGCACTCGTCATCGCGTTTGATCACTGCTAGGTCGCGCACACTAATCACTGCTAACATAAACGCAGTGAACACGATTACCCAAGACCATATGGAATACCGTTCCATTTGTATTAGGTCGTTTTGTTATCCAGAACACAACTGAATCATACTCCAATTTGTCATCAAAGAGAAAACAAGTGAACGTAGTGCGAAACAGAAATACCATGGGATAACCTGTCTACGGAGTCACATTTAGTACGGCTATGCTGGTTAACTTCGTCTAGTATCAAGGACTATGCTCCGGCAAATTCTGTGTTGTCATGCGGCTGGTATCATACAGTGCAGACTACGCACTTGTATCAGTATTAAGGATCCTCATGCACTGCCACGAATCGTTTTTGTAGAACTTGATTTCCAATTCACCACCACGATCATCTCGTGATGTTTACCACCGATAGCTTTATATCTTTGTAGATTTATCATTGTTGGATAACTTCACACTCAGTTCATTATTAGTAGCGACTTAGTAGCATATCAACACATAAATTGGTAAAGTGTATAGATGTAATATCGCAAGCACGAATGACCTAATAGTTAATTAGGTATATTGTGATTACGAGGCAGCTAGTTAAAACATAAGAATAAGTAATCAAATGCGTTAGGTCGGACCGGACCAGCTGGTTGCGGAGTTAAACACATCTGTTTTTACAGTCCTCCTTCATCATGCCTGGTTTGTGGCAGTCATGCGCACAGTGTTCCTTCTTTTCCTTGTCGTGGCATGCGTCTTTACCATGGTGCAGAACAACTCCGTGCTTTTTACTTTCTTCCTTGCCCGGAGTCGATGTCTGGCACTTATATTTGCAGTCAGCAGCGGATTTCTGCTGAGTGTGTTCGTCTGAGTAAAAGCGAACAAACAAATACTTTGTGTGTTGGCTACGTGAAGTCCCATCATAAGCAAACTAGATTTTTGGATAGTTATGTATTAGGCTTTGTATAGCTTGAGACGTGGCTTGAGTAATGGCCCGACTTCACCGCCGATTAGCACAAATAGTTACTGAAACGATCGCACTCTTGCCCTTAAGAGTAAAATGAACTATTTCAGGGGTGCGATGCGTATGATGTGCGGTAGTTATGAAAGAAACTGCACAGTCTTTCTATCGGAAAGTGATTGATGTCAGTGCATTGACATATATATATATATATATATATATATATATATATATATATATATATATATATATATATATATATGATAATACACATATATCCATACTGCATTGAACTTGTTGTATTTATAGTTTCTCTACCGTTTCAAGTCATTAGATTTTCCCTTCCATTTATGAATATTTTCATTTCTTTTGCATTCTCTTCGCCCAACCTGCCTGCTGAATGGCCTACATATTATTAACCCCATGAATTCCTAGTCAATAATTTGCAAACACTTACCACAGTGAATAACTGGATAATTATTATGAATTCAAATTACCCTTGTTACTCTTTCAGCGGCAAGTTTTGCCGATCGTTATCTATTTATGTTTACTTCTCATACGTAGTTTATTTATCCCTCCATTTTATTGCATATTTAAAAATCATATGGCTACATGAACTAGTCACCGGTTAACATTCAGCATCCAACACTTTTCGTTTAGTATTTCTGCATCACTTCATTTATTTCACGCTGGATATTGCGTGATTTCCCCGTTGGGGCAGGATACCACCACCGCCACAAGCTTTTTTGTGTTGCTAGAAGAAGAAATGGGCTGTCGTGTGTAACGATTCTTTCCAACTATATGCACACTACTGACTTCCACAAGAGTAGCAAGTTACAAGTAGTACTTTTCTTCAGCGGTTTCATTGGATGAAGGATGGTATGTGGGGATATATTCTGGATACGACAACCTCGCTATGGCTTCAAATACCTCAGCTACGCATTCGCTCGTTGAGACAGCCAGTGGTCCTTTCACCACCGATGGATACTCGGTTAGCGCTGCAAGTCATTTTCTTGAGGGTGTGAGCAGCTGCCTTTATATCAACTTCCACAAACTGATGCACTACACCAAGCGGTTCGAGAGAAGCTCCGTGTCATACTACAGTGTTCCAACGTCGAAAGCAGATGCCGCCGGCAAGAAAACATAACTTAGCACCGCCTCCGTAAAGGGTTGGCCAGTCATCCTAACGAAGACAAAAGACGAAGACACTTGGATCACACACATCGTTCGAGGTATTTCAATTTGGTAGGTTGGGGACTTGGGAATAACCAGGTTCCACAGGATGCATAATCATAAGCTTCTTAGAAACAAAGTATTTAAGTGGTACAGTAGAAACCTTCGGTTACGGTCAGAAGAGCTGGAGATAATCGGGCTGGTGCTTGATTGCCAAAGCCGATGTTTCCACATCGGGTTCCACGTCCGACCGGATTTCGGAAAATATGTCAAGAAGGCGGATGTCGGGAAAATCCGAACGAGGGACATGTTCGGGTGCAACAATACAGTTAACGTGCTTTTTGACTCGGTAGTATAAAGTTCACTGTTTCAGGATATCTACTGTACTTGGAATCGCAGTTTACCCAACGATGGCTAGCCCGGAGTTTCCGCGATGAAAACAATCGGATCACTCAACTCGTCTACTACACATCCGAGATTCTAGGATTGTACTCCCGGTTTCCCGACTTTCTGCTTATTGATAGCACCTTCTCCACTAACCGGCAGAGATATTTTTGTACCAAGTGCCTATATTTGATGGCTGTCTCAAACCTCTGCCGGTTGCCATTTATATTCTCTGGCGGGTGACGGAGGCTGACGTCATAACCTTCCTCCTCACGTATTTGCAGCTTGTAAGTGTTGGTTCTGGCATCAAATGCATCACGTCAGATGGTGCGCTGGCCATTGCTAACGCTGTGCATAACGTATTCCCTCCTCACATAACTGCTTATGTCGCATACCTATAGTTGTAAATGTAATCAAACGTTTTCCGCAATCCACTTTTATCGGACGTTGTCCTCTTTATGTACACGTTTAATTTTTGGACATATTTAGCCAAAGTGGAACTCGTTCGTATTAAAGAGCAATTATTCTTCAACCATATCAGTTCCCTCATTCTGGCCATTGCCTGCAGATGGGCCAATAGCAAGATGCCTGGTGTTGCGACTTGAGGCATACACGACCCGAATATGGTGGAGTCCATGCTTCGCTGCTTAATGTTGCAACTGCTGAATGAGTAAAATGCATTGTGGGAAACAATACGAATGTCAAGGATGAGCACGACTTATTTGATATGGAACCGACAGAAAGTGATATGGGATGCATCTCGCCGCTACCTGCAAATTTTCCGTCATCCGGATTTGGACTGCTTGTGGAGTCCATTGTTGCCGTACGCTACGTTCTTGATGGCATCTGACTTGAGTGCATGGTATCCGGTTGTGTTTCTCAGCAGCAATGAGCATGCAGTTGTTACAAGCGATCGTCGACTGGAGACGTTGAACAACGACAGCCGTACGTGCACATGCAAAACTAACGTCGAATTTGGAAATCTGTGCAGACACCTGCTGTAGTTTGTACAGCTTTACAGCGTGGATGTCAACGAACTGCCTTTCAGCAGACGATGAACGGAGCTAATAATGGGGCGCTCGCGTTTTCAATAGCTCAGTTGGAGGCGCCAACAATGGGAAATCATGAACCGACCGCCATTTTGGATATGGCTTTATTCGGCTTACGTGCACTCTATAAGCAACGGCAGCCAGCGCAATTCACCTCGGATGCCGCGTGGTAACATAGGTTGCTCAACCAGCCGGCCAGCAAGAAATTCTCCGTCACCTTCCTCTCCAATACACCTGTCCACGGACACAAACATTGCCAATTAAAACTTGCTACCGGGGTCCACTTTTCTGCACTTGGACGTTGCAGCTCTCCATCTGTCGACATTGCCGGATGGGCTTGTCAAGTCGGCAACGGATGAAGCGGTGTTTAGCGACGAATTGCATGGGGCAATTGAAAGCTCTGATGGGGAAGACATTATACCAGCAGTTCAATCTTGCGCACAGCCGACGGCCGCTGTTTACGAAGCAAGGCATGAAACCCGGGATCCAACGGTTGCAAAACCGACCAACCATATTTCATAAGAATTAATCACCAACAAACAACTACAGCACACCATGCGAGGTAAGGCCGAACTATAAGTTCTCCTTCAAGGATTTAGAACCTTTTCATTCACATGATATTTGCAGTTGGCTTACGTTTATTATACGACTAAGATAACTCAATGTTTAGCACTCCCCTGTAACAAGAGTATTTTGCTATAATTACTCCCGTTGAAATTATCTGGAAGTAGTTACTACGGTTACGATAAACGACTTTAATACAAACGTTACATTATTGCAGCTATTCACAAACATATACAGTGGATTCCTGTTTATTATTAATAGCCTGGTAATAGACACCTAAGTCTCCAGATTGCGTATTATATGACTGCTGTCACGTTTCACCTAGACCAGTAAACATATTTCCGCTATTGGTTACGGCCCAGCTCTTCTTATTAGGGGATATAGAGTTAGACCAACGCCCTATAACTGCTGACACCCGACTTCGTATCGGTGACGCACTTACAATTGGTGAGGCTTTTACTAAGTGTTCTTTTCAGATTCGGTCACATTTTTCGTCTACATTGCTAATTTTTTACACTTTTAAATTTGGGTTTCCATTCTACTTGCTAAGTAATTTCCCCGTGCAGGTCATTAATCCAGCATCGGATGCCTAGGTTGGTACCGTTAGTCCTCTATACTTTCTTTATGCGTGACTAAAACGAAACCCTGGTTCTCGCGGGAAGACTCGCAGTTCCTTTTACGTCGTATTAGGTCCAGTTACATTAAGTTCCACCACGTCCTAGCCGCACTTCCTCCGCATGTTATCGACGACCTGGATGACCTAAATCTGTCCGAGGATCAGCAAGCCTAAGAAGTTATTAAAGCCGCAGTTCTGAAAAAAACAGACTAGTCCGAGCGACAAGGATAAGCGCATCTCTTAAGATAAACACAACACTGCGACCTTAAGCTGTCTCAGATTTAAAGAACAATGCAGAAGCTGGCAGAAACCACCATTGTTGCTGACAATGTTCTCCGAGAGATATGTTTAAAACGACTGTCCCGTGAAATGTTTCACGTTCTTTCCGCTAATGGCGATGCTCCACTATCCTTATTAACGGACACCGCCAACTGTATATGGGAATTTTATGCCTAAGTTTGGCAGGTCCAATCGAGCTCTGATGCTGCGTTAGAGGAAAGTATGGCGCAGATGGCCGAGCTTAATAAACGACCCGCAGACATTTCAGTTTCCATAGCTCACCGCCGATCTCGTCCTAAATTCAGAACCCTTTCTCGTTCTTGTTCGAAGTCCCCGCCTAGGCCATGCTATTGCTCATACTACAAGAGAGTTGGTACGCAAGCCAGATCCTGCCGTTCCCCTTGTTCCTTTAAGGGCCAAACCCAGGGAAACGGACCGACCGGCATGTAGGAGAAACGGTCGCCGCTTGTCATCACAGTCGCCTTTTCTTCGTTACCGAACGGAAAACTGGACTACACTACCTCCTTGACACAGTTAGCTTTATCCCGCGCCATCCCGCTGACGTTATTGGGAAGCTGACTAGCTCATTTCACGCAGCAAACAGAACCATCGTTGGAGTAGTGTATGGTCCTAGCTCGCGCAGGCTCACGCTTGACTTACTTAAGTGAGTATTCCTTATTGCAAACGTTCAAACACCCACAAATGGACTCGATTTACTGCAGCAATACCGCTTGCTTGTAGATACAAAGCAACACCTTCCCGTCGACCGTTTGTCTCGTCTCGCTCTCAGTGAGACGTTGACCGACACTAAGTCAATCAGACTCGTGTACTCGACTAAGATGAGCCCGCCCATCGGGCAAATGTTCCTAGACCGTTTTTCACAAGTCTTCCGTGCATTCACTCTCAAGCCCGCCGCCACCGATGCCGCGAAACCTCGTTTCCTTACAATAGGACCGCCTGTTTCCGCTAAGGCCAGACGAATTACACATAATATACTTCCTGGCGCTTAAGCCAAATTCGAAAAGATGCTCGAACTAGGTATAGTTAAACCTTCAAACCACCAGTGGGTGTCGTCGCTTTACATGGTGCCTAAAACGTTAGGAGACTGGCGCTATGTAGCGATTACCGCGCTCTGAACAACTTTACCGTTCCTGACCGGTATCCCATACCGCACTTTCAGCACCTAGTGGCTAACCTACGATGTGCACGTGTGTTCTCGAAAATTGATCTGGTATGCGCTTACCACCAGACGAAGTCATAGCTAAAACCGCTGTCTTTACACATTTTGGTTTGTTCGAATTTCTTCGCATGTCATTTGGTTTGCACAACGTACCGCAAACTTTTCAGCGTTTTATAGATTCCGTCACCCGTGGATTAGACTTTGTTTATCCATATATCGACGTTATGTTAGTTGGCAGCACATCGGAGAACGCTAGTCAGGAGTAACGCAAAATCCTCTTTGAAAACTTCCGGCCGAAGGTATCAAGGTCAAACCAGACAAGTGTACCTTTCAGCATCCTTCTATAGCGTTCTTTGGTCATCGCATTGACTAACATGGCATACGGCCTTTAGACGACAAGGTCTAAGCTATCCGTGACTTTTAGATTCCAAACATGCTAGCTGCTATTCGCCGTTTTAACGGCATGCTCAACTACTATGGATGTTTTATTCCACACTGTGCCAATGTGCTAATCCCACTGACCGACGTACTTCGTAGACGTAAAAGCGGCCCAGTGGAACTGACTGCTGCTGCTGCCGAAGCGTTCAAGTCCAGGCAAGAAACCATATCCAAATCCATTTGGCTTCATCATTTTGACCCGAACGCTCCGCTCATTGTTGCTGTTGACGCAACGGACACCGCCACCGGCGCCGTCCTGCAGCAACATACGAATGGATGCGGGAAAACTCATGCATTTTAATCTATACGCCTGCAACCTGTCGAAGTCAAGTATAGCACTTTTAATCGCGAACTGCTGGTCGTTTAATCTACCGTTTGACATTTCCGATAATTCAATGAAGGTAACACCTTCATTATCTTCACCGATCACAAGCCGCTTATCCACGCATTCCGAAGTCAATCCGCTCGATCCTCACTGCGTGAGGTTCGTCAGCTGGATTTCACGCCTCAAATTTCCATCGATATCCGACACAGTACTGGTCGATAGAATGTGTTCGCTGATGCTCTGTCAATTGTGTCGGCAATTAGCCTTGCCAAGCAGGTAATTAATCTAGCTGCTATGGCAGCCGCCCAATCAAATGATAAAAGTTCTGCAGAGATTTTCAATCCTTCCCTGAAGATATCCCAACAACCCTGCCACAATGCGATGGCGCAACCTTATGTGACACCTCTACAGGACGACTACGACGACCCCTTTTTCCGGAAATTTGTCGTTGTCTTATTTTTGTTGCACTTCACAACATTGTTCATCTAGGATTTAATGCCACGGGCAAACTTCTATCCGAGCAATATATTTGACTGGTTTTCAACGTGATCTTACGCTTTGGGCACGCACTTGTCTCCCGTGGCAGCAAGTCAAGATCCAGTTACAGGTTTCTGCTTCACTTGGTCGCTCCCCGCTCGTTTCAACGCGAGTAGGCCACTTCCATCTCGAAATTGTTGGGTCTTAAGCACCGTCCAAAAGAATTGTCAACATTTTGACCATGATCGATAATTAAAACTTTTGGCCCGAAGCCATCCCCATTCCTGATGTGGCTGCGGAAACCGTTACACTCGCTTTCGTCGAGTGTTGGGTCGCTTCACATAACTATCCAGCCACAGTGAATATCGACCGCGCTCTGCAATTCGAAGCTTCGACTTGCAGCGATCTTCTTAAGGTCATCAGATGCCGACGCCTTCATACTACCGCTTATTCATTATCCTCATTATACACGGCAGCTAGAGGTGGTAAACACCTCAGCTACTGTGCCACAAGCCATTAATGAAAGAGGAAAATAAATGCAAAAGTTGCATGTCGCATATTATCCACAAGCGAACGGCTTGGTGGAAGGTTTCCACCGACAGCTGATAGTTTCACTTAGCGCCACCAATGCACTAATTTGGACTGAAGCACTGAGCATGATAATTCTCGACATCAGATCATCCCTCAAGACCGATCGGCATACGTCCGGCGCCGAACTAGTTTATGGACTACCCCTATTATTACCCGGTGATTTCTTTTCCTGGATTCCCAGAGTTCTCCTCTATGACGTGAACTAGGCTCGGCAACTAGCCACGAGTATGCATCAGGTCAAGTTTGCTGACACCAGAAAACAACAGCATAAATCATTTGCGCCTCAAGAACTTCAACACTGCGCGTTTGTTCTCCTCTGTGTTGTTGATATTCGTAGGCCACTTGAGCGACGTTGTGAAAATCCGTTCAATGTCCCACAAAGTAAAGACCGTGTATTTATCCTTGACAGCTACTGTAAGCTTGAAGCAGTTATTATTGCCCGCCTCAAGTTTGCCCATATGGGACCGGAGCTCGAAAATCATGTCTGCTCACCTTCCGACGAACCAACGTAGCCTTGGATGGCAGGTAGTCTACTCCTAAGGCTACTGACTCCAAGGAGAACAATGCGTCGGAGGCTTCTATATCACCTCCATCAATTTCCACGGACCAGGAAGACAAATATTTATCCACTCCCCCAGTTACGCGATCCGACATACCGCCTAAGTCGACAACATCGGAAACCGAACCGCAGAAGTCGACAAGGACAGGTAACCGAGTTCACTGGCCAGCGCGTTTGAAAGACTAGCGTTCCTTCCGCTTCTATTTTCCCGCTCTCCATATTATTCTGGCAAACCTGTTAATAAACCAAAATATAGCTCAAACACATTTGAAATCTCATAAAACGAATGAAAATTTATGGAAGCCCAAAAACTGAATAAAACTTTTGAAAACCCAGAAATATATTTTGGTCCCGACTACGCCGTTCGGTACGTGCCAATTTCCTGGTTACTCGCCAGGGTAGTAGCGATACATATGTTCGAATTAGTTTATTGTGTGAACCGGGATGACGAGCTGAACTCAAACAGTTGGCGTTCACAAAAAAACATTTAACTTTCACGAGATTGCGCACATTTGAATCACACGAACTTCCCTCCATTTTTCCTTTTGGACACCTTAGCGAGGACGCGCATGGGAGCCCGCTGGGTTCCGATCTGTCCCGTGCTCCGCAAGCAGCTGTAGCAGTTCTCACCACTTGGTCGGCAGAAGGCTGGCTGGCGACGGACGGTCCTCACGTAGGTCGAATGGCCACCCAAATATTCCCTTCAGATGGCGCGATGCAGTGACTTTGTGATTTCCCCGATGGATGTGTAAATCAACCCTACCTACTACGAAACCATAGCATTCACGTATAGTAAAGAAGTAAGTGGTTTGCTTGTTTGTATGATGCACGTGTTTGTATGTGACACAACCACAACATCCGGACTTTGTCCACGGACGTCGAAAAGAACGTCGTTACTCCGATCGCACTCAGCACCCTACCAAATCGTCCCTAGCAAATCATCCTCTGTTGTCGTATTGTATACGTAGGATTTAGCAACCTTCTACTAAAGAAGTTTAACCTATTGTTGTGTGTTCTGTTGCACGCCTTTGGGGTTGGCCATTAGAATCTGAGTATCGGATATAGCGTTAGATTAATGCACTACAAGCTCAGCCGAAGTAAGCAAAGCCTAAGTAATCAAAATAAATGCATCTTTTCCAAATGAATAATGGCAATCAATTGAAGAAAAATAGCTAGTTAGCTTTGTAGCGATTGTAAATTATTTGCTTATTTTTCATCTTCACGTTTATCTATTTCGCTGCAGTTGTTGTGTAGCTTTGTTTTAGATAATTATATATACCTACGCTTAGTTCCATGCTCGTCTCCTGAAGTTCTCCATTGGTTGCCGCTGGATTGTTGTGATTATTCGTGTCGCTGCCTGCGCCATTCACGACCGGACTCTGCTACACGTACACTTCGTCGTACCTCGCGATTTAGGATCGTCAGACGCATAGGCGCATCAAGATATTTTAAAGGCGAGATAAACCTGACTGACTGAGTATTCTCTTTTGTCGGTTCCTCCATATAATTGGTGACCCAGCACTTTATATTTTTAAGTATACTTTTTCTTCTACTTCACAATTTCTGATCACACGCAGGCTATTAATGCGTCGGAACATTCCCTTGGACTCGTTATACCTACTTTGACGTTTCTAACCCACGTGCTTGTTCGTTCAAGTAGAAACTGTCTTCCGATTTTGTAAGCTTACATCCCATTCCACAATGTTTTCATATGTGACTGCCCACCTACCGTCCAACATTGCCTCCGAGGTCATCGACATTTTTGATCCTATGCCCCTACATTCACCCTATGATAAATTTAAGGCAGCCGTATTTAAACGCACTAAAACCTCAAAGGAGACACGCCTTCGGCGGTTACTCTCTGGAGTTGAGCTTGGAGAGAGAACGCTGTGCCAGTTACTCCGGCACACGCGATTCCTCGTCAATTCTTCCATACTGGTTGATACCCTTCCCCGCCAATTACGGAGTTATTGTCTTCCTGCAAATACCACGGCTATTTTAACTGTTCTCGCCGACGCAGTTCCTCTAGACAAACTGGCAGAAGCCACCGTAAAGTTCACAACGCTTCATTAAAAAGTCCGTGTCATACGTCACTGAGGCTAGCTCAGGCAACCTCTCCGGAACCACGCTACTTGACTCAACCAAAGAAAGATTTTTTAACTTGGAGCCCACATTGTCCCACCTCAGACGCAACCGCGTTCCTTCGCGACGATCCATTTCTTGATCCAGAAATTCTAGCAAATCTGGTACACAACAGTCGCTCTGCTGTTGTTATTATCACTACCGCGTCGGAGACGCAGCGCGAAAGTGCCATCCAGGGTGTAAACACCCTAAAACCTTTCAAGCGCCTAGGTCGGGAAACCACATGGGCGCCAGTAATGGCGGCGACCGTTGCTGGCCAGGTTATTATTCGCCTGTTGTAAACATTTGACTCCACAAACAAACTTCACTTTTCGGTTGATACTGGTTCAGAAGTCAGCGTTCTCCCCGTTCTCTGGAAAAACGCCCCAGAAAACAGCTGATCCAATGCTTACGGAAGATAATCAGACTAAAATCGCAACCTAAGGCCAGAAATTACTTACGTTGGGTCCCGGACTAAGGCGTTACTTCCCCTTCATTTTTACCTTCACCGATGCGCAAAAGCCCATCATCGGAATCGGCTTCCTCAGCAAGCTCGGTGTCGTGGTCTACCTACGTTGTGGGAAATTACGAGACGATACTACGTCTTTAAGCATACCCTGAAAACTTGCTTCAGTCAATTCTTTCTGGCTTCGCATCCTCATACCTGACGACTCACAGTACTGCCCATTGCTCCGACAATTCCCGTTCCTAATTCGAGCGAGTAACGGTGCTTCCGACCCTAAACACGATGTACGCTATCACATCGTTACAACCGGGCTGCCAGTAACTGTTGAAGCTCAACGTTTGCGCCCTGACAAACATCAAGCAGCTAAAAAGGAATGCCGGCGCATGCTTGATTTCAGCATTGTTCGTCATTCAAACAGCTGCTGGGCATCACCTTTACATCTGGTGTCTAAAAAATCAGGCGTTTGGCGACCATGCGAGGACTGCCGTGCTCTCATCCACGTCACTGTTCCGGATAGGTATCCCATCCCCCATATCTAAGATTTCTCAATTGGACTTGCCGAAAAGTCGATTTGTACCAAACTCGACCTAGTCAGAGCTACCATGAAATTCCGATGGCGGATGAAGGCATCGCAAATACCGCTGTAATCACTCCATTGGCCCTTTACGAATATCTTCGTACGCATTTCGGTCTCCGGAATGCAGCACAGTCTTTCCAATGCTTTATGGATCAGGTCCTCCGTGGCCTTGATTTCGTCTAATTTTACATGACGATGTTTTGATCGAAAGCGCCACACCCGACAAGCTTTTATCACACATTCGAATGGTTTTCGAACGCTTTGAAAACCACAGTATAACCATCAACTCGGACAAGTGCAAATTTGGTCAACCCACCTTCGATTTTCTCGGTCTCAAGATCGATGGTGAAGGTATTAAACCCCTCGTGGATAAATCTCAAGTGATTCTCGACTATCCGATGCCTCAAGCTGGTCAAGGCCTACACCGAGTTATTGGTATGATCAACTACTACAGCAGATTCATACGCAACTGTGCTAATTTACTGCATCCGCTTATTGACTTATTGAAAGGAAATTTAAAAACGTTAACGATAACCCCGGAACTTGAAGCTAGTTTCACAGCCGTCAAGCAGACGTTTTGTAAGGTCACCTCTCTCCATCACTTGAAGACCACTGAGGACGCTACACTTGTCCTTAGGACGGATGCTTCAAAGCCAGCTGTCGGGGTGGTTTGGCATAGGTTATTTGATAACGAAGTACAACCACCGTCCTTTTGCTCACGGTAGCTACAACCAGCTCAGGTCAAGTACAGCACGCTTGGTCGTGAACTGCTCGCCATATGCTTGGCTGTGAAACATTTCCGTCACCTTTTAGAAGGACGTCGTTTTATACACTTGACAGGTCACAAGCCACTAATGTACGCTTTCTGTTCTGCCTCGAACCGTGACTCACACCGAGAAACGTTTCCTCAAGAGTATTTGCGAAGTTTTGTGTTGATGTTCGTTATATTGACGGTCCTAACAACGCTGTTGCCGATGTATTATCCCGCGCTCATATGAATCAACGCCATGGAAGCCCATCGACCTGGAGAAAGTAACAGCCTCTCAACACAATGATCCTGATCTTGTCCAAGTTCAGTCAAACCCCTCATTGATGCTCACACAATTGCCCGTACTTAACTCTGACATAAGCGTTTACTGTGATCTTTTAACCGGTAAGCCTAGACCCCTTGTGCCACCACCACTTCGTCGAAGCATTTTCGATCATTTTTAATGGCCTTTCGCACCCACGGATTCGTTCCACCATAAAGCTCATTACCCACTGTTTCCTCTGGCACAATATGCGTTCAGACATTAGACGTTGGGAGA